>CM034153.1:117050272-118268303 GCA_019776745.2 Taxus chinensis | reverse complement strand
CTCTTAGCAAGGTAGTTGAACTGTTCATTTTTTTGTTGGATGCCATTAATCTAGTCTTTTCAGTTTGATTCTCTACATTTTCTTTAGCCTATGGGGCTCTGCAAATTTGAAAATTTGCATCTTTTCTGGTATTTTACTCTTATTTTGAGATGTGTGCAAGAGTTTATTTATCATGGACACCATTTTTACTGATCTGAAGATCAGTTTTTTGGTTATTTTTTGATATCTGGGTTGTTGTTTGATGAAATACTGGTAACCTTTCATTTCTTGAAGCATCGTGTCTACTTATTTTGGTGACTTGTTTTCAAAATGCAATGATATTTTTTAGAATACTTGATTTTTCATCTATTTTCTTGAATTTTGGCATTTTGAGATTTGACCTCATTATGGGAATTATTTTTTATTTTATTCGCATTCAATAGATCTCATGTGGATTTAAAAAACTCAATCGAAAGGGTGAGTTTTGTTACCATTATTTGAGTTCCTTTACAAATTTTCTTAAGGTTATGTTATCCAAATTTCACCCCCCCAGGGTAAATTTCGATAACATGCATCAGAGTTTTGCAGTTCCAAGCATGTAGATTGATCCAGGAAAAATCATAAAAAATGACTAAGTCCTAGTCCTAGGGGCAATCGGGACATTTGGGACATCTAGGCGCGGATCGGCCGAAAAGCCTCCAGGCAGCCCGTGAAGCAAAGGGACGATCGGGCCAGAAGTACGCAGCGGACGCGGAAAGCCGGTTCAGCCGAAGGAGAAAAAATGACTAACTACTGAGCGAGATAGTTCGGGACAAGAGTACGCGAGGGACGTGAATCGGCCGGATCAGCCGAAATGAGAACAAACAGTCCGGAAGCAATTGGGACATTTGGGTCGTGATGACGCGAACCGCTCGGATCGGCTGAAAAGGAGAACTTCTGCACTAACTGCTTTGGGACATCTGGGACAAAGGTACACGAACCGGCCGAATCAGGCGGATCGGAATTTTTTGTTCCAAATGGTTCGAGACATCTGGGACAAAAGTACGCGGCAGACATGGACAGCCGAAGGAGCCGAAATCCAATCAAACAATGCCACGTGTCATCGGAAAAATGAGGGACGAGGAAGCCCATTTCGGGCGGATCGGAAGTTTTTGGCCCAAGCAGTTTGGGACATCCGGGACATAAAGATGCAAAGGGCGCGAAGGAGCCGAAAGGTCTGAGAACCAATCGAATCGTGACATGTGTCGCAAGGGAAGGAGTCCAAAGGTCAAAGGGCGAGTTTTGAAGGGTCAGCCCGAGCCAATCAGAAGAGGACACGTGTCCAAGTTTAAGGGCCCCACAAGGAAATTTCAAAAGAAAGCCCGTGAAAGGAGGAGAGATAATTATTCATCGAATCAGAGCCTGCCACGTGTCATCCAGGTGGCAGAGCGCGGGAAAGATTTCAAAATCTGTTTTGGTCTGTTCCGTGCCCTAAATTTTCAGATCATCATATCTCTCGATCCAGAAATCGGATTTGCACATTCTTTATATCAACGGAAAGCTTATGAAATTCTCTACGTGATTCTGGGATCAATCTCGAATTTTGGTGTAGTCTAGAGAAAGAAAATCAAGAAATGGCTCTGACACGTGATCATGGCCAGAAGCGATGTTTCAACAACCAGTTTAATGCACATGGGTCGTATTCTTCTTCAACACGGCCAGAAGTGACATTCCAGCGACCAGATTTAATGCAGAATGGGTCACATTCTCCTGTAATTCGGTCAAAGTGACAAGGTATGGGTTTGTAAGGTTCCCCATGCCATTTTAATGCATCTGCAGTCAAGGAAGGATGGGTTCCCATGTTTTGTACGTTTCTTTCCCCTGGGCTCAACCCATGCAATGTAAAAAGCGAGATTTGGCTCAAAGATTAGAAGTTGTTCATCTTTTCAGCTCTTCCCTCCCTTCTTTTCTTCTCTAGGGTTGAAAATAGAGTTCAAACCTCCTCCCTTACTCTGTAATGGCGTTTTTGCCTTTTACTATTGAAATGATGTTCTGTGCAAACTTCTGAAGCAACAAAAATGTGTTTTGTGATGTATCTGTCCATCCTTTCTCGTTTTTGTCTGTTCTCTTCTTGCCTCTCTTCATTGCAGGTATTTGTGCATGTTTGAATGTTCATTGTAGGTTTGGAGCTGTGTTCATGGAGTTTTGGGACATTTTCTGTGTGAAATCTATCCTTGGGCCTGTGATGCATCTATCCATCCTTCCCATTGCTCACCTCTCTTTGTCCCATGGCAGTTTTGATAGATGTTCAACATTCTCCTTCTCTGGTGTATCACCGTTTTAGTGTAGGCTTTTACTATTTTTCCCTTCTCTCTCTCTCTCTCTGTCTCCTTGGCATGGTTAGATTAGGATTAGATTAGCTTGCCTGCACTGGAATAGCTTGTGGCAGGTAGTTTAGGAGTAGGAACCAGCCTTCTCTGGAGATTCCTCTCTCAGTTTCACAAGTACCACGCTTGGAGAGAGGTTTCCATGTTGTGCAATCACACTAGATGCCAGAGTGATCAACCTAGAAGCCTGATCTGCATCCAGGGGTGCTGTGATTTTGTATCAACAGTTTTGGCACGCCCGGTGGCACCTTAGAGGTCTTCCACTTCATATTTTGCAGGTTGATGTGTTCCTGTGAAGATTTCAGCCTTTAGAGGCACTTGCAAACACATCTGGTGACTCCATCTGGTCAACAACCCATCTCTGAAGTTGTAGACCTTCCCTTCCATTCATTTTCATTCATTCTCCATCCATTCTTCCTTCCATCTCTTCCATCTTCTTTCATTCTATGAAGTTGTGCAATCATGACTTCATTTCCATCATGGAATTCACATCAACAACAACAGTATATCACACCTCCAACATGTTTTACAAATCCTCCAAATCAGCATTTTGAGAAGATTCAAGATCAGTATGCATACCCATATGAGCAACTGTGCCAAAGTCAGTTTGGCTATGGAGATTTCCAAGAGCAAGGGTGTGCATACAATGAAGACCATCAGATCCAAGATTCTGGTCTGTTGGAGAAAATCCAAAAGATGGAGGCAAAGATGGTGCAGTCCAGAGCAACAGCTCAGATGAGAGCTTTCAGAATCGGTTACAGGACCCCTTATCCATGGGGAGGCCCTTTTCCAAGACACTTCAGCCCTCAAGAGAAGCTGGACTTCATGATAAAGATGCTGCCCCAACTTGCACAATGGATAGCAGAAATAGAGGCCTATACATTCGGTGTTGAAAAACCTTGTCAATGGGTAAGTTCTACACCATCATCTGGTTTTTCTCTTCCCATTACTCAAGCAGCATCATCTCATTTGGACTTGCAAATTTTAAAAACTCCATCTGCTGTCCCAAATGTTGATCCCATGTCTCCACCGCCTAGTCTTCCACCTCACCTCAATTCTTCTTTCCTTTTCCCTTCCAAACAGTCATCCCCTCCACAAGAGCTAAATGAAATACCTCCCACTCCAAAGAAACAAGAGGTTTCACCTCCTCCACCACCACAAAAAATTTTCAAATCAGTTGAGTTACAACCCATCCCTCCTCTTCCATTCCCAATTCCATGTGGGGAAGAAGAAATTGCAAAAGTCAGCCATGAAGGACAGTAAGAAGAGGAGCCCAACAGAAAAGAAATGACAGACAACTTGAGGAGTTGGGTTGCCAAATTTGGGATGACAAAGATCCCCTTGATGGTTAAGCCTATAGAAGAGGCTAGGGTTGGAGAACAGGTGGTGGTTAGGACTGATTTTGTTGCAGAAAAAGAAGAAGATCTTGCAGTCCCAACTTGTCCTCTAGAGTAGCAGATTGAAGAGTTTGACTTGACAAACTTCATGTTGGAGGAAGAGTTCAATCAAGAGCAATATTTTCTTCAAACATTGGAGGAAGGAGAAGCTGCTCCAAATCCAAAATAAGAGGAGCACATTCCAGCTGTGGGTGAGAAAAGTGCAGATCCAAGAGCTCTGAGCACAAAGCAAGCTACAGGAGAACCTTCAGTTCTTCTTTCTACTTCACCTCTCTCAAGTTCCAGTGCTGAAGAGGAGTTTGACCTCTCAAACTCAATATTGGAGGGAGAAAAAAACCATGGTGGTCAAGTTACAGATCAAGAGGACACCATGGAGGAAGTTGAACATTTGCAGCAGGACAGCCATGAGGCAGTTTATCTGTCAGATTTGGAGGACTGTTTTGATGGAGAAGAGCCGGTTGAGTTTCCACCATTCTCTCTTTCATCATCCACATTCCAAACACAAGAGTCTGTTGTCATGAAGGAGAGCATTCATTTCCAGCATCCCGCATCTTATAGCAGCTCTTTGGAATCAAAATTGGAAGATTTAAATCTTCTATGTTCTTCATCAGAGGAAGGGAAAGGACAGAAGAATTCCACCATTTCTTCCATATCATCCATTCAAGAGGGTCTACAAGAGAACTCCATTGTTGGAGTATAAAATCAGAGCTATGGGCATATCAAATGGATCAGACCTTGCCCAATCAAGTATTTGGCTTCATTGGATCCAAAGGAGAAGTCACAACCAGTCATGCTTGCTTCTGAGCATGAGGATGAGCTACAAAGTACCAAGGATCAGCTGCCATACCTCTCCAATCCAAATGCAGAGCAACTAAAAGAGGTATTGGATTTGTTTTCAGTTGACACCTTGATGATTTGGATAGAAGACCAGCTTCTTGTTGATTTTCCATCCATCCAAACAGCCATGATCAGTGCCAAATCAATTGCATGGCTACCACTTTTGAGAAAGGGAAGCTATTTCTCACAACCAATTATAGGGTTTGTTTATCTTGCCTTTGCTCCAGTTAGAATAGAGTAGGTAGGTTTGATTTCAATAGAATAAGTTCTTGTGCACACTCTGCATGTTCCATTTGGAGCATGTATGATTTTCAGTTCTGTACATAGTTTTTGTTGTGCTGGTTTTGCTCTTGCACACTTCGTTTCAGTGGCATTTTAGTAAGAACAACTCCATGTCCGGTGGGTTTCAAGTGGTTCAAAGGGAAGTTTTCAAAGTTCAGATCAGTTTTCAGGCTTGCTTATGACTCCATGCCCAATGGATTACTTCAGGTAACTAGTCTTTTCATCTAGCATGCAGATGACCCCACTGAGTCACCAAATTGTTATCCAAATTTCACCCCCCAGGGTAAATTTCGATAACATGCATCAGAGTTTTGCAGTTCCAAGCATGTAGATTGATCCAGGAAAAATCATAAAAAATGACTAAGTCCTAGTCCTAGGGGCAGTCGGGACATTTTGGACATCTAGGCGCGGATCAGCCGAAAAGCCTCCAGGTGGCCCGTGAAGCAAAGGGACGATCGGGCCAGAAGTACGCAGCAGACGAGGAAAGCCAGTTCGGCTGAAGGAGAAAATATGACTAACTGCTGAGCGGGATAGTTTGGGACAAGAGTACGTGAAGGACGTGAACCGGCCAGATCGGCCGAAATGAGAACAAACAGTCCGGAAGCAATTGGGACATTTGGGCCGTGATGACACGAACCGCCCGGATCGGCCGAAAAGGAGAACTTCCACACTAACTGCTTTGGGACATCTGAGACAAAGGTACGTGAACTGGCCGAATCGGGTGGATCGGAAGTTTTTGTTCCAAATAGTTCGGGACATCTGGGACAAAAGTACGCGGCAGACGCGGATAGCCAAAGGAGCTGAAAGCCAATCAAACAACACCACGTGTCATCAGCCAAATGAGGGACGAGGAAGCCCATTTCAAGCGGATCAGAAGTTTTTGGCCCAAGCAGTTTGGGACATCTGGGACATAAAGACGTGAAGGGCGCGAAGGAGCCGAAAGGTCTGAGAACCAATCGAATCGCGACACGTGTCACAGGGGAAGGAGTCCAAAGGTCAAAGGGCGAGTTTTGAAGGGTCAGCCCGAGCCAATCAGAAGAGGACATGTGTCCAAGTTTAAGGGGCCCACAAGGAAATATCAAAAGAAAGCCCGCGAAAGGAGGAGAGAGTATTATTTAGCGAATCAGAGCCTGCCACGTATCATCCAGGTGGCAGAGCGCGGGAAAGATTTCAAAATCTGTTTTGGTCTGTTCCGTGCCCTAAATCTTCAAATCATCATATCTTTCGATCCAGAAATCGGATTTGCACGTTCTTTATATCAACAAAAAGCTTATGAAATTCTCTACGTGATTCTGGGATCAATCTCAAATTTTGGTGCAGTCTAGAGAAAGAAAATAAAGAAACGGCTCTGACGCGTGATCATGGCCAGAAGCGACGTTTCAAATACCAGTTTAATGCACATGGGTCGCATTCTTCTTCATCACGGCCAGAAGTGACATTCCAGCGACCAGATTTAATGTAGAATGGGTCGCATTCTTCTGTAATTCGGTCAAAGTGACAAGGTATGGGTTTGTAAGGTTCCCCATACCGTTTTAATGCATCTGCAGTCAAGGAAGGATGGGTTCCCATGTTTTGTACGTTTCTGTCCCCTGGGCTCGACCCATGCAATGTTAAAAGGCAGATTTGGCTCAAAGATTAGAAGTTGTTCATCTTTTCAGCTCTGCCCTCCCTTCTTTTCTTCTCTAGGGTTGAAAATAGAGTTCGAACCTCCTCCCTTGCTCTGTAATGGCGTTTTTTCCTTTTACTATTGAAATGATGTTCTGTGCAAACTTCTGAAGCAACAAAAATGTGTTTTGTGATGCATCTGTCCATCCTTTCTCATTTTTGTTTGTTCTCTTCTTGCCTCTCTTCATTGCAGGTATTTGTGCATGTTTGAATGTTCATTGCAGGTCTGGAGCTATGTTCATGGAGTTTTGGGACATTTTCTGTGTGAAATCTATCCTTGGGCCTATGATGCATCTGTCCATCCTTCCCATTGCTCACCTCTCTTTGTCCCATGGCAGTTTTGATAGATGTTCAACATTCTCCTTCTCTGGTGTATCACCGTTTTAGTGTAGGCTTTTGCTGTTTTTCCCTTCTCTCTCTCTCTCTATCTCCTTGACATGGTTAGATTAGGATTAGATTAGCTTGCCTGCATTGGAATAGCTTGTGGCAGGTAGTTTAGGAGCAGGAACCAGCCTTCTCTAGAGATTCCTCTCTCAGTTTCACAAGTCCCATGCTTGGAGAGAGGTTTTCATGTTGTGCAATCACACTGGATACCTGAGTGATCAACCTAGAAGCCTAATCTGCATCCAGGGGTGTTGTGATTTTGCATTAACAGGTTCCTTATGATTATTTTCTTAATCTTGAAATTTTCAATGGAATCATGAATGGAGTCACTAGTAAATATGGGTATCTTTTCCTTTTCTTGAAAATGGAAAAAATTAAACTCTTTTGAAGTGGGTATTTGTTTATTTCTTTATACAAGTTGTTTGATACCCCTTGTGGTTCTATCTATATCTTCACGCTATGTAAATGGAGTTTGTCTTTTGTTTTTTTTGGTCTTGTGAGATAGGTTCTTGAATTACCCTCTTAATATATGGTTGTTACTGAATGGAATTTGTAGGCTCTTACTATTCTCATGGTCATTGTTTCATTGTGGGATTTGTAATTTTTATTCATGGTTGCCACTTTTTTCCTTACCTGTAGCATTTACCTTTTACATTTAGGATCTATGGATTTTATATATCTCCATTTGCATAATCTAGTGCTTTGAAGATACATTCTCTCCTTTGTTTGATCTTATATGCTAGTAGAAGATATTGAGTTAAGTTCATTGTTTCTTGAGCTCTGTTTGTAGTTTGAATTCATTTTTTCTCGATACTTGGTTATTTTTAACCCTGGTTTGATTAATGTAGCTTTGATTATCAAATCAAAACTTTATAACTTATGAAATAATTCTGGACTTGGGATCTGTAATCTACCAATATCTAATTAGTATTCAAATGACACCCTCATTTTCTAGAATTTGTCTAGATGCCTCTACAACTTCGTGCATCGGTCTAGTTTCTTAGAAAAGGGTATTAATGTCATTTCTAAAAATTTTCCATCTTTTGAACATGTTCTCTTCCCTCATTTTGATGTAAAAAAAATGATTCATATCTTGTACTTGATCATTCGGTTTTAGGCATACTTCATCATTCACCTTTGCTATACTTGTCCATCCTTTGTAAAACTGGATATGGGATTCGACATTTGTAAGTGTTGAAATTGTTTTTTTGAGTATGGATTTTTAAATTAATTTCTTGAAGCTCCATTTATGTTGATGATATACTGCTCCTGAATACTTAAAAAGAATACTTGAAAATTGGATACACTTATTTTTTGTATTTCATGCTTAAAAAGTTAAAGACCTTTACAGTTCATGCTTTGTATCATCTTGGATTTTCTTGTGAAGTAACCTAGATTTTCCTGATTCAGAATTCAATATTTTTAATGTGATGTGATAATTTTCTTGAAATTTATTCATGATTGAGGAATCAATGATAAAATATGTTCATTACTCTTACTTGTCTTAGTCATTCATTGTACTATGAACCTTTGATGTTGTTGAAGATATGTAGCATTCATACATGTAATACTGGAAGTGATAGTTACACTCTGAGAGATATGCTCTCACACATTAAAAATAATGGATATAATTTCTTTACTATGATATTTACGAGAAATCAAGAATGTTGTAAATGCCTTTAGAGAGTTTTAAAAGTTTTCAATCTGTACCCAAAAAATATTTTAAAGGTACATATCATTTTTATCTTGATTTTTTTTACTGTAATTAGTCAGTATCCCTTTTACAACAGTTATTTCAAATGAAACTTTGACAAGAAACATTTGAATTTACTTAATAAGTTTGGAATGCATGAATTGTTTTCCTCTTGTAGCCTTGAATATTGTTTTTTGAATTGAAATAAATTTGTACTTGCTAGTACAAATTTCAGATCATGATTTTTATTTCCTTCTATTGCAACCTGTACCTACACACTTAAGAAAATAGTTAGAAAATAAATAGGCTTGCAACCTCTCTTGTCTTCCATAGTATTTTTGTTGCCTTTCTTTTTTGTTTGTCATGATTTTTGTGAATTCCTTGATTTTCTGCAAGATACTATTTTCTCAATTGTCTATCTATTACTTTAATGTACCTTATGCTTCTTTATATTAGGAGATCCATTTTCCTAAAGCTGGATAGTACATGAATACAGATCAAACCCTGATCTCACTAACTGATGTTTTTTCATTTTTGTTTCCTTAGGTACAATGATGTAATGGATGATGCAGAAGATAAAGATGGAGATGGAACTAGAGCAATGAATACTAGGATAAAACCCAAAGGAAATGCTAGTTTTATTTTATACTCTTTTACTTATAGCTATGTACACATGTATCTCTTATTTTATTAGTTATAAGTTACATCCCATGGCTTACATGGGAAACATTGAATTTCCTCATGAATGAATGGTATTATTTATGTAATTGTGTTGTGTACTTCCTTTACTTTCAACTCTTATGATAGGTAATGATTCTACAATGAATGAAATAAATCAATAACATAATTAATAACACTTAATCATACGAAATGATCAAATTTAAAATACCTATAACTTAATTATGAATAGCTGTAACCTACAATCAACAACTCCATTTCCTGTTATGGGATGTAAAATATAACATATCTTGTGATTCACACTTTCATCAAGGAAATGCAATGGTCCTTCGGGGACTTTTTTTCTCTTTTCTGAAGACGAACATGGAATGGTGGCATATGTGAGGTGTTACATTATGTAACAGCACACATAGCTACAAATTAAATGTTGCTAATTAATTACTGCAATTGAGAACACAATGAAAATTGTATAAAGTCCCCCTATTTAGGTCCATCTCATTAATGCCTTCCATCTGAAATCAAGTTTCAAGTTGCCATTTTGGCATGATTGTAAAAAATGACAACAATTCTAGCGATCCTGTGGAGAAAGTTACCTACTAGTTTAAGACCAATTCCTTTACTCTTGTCCATTTTGCATGTAGTCAAAGGATATAATAAAAATCTTCTCTAATATGAAAAATTGACCCCTCTGAAAAATAAACTAAAAAATGGGTAAGGATCTGCTAAACTATATCATGTGCATGACTGCACTTATTAAAAGGGAAAACATGCAATGTGCATGAACACTACTTATTGAAAGGGAAATCCTACTCGAACAAACATTGTAAGATCAAAATAGTTGAACCAAAATCACACGAAGAGGAAAATGAGAATGTTCCTCTTCACTCATCCTTATTAGCAAAAAAACACATATAAGAGTTCTTGGTAAGTGATTGAAGTCATGTAGAAAAAACTACAGAGGAATTGTATCAAGATTTGTGTAGATTCCTAGCTTTATACGATAAAAATCTCATCTTAGACACAATGAAAAATTCATTCAACCACCTGGAGACAGTTATCCTTTTGTGATTGCATATGTTGCTGTTGTTCTATTGTATAGTAGTGCTTCTGGCTTCATGCAAGTGAAGGTTGGTCCCCTACCTCTTGTAGTTCCATAAGTTCTATTTTATGAACCTACATTGGTTACATTCTTAAGTAATTCTAGTTGATGTGGTAAATCCTACTGGTCAATAAACTATTATTGCAAAAGGTCTTATTGCCTCACAACAATAAACAAGCTTCTGAGCCATTGAATTGTCCATCTAATGGGTTTAGGAGTCCCTCTTTAAGCCAATCAGTGTTACCAATAATCAAAATAAGACTTACAAAAGCTCTTAGATAAAACAATAAGTGATCATGAAAGAAAACATAGCTTCAAATTTTTACTAGTAACTATCAGCTAAGCTCATTACCTTGTGATGTAATAATTGTAATGCAATTACTGCCGATAAAGACCATGCTTAACATCCCATTTTGTCACCTTTTTACTAAGAAAAGATAAGGCAATATGTTGATTCACATAATCCTTTTTGGAACTATTTTTCAATTAAACAAATTGGATGCCTTCAGAGAAGATTATTATTTTTTGACGACTTGTTCTCAATTCTTTCATGTGATTCTACATTTTCAATCTACATGTGTGAATGCATGTGTCTGGCTGTCAAGATACGCGTGTGTGTCCTGTGTGATGTGTGTGATGTCTATAATGGCGAATTTAAGTCAAATTACTAATAAACTCCCATGATATGGTCGATGAACTGAACCAATAGGATGCAATAAGGCATCCAAGCTAATCATTTCTTGGTCCATCAAATAAAGCACACTTCTTAAATCTTTTCCTAATCCATTCAATAATAGTAATTGAATACATTAGGCCAGATGAGATATGTTGGCTATTAGTGATTTAGATAGATTATTGTGTAGTGCAATTTTTGGGAAGTGACCCATGCACTGCATATGGTCCTTCATTAAAATCACCAAAATGAAATTTTGGAATTTCTATCTATTCACCAAATTATGAATAATCACCGCAAAATTTTCATCTGATATATTATGTCCATAAAACTTTATAGACATTCTAACAATACAAGCATATTGTGTATAGCTAGTGAATCTAACAATAAAATGGTGGTAAAGTTAAAGGTGGACCCATACATTATTTTCGAAGAAGTACCTCAAATGTAATAGATTGATAACACTAGTGTCATCGTACTTGATCCTTGAACCTTCAGATTCAACATTCGGTTGTTTATTTACGAATGTTATAATAACATATACCATAGCCTAGGCCCATATGGTCATACTATGAGGGAATATTTGTAAAGGCTGACTCACTATCACTCTATAGCTCATAAGCTATGGTGGTATCCAAATCAATATTCTCACTTTGAAACCGAGAAGTATCACAGATTTAGCAAGTACTACTTTTGCTATATAGATAGTCATCATCATTACTGCAGTCACCTTTGTATATCCAGGGAGGGGATTCATCTGACTCATTTGGTTCACTCGGGCATCGGAGAACATGGATTAGCACATTCATTAAGGATTTAGATCTATCCTCACTACTTAGGTCGTGCCTTTCGAAACCAGAGTGAGAGGACCTATTTTGTAACCTTTGTCGGTGAGGGAGAATGAAGATACTCCTTATTTGCAAGAAAATTGAACCTTGTGTAGACCTTGAGAAAATATGCCTCAATGCACCACAATTTAACTCTCATGTAGTTTTCATCTTCTAACCTAATGGTGATATTTTCTAAAATGGGGTTAAAGGTCTTGCTAGAGCATACATTATGGAGTCCTTGATTGTTTCTACATATTTTAGTAGTAGAATTTATTCATTTGTGGACACACAGGTTGAAACAAGGGTAGTTCAGGTAGGATCCTCAAATGTTTTTGAATAATGTTTGGTAGGAGATTAAGAAGGAAAAACTTGATTTTTCCTTATCATCTTTGAGAATGAATTCACAATAGGTTGGAAAACTAAATGGAACAGAAATGCTTCAGAATAGCTAAAATGATTCTTTCCAACCAGAAGGTTGTAATTCATTCTTATGATGGAGGCCCAGATTTGCACGTGAGATTCACATCAATCTCCAAGAATTTAACATGAATGAATCGAGCTAAAGACCTCAATTAGAACATTAAATACCCCTAGAAATTCCTCATGCCTTTGATACACTCAAAGACTTACAGACAATCTTTGGGATTCAGTAAGATGATAGTCCAAAACTTCCTTTAAATTGTTTAAAATTCTGCATTACAGGATGAAGGCTCTTCTTGATCATCTAAATTATTTTAAAAATGCAACTAAACTCATCTACAAGGAACCAAGATTCTATGTGATTCGAGAGGGAATTTAAAACAATCATGTACAATAGGAAACTAAGAAAAACTACATGCTAGACATTCTAGAAAGTCCAAGAAGACACAATTCTTTTCCAAGCATTGGTCCCCCAGATTAATGGTCAAAGTTGTCTTAGATTCATCAGCAGGGGAAATTTTCTTGACTCACAAGAATTTCAGATCTTGCATCCAATGGTTGTACACTTGCAACCAGGGACATTGACGTGATTTAAATCTAAAACATAAGAAATTACAATAGGTGATCTCGGATTGGTCTCTCAAAGGATAGATGCTGATTTCTCAAATGAAGCTCTATAAAGAATTCTAAAATCCACACACGACCGCATTTGCAACAGTATCCTTCAATACATTTATAGAGATTTACTCACTCAACTCATCCCAAATGCTTCCCCATTGAAAAGAAGAATAATTTGAAGAATCCTTTACTTTGTTACAAAATCTTCTCAGATTAAGTGACGTTTAATCAAATTTAGATCCGAACAAGCCGTCACTTCTAGGTGGAAAAGGTCTTTGAACTAAACTGTACATTTCTCATAGTATGTTGACCCAATGATTAGGATGCCATGCAACAAATTTCTGATCTTGAGTCCTTCTAAGGAAAAACATCTCTTATATTCTATCATGCAAGAAATCCATGTTTTAATAATTTTCCAATGGCTCTGTATACCTGGATCTGACAGGTAATCATTTTATCCCTCGAGGAAACACATTTTTCATCCTTTGCTATCTGTAACCTCAATCATTTCATCCTTTTCCCATTCCTTCCTCTACAACTCTACTTTGTATCTAGCTTCTGTGGTAATTCACGTTTTTACAAGTTCCTGAACAATTCATGTTATCCAAAATTCACCCCTCAAGGGAAATTTTGATAACATGCATCAAATTCTTTAGTCCCACGCAATTATATTGATTTAAGAAAAAAAATCGTGTTTCTGGGGTTCCCTCGGCTTTCTAACTCTCCTGTCTAAGAGGAAAACCCAGCAAGTTTTAAAAATGTGAAAAGTTGAAGAAAACAAGCTTGGGCCAGAAAAAATCACGAAAAATGGCTAAGTCCTAGTCCAGGCGGTCCTTGGGACAGTTGGGACGTCAGGGCGCGAATCGGCCGAAAAGCCGCCAAGTGGTCCGTGCAGCAGTTGGGATGTCGGAACGTGCGGGACGTGAAAAGGCGAACCGGCTGAAAATGGAAAAAATCGTCAAGTTTTGTTTGGGACAGTTGGGCCAAAGGTACGCGAAAGACGCGGATCGGCCGGTTTGGCGCAAGTCAGTCCATTTCGGGCAGTTCGGAGATATTTGTCCCAGGAAGTCTGGGACAGTTGGGACAAGAGTGCGTGAAAGATGCAAACCAGCCGGTTCGGCCGAAACAGAGGATTTTCATAGTGGGACATCCGGACAAAAGTACAAGGAGGACGCGAAAAAGCCGAAGGAGCCGAAAGCCAATCAAATCACGCCACGTCATCGGCCGAATGAGGGTCAGGGAAGCCCATATCAGGCGGATCGGAAGTTTTTGTCCCAGACGGTTCGGGACAAACGGGACATAGGGACGTGAAAATCCGAATCGGCTGAAGGCAGAGAAGAAAAGTCAATGTTTGACCCGTGAAACTTCAAACGGCCATAACTTTTGACTCTGAGATCCGATTTTCACAAAATTGGACTTTCTGGAATGAGCACGACGTCCTCCATGCCACAAAACTGGATTTCTTATTTTTAATGAGGGTAGATATATTTAATTAAGAGAAACATATTCGGCTCTAGTCAGTTAATGCTCATTCCTGTCAAATGACAGAAAACGCCTGCCTGGCCCAAAATAGCTGCCTGTACTCAGAAGGCCATAACTTTTGTGTTTCTCAATGAAATCACACAAAATTGGTACCGTTGGAATCATGGCTCTGAGACCGACGCACAGCAATCAATAAATTCCAGATTTGATCAGACATCTGGTGGAGATTTTTTAGAAAACGTGGCTGGGTTCATAACAATGTTTTATTTGGTGGTTGGGAGTGCAATTAAGAGGCATGGCCACCATTATTTCTCTGCTGCAACACATGGGATAGTATGGGGAGCCTTTTTCAAGTAATGTATAACCATTTTTACTCCATTTAATTCCTCTTATAGGTGGTTGAAGGATAGATTTCAGGATTTCTATTTTCCCTTCTCTTTTCCTTCTCATTTTTCTATAAATTGGAGTGTTGGGCTCATTCTAAGGGAGAGTTTTCAGATAGAAAAGCTCTGTCAAAATTACTTTGCGAAGCCAATGTGTTGTATGCCCTTGTAGTGGACTCCTTGCATGGTGATCCAGACCCTTATCCTGTAATAGATTGAACTGTGCATATCATGAAGCAATAAAATATCAGTTTGTGGATCTATCTTCCCCTGCTGTGTTTTCTTGCATCCTTCTTACCCCTTTAATCTTTCTACAAGAATATTGTGTCTATTTTTATGTTCTTTTAGGGATCCATTATCATTGTGTATGCTTGGAATATTGTTGTGAATGCATTTTGCTAGATTATGGAGAACTGTCATCACCTCTTCTAGTGTGTACTTTGCTTTTGTATTTCACACATTTGGAGACTACTCTCACACCCTCCTTTTCTGGTGTATCACCGCTTTAGTGTAGGATTTCATTTTATGCATTCTCTTTCCCTGGTCCCTTGGAAATTTAGATTAGAATAGTTAGCTTATCCTGCATTAGAGTAGATTGTGGCAGGTAGTTTAGGAGCAAGAACCAGCTTTCTTTGGAGGTCTATCTCAAGTAGCAAGTCCCACAACTTGGAGATAGTACCCATGTTATCCAATCACACCGTGAGTTCAAGTATATGCACTTGTATAAACACAAGGGTGCTGTGATTCGGTGATAACAGCAACTTATTTATCTTTAGCTGTATAATCTGATCACCATATTGGTGTTGTAAGTTTTCTAGATTAACTACAAAAAAATCACCATAAACCTCTAACAAGCTGATTCCTCTCTTTCTGGCCCATTGAAGGCCATCAATTAATGCATTTCAAAAATGAATTATTAAAAAGAGTATAGTTTTAAATTGATTAATAATGAGTACAAAATCACCATAAACCTCTAACAAGCTGATTCCTCTCTTTCTGGACCATTGAAGGCCATCAATTAATGCATCATATTCAAACACATTACAAGTACATAAAATTACACACTTAGAGTTGAAAAATACCTTTCATTTGAAGGGGAAGTGAGCATCAAACCTGCACCTTATCCTTTGTTGTTCTTTGCTCCATCAAAATGAAGCTTCCATAAGCAATCTACTCTATTTTCTTGTTTGGACAACAAAGGAATAGGTGCATTTTCTTCATGTATATAGTAAACAATAGATAATACTTCTTCCACTTATTTTTAAGTGTCATAAACATGTTCTTATTAAAAATTTACATCCATAAAAAATTTAGAAACACCATCTAAGGTATAAATTTGTGATGTGACATCAAAATTAGTCTGATCTATGGCCACATAATTTTCTACAACACTTGAAGCATGAGGCTCAATATAAAATCTAGCCAAAGGCTCTTAATTGACTGTAACTTTAGTTCCATACCTTGCAGTAAAGAATGAAAATGACCAATCTGAAGAAAGATAACCAGCTATCTTTTCTGTAAAATCTCTTGATAAACACTAAGCAAAGTAGGGAGGTAGATCCACAAAAATTACTACTTGTAGAATTGAAACATTAGGACAAGCATGTAATGTTACCTCAAAATTTTTGATGACATCAATTGTGTTGGTTGCTATCCCGTCAAGCTGGAGTACTCTCTTTTATGTTGGTTCATTTTTCATGCCTATTTTTTTGCAATTGCTTCAGGCATAACTTGCACCACTGTCAACCATGTATTTATGAATGAGATGATATCCAATAATAAGAGAAAGATATAAATTAGGTGTATTTTTTATATCTTGAGCATTAAGCATGTTTTGTACCATCCACTTAACCTCTTTAAAACGATCTTGCTCAATTATACCAAGAAGCATATCATATTTCTGAGCTTCTCTCTCTATTGGTTTTCAAGAAATTTGTAACTTATCAAGCTCTTGGGTAAGAAAATATTGTTGTCGTGGTAAATTTAAAGAATCCCATAATGAAATACTAATTTTTTCTCATAACCTCAAAAACATTAAAAGAAGAAACAATTTTGGAAAAATATTCTACAGTTTTAGCATAAGCTTTAGAAAAACCGATTTTGCTTCAACAAATTTTGAAATTTGAGGTATGAATAATCTTTTAGGATCAAGCTGCAACTATTTTATTGAGAAGATTATTCATACCAAGTGCTTCAACTGATTTTGCAAAAAGGTCCTTTCTACTGTTTTTATTCATCTTGACCATTTTTCTCAGATCTAGTTGTAACAACAATAAAATATTCCTAATTAAAGATGACTAAATTATGCTTAGGTTGTTTTTGAATCTAAGTATCTTACTTCCCACCCTCCATTTGGGGCATGAATAATGTTTTGGATTTAATTTTTGCAATAAGGATCAAATTAAAAAATGTATTTAGAGAATTAAAAACCACACGAGGCTTATTGCAAGGTGAACATAACTCTTCAGAAGCCATGTTAAATGGTACAAGAGCACTAGATGTGCTACCATCTTTATTACCAATTTGTCTCTATTGATAAGGCTACCTATTGTTGTCACCCCTTTAAACATTTATGCATTTTTGGGAGAATTTTAAAAATAATTTGATGACATTAATCATTGTTAAGTTTTGTTTTCCTTTTTAAAGTATAGTACCAAAGGGTGAAATTTCGATAGTTAGAAATACTTTGGATTGTTTCTTTAGTTTGTAGGTATTTAAGGTTTTAATGTCCCATCTATCTCTTGTTCACTATGGCTCACCTTTCATCGATTCCACGTTTTCTTTGAATTGATCAATAATTTCCAATTTTTTGGATACTTCAGTTTTGCAGAGAGATCATGTCCCAATGTCCCATGGAATTATTATGCTAGTTTGATCCAATTTATCCGATGTTAATGTTTTATAGAGTTTTCAACTTTCTCTATTCCACATGTTCCTAGTGCTCCCTTGCTTTCATTTCCCCATCGAACCCATTTTTTCCATATCTTATTCACTATGGATATTTTGGTATTATGTGTCTTAAATGTCCCAATTGATCCCATGCTAATTATAACTTGCAAATCCACATTTTAAGCATCATACACAAAGCCTACTTTGTGTTGTGGGAATTTTTACTCCCACTATCCCAGGCGTCCTGTGTGCCAGCTGTGCTCGATTTTTCCAGCATATCCGTGTATTGAAGGCATTTTCTAGTGTGTTTTGTTCCCGTTACCCGTAATACATTAAATAAAGCATTCCATGCACCATTCTCACCTACTATGAATTGGATGTGTATAAATTCATAGGGAAAGATTGCTTTTCTGTTATATCCCCAAAATTGGCCTACATTTCTCGTTCAACTCCCTCTTTGATATTTTTTTAGCCATAGCGAAGAATTTTCCACTATTTTTCAAATTTTCTAGATGCATCTTGCTCTAACAGAGGTCACGGTTCATTTGGAAGAAAATTTGAGGATACGAGAAGTTCATTACATAATTTAAACGCCATTTCCACACAAGCCCATCAGTGATTGTAAATTTCTCTTTGGAAATTTGTTTAAAATTCACACTCACCATGAAGATTCATTTTAAATGGCATGAACATATTTCTTCTTTAGAAATAGCCATACCTATAATAGGATATAGTAACTCCCAACACCTTGACCTTGATGATTTTTGGGTGTGACTTAATTGTGATAATCCTACTCTCATTATTCATCTAATTCAAGAAAGTGGAATAGCTCATGTTGGAGGATTTCTTGTCTCTTTCCAGTGAGCTTGCACCGTTTTAGCTTGTGGCTCTTGCTTTGATCCTGACACAAAAGAAATCATAGATTTTGAAGGGAACATAATTTTTCAACTTGATCCTAATTGTATTAATACTACTTTCAAAATTCCTGGGGTGGAAAATTCAAACACTTTAACCAAATCTCACTCTCATCTTCTATTTGATCAAGGAAGTGATAAATATAATAGTAGGGTAGCCAAGTCTTGGTCTAAAAACCCAGAAAAAGGTGCCTCATGGCTTCACAAAACCATGTATAGAGTTTATTTCAAAGATGAGATGTTAGATATAATTATCTTTCTAGTGAGGATAATGGGTATTCCATTCACCAGTGAATTTCAGTTTTGGATGTGCCCTTTTATCAACATCATATGTGAATGAAGGAAAATTCTAAATTGGGGAGAAATCATTTGTGACAATCTTAGTGAGCAATTAACTAATGTACAAATAACTAGAAGCTTCTACATGACTTCTTATCTTTTGTATACCATAGCAGTGTACAAAGAATGGTTGGGTAACTCCCCGAATGTGGACAAGAAATATGCTCCAATATAGGAATATTGCCCATAATTGATTTTTAATAATAGCAATCATCATTATAAAAGAGTGAATGATGCCTTCAACATGTACATTATTAAATTGTTAGAGGGAAACAAAATACATAGGTTCTCGAATGAAGCCAAAAAAATGATTTCTATTAATTTGTGAGTTATTTCACTCAATTCAAGAAGTTTTATTATATTCAACTAGCTATTTTTGAAGGCACACTTTTGAAACTTGCAATGTATTGTAATGATAAAATGGATCTGGTTGAGATATGTAGACAACTTGATAAACTTCACAGAAATTGCAAGTATAAGAAAATTACATGCATTCAATTCCCAATCACTCTAGGTAATTACACTTGGAGGATTTCTTTAGATGCCCAAAATATTGATAGAACTATTGCCCCTATCACTCTTTATTACTTCAAACCAAGGACTTTTTTTTTACCTTAAGGGATTTATCACTAATAATTTTAGAATGGGATTTCATTATCTTATTTATCTTGAAGACTATTGGGCTGATTGTGTTGATGACTATGAAGCCATAAAAAGGTACTATGGTAGGTTGTCTCTTAAAAAAATTAATTTTGAAGTATATAAGGTACCGAATGAACTACACAATGAATATCAAAATTTGTAGTCTCTTTAATATGAAAGGTCTATTAGCCATACGCCCATTGAAACCATTGATTGGTTCAGTAAGGAAAGAGATGATTTGATAGAGCTTATAAACCCCATCTTGGTCAGGACCAAACTCGGGTTTGACATAAAAGTGAAGGTATATAACATAGAAAATTCAAGGTCTTCCTCTCCTAAAACCTCCAATCCTTAGAAAGATATTCTTGTGGCAAATCTTGACACAGATGTAGAATATGCTCCTTCCACTCTTGAATCTTAAACTTTGGTATAAATTAAAAATGGTAAACCTAACAAGGATGAAAAGTTAGAGGGAGTTGCTGAGGAAGGAAGTAAACAATTATTTTCTCCTAAGAAACTAAAAATAACATCTGAGATTGAATGGATTGCTGATCTCTACGGTGATGATGAGGATGTAAAAGAAATAGAATATCAGGATAAAAATTAATCTTGAAGGGGGTGACACAGAGAAATAAGAAAAAGAAACTGATAATCCAAAAGATCGCACTTTGTAGGCTGATACAATAGTTATCCAAGATCCACCTATTCAAGAAACTCCCAGTGAAGGAATGAATGTCTCTAGTATTGAAACATAATTCTTAGAAATGTCAGTTACACAAATCCTAGGGTCAATGAGAACTCTATCATTGGGGCCCATTGTTCCTCTTTATTCCAATGCTTATTTCACTTGGGTTCAACCACTTGTGGACAACAAGAAAAGGAAAAATACATCTAAGATTGTTTTTCTCAAATATTATGCAGTGGCTTCCCTCATAGGAATAACTCCAACCACACCTTCCAATAGAGAAAGAACTACTTCTAGAACGGTGTCTGATTCTCAAGTTCAACAATTTATACAAATTTACAAACCTAAAAATGATAAGAATGAGAGAGATTTGGTTTTGGGTGATTTGGACATGACAAGAATTCCATTAGTAGAATTGACCCCTAAGAGTGAAGTACACAATTCGAAGGAAAAAAGTGTCTAAGGTTATTGAAAGAGTGGTGTTATCTCTCAAAAGTGCACCCTCTAGAGACATGGCAGTAGGTTTTCTAAGCGTGCAAATATTCATCTCTCTCTTTCATAGATACAATGGAAACACCTCAGGTGTGTGGGTATACCTATTTTGAGGTGAGTCTCTGATATCAAGGATGCTTCCTTATTGATGTATCCTAAAATTATTCTGGGGTTTAAGGGTAAAAGATGACTATAAGGTAATTAATACTAAGGTGATACACCAAGTTCGTATGAGAGATTTAACTAAGCATATGCACAATTGATATGTGAAATAATTCTTGATGCATGAATCAAGATTTTTTCTTGTAGGGTGTTAAGGGAAAAACACTTTGAGGTATTGAGGGAGATTATCACAACAATACTACTAAGCTAAACATACACATTAATATCATGCAAAGATTACTAATTTTTATCAACAGGGTAAGATGATTAATCAGGGAATTTGAATTCAAAAGACTAATAGAAACATACACAAGACTGCAAATAATTGGGAATGTAAAAAATACTTCACACTTAGAAGGAAAAATTGGCAAAAATTGCTTCAGTACTCATATATCCGAAAAAGTCCTCTTTTGTGCTTTGCAAAGGCACACAATATATATAACAAAATAAAATCTACCCCCTTTCTAAAAATAGCCTAAGGATTTTACTCACCCATGCATCTTATTTTTATCCCTTATTTAATAATAGATAAAGGAAAAAAAAATAGAGCATGCAATTACAAATAGGCATTATTAGCCTTAATTACAATACAATCAAACTGAAGTTGACTGTTCTATTTTTAAGAAAGTCAGGGTAAATAATTTTTTAATAATAAGTTTGTTTGCCATGCAAGTCTTTCTCCTTTGAACATGTAAATCTTTCATCTTCTCTGTTCTCTATTCTTGTGAAGCATGCAACAAATCAATTCTCCGCATATGAGAAAATAATTCAAACATATCTAATATTTACAAATTAAACCTCCAATGTGGGGACCATTATCCATGTGCACATGCTACAATATTTACATCTCTCTTTAAGTGATCACATGAGTGACACTTTACAAATCAAAACTAGATCCTTGTAGTGGGGACCACCTTTGTACTTTACCATCTGATGAGTACGAGGTAACCTTGTAAGTTTTAAGGAAAATATCCTTTGACTATTGGTTTGGATGGCATATTACATTGTTTAAACCTTATACAAGGTTAATACAAACAAAACAATTCATTCACCATTTGACAACACATGCCATATTATAGTCTGCCACCATTGGGTGGTTATGATTGCAAGCATGTATAATTGTTAGCCCCATTTTTCAATCTTGATATACTTGATTTAAATTTCACCTTTTCGGTGATTATAGTTGGCATGCATAGTCATTTTTTCATAGCTCAAGGTTTGGACTATATTGTAGACTTATAAAAGTCAATGTGAAATGATTTTGTTTAAATTGTGAGGCTTGCCCCCATTTCATGATGACTCACCCCTTGGCAATTATTTTCAGTGGATTACATAACTCAAGTTGAGTTTCTTTAATAACAATGATTAATCTTGGGTCATTGATTTATGTTCTTAATGCATTCTGTTGACACTAAAATTTTCCTCCGTAATTTCTATTTCATTAATGTATGTATTGGGAATAGGATGTTGTTAAGTAGAATTAGTAGCTTCTAATAGAAGATAACGGCACCATCAGTACGGTGCCGCCAATAATGTGGAGTATGGTAATAGTCAAAGTACAATAGGAATGTTGTAAAAAGTAAATATTTGTCGTAAGTGGTCCGATAATGTTAAAATGTCAAAGTTTGGGTAATTAGAGAAGTAGGGTCTACATGATTAGGAATTAGAAATATTATATTGGTAATAAGGACAAGGAGTGAGGTCATAAATATTTTGTGTATTTTATTTGTAAAAAGTCTAAAAATGTGGAACCCATGTAAAATGATAAGGTTTATCTTATCTTAAGAGATAAGCTTACATGTACAGATAAGAGTTAAGGTATGGAATATGATTCATCAGAGTGGATTTCTTATCCTATCTTAGAGATAGGATGGATAAGCCTGGAAGTTCTATAAATAGAGAGGCCACCCCCCTCATTTAGCATAAAAAGAAGTAGTGAGAAATATTGTAGGAAGTGTGCAAAGGAAGCCATCAGTTAAAGGTGTGTTGAAGAAGCCATCAAGAGGTGTAATTGTAAAGTTTCTCCCATAGTCTTGTTGAAGTACCTCATGGGTGAGATTGTAACAATTTCATGTTAATATTATAATTTACTTTTATATTTCAGATTTGTCATCATTCAGTCTTATTATAGTCGATGGTATTTTTGTGTTATGTTGTTGTTTTGTTTCTAGATTACATCCACCAAACTAAAGGCTGTGCATTAGTAAATAATCATAGCACGAGGAGTTCCCGGTGAAGAATTATCATAGTGCAGGATTGGTGATGACATTTTGGTTCCATTGCCGGGACCATTCCTCGTTGGTGGATTTTCTGGAGAGATATTCCCACTTAGTCAAAAATCAATTGTAGGGTAACCTTGTTTTTACTGTGCATAGTAGTTACCATGGTAAATTCATTTTTACCGTGAATAGTAGTTACCATGATAAAGTCATTTTTGCTGTGAATAGTATTTATCACAGTAAAGTCACTTTTTACTGTGAATAGTGTTTACCACAGTAAAATCTGTTTTTACTGTAGTAATTCAAGTTTTACCATAGTTTACCGTGGTCATTTCTATAGTAATTCCAATTATTTGTGGACATAAGTCTTGTTGATTGTACTTGTGGGTTGGTATTTCACGGTGATTACTTTTGAAAATGGGAAAGATTCCTATTTTTTCAGCTCAATCTAATGAAGATGCTTCTTCTTTCATTCAAGAGTTTAAACGATCTTGTATTTGTAATGGCCTCATAAGAAGGGAACAATGGAATGAATTTCTTCCTACATTTTTGGATGGTTTAGCACTTAGGTGGTTTGAAACACTAGGTGATAATGTGAAAAATTCATGGGATTTATTAACTGAAAGTTTTCTTGAAGAATTTGGTGAACAACAGAAATATGCAGATCTTGTGATCGAGATCACAAAGCTATCCCAAGGAGAGAAGGAGAAGATAAGGGATTATCATGCTCGTGTTCTAGAGCTAAGGAGGAAGCTCGATGCCCAGATCTGGAAGGAAGGATTAGCGGATGGGTTGATGAATGGCGTGGATAATCTTCTCTGTAAGCACTTCATTCTTGGGATGAAGCCAGAGATCAGACAACGAGTGAAGTATGACCACCTAGCTACCATTGAACAAGCAAAGGAGATTGCAAGAAGGCAAGAAGAAAGCATGGAAGAGGAGCCCAAAGAAATTGTTGCTAAAGTAGAGCCTACACTAGCACCTTTGGTCCAGAATCCACAACCACTCCCAGTGAGCACAAATATTTCTCCTAGTACATCTACTGGGTATGAAGATCTGCTCAAAAAGATGGATCAGTTAACTATTAATCTTCTTCAAGGAAAGGAATTTAGTTCTCAGGGAGGAGATAGAGGTCCAAAAAGAAATATTTCTGAAGTTGTTTGTTATGGTTCTTATAAAAAGGGTCATTATAATTATAATTGTTCAGATAGAGCTTCTACATCTGGTACAAGAGATAATGATAAAGGAAAAGCACCTGTGAATTCTCTTGATGTAGTAGATAAGAGTAGAAATAATAAAGTAGATGTGTTTGTAACAAAAAGAAAGAAAGAAAAAGATAATCAAGATGGAACTGATCCTAAGAAGATGAAAGGAGAAACTAGTAAGAAACATAGGAGAAGAAAGTTGGGTGTGCAGGATTTTCTGATTTCACAGGGGCAAGGACCATACTCCATCTTGGAAGATCTGTCCAAAAGGCCTGCAAATATTACATATGGTCAACTCTTGGCTATGTCTTTTGAGAAGAGGCGGGAGTTGCGGGGTGGACTCAATGCTTGAAGAAGGAAGGAGGTTGAGGTCCCTGTTTTGGAGGCAGAGGCAGATCCCTATGCTCCACAAGCTGAGGTATTATGTAATGGTATTTCAATTCATGATGTCTTAGTTGATGGAGGTGCTACAGTTAATGTAATGACCGAGTCTGTAATGAATATGTTGGGTTTAAAAATTGATCACCCTTCAACACTTATGTTAATGTCATTAAATAAGGGAAAAACTAAACCAGAAAGTGTAGTTTCAAATGTGGCAATATTTGTTATGGGTGTTGTATGTGTGATAGACTGTCAGGTGATGAAAAATTGTACTGTTGCGTACCCAATGCTGCTGGGAAGACCATGTCTAAGGAGAGTTCATGCAAGAAACTAATGGAATGAAGGTTTCATGACACTTGGATGTGGTAGAGAGAGGGTGAAGATAAATGTGATCCCTCGACATCATAAAGTAGAACCTGTGGATTCAAGTGATGAAACTGATGATTGGACATCCTATGATTACTCTAGTACCAGTGAAGTGGACACTGAAGATAAAGAAAGTGAGCTGGATGTTTCAGTCATGGATATCCTGCCAGTCACACCAACTCATGACCCCATAAAATTATCTGAAGAAGAAGTTGATGATCGTCTCCAACAAATAAAGATTGGTGATGCTGTGATGGAGAGTGAGAAGGAATCCTACCTCCAGCTCTTTTGAAGGTACATACACCTATTCACTTTTGATTACAAGGAACTCTGTCAAGTAAGTTGGGTAGAACATTGTATTGAGCTGGTAGATGGTGCTAAGCCCATAAAACAAATGCCATATAGAATGAATCCTAATTTTTCCAAGACTGTAAAAGAAGAAATAGATAAGTTGCTTGATGTAGGATTCATATTTGCTGTGGAGAATTCAGAATGGGTTTCTCCCATTGTGATCTCAATAAAAAAGAATGGGAAGCTACGCATTTGTGTTGATTACAGGAAGCTCAATAAGGCAACAAAGAAGGATCATTACCCTCTTCCATTTTCAGATCAGATCTTGGACGAAGTAGCTGGCCAAGAGTGCTATAGTTTTGCTGATGGATATAGTGGCTACAACCAAGTTCATATAGCAGAGAAAGATCAGCTGAAGACCATGTTCACCACTCCTTGGGGAACGTTTTCTTATAGAGTTATGCCTTTTGTGTTGTGTAATGCTCCAGCAACATTCCAACGTTTGATGAATAGGGTGTTCGAACCCTACATTGGGACCTTCATCAGAGTATTTTTGGATGATTTTTGCATATATGGGAGTAAGTTGGACCACCTGCACCAAATGGAGATAGCATTTCAAAGTTTAGATGAAGCACAAGCCTCACTAAACCCTACAAAGTGTGTCTTTGGATGTTCGAAAGGCGTTTTGTTAGGGCATGTTGTATCCAGAGATGGTATTGGTACTGATCCTGATAAAGTTTCAAAAATCAAAGATTTACCATTTCCTCTTAATAGAAGTAATTTGAGATCATTTTTAGGCCATGTGGGTTACTATAGAAGGTTCATCAAGAATTTCTCAAAGATTGCACAGCCACTAACCCAGTTCTTGAAGAAGGATGTTACTTATGAACCAGGAAATAAGGCACATGAAGCTTTTGGAAAATTGAAGGAAGCCCTGGTGTCTTCACCTGTTTTGAAGAATCCATATTGGAGCAAGCCATTCATTGTGTACACTGATGCCTCAGATGCAGCACTAGGAAGTACTTTGAGCCAAAAGGATGAAAATGGGAATGAACATCCAATTTACTTTGGGAGCAGAAAAATGAGCAGTGCTGAGGTAAATTATACTGTAATTGAAAAAGAGGCTCTGGCTATCATTTTTGCTGTAAAAAAGTGTAGAAATTACTTGCTAGGGAAAAAATTTCTAGTTGTAACAGATCATCAGGCTCTAAAATATATTGTAAATAAGCCTAACCCATCAGGGAGGATAGCAATATGGATAATTTTTCTACAAGAATTTGAATTTGATATTTTAGATAGGCCAGGAAAGAAGCATGTCAATGCAGATGCACTCTCTCGAGCCTATGATGGTTTAGGATCATCTTGTGATGATGATGATTTCTCCGATGTAGCATTGTTATCCCTTGACACAATCCGTAGTGAATACATAGATATTTGGAATTATCTGAATGAATTCAAGTTTCCTGATGGTGCCAATGCAAAGACTAAGAGAAAGATTACTCAAGCCAGTCGTCCATATTCTATTCTGCATGCAGCATTATTTTGAATAGGACCTGATGGACAGTACAAGAGGGCAGTTGGACGTGATCAAGGAAAGGAGCTGCTAGAAGAATTCCACAATGGTACATATGGAGGGCACTTCTCTAGACAACTTATAGCAAGAAGGATATTGGATGCAGGTTATCACTGGCCCACTCTTTTTAAAGATTGTTATAATTACTGTAAGACATGTGATATTTGTCAAACACATGGTAACCGTAAGACTTCATCAACTCCATTATGTCCTATTCTTCCACTTGGTCCCTTTGAAAAGTGGGGAATAGACATTGTAGGTCCACTTCCAACTACATCACGCCAAAATAAGTATATTGTAGTTGCCACAGATTATTTAACCAAGTGGGTTGAAGCTAGGCCATTGAAAACAGCTTCCATGGATGAAGTGACAAGGTTCATATATGAACGCATTATCACCAGATTTGGTTGTCCATTAGAAATTGTAACAGATCAAGGAAGCCACTTCTTTAATGAGGTGGTAGAAGCCCTAGTCAATAAGTTTTCTATTAAGCACAGGAAGGTAACAACATACAAGCCAAGCACAAATGGACAGGTGGAACGAACAAATTTTGTGCTGTGTCAAATTCTAGCAAAAGATGCAGCCTTGCAGGTACATAAATGGGATAAAAGGATTCATGCAACATTGTGGGCATATAGGGCAACATCAAATTCAGCAACAGGATACTCCCCATTTCAGTTGGCCTATGGCATTGATCCAGTTCTTCTTATTGAGTTTCATATTCCCACTGTGAGAGTTATGAAAAATGAAAAGATGGATGAAAGTGATTTAGTAAAAGAAAGGTTGGTACATCTTCATTTGCTGGAGGAAATGACAGAAATAGCAAAGGATACAAGCCATAAGAAGAAAATGAAGCAGAAGGAATACTTTGATCAAAAGATCCGGTGGTCTCCATTTCATGTGAATGACTTGGTTCTAGTATATGATTCCAGATACAAAAAAGAAGACAGAGAAAATTTCTTCCAAAATGGATGGGGCCCTACAAAATAGCAGTTGTGCATGAAAATGGTACGTACCAACTGGAAGAATTGGATGGCACTCCCATTACGAAATGGGTCAACCACGACAAGTTGAAGATTTTCCAAGCACCAGAATAGTCTACTCCGAGGACGGAGTAGAAGCTAGGAAGGGGGAAGATGTTTACACTAAAAATTTCCTCCGTAATTTCTATTTCATTAATGTATGTATTAGGAATAGGATGTTGTTAAGTAGAATTAGTAGCATCTGATAGAGGATAACGGCGCCGTCAGTACGGTGCCACTAATAATGTGGAGTACGGTAACAATAAAAGTACAATAGGAATGTTGTAAAAAGTAAATATTTGTCATAAGTGGTCCGGTAATGTTAAAATGTCAAAGTTTGGGTAATTAGAGAAGTAGGGTCTACATGATTAGGAATTAGAAATATTATATTGGTAATAAGGACAAGGAGTGAGGTCATAAATATTTTGTGTATTTTATTTGTAAAAAGTCTAAAAATGTGGAACCCATGTAAAATGATAAGGTTTATCTTATCTTAAGAGATAAGCTTACATGTACAGATAAGAGTTAAGGTATGGAATATGATTCATCAGAGTGGATTTCTTATCCTATCTTAGAGATAGGATGGATAAGCCTGGAAGTTCTATAAATAGAGAGGCCACCCCCCTCATTTAGCATAAAAAGAAGTAGTGAGAAATATTGTAGGAAGTGTGCAAAGGAAGCCATCAGTTAAAGGTGTGTTGAAGAAGCCATCAAGAGGTGTAATTGTAAAGTTTCTCCCATAGTCTTGTTGAAGTACCTCATGGGTGAGATTGTAACAATTTCATGTTAATATTATAATTTACTTTGATATTTCAGATTTGTCATCATTCTGTCTTATCATAGTCGATGGTATTTTTGTGTTATGTTGTTGTTTTGTTTCTAGATTACATCCACCAAACTAAAGGCTGTGCATTAGTAAATAATCATAGCACGAGGAGTTCCCGGTGAAGAATTATCATAGTGCCGGATTGGTGATGACAGTTCAATGTCATCAATCCTTGACTATGAGTTAGGGTTTACCCTTGCAATTAATATGGCCAGTGACATCCTAATCATGGTGGTTTTATTCAAACTTTGAGGATCATTTTTGGCCTTTAATCTCTATCCTTCTGATCCTGAGCCATTGATTATTGACCCTTGGTTAAGGTAATGTTAACTCGCCTCTTGAGTTTGCATGGTAAAGTGAGGCTCGACCCTAATGAACAAGTCATTTGGTTTTTATTATGCGGGAAAAGACCTGGCAAAAATTTTGTTCAACACCATTGTTTGAAGATTTTGTACTCGGCTCTTTGCAAAAATGGTTCTCTGTCGTTATTTCTTAGCCGACATTTTTGAGTCTGCGAGCTCGGTTCTTTTGACTTTCTCTATCACTTCATTGGATGACCATCATGGTTATGAGAGCTTAGAGCTCATTTTCTGTATTTGATGCCATGGATGTGATCCTTCAAACCTACACTTTCCTTTCTCTCATATCTGAGAGCCCCTTAATTGGTTTTGCACTAAAATTTGGGCACAACTAGTGACAAGAGTTTGAAGCTTAAACTCCTAGGTAGCGTACTTTCATGTGACCCTTCTATTGATTTCATGATTGTGAATTGATATTTTTGTGTTATTTTCTAAACCTAGAAACTTCACGTACCTTGTATTAATAAAATTTGATCATTTTCCTTGGTCTGTGATTTGCTTGAGGAACTCACGGAGAGTTCATTCCTTGAAGAGGAAAAACATTTGACTCTTGTTGGAAGGTGACCATGCATTCTTGACTTGTTCTTGATCTTGGCTTGTGTATGTGGAATCGTCTTCCTTTAATTTCAGGTAAGTGATCAGAATACCTATATCTACTAATACCCATTGATGGGTCTGTCATTTTTGACTAGGGCATGCGTTTGTCTCCGATTCATAGTTTGAACTTCTGTATTGTTTTCTAAAATGGTTCTCATTTTATAGTTTGCTAGCTTGAAACAATGACATCTGATATCCTTAGTCTTTATTTTGTGTTTAGGATTCCATCACTGATATCTTGATCTTTTTCGAGCTTTATTACAAAACTTCTCAACCATTTTAGTGGGTTCTCAAGCTCTCACTTCCTTGTCTGTAGCCTAACTGTCATTTTCCTTTATGTGATAAGTGAATACTCCTGATATTTTGATATATCCAACTTTTTCTATAGCTTATATTGTAAATGTTGTGTATCTTTTCAACAACTGTAACCTTAGAGATTTTAGGGGTCTACTACCTAGTTTGCAGCCAGAGCTTAATATGACTATCTGAACTAAAATTTTCTTGACTTATATTCTGAATATGAAAATGAGTATTCCCATTTTTCTTGAAACTCGCTAGATCTAATTGTTTCTCAATAAGGATATTCGAACTTGTACTCACTGAGTTTGAAACTTGTGTTTTAATTCATTTTACAAGTTCATCAGTCCTCTATTTCCATGTGTATAGCAAAGCTCTACCAATTTTTGAAAGATGTTCACTGTGGAAATTTTATTCCAATGGTAAAGCTCTTCATGATGTTGTTGAATTGTTTAAAATTTTCATTTCTCAGTTTGGGTCTGATCTAAACATGATTTTTACCTTACCTTCTCATACTTGTTGACCCATTCTTGTCTTGGAATGCCACTAATAAGTTTTTTCCTTACTCTGGTCCATTGTGAAAGCCTTGAGCTCAGATTTTTTTTGCTTATTTTCCTCAATGCTCATAGCTGCACATGAATATCCTTTTCTCTAAATTTGATGTCCAATGGACCAATATATATTTTTGTTTCCATTGTGAGGATGTTTTCCCTTTGTGCAATCTGAAAATCTGACACTTAATTTCAAGGAATACATGTTCTAGTTCTACTTGATATTTACGTTTTGATCCTTGACTCCTTCATAATACAACATGTATTTGTACTATTGGTTCGTTTGTTAAATTTCTTTGCTTCAAAAATAATTTATGTTCATATGCTAATGTTGAAGATAATTCTATACACACTTGATTGCTCCATGTCTTCAGATAGCAAGACTTAAAAAAAAAAAACTTAGGCAGTGTATAATACAAGCTCCTGAAAGAACAAATTTTTTGATTGTATACCTTGGATTTCTCGTTGACCCTTGATACGTTTTGTTTCTACTACTCCTAGAAGCATGGGTTTTTTAAAAAACTACATTCTTTTGCATACCTCTCTATTCAGTTCATCTTTTGAGTTGATCCCTTGTACCCTGTAGTTGCGTTTGCTCTCTTTGATTTTGAAGTTGATGATTACTGTGATTGAATATTGAAATAGAGATGTCAACTACAATAGAAATGTAGTTATGATATTTTGTACTTAAGATTTCTTTGTACCTTGTAAGTGGTTTTCTTGAAATTACAAGCAAATCATCTGTTTTTCATACTATTTCAGGCATAAGCCTTGATTCAGATGCTTGTTAAGATCTCTGGAACTTTTTTCTTTTATATAGATGCTTTATTTCCTTGATAGTAATAGTTTGGGCATGTTGGAAAATCTGAAATGTTGATTTTTCATGGCAAAGCCTTGGCAAATTTTTTCCGGAATTCTCTTCTCCATCCATTTCCAGCTATAGTAATGTATTTTTTGATTTAAATAATTCTTTTAAAGCATGTGGTAGTTGAGAGAAGCATAATGAAAGTTGTAAATGTCCATTTTACATGGTGAAGCCCTATCAAAATTTTACCAAAATCTTCTTTTTCCATTCTGTTTCAGTTGTAACCCTTTCTTTCTAATTAACTTCAGTATCTTGAAATCTGATTCTTTTTCTTTAGTTGATATTTGAAACATGTGCTTCTATTGCTAGTCTCTTTCCTGTATTGTAACTTGTTCCATTTGAAGAAAATACTTAGTTTGAGTTACATTTATTCTTCTTTCTAGCTTGTACTTATGAATTGTCTATCTCTTGTTGGCTGCAACTTTTGCCTGCACACTTAAGAAAACAATTAGAAAATACTTAGGATTTTTGGCCTCTCTTGTGTCCATGTTTCTTCTTTTCTCTTTATTCTTTTTGAATGAGTAGAGCATGTATGCAACCTATTATTCAAGTAAATTATATCTCATGTTTTGAAGATATTCATATGCACAAACTAGGATAGTAAGGAATATGAATTGATCCTTGAGTTTGTAACTGATAGTGCATTTTATTCCTTTTAGGTACAATGGCTTCCACAAAGAAGATGAGAAAGGAACAAAGTTGGAATGGAGCTACCTTGAACAATGAAGAAAACCCCAAGGCAATGATGGGTTCACTTATAATCTTTACTTTATTTTTCATGCATGTGTACCTCTTATTTAAGTATTTGTACTTTACTTTCCAGTTACATCCCACAACTTGTGTGGGAACATTTGAAATTTCCTTATGAATAAAACATTGAATTCTAAAAAAAAAAATTATATTTCTTTCTGCATTTCAGCTTTCTGTATGGATTATATGATGAACTAAATAACTCAGTAATATAATTGAATGTCTTAATCATGAAGGAAATAAAATTAATGGGAACCTGTAACATTAAGTAATGAACTCTAATTTCTGCAATCTGGACCTATGTTTGTTGTCCCAAAGCTCAAGACTTCACCTATTCTACAATCCGGTGTCTTCATCAAGACAATATAACTGTCCATTGGGGCCCTTGTGTTCTTTTGCTAAAGGTATCATGAAATTACAAACTATGTGATCTGTTACGTTTTATAACAACACACATAGCTGCAGATTTCACTAATCATTAATTAATTTAGTAGTAACCAATAACATCAAAACTCCCTTAGCTTAGGTATACCTCACCAATGCCTTTCATCATAAAGATGAAGTTTTGAGTTTCCCAAGTTAACATCAATGCCTTTCATTGTAAAGAAATTTGCAGCTTAGTTAGTTCATGAGAAAGTAAAGCTTGGGCTTAACACTTACTGGGATTCTTTCCCAAGTCCTAGGAAAATGGATATTGAAGCTAGACATGTACTCATGAGGGGATATTTTAATAGTAGACAGTTGTTCAACAAGATACAAATGATCTAAATTATCCTGGAACTGTTTCAGCAATTTTTCACCTATTTCATCCCAATTTCTTATGATTCTAATTTCTAGGTTTCTATACCATTACAAGGCTTACCCTTTTAAAGATGCAACTAAAAGTCTTAAATCTAATTCTTCATGAATGATATTATGGACTGCACATATGGCTGCAACATCTTTGATATGTTCAGCAGGTGTAACCTGATTTTCACCAATCAATGATGGAAAAATTTTCATGGCAACATTACGAATGTCATGGTAAACTGGGATTACTAATGGGCTGCCCTTAGTAAAGGTCACAAAATTCCTTGGAGGTTGAATAGCCATTTGAAAAACTAGGATGTTAATAGAGAAATTGATACATGGAAAAGGAATATCAGGAGGAGGGTTGTCAAAACAAGGTCTATTATAAGGTAAAGTATTACAAAATCTTCTCCTTCTAGCAAAATTCAAAGGTAAAGAAACAAAATCATGAGGAATTCCTCTTACCAATGATCTCTTAGTCACATTAGCCATGAAATGTACTGCAATACTGGTCTAAAATCAGATTTACGAAGTTGCCAAAAGATCATAAAATATTTAGAATAAATTGCTGCAGCTTGCACCCGAAAGTGACTTTGTAACTGCTGTAAATCTACTATGGATTTGTTGTAACTTGCACACAGATCTGATTCTAGTCCCACTGGGCATTCCAAAAACTGTTATCTCTTGAAAGTGCACTCTGTAGAGAGATGGCTACAATTTTTCTAAGCTTACAAAACTTGATCTCTCTCTTTCATAGATACAATGGAAGTATCTCAGGTCTGTGGGTATACCAATTTTGAGGTGATTCTCTGGTATCAAGGCTGGTTCCTTATCGATGTATCTTAAACTTATTTTGGGGTTTAAGGGTAAAAGATGACTGTAAGGTAATTAAAACTAAGGTGATACACCAAATTTTTATGAGAGCTTTGACTGAGTATATGCAAAATTGATATGTGAAATAATTTTTAATACACGAACCAATAGTTTTTCTTGCAGGGTGTTAAGGGAAAAACAATTTGACGTATTGAGGGAGATTATCACAGCAAAACTGTTAAGCTAAACATGGACATTAATAGCATGCAGAGATTACTGAATTTTCGTAACAACATAAGATGATTAATCAGGGAATTTTCATTCACAAGACTAATAGAAACATACACAAGACTACAAATAGTTGGGAAGGTAGAAAATACTTCATAGTCAGAGGGAAAAACTAGCAAAAATTGCTTCAGTACTCCTATATAATAAAAATTCCTCTTTTGTGCTTTGCAAAGGCACACAATATATATATAACAAAATCATATATAACCCCTTCCTAAAAATAGCCTAAGGCTTGTACTCACCCATGCATCTTATTTTGATCTCTTATTTAATAATAGATAAAGGAATAAAAATAGAGCATGTAATTACAAATAGGCATTATTAGCCTTAATTACAATACAATCAAATTGAAGTTGAATGTTTCTTTTTTAAGAAAGCAAGGGTAAATAATTTTCTAATAATAAGTTTTCTTTCCATGCAAGTCTTTCTCCTTTGAACATGCAACTTTGTGCTCTTCTCTGTCCAATATTTTTTTAAAGCATGAAACAAATCAATACTCTACCTATGAGTAAATAATTCAAACATTTGTAATATTTGAAAAATAAACCAATAATGTGGGGACCATTATCCATGTGCACATGTTGCGATATTGACATCTCTCTCTAAGCGATCACATGAGTGACACTCTAAAAATGAAAACTAGCTCCTTCAAGTGGGGACCAACTTTACACTTTACCATCTGATGAGTAGGAGGTAACCTTGTAAGTTTCAAGGTAAATGTCCTTTGACTATTTTTTTGGATGGCATATTACATGGTCTAAACCTTATACAATGTTAATACAAACAAAACAATTCAGTGACCATTTGACAACACATGCCATATCATAGTCCGCCAACTTTGGGTCTTTCTTATCATTGCGAGCATGTATAATTGCCGACCCCCTTTTGCAATCTGGATATACTTGATTTAAATTTCTCCTTTTTGGTGATTATAGTTGGCATGCATAGTAATTTTTACATAGCTCAAGGTTTGGACTATAGTGTAGACATATAAAATTCAATGCTAAATGATTTTTTTTTAAATATGAGGCTGGCACCCCTTGCACGATGACTCACCCCTTGGCAATTTTCATTGGTGGATTGTATAACTTGACTTGAGTTGATTTGATAATGGTGATTAATCTCGGGTCATTGATTTCTTTCCTTAATGCGTTCGATGTCGTCGATCCTTGACTGTGAGTTAGGGTTTACCCTTGCAATTAATATGGCTAGTGGCATCCTGATCATGGTGGTTTTCTTCAGACTTTGATGATCATTTTCAGCCTTTGATCTCTGTCCTTCTGATCCCGATCCATTGATTATTGAACCTTTGTTAGGGTAAGGTTAACTCACCTCTTGAGTTTGTATGGTAAAGTGAGGCTCGACCGTAATGACCATTTCATTTGGATTTTTACTATGTGGGTGAAGACCTAGCAAAATTTCTGTTCAACGCTAGTTTTTGAAGATTTTGTACTCGAATCTTTACAACAATGGTTCTTTGTCATTCTTTCTTAGCTGCCATTTTGGAGTCTATGAGCTTGGTTCTTTTGACTTTATATGTCACTTCGTTGGATGACCGTCATGGTTATGAGAGCTTAGAGCTTGTTTTCTATATTTGATGCCATGGATGTGATCCTTCAAACCTGTAATTTCCTTTTTCTTAGATCTGAGAGCCCATTAATGGGTTTTGCACTAAAATTTGGGCATAGAAGGTGACAAGAGTTTGAAGGTTAAACTCCTAGGTAGCATACTTTCATGTGACCCTTTTGTTGGTTCCATGATCATGAATTTATATTTTCGTGTAATTTTCTAAACCTGGAAACTTTTTATACCCTGTATTAATGAAATTTGAAAAATTTCCTTGGTCTATGATTTTCTTGAGGAACTCATGGAGAGTTGATTCCTTAGAGAGGAAAAACCTTCGACACCTGTTGGAAGGTTACTATTAATTATTGACTTGTTTTGGGAGCTTGGGTTGTGTATGTAGAGTCATCTTCTATTACTTTTAGGTAAGTGATCAAAATACCTAGATATAATAATACCCATTGATGGTTCTGTCATTTTTGACTAGGGCATGCATTTGTCTTTGATTCGCAGTTTGAAATTTTGTATTGTTTTCTGAAATGGTACTCATTTTATAGTTTGCTAGATTGAAACCTTGACATTGTTGCTTTATTGGAGGTCTTTATTCTAATTTTTGGATTCCATCTCTGATATCTTGAGCTTGTTCGAGATTTATTACAAAAATTTTCAGCCATTTTAGTGGGTTCTCAAGCTTTCACTTCCTTGTTTGTAGCCTAACTGTCATTTTTCTTTTATGTGATAAGTGAATACTCTTGATATTTTGATATATCTAGCTTTTTTTGTAGCTTATATTCTGAATGTTTTGTATTGTTTCAACAATTGTAACCTTAGAGCTTGTAGGGGTCTACTACCTAGTTTTGATCCAAAGCTTAATACGACTATCTGAACTCAAATTTTCTTGACTTATATTCTGAATATGAAAATGGGTATTCCCATTTTGCTTTAAACTCACCAGCTATAAATGTTTCTCAATATGGATATTCAATATTGTACTCATCGAGTTTGAAACTTGTGTTTTAATTCATTTCACGACTTCATCGGTGCTCTATTTCCATGCTTATAGTTGAGCTTAGACACTGTTTGAAAGATGTTCACTCTAGGAATTTTATCCCAATGATAAAGCTCTTCATGATGTTGTTGAATGGTTTGATGTTTTCATTTCTGAATTTGAGTCTGATCTAAACATGATTTTTCCCTTACCAGTTCATACTTGTTGACCCATTCTTATCTTGGAATGCCACTAATGAGTTTTTTCTTTACTCTAATCCACTGTGAAAGCCTTGAGCGTAGATTTCCTTTTCTTATTTTCTTCAATGCTCATAGGTGCACATGCATATACTTTTCTTTAACTTTGATGTCTAGGGGACTAATCTTTGTTGTTGTTTCCATTGTGAGGTTGTTTTCCTTTTTCACAATTTGAAAATTCTGACACTTAATTTCAAGGAATACATGTTCTAGTTGTACTTGATATTTACTTGTTGATGCTTTACTCCATAATACAACTTGTATTTGTACTATTGGTTCATTTGTTTAATTTCTTTGTTTCAGAAAGAACTTATGTTCATATACTAATGTTGAATATAATTCTATACACACTTGATTTCTCTGTGTCTTCAGATAACAAGACTTTAAAAAAAATATTAGGCAATGTATAGTACAATCTCCTGATAGAACAATATTGTTATTGTATACCTTGGATTTCGTAGTGAACCTTGTTGTGTTTTGTTGCTACTACTCCTAGAAGCATGGTTTTTTTAAAAACCTACATTATTTTGCATACATCTCTCTTCAGTTCACCTTTTGAATTGATCCCTTATACCCTATAGTTACATTTGCACTCTTTGATTATGAAGTTGACGATTACTGTGATTGAGTATTGAACTGGAGATGTCAGCTGCAATAGAAATGTATTTCTGATATTTTGTACTTAAGATGTCTTTGTACCCTGCAAATGGTTTTCTTGAAATTACAAGCAGTTCATCTATTTTTGATACTATTTCAGGCATAAGCCTTGATTCAGATGCTTGTTAAGATCTATGGAACTTCTTTCTTTTAAATAGATGCTTTATTTACTGAATAGTAATATTTTTGGCATTTTGGAAAATATGAAATGTTAATTTTTCATGGAAAATCCCTGGCAAAATATTTTCAGAATTCTCTTTTCCATCCATTTGCAGTTATAGTAATGTATTTTTTAATTTAAATAATTCTTTTAAAGCATGTGGTAGTTGAAATCAACATGATGAAAGTTGTAAATGTCCATTTTACATGGTGAAGCCTTGTCAAAATTTTCCCAAAATCTTCTTTTTCCGTTCTATTTCAGCTGTAACCCTTTCTTTCTAATCAACTTTAGCTTCTTGAAATATGATTCTTCTTCTTTAGTTGATATCTAAAACATGTGCTACTATTGCTAGTTTCTTTCATGTACTATAACCTATTCCATTTGAAGAAAATATTGAGTTTGAGTTACATTTATTCTTCTTTGTAGCCTATACTTATGAATTTTCTAACTCTTCTTGGCTGCAACCTGTGCCTGCACACTTAAGAAAACAATTGGAAAATAATTAGGCTTTTTGGCCTCTCTTGTGTCCATGTTTCTTCTTTCTTTTCTCTTTATTGTTTTTGAATGAGTAGAGCATGTATGCAATCTGTTATTCAAGTAAATTATATCTCATGTTTTGAAGATATTTATATGCACAAACTAGGACAATAGGGAATATGAATTGATCCTTGAGCTCATAAATGATATTGCATTTTATTCCTTTCACGTATATTTGCTTCCACAAATAAGATGAGAAAAAAACAAATTTGGAATGGATCTACCCTAAATAACAAAGAAAACCCCAAGGCAATGATGGGTTCACTCATACTCTTTACTTTATTTTTCATGCATGTGTACCTCTTATTTTAGTAGTTGTACTTTACTTTCAGGTTACATTGCATGACTTGGGTGGGAACATTTGAAATTTCCTTATGAATAAAACATTGAATTTTGTAAATGAGTTGTATATTTATTTATGCATTTCAACTTTTTTGTATGGATTGTATGATGAACTAAACAAATTAGTAATATAATTGAATGTCTTAATCATGAAGGAAAGAAAATTAATGAGAACCTGTAACATTCAGTAATGAACTCTGATTTCTACAATCTGCACCTATGTTTGCTTTCCCAAAACTCAACACTTCACCTATTCTATAATTTGGTGTCTTCATCAAGACAACACAACTGTCCTTCTTGGCTCTTCTGTTCTTTTGCTAAAAGAATCATGAAATTTCAGACTATGTGGTCTATTACGTTTTGTAACAGCACACATAGCTGCATATTTCACTTAATCATTAATCAATTCAGTAGTAACCAATAACATAAAAACTCCCTTAGCTTAGGTATACTTCTCCAATGCCTTTCATCATAACGACAAAGTTTTGAGTTTCCCTTTTTCGAAGTTTTAAAGTTTCGAAATTGTAAATGAGTGGAAAAGGGGAAACAATTTCAAGAGAAACTCGAGGAACATATACAAATTCTTTCAGATTTCATCAAAACCCTGGTAGTCAATGATAAAGTGATTGATCCAATCCCTTTGAGTGCTAATGTCCTTCTATTTTCATCACCAATGAAGAAGTTGAAGTCATTAAGGACATCCATAAGCATGTTGCATATGGGATGGCTATGGAGGCTATCGTGGAGGAAATGTTAATCAATGGCCTCAATTTTATTGAGGAATCTTTCAAAACTTATGATCAGATCACAAATATTTGGTTAAAGTTTAATACAAGACTCAATAGTTTGACTAGGGAATGTAAATTGTAGATTGAATGTATACAAGATCTTTGGGTAATGAATGAGACCGATGTACACGATCTTTTGGTAAACAACGTGTTTGATGAAGGAAAGTTCAATCTATCTACGAAGTGGTTGTACAACATTGATTGGAAGATAAAAATGCCTTGCAGAAGCTATTACCAAACTCAAGAACATGATGAAAAAAGGAGAAGCATACATGGCCTTTGTTATCTCTTCTTTCCTCGACCTCCACTACCAACTTCTCAAGGATAATTCAGAAGATAAGTTCACAATTCAAGAAATTAAATCAAAATTTATGATTTTTATCAAAGATTATTTTTTCAAACATGATACTATGTCTAAGGATAAAATGCAAAAGATATGTGCTCTCAAAAATGCAATCAAAGATGAAAATAGAATTTTTTTAGAAAATATAGAATTTGGGAAAAGCATGGAAAAGTGTTTAGATACTTGCAGACATGCAACTACTAATACCACTATTTACTGAGGCATGCATATATTGGGAGCATTGGTGAGATTCTAGAATAAAATCCTGAAAGTGAAGACATCGGTGGCAACCTCTTCAAGCGCTCCAATGACTAGTTCTTAGGCCTTTCTTTAAGTAATGAAATTCTATTATGTTGGTCATATTTTGTTGTGGTCATATAATATTAAATTAAGGGCCAACTTAATATTATAAAAAAAATTAAATGTTAATCTTTTGGTTAAAATAAAGTAAATTGAAAGGACTCGGTTTGTAACTACCCAGGTGGCTGTAAAAGGCCTTATCTCTTATTTTGAAGGAGTCAGATTTTGACGTCTTTGATGTAAAAAGAACTGAATTGGTAATTAATACATAAAAAGTTATATCTTTCTTGTGTTCTATATTTTCCAATTTTCTATCTGATTCATGTGAAGTTATATATATTTGAATAGAAACTTTGTGTTCTCCAGTTGATGTTATGCTTATAAGTTTGTGTCTGTTGCATATATGTCTTGTATGTAGATGTGTATGATTATGATGTTGTTAATCTTATATGTACAAGTAAGATATTATTCTATAAGCTATATGTCTTAAAGTGCTACCTTTATCTTTATTTTAAATATCAATTCTCGTTCTTCCTTTTCTTCTACATTGAAAATTTTATAAAATGGATACATCTAAAGCATCAAAATCCTCATTAACATATTGATAGTTTGTAAAATTGTAAATAAGTAGATTTTCTTATTTGTTTCTATGTTCAATAAGGGAATATCTCCCATAAATATGAGGGACTATTTTCCTTTGACTTTTTCTTGTTCTCAAAGTCAAATCTAAGAACCAACACCTATAATTTTGACTTTGTTCATAAGTTTTCTAGGATGAGCTAAATTTTTCTTTAATGTTGTTATCTCATTTCCATAATTCTCTAAAGTTTTATATATGTCATTTTGAGGTGCTGAAAAAACAAGATGTATTATGGTTATATGTTGTTGAAGAGGTGTTATATTTTCCATAATAGGCATAGAGGGCCTAGGAGCCAATTTGCCAACTTGAATAAAGTTGTTTTCAACTCTGATAGTAATATCATAAGCTGCTAAAAGTGTAGTTCCTCCCATGGAATGTATCATGGTTGCACTGTCACTATTTAAGGCTCTAAGGTAATTTAAAAAATCATGATCAACTTGTGGTTTAATAGTGGCTTGAATTGTTTACCATGTTCTTACAAATCTGATTTTTAAACTAGCCATAAATTATTGAGGAGCATGCTTAATTGTAGATAGTTGTTTTATGAGAGACAAATTGTATGAATTATCTTGAAATTGCTTATGTAATTGATTTCCCAATTCATCCCAAGTTGTTATTATCCCTACTACTAAAGTTCATTACCATTGCAATGTTTGTCCTTTAAATGATGCAGCTAAATGTCTTAAAGCTACATCTTCATGAGTAATATTATGAATGAACAAAGGGCTGTAATTTATTTAATATGCTCACTAGGAGTAATATGAATCTCACCAGTAAATGAAGGTAAAAATTTTAAGGAAGCAACAGGTATATCATGATAAACATGGATAATCAAAGGGATTCCTATATTAAAAGGTACAATTTTTTTGGGTTGTTAGAGTGGTTGTTGCATTGTAATTACTGGTACTTGAACAATAAGATTGATACGTGGTGAAGCAAGGGGAGTAGCGTTTCCCAAAACTGGGCCTATTATAGGGTAATGTATTTCCAACTCTACTTGTTCTTATTGAATTTAAAGGTAGAGAAAATAAATTATGAGAAAGACCTCTTACTGTTGATTGTGTGATCACCTTAGGCATGGAAAATTCTGTAACACTTGTCTGAAAGTAGTCTTACAGAGTCGCTGAATAATTTATTTTAATTTTTCAATGGATTTCTATAGATTTTTCCTTCCCAAAGTGTTGTGTTTTCATTGTAATTTTCCTGTAATTTGTTGAAAATCATATTTGAATTTTATTCGGTCCTACCGAGCATGCCAAAAAATGTTATCTCTTAGAAGTGGACCCTGGTTGAGGGATGAAAATAGGTGTTCTAATATTTCTTCTCCCTCACTTCTACAGATACAATGGAAACACCTCAGGGCTATAGGTGTCCCTATGTTGATGTGAGTTTATAGGATTACAAGGTCAGTTTCGTATTAATGTATCCTAAGCTAATTATTTGAGGTTTTAAGGGTAAAACAATGGTTGTAACTGAAATTAAAATGGGGTGATACACCAAAAAAATTTAGGGCTTTGACTGAGTACATGCAAAATTTACTGAGAGTAGATTAAAGGAACATGAACCAATGGGTTTTAGATAAATCCTAAGGAAAAATATTTTATGTTAAGGGATTAATCACAAAAACACAACAACTAACATGCACACTAAGAACATGCAAAAAACACCAAATTTTCAGCAAGGCAAGATAATTAATTTATGGAATTAAAATTCACAAGAGGTAATAGAAAGATACACACCACTGAAAATAATTGGAAATACAATAATTGCTTCACATTCAAGGGCCAAACTGGAAAAAAAATCTTCAACACTCCTACATCCAAAACGTCCTCCCTTGTGCTTTTCCAATGCACCCAATATATAGCAAACATAATTCACCCAACCCTCCCAAAAATAGGTTGTAGTTTGAACTCACCCATGCATGCTAATATAAGACTTTATCATGAATAAACAAAGGAATAAAAATAACCATGATTTTTACAATGATTCAATAATAGCCTTAGTTCCGAAAATAAACTTAGTCAAAGTGTAGTTGACTTCTCTATTTCTATTACAATAAATCTAGGTGAATATTTTGACTAATTTTAGACTTTTCTTGATGTGCAAGACTTATTTTGTAAGTCCACAGTCTTTGTTTTCTTCTGCATGATGTGATACCTATTTTCTTTATCCACTTGCAATGATAAATTTGTCTTTTTCTCTGATCTATCCTCTAGTGATCACATGCAAAATTATATTCCTATGTAAAACTAATACCTTTTCCTTTTCAACACTTAACAAAATATCCAAAGTTACCTTGTGGGGACCACTTATCCGTGCGAAAATTAAATACTCCATGTGGGCACTCTGCAATCATATAGGCCACCTTTAATTGGTATGAAGTTGTAGAAAAAAAAGGTATTTTGTAATGTTTATGGTAATCTTGACTCCTTCTTTGACTTCGCATAGATATGTGTTATAGTTCAAATAAAACTTGAGCTCCTTTGAATAATCATGGGCATAGTCTATGGTTTCAAAAATATTTTGTTCTTATTTGATCTGTATCATTCCATATAATATTTTTTTCCCCCTCCATTTGATTTGACACGGGAATAGACATGTAAAAGTGTGAATAATAATAAAATTTGATTATTACCACCTTTACTTGGTTTGAAAAGTTGGCCACATCCATTAATAAAATACCTTAACATAGTTCAATGCAATGATAATTAAAAAATTGGAGATGACCACCCTCCACAGTTACTCACCCTTTAATCCATTGTGTCAGTTATTTTTCATAGCAACTGTGGTTGCATGGAATGTTGTGACATTGGATTCGACCATTGATTTTTGTACTTCCAAATCAGCATCATTGATCTATTGCTGTGGTTGGGTTGGTGTCAACCTATGATTAGATTTTGGATTACATTTGAAGATGGTAACTGTGATCATTAACCTTTGATCATCATATTATTGCCTCTTTTTCATTGATTTATGCAATGTTATGAATTGGGTTCCATTCATGATATAAGTCATTTGATCCTGTACTATGCGATATTTGTCATTGATTTCCGCACTATTCTAACTTGGGTTGCATTGAAATTAATGAATCGATTTGGGCCATTGATATTGTTACCTACATCATTTGAAGCATCGGTCTTATACTATCTTAGTAGGGTAGTTGGAATGTGGTTTTTATTTATTATCATTTGATTATGTGCTGAAAGATCTCCATCACTGATCTTTACCCCCTGCATGAGTTAGATCAAACTGTGGTTGGATTGGCAAGCTAAAATGAATTCAATAAAAAAAAATTTGTTCATTCACACTTACTCTCACAAGTGGCGAAGCCCTAAAATGTTTTTTGTTCGATGCCATTAATATTGTCACTAATGCTCTGAAACTATCCAAAAATGGCATTTTCAATTCGATTATGTGCATATTCTTTAGCCTATGGGAATCTCTGACTTCTAACATTTACATATTTTCTGGATTTATTTTCTTATTTTGAGTTCTCTAGAAGAGTTTTTGATCATGGCCATAATTGTTACTAATATAAAGCTTGGTTTCTTTTCTATTTTGTGATCTCTGCATCATTGTTTGATGAAAGACTCATAAGATTTTGTTTGTTCGAGCATTTTTCCTTTTTATTTTGGTGACTTGTTTTCAAAATGCACTAATATTTTTTAGAATACTTGCTTTTCCTACATTTTCTTGCATTCTATAATTTTGAGCTTGAACCTCATTATGGGAATGCCTCGTTATTTTATTTGCATCTGATAGATCTCCTGGTGGTTTCAATAACTCGACCCAAATGGTGAGTTATATTACCATTCCTTGAGTTCCTTTGAAAATTTCATGAAGGTTCCTTATTGTCATTGTGTAAATTTAAAAATTTTAAATCAAATCATGATTGGAGTCACTCTTAGATATGGATATATTTTCCTTTACATGAAAATAGAAAAACTTAAAAATATTTTGAAGTGGGTATTTGTTTCTTTTTACAAGTTGTTTGATAACTCTTGTGGGTCTTTCTATATCTTCACATTATGTAAATGGAGTTTTCCTTTTGTGTTGTTTTGGTCTTCTTATCTAATTTTTCTCCTCAAATAAAATTGGGAAAACATGACCTTGCACAAAGAATATGTAGGATTTTTTCAAACATGGGAGCTAACACTTCTGACTTGAATCAAGCAAGTTAGATGAAACAGGCCGAGAACATTGCAGAGGAGTTCGAAGAATGAAGAAATTATAAAGTCCAAAATTCAAAATTCAGAGGTGTGGTCGTTAAGAGTTAGGCCAAAGAAAAATTTGGGGACTTGGTGGAAGGAAGTGCAAAAATGGAGCGAGAAGTCTGAAACCTGAATTCAAAAATTAAAACTTCAGGGTTTCAGAGGTTTCATGTATTCCTGGTGCACAGTTCCGCGAGGGGAGAGGAAAGTTCTGAAACATGAAGTCTTAGACTTTGGGAGTTTGGAGGTTTCATGCAGTAGGAGGAAAATAGAACCCCAAATACTTGAAGTCCCGAATCTCTAAAAATTGAAGCCCCAAACCCTCAAAACTTGAAGTTCGAAACCCATAAAACTCAAATTACCAAAGGTTCAAAACCCAAAGTTTGAATTTAAGACTTTGGGGTTTAAGCATTTAAAAAGTTTTATTAGGGTAACCAAAGGAATAATGTTGTGCATTATGATTTCGAAGTCCAAACTTGGAAGTCTAAATTTCAGACTTCAGAGGTTTGGCAATTTTAGAACTCTTGAGCCAACTTAATCAATGAAAATAAAGTGATCTATGAAGCGGAAAATACCAATGTTTTGAATCCTTAAAGTCTAAAATTTCAGATTTTGGAGGGTACGATGCAATTTTGGAGTCCAAAAAGATAGGGTAAACCATTCACATTTATTACAGAATGACACCCTCATCTTTGGATGGCCATAGCTTTTGACTGGGAGTTCGTATTTTCATAAAATCTAAATTTTAGTAAGATTAAGTATTTCAAAATGAGAAATATAGTCTGCCATTTTAGAGGGGGTTTCCAAATTTCTCATGTACCCAAATGATTAAGGTATGGGATTCATTTCTTCTCCAATAAGGAAAAGTACATGGAGGTATGGGTTTTGCAGTGGCACTCATCATTATTGTAGGTGATTTTAATGCATTTTTGGGTGGTTGAAGGAAGATTTCAGATTCCTTTCCTCTCCCTTCTCTTATTATTCATATATATTATAAGGAGGGGTTCATTTTAAAAGTATGGATAATATTTCTTTGCACGCTCCCTTAATCTCTTTTCTATAAGTGATCTTGTGGTGTTCAAACCTCCCATTCAAACTTTAAAATGTAATTTTTTCCTCTTGGCCATTGTAATGCACTATATCAAATTTGTGGAGCAATAATATAAGTTTATGGATGAATTTCAACCCTCTCCTGTATTCATTGCATCTTTCTAATCTCTCTTTACTATTTTTGTTAATTGTACATCTTAAATTGTATTGCATATTTAATGGTCTATGTTTAATTGTGAATGAATTCATAAAATTTGGTTGAATTCTGATGTGTATTCATCCCATTCAAACTTATTTGTTTTCATCTCCATCCAAATAATGTGTTTATCATTCATTTTGGTGCATATACTCTTTTTGTTTAGGTTCAATTTCTTGCACCCTTTTTAACCTTGTCTCCTTTCCAAGTTAGAGTATATTTTAGGATAGATCCTCTATAATTTGAGTGTATGTATACGAATAGAGGAATAGGATTTGGCCTTCATCTGGAGAGATTTCCTGATTGTAAAGTCGCACACTTTGGGAAAAGATTCATGTTTTGCTATCACGCCGATAGTTTCAATCTATCGATTTACAAACAATCAGGAGTGTTGTGATTACGCATCAATAAATTTTATGAGATAGGTTCTTCACTTACCCTCTTCAGCTATGGCCATCACTTAATTGACTTTGCAAGCTATTAATATTCACATGGTTGTCATTTCATTATGGCATTTGTCCTTTTTATTTATGGTTTCCATTATTTTTCATTACCTGTAGCATTTACTGTTATCTCTTGAAAGTGCACCCTATAGAGAGATCATTGCAGGTTTTCTAATCATGCACAAAAAATATCTCTTTTGTAGATACAATGGAAACACCTCAAGTCTGTGGGTATACCTATTTTGAGTTGAGTCTCTGATATCAAGGTCGGTTCCCTATTGGTGTATCCTAAACTAATTTATGTGAGTTTGAGAGTAAAAAATGACTGTAAAATGATTAAAACTAAGGTGATACACCAAATTTGTATCAGGGCTTTGACTGGGTATATGCACAACTTATTTTGGAAGAATTCTTGATGCACGAACTGATAGTTTTTCTATAGAATATCTAAGGGAAAAACACTTGATTTTATTGAGGGAGAATCAAAATAGTACTAACAAGATAACATGCACATTAAAATTAATCAGAAAAAGACTGAAATTGCAGTAGGCTAAGGTGATTTATCAGGGAATTTGCATTCACAAGAATAATAGAAGCATACACAAGATTGCAAAATAACTTGGAAAGGCATAAAATAATTCACACTCAGAGGGAAAAATTGGCAAAATTTTCTTCAGTACTCATATATCAAAAAAGTCCTCCAGAGCTCCTCTTGTGCTTTGCAAAGGCACATAATATATAACAAAAATAAAATTCACCCTCTCTCTAAAAATAGCCTAAGGCTTGTACTCACCCATACATCTTATTTTTAACCCTTTATTTAATAATAGATAAAGGGAAATTTAGAGCATGTAATTACAAATAGTAATGATTAGCCTTACTTTCATTACAGTCAAACTGAAGTTGACAATTCTATTTTAAGAGAAGAAGGGTGAATAATTTGCTTAAAATTAAGGTTGCTTGCAAGGAAAGTATCTCTCCATGAACATGCAATTCTATCTTTTCTCCATTATGTCCTACCATGTGTACATATTCTGATGTTGACATCTTTTGGCTTCAAATGGTCACAAGGGTGACATTCTACAAATTACCCCTAACTCCTTCAACTGTTGGGACCACCTCCGCACTTCACCATGGTTGGCCACCTTTGTGGACTTAGCATATTATTATGTCTAGATGTGCATGGGGGTCACTTGGTAAAAAGGGCCACCATGATTTACCTGGCCACATGCTATGTTATACTATATACTTGCTGCCCCATAGTTGTCGGCCTTGGCATTATTTGAAGGGAAAAGGTTGGAAGTACCTTTTATTTGATCATTTATGTAATGATTTGGTCATATTTTGTCACATTGGACACACATACTATAGTTGATCTATTGATATTTGAATTGCAATGATTCTATTTTTTAATTGATGATGTGGGTTGGCCCCTTCCCCATGGTGACTCACCCCTCATACGCTTTTTCGGTGGCAATTTGACCTATGTTAAATTAGCTTTGATATTGATGATAAAACTTTGGTCGTTGATCTCTCTACTAAGGTATTTGATGCCATTAATTTATGACATGTGGTTAGGGTTTTTATATGCATTAAATGTTGGTCAGTGTGAGACTAACCGTGGTAATTCCTTTTGAATTTTGAGCATGATCTTTGGCCATTTGATTGTTGTACTTGGTGAATCCAAGCCATCGATTCTTATGGATGTGGTTAGGGTTTATTGACTCACCTTCTTGAACTCTGTGGTTAAGTTGATTCGACCCATTTGCAACCATTTCATTCGATCCTTCATATCTCGGGTGAAGCCCTAGAAAAATTTCTATAGACCACCATTGTTGGGGACTTTAAGCTCTGATTTTTTTATTTGTTCTGCCTTTGTGAAGGTGTTCATAGAATCTAAGTTTCTTGTAAAGTGTCTGCCTGGTTGATCACTTCGAGCTCTATATACTCTTTCTGAGTGAGATTTCAAGCTTAGCTTTGTGCACAAGATTTTTTGTGTTCTTTGCTTCTATTAAGCTCTCTATGAGATCTTGTGGCTAATTTTGATGAGATTTCGGAGTGAGATTTGAACAAGTTTTCCTTTGATGTGGCCACTATTGTTGTGATCTTCAATCTCACTACTGTGTTATTATTTTATCTCTGTGAATTCTGTAACCTGCAAAGATGATTAGTCGAGCTCAAAACTTGTTATTTTGAGGTAGTCTACTGTCATGCGGCTCAAATATTTACATTTCTTCATCTATTCAGATATGTTGACCAGGATCTATCCTATTAGCGTCATTGTCTTGATGCAAGGATAGTAAGTATTTGACCTATGAGCATGGTAGTTGTCTTGTCATTTATTACTTTGACCCCGAAACACTGATAATTCACTATTTATTTTCATATTTCATGTTTTTGTGGTTCCTTGGTGATTTCAAGTTAAAACACATGTTGGGTTTCTCTCTTCTATAGAACTTGATGACCATTCAAGGGTTGCTCAAATTTTATTTAAGCAGTAAGTACTTACTTCCTTATTCTGATTTTTCCCTTCATACCCATTAACGGGTCTGCGATAAAAACATTTACTCTACATGTTTCCTTGATATATTCCTTGGAGGTTGTTTTAAATATCTGTATCTCTATTTTTCGTAGCTCTTTATCTTGTATTAATATGAAATTCTATTTCAAGACTTCCTTCATAAAGAAAAATACTTTGTTCTTCAGTTGAGAGTTACTTCTTCGATTACAGTCGTGAGTTATAATCATCTCCTTTACTCTGAGCCTGAAATGATATACCTATTCTGAATAGATAGTTACACTTTAGATTTTTGTTATCATGACATTTGTAGCTCTCAATTTGATGATTCCTTGAGCTCTTGATAGCTCAATATTAATTGGTGAGTTATGTCTCTTATTCTGATTTCTGAAGCTTCGTTCTTTGAGCTCAAAATTCATTTGGGTGCTCATTCTGGTTGTAGATGGTTTTATATTCACTTCAATTTCCTAAATCCTCCATGAAGTAGTTTTCTTAATCTTTGAGTATTTACCTCTATTATGAAGCTTTGTTCTAATGATGAAATTGTCTTTTACTTATCATTCGGAACTAGAAAGTGGTTTCACTTTGATAGTTTCCTTCACTTATCACATTGCTTGTACCTTGTGAATCCTCCAAACTTAGAAACTAGTTCTGCCATCATCTTGGGACTGAAATATATTAGTTCTTTTGAAGAAAATAAAGTGTTACCTTGCTCAAAACTATATTTGTATTGTTTGACTCTTCCACAACTCTTTGACTTGGATATGAGAGCCATTTGTATGGGTATTTACTTTGTATTCTGAAGATGATAATATGATGCACAATTTAACCTTTCTACTACAAGTTTGATCTTTTCCTGGAGTAGGTAATGATGTTCTACATGCTTGCCTTATTGTTCTTGACAGTATGAAATATTGTTTACTTGTATGCAAAACAAACTCTAAATTTGATGATTTCCTTAATGAAATTTTGAACCTACATTCTTTTGTATTCCTTTATTTCAAATTCTTAGATGGTCGTTTGTAATCTTGTAAGTGGCTTTCTTGCAATTTTAAACAATTCTTCACCTATTTTAACACCATTTTCATGCATAAGCCTTGATTTAGATGCTTTGTTGAAATACTGAAACTTGTTTCTTTTACTTAGAGGATTTTATTTCCTTGATATTAGTATTTCTGGCATGCTGGAAAATTTTTAAAGTTGATTTTACATGGCGAAGCCCTGGAAAAATTTTCCTTGAATCTTTTCTTTAATGTATTTCTAGAAGTAGTAGTTGTATTTTTTGATCCAGAATACACAAAGTAACACTTTTCTTGCTGAATTGATATAGCAATTGAAGACCAAAAATATGTTAGTTATTTATTTTGATCAAGTGATGTTTTTCTACTTCTTGTTTCACTTATTTGATTTGCATAGTTCCTTTAAAGCATGTAGCGATTGAAAACAGAATGATGAAAAGTTGTAAATGTTCATTTTATATGGCGAAGCCCTATCAATTTTTTTTCCATAATCTTCTCTCTCATCTTGTTTCAGCTGTAAGCCTTTCTTTCCATTTAGCTTCAGCTTCTTGAATCTGATTCTTCGTCTTCTGCTGCGACTAAAACAAGTTTTTCTATCTTCTACTCTATCTTTTGCACTGAAACTTTTTCCATTTCATAACAGTTGTTGGACCCTGAGTTACATTCTTCCTTTTATTGCATGCACTTATTAGTTGTCTATTTTTGTTTTTGGCTGTAACCTATACCTGCACACTTAGGAAAACAAATAGAAAGTAATTAGGCATTTTTGCCTCTCTTGTGTCCATGTTTCTTATTCTCTTTTCTATTTCTTCTTCTTGAGTGAGCTATGCAATTTGATCTTCAAATAAATTACATCTCCTGTTGCTTAGATATCCATATGCATGAATTAGGATAGTGCAAGAATATGGATTAACCCTAAACTCTTTATTGATTATTTCCTTAATTTTTCTTTTCAGCTACCATGCCTTGAGGATGAAAGGAGTTGGCAAGGAGATGCTTTGCACAACAAAGAATATACAAGGAAAATATGGGTTCACTCATACTACTTTGATTTCTATTTCACGCATGTGTACCTCTTACTTCCTTTTCAGTCACATCCCACAGCTTGTGTGGGAAAAATTTGACTCTCCTTGTAAATAAGACATTAAATTATGAAAATGAGTTATGGATTTCCTTCTACATTCTAGCTTTTCTGTATGGATTGCATGATGAACTAAACAAATCAGTAACATAATTGAATGTCTTAATCATGAAGGAAAGAACATAAATATGAACTTGTAACATACAGTAATGAACTCTTATTTGTGTAATCTATATTGTTTTTTGTTGCTTCAAAACTCAGCACTTCACCTACTCTGTAATTTGGTGTCTTCATCAAGACAACACAGTTTTCCTTTGGGGCTTTGTGTTATTTTGCTAAAGATGGCATGAAATTGCAAACTATGTGATATGTTTTGTTTGAGACAGCACACATAACAACAGATTTCATTTAATCTTGTAACTAATTCAGTAGTAACAAATAACATAATAACTTTGTTAGCTTAGGTATACTTCACCCAAGACATCTCATCATAATGAAAAAGTTTCAAGTTGCCCATTTTTGCAAAAGTGTAAAAATTGTCAACATTTCTGGCAATCCTGTGGGGAAAGCTACCTACTAGCATAAATATTGGATCCTTACTCTTGTGTATTGGGCATGGAGTCTAAACATGTAACCAAAATTACCTTTTATGAAAGGTCCAACCCTTCTAAAACAAACAAAAGCTGGGAAAGGATCTGGTAAATAGGTCACGTGCATGAATGTGCTTATAGAATTAAAAAATGATGCAATGTGCAGAAACTACACTTATTGAATGGAAATCCTACTCTAACAATCATTGTAAGATTTTCAATAACATTGTTTGAGAAACATACCATTCATAGGAATGGGAAGTTCCTCTCTATTCAGCTTCGAAAGCTAAAAAGCATTGTGCTCCTTGCTAGCTGAAATCATGTAAGGACCACTCTAGAGTGTATCAAACTTTGAGTGTCTTCCTGGCTTTGCACGATCAACATCCCATTTTAACACAATATCACCTTCATTGAAGACTCTGAATTTGGATTTCTTGTCAAAATTATTCTTTATTTGTTTTTTATTCTTCTCCATACTCAAATGAGCTTGATCTCTCAGCTCTTGTAATTCCATTAACTCTACATAACGAACCTGCAATGGTTCATTCTCAAGCAGCTCCATTTGATGTAGTAAATCTAATGTAGGGAACTCAACTAAAATATGCATTCTTACTTCTCTTCCATACACAAGTTTGTACAGTGAATTTCCAACAAATTTCTTAGGAGTAACCCGCTTAGCCCAAAGTGCTGGATTCAACATCAGATGCCAAGCTCTTTGATTATCCTTGAGTGTCCTCCTGATGATTCTTAACAAAAAAATTTAGTACTCTCAGCTAAGCCATTAACTTATAGGTAATAATTAGATGAAGAACTTAGATATATTTCATGTTTGACAACCCAATCTATTATCTTTGCACCAAGGAATGCTAAAGCATTATCTGATATGATAACTACTGGAACACCAAATCTACAAACTATTCCCTCATAAAAGGATAGTATCAAAGTTTCATTAGCATCTTCCAAGGCTATTGCTTCAGTCCATCATGTAAAATAATCTGTAGCAATGAAGATCCACTTGTTTCCTTGTGAAGAAGGTGGGTTTATCATGATAATAAATTCAAGACCCCACTACATAAAGGGATGATCAACTGAAATAGGTTCCAAGGGCAGAGAAGCTAGACGTTCTTTTCCAACAAAGAAAGCACATTTTTAACACCTTCCAATCCATTCAACATAGTCTTTGAATATGCTGGGCCAATAGTAACCAGCTTTCATAATTTTTAAGTCTATAGTATGTGCTAAGAAGTGACCTCCTGCAGGTCCTTCATGGAATTGTGATAGTGTTTTTTGAACTTTATTTTAATCAATACACCACAGTAAGATTCCATTTATATCCTTCTTGAATAACACATTATCAATGAAGACATAATGTATAACTTGTAATCTGAAATACCTTCATTTATTTTTGTCCATACCTTATGGATAGGTGCCTTGCTATAAGTATTTAACGAGATCAGTCATCCACCTTAATTCATGGAACTTGTGAGTGAGCTCAGGCTGTTGATTTTCTTGTTGAACCATAATTTTTGATTGCTAATCCACGATTTCAACATTCTATTTTGAATCATCTAGTTCTTTAGCCTACTATTTTTCCATATTAGCAATTAGATGCTCACATAAACCTTTGCCTCGAACTGTCTTAGAAACCCAAATATCAACATCATACTCCATGACCTTTGTTATCATGTTTGTTCTTTTCTCATTTAACTCCTTATTTACTAAGAATGATTTAACACTTGGATGAGAAACACGAATGTGGATTTTATTGTTCAAAAGAATATACTTGAAGTTATTTAGTCCTCTGACCACTGAAAGTACTTTTTTTTCAAGAAATGTGTACCTTGTTTCATAATCATGCAAGCTCTATCCAAATAAAGCAATAGGCTACTTAATATTTTTGTCGTTGACTTAATTTAATATAGTTGAGATTGTTTCAGCTCCTACAAGTGCATAAATTGTAAAATCTTTATCAAAATTTGGATTTGCGAGAGTAGGAGCCTAAGAGATAGATTATTTGATTTCTTCAAATCCTTCTCTTCCTTCACTTGTCCAAGAGAAATTTTTTTGTTTCTTTAGGATAGTTGTGAGTGGTTTAACCAATGCTACAAAATCTAAAACAAATCTCTAAAAAAGTTGATTTTTCCAAGAAAACTATGTAATGCCTTTTTATGATGAGGTAATGATGGTTACGATATGGCTTTGATCCTAAAAGGATCAATTGCCAAACCCTGCTTTAAAAAAATATGACCAAGTAGTTTTCCTTGATGTACTGAAAAGATAGACTTCAATGGATTCAAAGATATTTCAAATTGTCTACACAACTTAAAATTCTGCCTCAGATGTATCAGGTGTTCTTTTGGATTTCTCGAGAACATGGTAATGTCATCCAAATGAATAAGAATGTATTTATTTAACAAGCTATGGAAAGCCATGTCTATTGCACGTTGAAACATTGCACTGCCATTAAAGAGACCAAAAGACATTTTTTTGTAAGCATAAGTACCCCACTTGGTGGTAAAAGTTGTCTTGTATCTATCTTATTCTTGAAATAAAATATGATTATATCCACTATAACGGTCTAGAAGAGATAGTATATCTAAACCTGAGACTGTTCTCAAAATCTGATCCATATTTGGGAGTGGGTAATGATCTTTTAATGACGCTTTGTTAAGATCTCTGAAATCCACACATAATTTGATTTCACCATTCTTCTTCCTTACAGGAACAAGATTGGATACCCAACTTGAATGCTTAACTAGAAAGATAATACATAATTCAATCAAGTTAGATAGTTATTTCCTCATTAGAGGCTCTATCTTGGGATTCACATGCCTTTTTTTCTGTCTAACAGGCTTAGAATTTGGCTGCAACTCAATTGCATGTTGTGGTAAATTGGGATCAAATCCTTTCATATCTTGGTATTTCCAAGCAAAAATTTCTTTAAACTCTTTGCAAAGATTAATAAATGACTTTTTTTCAGTTAAATAACATACCTTCCCAAAAAAAAGCTCTTTCCCTTCATCAACCAAAATCTCTTCGTAATTATCAGCATGAGTTGACATTTTAGTCTTGACCTTTCTTAACTGATCATCAATGCTGAAAATATCCTCTAATGGGACCAAACCTCAAGGTATTTTATTTTTCTTCAACTAAACAATCTGATCACCATATAAATGTTGTAACATGTCCTGATTCATTGCAGAAAACTCAGCTTCTTGTTGTAAAAACCTATAGATTTGATAATCACTTTCAAAGACTTGCCAATTTGAATCATTATCAGGTACTGAGGGCCTGAAAATCAAATTTATAATGGATTTTGCTATTTTCAATATGTTCAAGCACCTCGAAACTAGCCTCGACTACTGCAAGTCTATCTGCAAGCTTGTTTTTAGCTCTAGGAATAAACTGAATATTAATAGCATCAAAATATTCCATTAAGTCTTAAATTATATGTCTGTAAGACTTAATTAATGGTTTCTTACAAACATTGAAATTTCTTACTTGATTAATAACCAACTCAGAGTCACCACAAATTTGAAGCATGCTAATACCTCTCTTTCTAGCCCAAAGTAAGCCATGAATTAAAGCTTCGTCTTCAGCTACATTGCAGGTACATGAAAATCGAAGACTCAAAGCTGAGAAATACCTTTCATTTATCGGGGAAGTTAGCATTAGACTTGTTCCCTATCCCTTTTTGTTCTTAGTTCTGTCAAAATGAAGCTTCGAAATCCCTTCTGTTGATTCTTCTGTTTTAGACATCAAGGGAAGTGGTGTATTTTCTTCATGCATACAGTACACACCAAACAGGTGCTCTTTAACTTCCTTAAAAGGATCATGAGCATGTTCCTCCACTATATTTTCATCCATAAACATATTAGAAACACCATCCAATGTTGAAACATGAGCTACCTCGTCAAAATTAGACTGATCTAAGGATGAATAATTAGCCAATGCATTTGAAGAATGAGGCTCAATGTGGAATTTGGCCAATGGATCTGAAATGATAGTAGCTTTAGTACCATAACGAGTAGTGAAAAATAAGGATGACCAATATGAAGAGAGATAACCTCCTAATTTTGCTGTAAAATATATATATAGGAATAAAGCAAAGTATGGAGGTAAGTCCACAACAATAACATATTACAGAATAGAAACATTTGGAAAAGCATGTAATGTCACTTCTAAATTTTTTATTATACCACACTGTAAGATGCTCCTTTCCATCAAGCTGTAAGATGCTCTTGATGGAACTGCATGTAATGTATTGGTTACAGTTCCATCAAGTTGTAAGATGCTCCTTTTTGTAGGCTCATACTGTAAACCCAATTTTTCTACAATCACTTTTGGCATAACTGTGCTACTTGCACCATTGTCCACCATGCAACTATGAACTAAATTTTCTCCAATAATAAGTGATAAATAAAATGGTAGTGGTTTCTTGATGTCATGAGAATTCAGAAATTTTTGAACCATCCACTTAACTTCTTTAATGTGGTCTTTCTCAAATGTTCCAAGGACCATGTCTGTCTTCTAAACTTCCTTTTCTACTGTATTAGTAGAAATTTGTAGTTTAGCTAGTTCATGAAAAGTAAATCTTGCTGTCTAGGAATACTTAAAGCATCCCACATTGAGATGTTAACATTATGATTTTTCATTACATCAATAATGTTAAAAGAAGCAATTGTTTTAGAGATAGATTCAACTGTCTTAGAGTAGGCCTTAGAGAAAACTGATTCTGCTTCGACTACCTTGGATATATGATGTATGAACAATCTTCTTGGATTAGGATGTAGCTGTTTTTGATGGCCTCTATCAATTGGAACACTTACTTTTTTTTGAGGAACAATAAGGTTGCTATTTGAATTTGGAGTTGTAGATACTGTCTTATCAGTGACAGGAGGCAGGATAGGCCTATTTTGTTGCTTTTGACTTTCAACAGCCTTCCCTTGAGCCCTAGTAGTTACTGCAATGAAATTATTCTCATTAAAACTAGTTAAATTTTGTTCGGGTGCTTTCTAAACATGAGTTTCTTTCTGCCCACCCTCCATTTGAGGCATGAACAATGCTTCAGATTGAGGTTTTGCAACAAGATTTAGATTCAGAAAATAATTTGAGCAAGTTACAGCTGAATGAGGTTGATTGCAAGGCTGACACCATTCTTCTGTAGCCATATTAACTGGGACTAAAGTGTTAGATGAACTAGGAGCCTTTGGGTCGAACTACCTTTGCTGGTAAGGCTACCTATAATTTTGATTCTGTTGATAGGGCTACTTGTTTTGTTAATTCTGTTGGTAGGGTTGATAAGGATCCTGATAGGGTCTGCTAGGTAATTCAATTTTGTTCTCAATTGAAGTCAATTTATTTCCCATAGTCTGCAAAGCTTTAAATACCTCATTTGATGGAGCTACAATGGTAGGATCTATGATTGTAATGAGCTGTGGAATAGGTGCTAAATCTACCAAAAATTTCATTAATGACCTTGGTGCTAATTTTCCAGCTTGAATAAGACTATTCTCAGCTCGGATAACAATATCATAAGTTGCTGGGAGTGTTTCTTCGCCCATTGACTGAATCATAGTTGAGATATCACTGTTTAATGCTCTAAGATAATAAAGGAAAGCATGATCAACTTGAGGCTTGAAACTTGCTGGGATTCTTTCCCAAGTTATAGCAAAACAAATATTGAAACTAGACATAAATTCATTGGGAGCTCTTTTAATAGTAGACAACTATTCAATGAGAGACAAATGATTTGAATTATCCTGGAAATGTTTCAGAAATTTTTCTCCTAAGTCATCCCAAGTTCTTATGCTTCCAATTTCTAGGTTTCTATACCATTGCAAAGCCTGTCATTTAAAATATGCAGCTAAAAGCCTTAAAGCTACGTCTTCATGAGTGATATTATGGACTGCACATATGGCCTTAACATCTTTAATCTGTTCAACATGTGTAACCTGATTTTCACCTGTGAATGATGGTAGACTTTTCATGGCAGCATTGGGAATGTCATGGTAAACTGGGATTACTAATGGGCTGCCATTAGTAAAGGTCACAAAATTCCTTGGTGGTTGGATAGCCATTTGGAAAACTAGGATATTAATAGAAAAATTGATACGTGGTGAAGGAATATTAGGAGGGCTATCAAAACCAGGTCTATTTCTAGTAGAATTCAAAGGTAAAGAAACAAATTCAATAGGAATTCCTCTTACCGATGATCTTGTAGTCACTTTAGGCATGGAATATGCTATAATACTGGTCTAATATCAGCTTAACGGAGTCACCAAAAGATTCTAGAATCTTTAGAATAAATTGTTGCGACTTGCTCCTGAATGTGGCTTTTATAAATACTCTAATTCTACTATGGATCTGATGTAGAATCTATAACTGCATGTAGATATGATTCATACTCCTAATGGGTGTGCCAAAAACTATTATCTCTCAAAAGTGCACCCTGTAGAGGGATGGCTACAAGTTTCTAAGCTTGCACAAATGATCTATCTCTTTCGTAGATATAATGGAAACACCTCAGGTCTGTGGGTATACCTATTTTGAGGTGAGTCTCTGGTATCAAGTCCGGTTCCTTATTGGTGTATCCGAAACTGATTTATGGGAGTTTGAGAGTAAAAGATGACTATAAAATGATTAAAACTAAGGTGATACACGAAATTTGTATGAGGGCTTTGACTGAGTATATGTACAACTGATTTTAGAAGAATTCTTGATGTAAGAACCAATATTTTTTCTTCAGAATATCTAAGGGAAAAACACTTGATTGTACTGAGGGAGAATCACAATAGTACTAATAAGTTAACATGCACATTAAAATTCAGCAGAATAGACAGAAATTGCAGCAGGGTAAGGTGATTGATCAAGGAATTTACATTCACAAGACTAATAGAAACATACACAAGACTGCAAAATAACTTGGAAAGGTAGAAAATACTTCACACTCAGAGGGAAAAATTGGTAAAAATTTGCTTTAGTACTCCTATATCCAAAAATTCCTCCAGAGGTTCTCTTGTGCTTTGCAAAGGCACACAATATATAGCAAAAATAAAATTCATCCTCACTCCTAAAAATAGCCTAAGGCTTGTACTCACCCATGCATCCTATTTTTATCCTTTATTTAATAATAGATAAAGGAATAAAATAGAGTATGCAATTACAAAAAGGCATTATTAGCCTTAATTACAATATAATCAAATTGAAGTTGACTGTTCTGTCTTTAATAAAGAAGGGTGAATAATTTGCCAAAAATAAGATTGCTTGCTAGGCAAGTCTTTCTCCTTTTAACATGCAACTCTGTCTTTTTATCTATTCTGTCCTGCTTAGTGAAGGCATGCATTCTAATATTGACATCCTTGTGAGCTGAACAAAATAATGTCACAATAATTCCAATACTTTGTGCAATAATTTCATCCAAATATCTATCCTGATTGGGACCACCTTTGTCTCGATGCTGACACTTATTATGTTTTCTAGTGATCACATGGATAACACTTTACAACTCCACTCCAACCTCCTTGTAGGGACCACCTTTAACTTGCTTGGTTTGTCTACCTAGGTGGAATTAGCAATAATGCTATAGTTCTAGATATGCATGGGGCACTTTGTAAAGGTCACCACCATACTCAACCACCTTATAGTTGTCGGCCTTGGCATTATTTGAAGGGAAAAGGTTGGAAATACCATTTATTTGATCATTTATATAATGATTTGGTTAGATTTTGTCACATTGGACACTCGGACTATAGTTGATCATTTGATATTTGAATTACAAAAATTCTATTTTTTAATTGATGACATGGGCTGGCCCCTTCCCCAGGGTGACTCACCCCTCATATGCTTTGTCGGTGGCAATTTGACCTGTGTTGAGTTAGCTTTGATATTGATGATAAAAACTGGGTCGTTGATCTCTATACCTATGTATTTGATGCCATCGATTTATGACATACAGATAGGGTATTTATATGCATTGAATGTTGGTCATTGGGAGACTAACCATGGTTATTCTTTTCAAATCTTGAGCATTATCTTTGACCATTTGATCATTTTACTTGGCTAATCCGAGCCATTGATTCTTCTAGATTTAATTAGAGTTTATTCTCTCACCTTATCGAACTTTGTGGTTATGTTGATTCGACCCATTCGGAACCATTTAATTTTATCCTTCAAGTCGCGGTTAAAGCCCTAACAAAATTTCGTAGACTGCCATTATTGGGGAATTTAAGCTCTGATTTGTTTATTCATTCTGCCTCTGTGAAGGTGTTCATAGAATCTGATTTTATTTTGAATTGGCCACTATGTTTGATCACTTCGAGCTCTGTATACTCTTTCTGAGTGAGATTTCGAGCTTAGATTTGTGCACAAGATTTTGTGTTCTTTGATTCTATTAAGCTCTCTGTGAGATCTTGTGGCTATTTTTGATGATATTTGTGAGCGATATTTGAATGATTTTTCCTTTTATTTGGCCGCTATTGTTGTGATCTTTGAGCTCACCACCATGTTATTCTTTGATCTTTATGAATTTTGTAACCTCCAAAGATGATTATTCGGGCTCAAAACTTGTTATTTTGAGGCAGTCTACTGTCATGCGACTCAAATATTTCCATTTCTTCATCATTTCAGCTCTGTTGATCGGGCTCTGTCCAATTAGTGTCACTGTCTTGATGCAAGGATGGTAAGTATTTTACCTCTGAGCATGGTAGTCATCTTGTCATTTATTACTTTGACCCTGAAACACTGATAATTCACTATTTATTTACATATTTTGTGTCTTCATCGTTCCTTGGTTATTTCAAGTTGAAACTTGTGTTGGATTACTCTTTTCTATAGAACTTGATGACCATTCGAGAGTTGCTTAGATTTGATTTAACCAGTGAGTACTTATTTCCTTATTTTGATTATTCCCTTCATACCCATTTATGGATCTGTGATAAAAAAATTTAATCTACGTGTTTCCTTGATACATTCCTTGGAGGCTTTTCTAAATATCTGTATCTCTATTTTTCATAGCTCTTCAAGTTGTATTAATATGAAATTCTATTTTGAGACTTCCTTCATAAAGAAAAATACTCTGTTCTTCAATTGAGAGTTGCTTCTTTGATTATAGTCTTGAGTTATAAACATCTCTTTTACTCGGAGCCTAAAATTATATACCTATTTTGAATAGATAGATACACTTTAGGTCTAGGTTATTATGACATTCGTAGCTCTCAATTTGATGATTCACTTAGCCCTTGATAGATTGATATTAACTGGTGAGTTCTATCTCTTATTCTAATTTTTGAAGCTTCGTTCTTTGAGCTCAAAATTCATTCGAGTGCTCATTATGGTTGTAGATGGTTTTATATTCACTTTAATTTCCTGAATCATCCATAAAGTAGTTTTCTTAATCTTTGAGTATCTACCTCTATTCTGGAGCTTTGTTCTGATGATGAAATTTTCTGTTACTTATCATTTGAAACATAAAAGTGGTTTCACTTTGATAGTTTCCTTCACTTATTACATTGCTTGTACCTTGTGAATCCTCCAAACTTAGAAACTAGTTTTGGCATCATCTTGGGACTACAATATATTAGTTCTTTTGAAGAAAACAAAGTGTTACCTTTGCTCAAAACTATATTTGTATTGTTTGACTCTTCCGCAACTTTTTAACTTGGATATGAGAGCCATTTGTATGGGTATTTACTTTGTATTATGAAGATGATGATATGATGCACAATTTAACCTTTTTACTCCATGTTTGATCTTTTCCTGGAGTATGTAATGATGTTTTACATGCTTTCCTTATTGTTCTTGATAGTATGAAATACTATTTACTTGTTGCAAAACAAACTCTAAATTTGATGATTTCCTTAATGAAAGTATGAACTTGCATTCTTTTGTATTCCTTTATTTCAAATTCTGAGATGGTCCTCTGTAATCTTGTAAGTGCTTTTCTAGAAATTATAAAAAATTCTTCACCTGTTGTAACACCATTTTCAGGCATAAGCCTTGATTTAGATGCTTTGTTGAAATATTGTAACTTGTTTCTTTTACTTAGATGATTTTATTTCCTTGATAGTAGTATTTATAGCACGCTAGAAAATTTTAAAAGTTGATTTTACATGGCGAAGCCCTGGAAATTTTTTCCAAGAATCTTTTCTTTAATGTATTTGCAGAAGTAGTAGTTGTATTTTCTGATCCAGAATATAGAAAGTAACACTTTTCTTGCTGAACTAATATAACAATTGAAGACTAAAAATATGTTAGCTATTTATTTTGATCATGTGATGTTTTTCTACTTTCTGTATCACTAATTTTATTTGCATAGTTCCTTTAAAGCATGTAGCGATTGAAAACAACATGATGAAAATTTGTAAATGTTCATTTTACATGGAAAATCCCTGTAAAAATTTTCCCAAAATCTTCTCTCTCATCCTATTTAAAATGTAATCCCTTCTTTCCATTTAGATTCAGCTTCTTGAAATTTGATTCTTCCTCTTCTGCTACAACTAGAACAAGTGTTTCTATCTTCCACTCTCTCTTTTGCACTAAAAATTCTTCCATTTCAGAACAGTTGATGGAACCTGAGTTACATTATTCCTTTTATTACATGCACTTATTACTTGTCTATTTTTATTTTTGGCTACAACCTATACCTGCACACTTAGGAAAATAGTTAAAAAATAATTAGGCTTTATGGCCTCTCTTGTGTCCATGTTTCTTATTCTTTTTTCTATTTTTACTTATTAAGTAAGCTATGCAATCTGATCTTCAAATAAATTACATCTCCTGTTGCTTAGATATCCATATGCATGAATTAGGATAGTGCAGGAATATGGATTAACCCTAAACTCTTTATTGATTATTTCCTTAATTTTTCTTTTCAGCTACCATGCCTTGAGGATGAAAGGAGTTGGCAAGGAGATGCTTTGCACAACAAAGAATATACAAGGTAAAGATGGGTTCATTCATACTCATTTTCTTTCTATTTCATGCATGTTTACCTCTTACTTCAGTAGATGTTCTTTCCTTTTCAGTCACATCCCACGACTTGTGTGAGAAACATTTGACTCTCCTTGTGAATAAAACATTGAATTTTGAAAATGAGTTGTGTATTTCCTTCTGCATTCTAGCTTTTCTGTATGGATTGTATGATGAACTAAAAAACTTAGTAACATAATTGATTGTCTTAATCATGAAGGAAAGAACATTAATAGGAACTTGTAACATTCAGTAATGAACTATGATTTGTGTAATCTGTATTTCTGTTTGTTGCTTCAAAACTCAACACTTCACCTACTCTATAATTCGGTGTCTTCATCAAGACAACATAGTTTTCCTTCGAGGCTTTGTGTTTTTTTGCTGAAGATGGCATGAAATTGTGGACTATGTGATATGTTTTGTTTGAGACAACACACATAACTACACATTTCATTTAATCTTGTAATTAATTCAACAATAACGAATAACTTAATAATTTCGTTAGCTTAGGTATACTTCACCCAAGAATTCTCATCATAACAACGAAGTTTTGAGTTGCCCATTTATGCACAAGTGTAAATATTGTGAAAATTAAACTTTTGCATTTAGGATCTATACATTTGATAGATCTCCTTTTTCTTAATATGGTGCTTTGAAGATAAATTCTTTGCTCTATTTGATCTTACATGATACTAGACAAAAATCAAGTTGAGTTCTCTGTTTTTGAGCTCTGTTTGTAGTTTTAATTCATTGTTTCTCGATACTTGGGTATTTTGAACCCTATTTTGACTACTGTAGCTTTGATTATCAATTTGAAACTTTATAAGTTTTGAACTCATTCTTAAATTGGGCTTTGTAATCTACCTTTATGTGATTCATCCTCAAATGGTACCCTCATTTTACTAAATATTTCTAGATGCCTATGCAACTTCATGCATCGATATATCTTCTTAGAAAAGTGTATTAATGTCATTTGTTAGAATTTTTCATCTTCTAAATAGGTTCTCTTCCCTCCTTTTGAGGTTGCACAAACAAACTTGATTCAAATATTTTACTTGATCATTAGGTTTTAAGAATACTTCATCATTTACCTTTGTTGTACTTGTTCATCCTTTACAAAAATGTATATTTGCTTTGACATTTGTAAGTGTTGAAGCTATTTATTTGAGTATGGAATTTGAAATTTCTTTCTTAAAGCTCAATTTATCATAATGATATGGTTAGATCGGAGAATTAAACTGAATACTTGAAATGTAAATACACTTATTTTCAATATTTCTTGCCTAAAAAAGTTGAAGACCTTTCCAATTTGTTTTTTTGTATCATTTTCTTGCACTTGGATTTTCCTGTGAAGTAACTTGGAGTTTCTTTATTCTGAATTCAAGATGTTGACTGTGATGTGTTGATTCTTAAAATCTATTGATGATTAAGGCATCAGTGATAAAATATTTTCATTACTCTAACTTGTCTTAGCCGTTCACTATACTATGAACCTTAGATGTTGTTGAAGATCTATAGAATTCATAGATGTAATACTTGAAGGGATAGTTACATTATGAAAGATATGATTTCATACTTGAAAAATGATGGCCTTTAATTTCTTTACTATGATTTTAATGAGAATTTAGTAATGTCGTAAATGCCTTTAGAGAGTTTGAAAAGCTTTCAATCTATACCCAAAAACTACTTCACAGTTTAATTTCATCTATATCTAGATCTCTTTTACTAGACTTAGTCAATATCCCTTTTAAAAGAGTTGTTTCAAATGAAAATCTAAACTGGAACTCTGAATTTACTTCATTAGTGTGGAATGCATGAATTGTTTTTCTCTTGCATACAACTTTTTGCATTGAAACCAATCTTTAATTTTTAGTACATAATTAAGATCATGAAGTTTATTTCCTTCTACTACAACCTGTACCTGCACACTTATGAAAACAATAATAAAATAAATAGGCTTGCAGGCTCTCTTGTATTCGATAATATTTTCTTTCGATTTCTTTTCTGTATGTCATGATTTCTATGAATGTCATGAGTTTCTATAAGATAATATTTCCTCAATTTTGTATCTATTAATTTTAAGTTCTTTATGTATCTTGATCTTAGGAGATCCATTTTCCTGAAGCCGGATAACACATGAATATAGATCAAACCCTGAGCTCAGTAATTGATGTTTTTAACTTTTTCTTTCCTCAGGTACAATGATTCAATGAATGATGTAGAAGATATAGATGGAGATGGAAGAGGAGAATTGAAAACTATGATAAAAACCCAAAGGCAATGATGGGTTTCTTCTATACTCTTTTGCTTTTAACTATATACACATGTATATCTTATTTCACTAGTTATAAGTTATATCCCACGGCTAGTGTGGGAAATATTGAATTCCCTCATAATAAATGATATTTTTAGTGTAATTGAGTTTTGTACTTCCTTTTACTTTCATCTCTTATGATATGTAATTATTTTACAATGAATTAAACAAATCAATAATATACTTAATAACACTTAGTCATAGGAAATGATGAAATTGAAAATACCTATAACTTAAAAATGAACATCTGCAACCTACAATCAGCAACTCTGTTTGGTGCTATGGGATGTAAAATATCACATATACTGTGATGCCCGCCTTCATCAAGGAAATGCAATGGTCCTTTGGCGCACTTTTTTTTCTTTACTAAGGATGAACATGGAATGACATCATATGTGAGGTGTTAAATTCTGTAACAACACACATAGTTGCAAATTGCATGTTGTTAATTAATTACTACAACTGAAAACATAGTGAAAATTGTATTACTTCGTGTTATCTCTCAAATGTGCACACTTGTTGAGAGATGAGAGTAGGGGTTTTAAGATTGATATATCTCTCACTTCTGTAGATATAATTGAAAAACTTCAGGTTTGTGGGTAGACCTATTATTGAGGTGAGTCTCCGGTATGAAGGCTGGTTCCTTATTGATGTATCCTAAACTAATTTATTTTAGGATTTTAAGGGTAATAAGGATTATTGTAACTGAATTTAAATGGGGTGATATACCAAAATTATTGAGGGATTTGACTGAGTACGTGTAGGATAAAATTGAGAGCTAATTGCAGATGCACGAACCAATAGTTTTCAAAAGAATCTTAAGTCAAAAATACTAATGTATTGAGGGCTAAATCATAACAACACAACAAGTTAAATATGCACATCAAGACTACGCAAGAAATACTGGATTTTTAATAAGGTAAAATAATTAAATCAAGGAATTATAATTCACTAGAGATAATAGAAAGTTACACACCACTGCAAATAATTGGAAAGACAATAAGTGGTTCTCATTCAAGGGAAAAACTGGTAAAATTTATTTTAGCACTCCTACATCCAAAAGTCTTCATTCATCCTTGCTAGCGCACACAATATATAGCAAAAATACTTGACCCAAACCCTCCTAAAAATATACTAGAGTTTGTACTCGCCCAATCATGGTAATTTTACCCCTTTATCATGAATAAATGAAGGAATAAAAATACACATGCTGATTACAATAAGGCATTAATAGCCTTAGTTACAAAAAATACACTTAATCAAAGTATAGTTGAATTTTTTTATTTTTAATTAAAAAATAATAATTGGGTGAATATATTTTATTAATATTATCCTTTGGTTTTTTTTCAAGACATCTCCAATATACATGCAACTTGGTCTTCTTGTTGTTTGATTAAATAGTCATATTTAATCCTAGATATAGTACTTATGTATTCCTCCACTTGCAAGGTAAATTTGTCTTTACTAATCACATGCAAAACAATATTCTTGTATGTGAGAAAAATAACTTTCTTCATATTTAATACTTAGCAAAAAATAAATCCCTCCACTGTGGACCACTGTACACATGTAACAATAGTATCTTCTTCGCAAAAATAATGGTAAAAAGAAGAAAATTATGTGCCCAATAATTTTTGGCCTTATTTGTATGAGAGCTAATTCCACCTTGCTTTTTTATCATTGGTCATAATCACTTGTTTTTTTCTCTTTTGACCTTAAAAGGTATATACTCGGATAAGCATGGCGTATTTTAATTAAAGTGATTACCTTGACTCATCATTGCACATAGGCTCCTTTGCATATTCTTTGGCATATACTAAGATCGATTTCTTTTTGCAAAAAGCAAGGTTTTTGAAAACCTTAGACCTTGGCACCTTCCATGTGTTACTCGCCCCCCATTTGACTAATCATTAGCATATGAGTTTCGGGCTACCTTTTTGGTGTTATCATTGCATACATTATAATATTTTCAGCATTTTTTGAAATATTTCTCTGGAATGTAAACTTAGACCTTAGAAGGTCAAATGAAATGAATTGTTTAAATTATTGGGACTAGCTCCCCTCCCATGATGAATTGACCCATTATGACTCTTTTTTGGTGGCATTCTGACCCAACTCTTTATTAACCGAGATTAACTAGCAACCTGGGGGTTTGTATTGAATTTGGGATTGATTTGCGACCGTTTATTTTGGGTACCCCTTTGATGCCCGTCGTTGATCTTCTGCACTATGGTGAGCGAGGATGCATTCAATTTAATGTTTTGTTTGCGGCCATTGATCTCTGTATTGGGATAATTTAGGTCATCGATTCGTTAGCTCTGGTACTTCAGGGTAGTTCGTTGGAGTGTGATTTGTGCATCATTCGATTCTATCCTATTCAATCCTCGCCATAAATTTTCTAACTCACTCGGGAGTTAGGTTACTCTGCGAGAGTTAAGCAAAACAAAAAGGTTGGAACAAGGTCATTTTGATCATTTTGTGAGCTCGCTAGAGCTGCGAAGGCCTAGCAAATTTTTCCTGTGACGCCGTTGTTGATGATTTGGAACTCGATTCTTTGCAATTTTTATATGTTGTGAAGCTTTGCGAGTGCAAATATCTTGATCTCTTTGACATTTTTAGTATTTTTGAGCTCGATGTGAGCTTTGTGGATGCCATTTTTGAGAGGATGCTCTCCGTTGCACTTGTCATGGCCGTCAATATTGGGATATTCAGAGCTTGTGCTAATTCTGCGAAACCTTTTAAACTCTGTGAGTTTTCCTTTTGTTTGAACACCATTACCGATTTGTGCCATCTTTTTCTGCGTTATTTGATAAAATATTTGTGATATTGTGGCAATTTCTACGCTTGAACCTGTGGGGAATGTTCTTTTTCTTCTGCATTCAAAGTTTAAAGGGTTTTAAGTACTCAAAACTTCAACTGGTAAGTTTATTATTCTATACTTGAGCTTTTGTTTAGGGGTTTGGTCCATTTAGTTGTAATGACTTCTGAAATTCTTTGTGGTTATCTATGGCGTATTTGCTTGGGTTGGATACGAACGTCATTTTGTCAGATAATAAGTTATATCCTTTTCATTTCTTTTACTCTATGAAGTAAAGAGGTTCTAAATTTGGTGATAACTAGAACGTCTTCAATTTTTTTCACAAATATGTAGAATTTTTTTTATGGTCGCTCTCTTGTGATTTAGATTTTTGTTTAGGGCCATTCAAAAGTTTGAGAACTCTATACAATGTCTGTAGAAAATCTGCAGTCTTATACAACAAACAACATAAAAGAAATAAACAGAATACTTAAATAGCTTGCATAAACATATGAATATTCAAACCAGCACTGCTGTGCATAATCTCCATTAATAAAAGCTTCATCATACTCAGAGCTTCAGCTCTTTACAATCAAGCTGTGCATGCAGCTGTGTGCTTTCAATGCACATCCTTCCTTGCTTGTGCAGATTTCACACCTTTTTGTGTGTATCCAAAGCAATTACAATTGCTGTTATTTAAATAGAATAACTCACCCACTAACAGCTCTTCAACTGAGCATTCTAAATTTAAACTCATGCTTTAAAACAGTTGCATGCTATGCATGATTTAAAACAGATTTATTTGAATTAAATCTAATGATAAAAATAAGATAAAGCTAACTTAACTAAAGCAAACTAAAGCAAGACTAAAGCTAAAATTAGCTTTCCTAAAAAAGCTATAGTTGGAATTAAATATGCATCACATGCATATTTCCAACAATGTCCTTTCATGATCATCTTTGAGCTTTCGACTGAGTTTTGACCCTTCTTTTACACTTGCTTGTAACTAAGAACCTTTCAGTATATTGTCGTTTTCTTACTCCGCAATGATATTTTTTTTTATCTTAAATCGGTTTTGGCTTTCAAGCGTTTCACCGTTTCGACCAAAAGTGGAGATTTCTTGCTCAATTTTTAATGGGTATCTAAAAGAATTGCATTTTGACAGGAAAACACACTCATCCCGTTTGCAAGCTTAGTGAAAAAAGTTGATTCCCTTCATTTTGGGCTAAACTATAACTATTATCTTATTATATGGCTAATAGGTGTCATCTTGATACCATGCACTAAACTAGAATTGGATATGTAGTAAAAGAAATGGTTTTTTATTTTTAGGCTGATAGATGTCTCACTACGAAATGCATTAACATGTCATATGTACATCAACAATTAAAAATAATGTTGTACACATGAATGCCATTGTAACAATCTCCTTTGTTCGATCTAAAACATTGTAGATACAATACTACTTCAACGGTTGAGCAAATTAATAGTGTAAATCTGTTTAAGAAGCCAGGTGTCTAGGCGGGCCCAGTCATGTGAAATGAAGGACATTTTGGGTGGCACATCTAAAAGAGGTGGAAGTTCGAATAAACAAATGCACCACTTGAGGAAAAGAGGAGGGATGGTCTTCTATGGATTATGAGGATTCATGCAAGCTAAGCTTCTTGGACTTTAGCTGTCCCACTATTTGAATTTTTTTTAATAAGAATTCACCCACCCACGAAAAACTATTGTTCGTTTCCATTTTCCATATATATTTTCATACAATTTGCTTCAATGTTTGTACAAAAAATGAGCTAGACATATTTAATAGTTGTAGTTTTTTTGGCAAAAAACATGTATTATGTATTTCTTGAGAGCTCAGAGGGTTTGATAGCTTTTGTGCTTGTGGGAGATGTCTATTTTGCTGATCATTTTGATGAGTGAATTCTTGTTGATGAAATTAGGACATTACCCCCTTACTAGAATATATTTATGTTATAGCTCAAAACATTTCGTGCTGCGAAGGGTATTCAATTGATGATATAATTGACATGCATGCCTCTCCAGTTTTACTGGAACTTTTTGTCAAGAGGACCATATGTGAATGTTTGTATGGCGGGAAAATTATTATTATAGCACAAATATGAGGATTTCACAACGATTTAGATTTTATTTTCATTTCTTTTTTATATATCTCTATAATTTTAATTGCATTCAGGAGTTTTTTTTCCTACTATAAGGGAATCAAATTTATGCAGTATTATAACACATAATGCCCAAGGATTCAAGACTTGTTTGTCATTAAGCCTCTGTGGAAATTAAGGTAGATTTAATACCCACATCAAAATTCTCATAGAAATTCTAAGAAGAGGGTGTTAGTATAGAAGCTCACATTCAGAGGTTTCTTTAATTCCCACATGGAGATGCTAACTAGAAGTGAAGTGTCCAATCCAATATTCATGTAGAATCTTATCATTACCTACATATGGGGAATTCGCAAGCAAATGAGCAAGCCATAGTTGTAAAGGCCAGGAAGATTATAGTTAAACAGTGGTAAGAAATCCACCATTAAATTGTGTGGCCTCTGGGTACCCGCAAAACACAAGGCTAGAACATTGATAAATAAGTAAATTTTGACATCTAGAAGTAATCCCCACATAACAAGATGATATCCTTCATAGAGAAGTTCATCTAGACGTGTTGGGAACCTCAAGGGTAGTGCAACACATGTAACAACTCCCTTTTTATTCTTCCCCACCTCATCCACAAAGGGGTACTAGATTTTTGCTTCACAGTGAATCCATATCATGTACATAGAAAAAGCAGCAATAACTATGGTTTACGTTCCCTCCAACAGTCACTTATAAATTCTAAGACAAGTCGAAGCCTTGAATTTGGAGCATTCTCTCCATTTATCCAAATATGTTCTCATTGTAGAAATGAGCTATCTCTTGCCCCCTAATATACCTTCCCTATATTAACTAGCAATAAAGGGCTTTGACAATCCCTGCCATCATGAAATTCCACTAAGGCGTCTCAAGTCTATTCAGAGGGCAATCCATGTTTTTCGTATATCTGAGTAGTCCTTTCTCAACGTCTCCTAATTTGTATAATACCTCACCATGTATACCACTTTATAGAACTCTAATAATACTTCCCCTATCAAGTCACTCCAAACCAAAAGAAACACATTTTTTCCCCCAATTACACAAGAAAATCCTTCATCTCGTAAGGGCTCTGAAATATTAGAACAATTTGCAAAATCAAGTTTAGAAGAAACCATACTGGATTTCTATCACAATGTGAGCTTCTAGTTTTACCTATAGATGTCCTTCACCACCTTGGATGTTGTAATGCTCTTTCAATGACGAGTCCCATCCCACGTATCCAGATCATAAAGTAAAAGATACGTCACTAGGATGACCTAAACCAACTAGTTGCTCCACATCAACATTAGATAGATAACTTGGTTCTTATGGGTTTTAGATATTAGTCATGGGTGCCTATTGCTATGCATTTTTCTTTGTATGTTCCATATGATTGTGTGTCACTTTTCCTTTTTCTATATGTATGTGTCCATGTTGACATCATCACGGGGTCTCCTTAACAATGGTTCGTGTGATTTCCAAATTTTTCATATCTACTAACAATTCATTGTTATCTTGTGTGCGGTCATTGTCCCAGATCTTGTGGGCTAGAAATTCCATACGCTTGGTCCTCTATCTCTGGCAGGTTCTCAAAATACATGGACCTCACTTAGGAATTCATAAACAAGTTGAAAAAATCATGTATTGGTTCGAAATTTATGGAATTGCCCCTTTATAGAAATACTTGGTCCATGCTTTCATAGCGGCATGTCAAGCTATGCATTTGGGTTTTATAAGCTACATTCGCTCAGTTCGAAGTTCATTACACAACACATTGCCTTACACTTTGCACATTATATTTGTCACTATTGTTTGGGTAGATGTAAAAGCTACTTGAATTCGTGAAAATTTTCCCCACTTTAAAGCATCTTTCTTCGGTAATAGATCCATCATTATCTGTGTAGTGACCTTTGATCAATTGCTTCTTGCAATCAGTAGACACTCGTGTGATATGCAGGTCACTTATATGGGTCAAACAAATATAGTTACAATTATTGTCTATATGTTAGTGGCCACTGTTTACATTCCCTTGAAGTTTTTTTTCAACATATGGGATGTGGCTCCCCACATATAGAGGATTGGGAAATTACTTATGTTTCACATACGATGCTTATGGATTTCAAAATAGAAAATTCAAATTGGTGATTTCCACTCCTCCCCCACATTTTTTTTCAAACGAAAAAATGATCTTTTGGACCTGCACAACCTAAACATGTTAAAATCATTGATATATTCTTGTTGCCAGGATGTGGATTAAGCGCTTATTACCAGGCATGAAAATTTAGGATATCCCAACGACGATTAATTATGACACAAAATACTTCTTTGCAAGCATACAAAATATCATGCTTACAAAAAAATTAAGGTGCTTGAATCACAACTTGTAAATGGTTAAACAATGTGAGTATGTAAATCAAACCATTGATTATAGAAATTCCTTTATCACCACCACATCTTTCCATCTTTTAACGTCATCAAATTTAATTCTCACACAAACATCCCATGTTGGGATACAGTTGCCAACCCGTTGCATGTTGGCTTGCTTGACACATAACATGACGCAACATGTCGTCACCAAGGATACAACTAACACTGTGAACAACTTGATACAAGGATGGCCATAAAGACAGCACACGGAAACAACACAGTAAATCAAGGACAATTTACTTTTCTTTTTTTTTACAAGACAACATAGAAGTCCATTCCACAACACACTTACAGTTAGGGCCAAGCCACAATGAGATATTCTTGATGGTTATTTATTTTAATAAGGACATCTTGCAATTCTTAGCTTACGTTTTCCAAGGAGGCTCAAGATATGATTCATATAATTCCTCTTACCAAGCTAAGTTTATTCTTTTGACACTGAGTAATTATCTTTAAATCTTCTCTATTATGACCTTTATTTGCTTAATTCGTTTATCAAGAAAAAGGAGTAATTTAAATTCCACAAGGCCATCTACTCACCACTAACGCTACTAAGATTCGTTCTTGCTCACAAGACAACATGGTTTTAAGTTCAACACACTTAAGAGAAGAGATACAAGGTGCCTTGAAAAAGGGTTAGAGGGAGAAGGTCGAGATGAAACATTTTTAGGACCTCATTAGTTATTGCCAATATTAAATTGAAGCTAGGGCTCTTAACCAGAATTAACAACAACTTTACTTAGGCTTCGCTAAAAGTATTAACAAGGAGTAAAAATTTACTTTCCAAATGGCAGAGAGAATAGATTGTGTGGTTTCACAAATTGTTTTCTCCTCGCTTATTAAATCTTATCATCTTCTAAACAACTAATAGATTCATTTCACCTTAGGGTCATTTTAAGAATTTCACCATAAAAGGGATAATGTTCACTAGTGGAGCTAGGGTTATCATGTTATATAATTTTACTTGCAATGATAGTCTTGCCCTTGATTACTTAAAGAATTTCTTGCTCTCAAGTTGGTGACCCCTACATTACTTTATTTGAATAGCAACTTTTAATTTAACTTCCAGAAGTATTTAAACAATCCCATGTTAGTTTACTTATGACACTTTATTACTAAGTCATAGCAAGGTTTAACTCAAATTTATTCTCAAGGGTAAAGTTTGAAGCAACACTCATTTACGAGAACAAAACAAGATTACATCATTTCTTAAAATACTGATACTCCACAAGTCACTCAACCACAATAACCAAATTTTCTTATAATTTCAAAGATGGTCAAACAATACAAGGTTTCCAAAGTTTAGATGACATAAGTCCACAATACTTTATACTAAGACATTAATCCTCTTTTAAACTTTCCACTGGACGTTAACAAAATTTGAACAACATAAAAAGGTTTCGAGCAAAGGATCTTCTCAACTGAGGTTGATGACAAAAGTCTACAAATATATCCCTCATCTACACGCAAAATCTATCTGCAGCAAATTTTCTACAAGAGTCAGTTCACGAGAACTGAGCAAGATAAGCCTACACAAAACCACCATAACTATTATCTAACAATATCATGAAAAGAAAGCACTTTATTACAAGAATTGGGTCAAACCTCTAAACACTATGAACACATCAAGTTATAATAAAGTCTTCTAACATGCCAATCAAAGAAGGAGTAAGACCTTGTACTTCAGTTAGGAGCAAAAGCAACGAAAGTAAACAATCGTATGAGAATGGCCCTTGGCCGTATAAGGAGAAATAAACAATCTAGCAAAAACATGAATTCCCATCAAGTAATTAAATAACAATAATTACAAGATTGAGATTTGATACATATACCAGTCCATCTAGAAAATTATCAAAGGTACCAAACGCATAGGCTAAAATAATAAGATTTCTAAAAGAACAAGAGTTGATCGGCCCAAGAAAGGGGAAACACAGCTTTCACAAATTAACACAAAAGGCCACGCATATAAATGATTTTCAAACCAGAAATCAAAAATTAGAGTATACACACAACATAAGTTTCGAAGTGAAGGCAAGGTATACTAGTTTTGACCATTAACTACAAGAGATTCCAAATCATCCAAGAAGGGTCAAAGTCTTACAGGCTAGTAGCTAACACGCGAGAGAAGAAGGGGGCTCCGTCACATCAAGAGTATACAATAATGTCATCAACAAATTTTTAATATCACTAAAGATTTACAAACCTCCACAGTACAATACTAATGTTTGGTTAATTTAAAATAAATTACCCATTTCCCAAAACAACCATATTTTATGTCAACCCTGGATAACACAGTCAACCATCGCACAAAGATACAAACATAAATTTCTAAGTGACATTATCAAAACAAAACCTTCCGCTATGAATCCATAAGACTTATCAAATGAAAGCTGAGTTTTTCCCGAAGGTTAATCACATTTAAGGAAATTTCCATCACAAACTATTAAGGTAATTACGTGCATAAAAAACTGACCAATATTAATTAATAGCGTTAACATTACAAGGGAGAAAATAATGCAAGTTAGGAAAGAAATAGAAGAGCGCCATTAGACAATAATTCTGAGAGGGGGATTATACCAAACTATTCTAGTGTCAACGAGGTATTGAATTCGCACAATGAAACCTCCAGTTTAGTTGATCCGAAAAGCTAGGTATGATTCAAGTTGATAGGGATGGTCAAGGCACTTCTTGAGGAATGGGCCTTAAAAGCCTAGAAACAAGATGAAGGATAGTATAAGAGTCTAAACATGCGAGACGGAAAAACACATTGCAAACAAACCCTTTTCATTCTACCAATTTTAATACCGAAACTCTAAGCTGACTAGCCCATGCATTGCTCGCACAATCCTACAACCTTTCTTTCTCAATGCCAATAGGTTATTGAAGGGACTTGCGAAGGAGCTAACAAAGAAATTTCAAGGACAAACTTGGGTTCTAGGATGGGTGGGTTTCATAGTTATTGTAAACTTACTTCCATGATAACTAAAATACTAGCTTGATCAACATAATAACTTGCAACTCATTCACCGAGAAGAATTAATACATAAACAAACAAACGAAGTTCTATCGTTCGAGTAAGAGAAACATAACATTCAGAGGAGAGGGCACACGCATGCTTTTGACCCACATACTAATCAATGATAAAAGCTAAAACAAGAAGAAACAAGCAGAAAGGAAAATATCCCTTCATGACATCCAACTGAAAAATCAATGCAAAGGGAAAGAGTTGTTGGAATTTCAGCAATATTTGTAAATATAATAGCAGTAGAAAAGTGTAGAGATATCTTTCCTGTTTTCTCCAGCTTCAACAGGTCGTACAGAATCCACACGGGCCAGCATAAAAACAATAGCATGAGACAAGGATGTGAGTACTACTGCTGGCAAGTGTCAAAGGGCCAAATGTGATAACTTGATAGACAGATGGGGCAGAAAAATTTAACAGTTGAGTCCTTTTCACAAAACCACCTCACACCGCCTCATAGTACGCTTCTGCACTAGAAATGTTCAACTCGAGGAGATTGTCTTCCATCTTCCCTTGCACTTCAGCAGGTCCTATGAGATCATCAAGGTTGTTATCAACCAAGTACTCCTTGAAAAAGTCTATGACGAATAAAAGCATGATGCCCTTGGCCATAAGACAACCCAATTAATCCAGAGGAAAATACCATACAGAATGACAAATTCAGAGAAAAGAAATAGCACGAGATGCCCTCCTCATAGTCTCACAAGCATTGTCTTTACTGCAGAGGTCATTCTCACATGTCCTGTTCTGCCCAAGAAGCTTTCAGACAGTTTCCTTCAGAGCAGAAAGTGGAGTGCGGTGACCAATAGCCAGCTACTCTTCTATCTTGCATTTTCCTCATATAGCTCAAGAGACTGTAAATACTTTCACATAACATTTTCAATATTCTTGATTAAGAAAAGGTCTCCATGCGTCCATATCTTCTGAACTATATCAGAACAAACGGCAAGATACTCTGCCTTGCAGGTTCACAATTCCAAACAGCAAAGTCTGATGCCGGTCTTATCATTCTTCAGGCTTTCAATAAAATAGCTAAAATTCCTTTTCTATGATCTTCAATCCCCAACAAAAGTCGAAGCTACACATTGCTGTACATGCTTGCTTCACTTAGAAGCATTTAATAATCTGCATAAGTAACATTTTGCTTTCATGAATATTCTGATATGAAACAGATCGGCCTCTAAGCAGGTTACTCGGTTGAATTCAGACTTTCTCTAGCAAGTATACATCTTGCCAAAGGATCTAGAAACCTGAATAATCCAGTGTGGCACCCGCCAACACTCCATGCTTTAGAACCACGATATGTGATTCATCTGGATGTAATAGACTGTAACTCCTGCCTAATATTTGTGCCAATACGTGACATCGATATCTTCATGTTGACAACTGCATTGTCCAATGAACTTCTCTTGTAGCCTTGACTAACTTTCCCATAACATCATGGGGAAGTCCAGGCTAGTCTGGAAACATACAGAGGACTCCAGGGCTATTGGTGCAACCCCTACTAAACAAGCATTCTCTCATTCAACCCGCTGAACAGTCTGTGTCATTTTATAATCATCTGTTTCACCTTGTATTACAACATGGTACAGAAACCCCAGAACTTCTGTTGCACTCCCAAATGACTCTTTCGAATCACAGTCGGAAGACATCCCCGGTTGCCATCTGATGCACATCTTTGAAGATGCTGAAAAATATGCATCATTGATGGTTCCAACGAGTAGATTTCAGGGCCTACTTGCAATATGCCATCTGATATCATAGCCCTGCAATAAATGTGCCATGAGGGTCCTGACTCTGTTGAGGATGTAGTGGATACTTAACAGATTCCAGCATGACTCTGGACGACCTGCCTAATGGAGGCGCTCACGAAGGCTTACTATGAAACTGTAGCATGCCCGTTGCCTGGCTATTTACTGTTGCAGGTAGTTGACTGTGGATCCCCAACATGAACACACCTTACAACTCACAGAAGACCATCTTGACGCCCCACGCTGTCGGTAGATCTCCTATGAACTGTGGGTGCTGAACAGCCAGGCCTACACAAAAGCATGCACCAGTAATCAGTTTCCTTCAATCCAGACTAACATCCGAGTCATTCATTTTAAGTCCTGCCATCCAATTTTTCTTTCTCCTTGAAACGGAGAGACAACGAACTGATCAATTTCAATATCCTCGCTGATGGGATCTTGCCTACTTAGTCAAAATAACAATGAAAAATCTTGTTCAACTCCCAGATCAAATCGCTGCGACTCTCCATGAATATACTGTAAAAATGCAAGACAGCTCAACTAAAACCTATGAGATCTCGTTCTTCTACTACAGCTACAATCGTTTTGACAAGTAACTGAAACTCGACTAGTGAATCACGTGCAACCAGAACATCAGGTTCAACACCAACGGTCTCTTTGGGATCGCCCTGCAGCAGATGTCACACCTTAACTCAATCTCTGGAGGCCGCTGATTTCTGAAGGATAAGTCTTGAATTCTCTACCCTGTAGTCTATGCTGCATAGATAGCGAATCAAGTTGGACTCACCTGCACTTTCCTAGCGCTCAGAAATTTCGGCTTCTACGCTCCACTGAAACTACCTGTACAACACGATTTTGCAACAACTGAGTCCCGACTGTGGTCGTGTGCAACCATTCAACATCAGGGTCGCATAGCGCCTTCATTTCAATCATCACTTGAATCCACTATCCAGCTACACTGTCTATGTAGCAATTCATCTGTTACACCCACGTCAAACCAGACTCACACAACAACCAAGGGCAAGAAAACGTGGTTCCAGGAGCAAAGAAGATAAAACACCCTCGCGTCTAGGAGAAACAATGACAGTTTGAGAAAAGGAACCCAGCAAAGGAAAACGGGATTTTCAATAGCCTTCTCAATCACTCGCATTGAATAAAGGATCCAGGCTAGATCCAAATGAAGAAAAAGAATGGGACTCCACCGACTCCCATCTCCTCGACGCAAGGACAGAAGCAAGACAGGTTAAACCAGAAAACAGGTAAGATTTACAAATCAGGAATAAATCAGTGGGTGCCAGCCAACCAGGGAGAAAGGAAAATGCGCTTCATCCACTGTCAAAGAGAATAATAAAAAAAATACAGTCTCCATCCTCCACGCATGTCTAGCCTGATAACAGCTAACCGATACCAAGGTAGGTTGGGAGGCATTAGCAATGGACCACTCTCTAACAGGCTTAAACAATTTCAACTTGATTTTTAGCAAAACAATTTGTGCACTACAAAAACTTCACAAAAACATTCCCCTTAGATAGGAAATTTCCTCTCCTTTCTGGTAATATAAAGAATTCCTCCTAACTCCTCATATTTATCAAGTTATGGGCTGCCAGACCTTGGGAGGAAATTTTTCCAAAGAGCGGATCTACGGGCCTGGGGAAGAAAATTTTCCCAAGGGCAGTGCTACGGAACGTGGGGAGGAATTTTCACCTAGAGAAGGAATCGCGGAGCAGCGGAGTGAAATTTTCCAAGGCATAGGCCGGCGGAGCAGGAAAGGAATTTAGCTCTTTTTCCCTTTTGGGACAAAGGTGTAATTTACCTCCTTGCACCCACGAACTTGATAGGGGAAACATGTCAGCATTTCTAGGTGCCTCTTGTCAATCCTCAATTCACACGTAGGAAAACAGGACTTATGGGGTAAACATGCGAATTTTTGACTTGGAGTAAACAAAAAATACAGGGGTTAAGATTTACATTTCACTAGCCTTGCCCATACTTAGAATTTTCAACTACTAAGAAGGATTTATTGAACCCTAGGCATGTGGTACTTTCCACTGGGTGTTAAAATATTTCAACAAATTATCCAGATTGAGACATGTGGTGATCCGCACTTGTTTGGGGTCTCTGATTTTGGGCAACAAATCAAAAATGCACAAAAGAGATACGTGGAAGCTTCCGATGGACCTTCCCATACTCTAACTTTTCATAAATTGGTGCAACTCTCTAGGGTTCCGATCACATGGAAGTCCCATGCTTGTTTGGGAACCTACCTCTGGATTTCACCTTTGCACTTGTAGCAAGGAAACACGTGGAGGTTTTCGCTGGCTCCTTTTTACACTCGGTCGACTCAGAATCGTAGTGGAGGTATGTGTTTTAATCTGTGCATGGAAACTCATTTTTGAGAGGTGCGAATGTAGGTATCCATGCGAGGGCACTCATTTCTCAAGGTGTATTCTAGAGGGTGAAAATGATTTCTTGTAAGATCCAGCCATATGAAGCCACTTGTGAATTATTAAAAATGGAATTTCTTGCAAAAGAATAAAATAATGATTAGAAGGATTGTCAAAAATTTATGGCATGGCATCCCAATTCTGGTTGAGGTTCTAAGAAATGTGATCAGTTCATGATTCATCCACCTGCATGCTTTTTGGTGTAAATTTTTTAAACATCACTTTCTGGAACAAACTTGTAACAAACAAAGGATTCCTCAAATATTATTATTTTGAAGGGGGGAATTTGCGATGAGTGAGCAAGTGAAATTATATAAATTTAATGAGAATACTCTTGAAAAAAGAGTGGGGGTTTAATTTTAACGAGAAAATTTGAGAAAGCCCATCTTCCTAAGAGACCATCTGAGAAACCTATTAATTTCTTGTGTTTTAGATTTCAATCACGTCAAGATGGTTGCAAGTGTATGAACCATGGGTTGTTAATGTTTAATTGAGTCTTTAGCTCAAGCCTTCATGTTGAATTGTTAAAGATTGCGTGAAACTATGTAGATAAAGGCCTCCATTGAGACCAAAAAAATTGGGTGAAGGAATATTTTATTAATTTTGGTAGAGCTTTGCATATTAAAAAGCACCGAATAGAATGATAATATAATTGAATTACAAACATCCGGGATATATTATTCACAGGTAGAGGTTACATATATAGAGTTTGATCTCCTCGATTCTAGGAGTCAACACTCATCCCACTAATCACTCAGCATCCCACAAATCTCTCCCAATACCTATTCTCACTCAACAAACCTAGAATCTCTCTAAGAGATCTCTACGAGTTGTCACCAACTCATTATTTGCACAATAATAATAATGTTCACAATATTAAAATATTGCTAACATTCACTCCCCTATTGTTAACATTATTATTTCCACACATACACTCCCCTAATGTGAACAATGTAGAGAAAAACATTCACACGTCTTCTACAACTTGCCTGCCTCTGCATGCTCATGATCTTGGTATGCTGAACCTCTGTTCAACAAATACGAACCCCTGTTCGACAATAACGGACCTCTGTCCTAGGTACGAGCCCCTGCTCATGAACCTCTGTTCATCCTCTTCAAGAAAAACATGATGCTACTTTTTCTTGTGCTTTTATCTTTCTACTATCACATATTTACATCAGGAGGTTATAAAAGGAAATACAATTCTGAACAGGAATGTAACATCTATTCTTATTACAAACAATGAAACACACAACTGAAATACTTGGCCACCAAATAAATACCGCGGCCTCGTCGATGGTGCCTGACGAGAGGTCGCTGATCAACCTCCTTCCTCCGTTGCCTCCGGCCTCCATCAGAATATCCCTGCTAACTTAGCAGTAGTCGAGGACGATACGCATTCCTTGTCGCGATATAGGGTGGGGTCGAGGAGCGGAGCCCCCGAAGCCAGGAATGGTTTTCATTTGCATTTTTCCTTAAAAAATGAGTGTCAGATTACACCGAAAATGCACTCATTTGTCCTTTTTTTTTTTTAACAACTTTTCGACTCAACTTTGATGACAATAGAATGACAACAAACATATACCCTAAAATCACCTATTTTGACATTTTTAATGACTCTCAAAGACACTAAAAATAACTCAAGACTTCAAAAATATCAAACCTATTGTATATCGACTAAATAAAAAACTCGCATCGACCTTATAAAGACTACAGACTCAATTTTTCAGACTTTTTAACACTTACAAATATAATGACACTTTTTACTAAAAACAACTTAATATTATTTTTAAACAAGAGACTATTTGACTCTATAAAATCAAAATTTATTGCTAAAAAAGTAATATTTAATTACTTTCTAAAGTGACTGATCTACAAATTCCAAATTGACCATTAAAACAATTTAGTCACACTCAACTACAATAATATGTTTAAGAGAGTAGATCAAAGCTCTCAAAGTAGAGATCTTCAGAACTCTACGTACTGAGCAGGAACAACTGATAGATGTGGGAGTTGGCGTGATAGGTGGAGCTGCGTTCACGAATTTCTGATGCGTATGCAAAAACCGAATCATAGACTATGCCTTGAAGTTATTTTAGAGGGACTTTCATTGAATGATGAAATCAGGCGAATACTTAACTGATGAAGACACTCCCTCCACGTGGTTGCAGAATGTGCATTGAAATTTGTTCACCGAATAGGATTCACAGAGTTCATACGATCTGGCGAGATAGATCAGCATGAGATAAATTATATGTCACATTCAGGCACCAAATCCGCTTCTATCTTATTATCATGAATGATGGCGATTCAATCTCACTATCCGAATAAATTGATATCCTTTTTGATCTGTTACGTCCTAGCTGTATAGAACTATTGATTATTGTGGATCTAGAAGATGCCGCTTCCACTTGACAATCCAAAATGTTGATTGAGATCACCTATGCACGGTAATTGGACCGACCGAATGAATTTTTATCTTTATGAACATGTGGAAGAGTTCATGGGATCAGATCACAATTTTTCACCGCTATTTTGCATGCAGTCCCAAGCAGAACGTCTATTTTGAGATCAGATAAGTGCCACACATGCATGAACAGATGATTGTTGATGAATAGATCAGCGTGATGTCCACGGTACAATACCTTCCAATCAGATTTCTCGCAGTAGAGTACAGTTTCCTTCAGGATCAATGAATCTTCATAATAATTGCGCTTAAAACAATATCTGACAGGAATAATTACTATGCACAGCAAATCAGACAATATGAATGAAATATCCTCTATTTAATTTAACTGCAACTGTAACCTGCAGAAGAATGCCTGGAAACGATTGGCAGTGGAATCATGCCAGATAGACAAGGAGACAACTCGTGAGGTTTGCATTCATTGGGACGTGAGCATAGCAGATCCAAGAATGATATAAGGCAAATGACATTACATCTACAGACTTGGATGCAAGTATATGTAAGAAATGGATCCGTTGAAGTCAATGATAATGCGCAGTAATATTGACATCCTCTGATACAAAAAGAATCAAACCATAAATTTGTAATAACAAATAAAATCCTATCTCAGTCACAATGAATATACTCACGCAGGAATAATCCAATCCATTTTCACCATTGAAGAACTAGCACACGACTCACATGGCTAATGGTTGACCTGCTCTGATACCAGATATTAATTTTGGTAGAGCTTTGCAGATTAAAAAGCACCGAATAGAATGATAATATAATTGAATTACAAACATCCGGGATATATTATTCACAGGTAGAGGTTACATATATAGAGTTTGATCTCCTCAATTCTAGGAGTCAACACTCATCCCACTAATCACTCAGCATCCCACAAATCTCTCCCAATACCTATTCTCACTCAACAAACCTAGAATCTCTCTAAGAGATCTCTACGAGTTGTCACCAACTCATTATTTGCACAATAATAATAATGTTCACAATATTAAAATATTGCTAACATATTTTGGCTATTCTGAAGCATTCTATCTGTTGGTTTTCCAATTGTTGTGAAGGTTCTCAAATATCTTGTGAAATCATATTCTTATTTCTTAATTCCCCACCAAAAATTTCAAATAACCATGAATCCTACCTTAAGTGCCCCTGTTTGTGTTGTGTATCCACAATTGAAAAAATTCTACTACCAAAATATACAGAAGCAAGCAGGTTTTAAGTGTCTTTAGTAACCTGAACCTTGTTTCAGAAAATATCTCCATTCTTTAGAAGTGACAACTCGTGAGAGTTAAATTGTGGTGTATTTATCATATTTTTTCAAGGTTCCCTTGAAAATTGTGCAAAGAAGGATCTCTTCATGACCTTCACCAACAGAGGTTACAAAATGGGTCCTCTCACCTTGGTTGAAAGACACAACCTAAAGTAGTGAGGATAGATCAAATCCTCAGTGAGGTGCTATCCACTTCTCCAATGCCTGAGTGAAAAAGAGTCAGCTCAATCCCATCTCCAGCTACGAAATTAGTTATACCATGATTTGTCTGTCTCTAAGTATATTGTTAAATCTATGATGTTGCTCGACTTCTAAGGGAGAATCAATTTGGATACCAATAGAACTTTCAGCAATGTAAATAGAAACATTGTTTGTATTTTTTGAGTACAACTCCTCATGTTTGCATCTATTTTCACTTTCCTCAAAGGTGTACTTTAGTACTTCGGGTCTCTTGTGAAACTTTGATGATGGTGAACATGGAATAACAACATACGTGAGGTGTTACATTTTACAACACACATAACTGAATTTTGATTTTTTGATCCACTTACTTCAACTAAAAATTTAATGAAAAATATGTGTACCTCCCTTAGTTAGGTTCATTCATTAATGCTTTCCATTGAAAAAAAAGCTTTGAGTTTCCCATTTTTGTAGAAGTGTAAAAATTGTCAACATTTTTTACTATCCTGAGGGGAAAATTTCTTGCTAGTTTGTAGACCAGTACCTTGCTTTAGTCCATTAGGCTTGGAATCAAAGCATATAACCAAAATCTACCTTTTCTAAAAAACCAACCCCTCTGAAAAAAAACTAAAATTGGGAAAGGATTTGGTAAACCAGATCTTGTGAACAAATGCACTTATTGAATTGAAAAACATTGCAATGTGCATGACCTGCACTTACTGGATGGGAAATCCTACTATAAAAAAACAATTTAGGAATTTTTATAATAGTGTTTAAGAATCATAACATTCACAAGAATGGGAAGTTCTTCTCTTTTTAGCCAGTAGACGTGAAATGCATTGTGCTCTTCACAAGTTGAAATCATGTAATGATCACTCCAGATTGTATCAAACTTTGGGTGGTTTCTTTGATTTGCATGATTAGCATCTCATTTTAGTAAAATGTCTCCTTCATTGAAGATTTTTAACTTATCCTTTTTATCAAATTTTCTCTTGATCTATCTCTGATTCTTTTCCTTGTTCAGATGAGCTTGATCTCTTAGCTCTTGTAGCTCCATTAATTCTGCATAAAGAACCTGCATTGGTTCATTCTCAAGTAATTTCATCTGATGTAGTAGATCCAATTTGTGAAACTCAAATGAGATGGGAATTATTTCCTCATGTCCATAAACAAAATTGTACGGTGAGTTGCCAAAAGATCTTTTAAGAATCACTCTGTCAGCCCAAAGTGCTGAATTTAACATTAGATGCCAAGATCCTTGATTTTCCTTGAGTATTCTCTTGATGATCTTCAAAATATTTTTTTTAGTAATTTAAACTAATCCATTATCTTTTAGGTAATAATTTGATGAAGTACTCAACTAAATACCATGCTTGACAACCTAATCTATTACCTTTGCACAAATAAATGCCAAGACATTATCTTAAACTATAGTTGCTAGAACACTGAATCTGTAAACTATACTTTCATAAAATGATATATTAGCCTCTTTACAGGCTACTGCTTTAGTCCAACGTGCGAAATATTCCATGGAATTCAATATCCACTTTTTTCCTTGTAATGAAGGTTGATTTATCATGCCAATGAAGTCAAGACCCAACTTCATGAGCGGATGATCCACTAAAATAGGTTGCAGGGGCAACGAAGCTAAACAATCTTTTCCAACAAAAAATACGCACTTTTTATGCTTTATAATCCATTTGAAGTAGTCCTTGAATAATTTGGGCCAATAGTAACCCAATTTCATAATTTTCAAGGTTGTATTACGTTTTGTAAAGTGGCCTCCTATAGGTCCTTCATGAAACTTAGATAATAATTGTTACACTCTATCATAATCAATACATCATAGAAAAATTCAATTTATATCCCTTTTGAACAACACACTGTCAATGTAAGCATAAGGTACAACTTGTAATTTGAAATACCTTCATTTATTCTTGTCCATACCTTTCACATAAGTACCGTGCCACAAGTAATTAATCAAATCAGTCATCCATCTTGATTCTTAAACTTCTGGATTGAGTTATGGTTGCTAGTTTTTAGTTTATAATAATATTTCTGACTGCTAATACGTGATTTCAGCATGCTATAACGATTTTTTTGATTTTATAACTTGTTGTTTTTCCATATCAGAAAGCATATGTTCATATAGCCCTTTACCTCAAATTGTTTTTACAATGTGGATGTCAATGTCATACTCCACAACCTTTATAATCCAGCCTACTCTCTTCTGATTTGGTTCTTTGTTCAACAAGAACACTTTAACACTTGGATGTGAGACTAAAACATGTCTCTTATTATGGGAAAGAATGTACTTGAAATTATTCAATCCTCTAACTACAAAAATTACTTTTTTTTCAAGAAAATTGTATCTTGTCTCATAGTCATGTAAACTCTGCCAAAAGAAAGCAATTGACCACTCAATATTTTCATCATTAACCTGAGTTAATATGGCTAAAATGGTTTCATCTACTACAAGTGCATGCATCATGAAATCCTTATCAAATTTTGGATTTTACAGAGTAGGAGATTGTGAAATGGATGCCTTAATAGCTTCAAAGCCTTTTCTTCCTTCACTAGTCCAAGAGAAAGTTTTATCCTTCCTTAACATAGTTGTTAAAGGCTTGACTGATGCTGCAAAATCTGGAACAAATCTTCTAAAAAATTTGATATTCCCTAGAAAAATTTGTAATGCTTTCTTATGATGAGGAAATGATAGCTATGAAATTGCTTCAATTCTAAAAGGATCAATCATCAAACCTTGTCTAGAAATAATATGTCCAAGTAATTTACATTGATGGACTGATAAGATAGACTTTTTGGGATTCAGATATTCCAAACTACCTGTAAAGCTAAATTTTTTGCCTTAGATGCATAACATGATCAACAGAATTCTTCAAAAATATAGTAATATCATCTAAATAAACCAATATGCATTTATTTAATAGGCTATTAAAATCTATTTCCATTGCACATTTAAATGGTGCATCTAGATTAGAAAGTCCAAAAGAGATTCATTCGTAAGCATGTGTACCCCATTTTGTGGTGAAGGTTGTTTTGTATCTATCATCTTCATGCACAAGAATATGATTGTATCCGTTAAAACCATCCAAAAGTGACAACGTATCTGAACCTGAAAAAATTGTTAAAATCATATCTATGTTGGGCAGCGGATAATGATATTTTAATAAATATTTGTTAAGATATATAAAGTCCACACATAGTCGTATTTCTCCATTCTTTTTCCAAACATGCACAATATTAACTACTCAACTTGAATTTTTAACTAGAAAGATAATAATTGATTAAATCATCATGGATAACTCCTTTCTCATCAAGGGTTCAATCTTAGGATTTACAGGTCTTTTTTTTCCTAACTATTTTGGAATTTCGCTACAAATCTATGGTATGCTTACCTAAACTGGGGTCAAATCTTCTCAAATTTTTGCATTTCGAAGCAAAAACATCTTTGATTTTTTTACATAAATTAATAAAATATTATTTTTCATCTAAGGATCATACCTTCCCGATAAATAACTTATTTTCATGATAAACTAAGATCTCTTTGTAGTTATCTACGTGATTCGAGACCTTTCCTTTATCCTTTCTTAACTGATCATCAAAACTGAAAATATCTTCCAATGTGTCATGTCCTTGCGGCAACTTATTTGTCTTCAATTAAAAAATCTGGTCACCATATAAATGTTGCATTTTTTCTTGATTAACTATAGAAAATTGAGCTTCTTGTTGTAGAAATCTTCAGATTTGATCATCATCTTCGAAAAACTACAAGTTTTCTTCATTATCATCCACGAAAGGTATGATAATTAGTTATATGTGTGGTTGTACTTTTTTTTTTCAATATGTTCTAACACCTCAAATCTAGCACCAATTGTAGCAAGTGTATCTGCATATTTGTTATCAACTCTTCGAATAGATTGCATATTAATAGCATTAAAATCCTCCATTAAGTCTGAAACTCTATGCTTGTAAGATTTCAACAATGAATTCTTACACAGATTAAAGTTTTTTACTTGAGTAATCACTAACTCTGAATGACCAAAAACTTGTAACACATTGATAACTATTTTTCTGGCCCATTGTAAGTTATGAATTAATGCTTCATATTCAGCTACGTTACAAGTACATGAAAATTACAGACATAGAGCTAAAAAATACCTTTCATTTGAAGGAGAAGTCAACACCAAAGCAGCACCTTGTCCTTTCGTACTCTTTGGTCCATCAAAATGAAGCTTCCATAAGCCTTCTGCCTTTTTTTGTTTTAGACAACAAGGGAATTGGTGCATTTTCTTCATGCAAACAATAAACACCAAATAAGTCTTCTTTCACTTCTTCAAAGGCATCATAAGCATGTTCTTCTTGAGTTTTTTCATCCATAAAAAAATTAAAAACATCATCTAATGAAGAAACATGTGTTGTGACGTCAAAATCATACTATTATATCACTTCATAATTTGCTATAACATTTGAAGCATGAGCCTCAATATGAAATCTAACCAAAGGCTATGAATTGACTGTAAATTTAGATCCATATCTTGTTATAAAGAATAAAAATGACCAATCTAAATAAATATATCCTCTTATCTTTGTTATAAAATCTCTTGATAAACATAAAGAAAAGTAGGGAGGTAAATCAACAACTACTACATCTTGATGAATAGAAACATTTGGACAAGCATGTAATGTTACATCTAAATTTTTATTGACGCCAACCATGTTAGTAGTTGTCCCATCTAGCTGTAATACACTTTTCTCTGTAGGTTCATACTACAGGCCACATTTTTCAGCAATTGTTTTAGGAAATACTCTACTACTTTCACCAATGTCAACCGTGTAATTATGAACTAAATGATCTCCAATTATCAAAGATAGGTAAAATGGTGGCTATTTTTTAATGTCATGAGCATTTAAAACCTTTTCTACCATCCACTTAACCTCTTTTGTGTGATCTTTCTTGATAGTGCTAAGAACCATATCCACCTTTTGGGATTCCTTTTATGTTGGTTTCGAAGAAATTTGTAACTTAAAAAATTCATGAGCAAGTAGCTCCTGCTGTCCTGGAATACTTAAAGCATCCCATAATGAAATATTAATATTCTGATTTGTTATCACCTCAACCATATTAAAAGAAGAAACAATATTTGAAAAATATTCTACAGTTTTAGAATAGGCTTTAGCAAAAATTGACACTGATTCGATAGCTTTTGAAATATGAGGTATGAATAATATTCTAGGATTAGGATGTAATTGCTTTTGCTACTCTTTAGGGGCTGAACTACTTACTATTTTTGAAGGAACAACATGACTGTTTGCTTTTTTCTGAACTATACTTGCTGATTTATTAGTGACTATAGGAAAATAGGTCTTTTTTCCTATTGTTCTTTATCTTGAGCTTTTTCCTGAGACCTAGTTATAACTACAATAAAATATTCTTCTCCTAAAATTACTAAGTTTTTTTTAGGTGATTTTTGAATCTGAGCATCTTGCTGCCCACCCTCCATTTGAGGCATAAATAATGCTTCAGATTGAGATTGTGCAACAAGGCTTATATTCTGAAATGCATTTGGACAATAAATAGCTAAATGAGGATGATTGAAAGGTAAACACCATTCATCTGAAGCCATGTTGACTCAAACTGTAGCGCTACATGAACTAGTAGCCTTAGGATCAAATTGCCTTGGCTTATAACACTACCTATAATTTTGATTTTTCTCGTATGTTTGCCTATTATGTTGATTTTCTGGTATGATGGTTGGTAAGGCCTTCTAGACTGAGCTACATTATTCTCAATTGACGATAATTTATTTCCAATAGTCAGTAAGGCCTTAAATACATCATCTAATGGAGCTATAACAACATTCACTACGATGGTAATAAGTTCTGGTATCAGTGCCAAATATTCTATAAGAGGCATTAAAGGCCTTGAAGATAATTTTTCAACTTGAATAAGGTTCAGTTCATCCCTAGTAATAATATCATAAGTTTGTGGGAGCATAATCCATCCCATAAACTGAATCATGGCTGAAATTTCATTATTTAAAGCTCTAAAATAGTATAGAAATGCGTGATCAACTTGAGGCTTAATATTGGCTGGAATTCTTTCCCAAGTTCTAGCAAATATGATGTTAAAACTAGTCATAAATTCATGAGGATATTTTTTTATTGTAAACAATTATTCTATGAGAGATAAGTGATAAGAGTTGTCTTTAAATTGATTAAGTATTTGATCCCCTAATTCATCCTAAGTTGTTATGCTCCCTATCGATAAACTTATGTACCATTCCAAAGACTATCCTCTAAATGATGAAGCTAATATTCTCAAGGCTACATCTTGATGAGTTACGTTTTGGACTACACAAAGGCCTGCAATATCTTTAATATGCTTGGTAGGAGTAATGTGATTTTCACAAGTAAGTGAAGGTAAACCTTTCAGTGAAGAAACAAGTATATCATGATAGACTTTAATTACTATAGGGATTCCCTTAGTAAAGGTCATAAAATTTCTATGTGGTGGTGGTGGTTTTTGAACCTTTGGAATAATAGGGATTTGAACAAGAAGATTAACACGTGGTGAAGGAAGGGGAGGAGGGTAGCCAAAACTAGGCCTATTATAAGGTAAGGTATTTCCAACTCTTCTTCTTCTTGCAGAATTTAAAGGTAAAGCAATAAAATAAGCAGGTAGTCATCTTACTGATGATCTTGTTGTCAATTGAGGCATGGAACATGCTACAAAAAAATTTTGAAATTAGCCTTACTAAGTTTCCAAATAATTTATTTTGATTTTCAATATATTGTTAAAGCTTTGTTCTTCCAAAAGTGATTTTATTTCACTGTAAATATGTTGTAAATTGCTATAAATCTGATCCATGTCCCAATGAGTGTGCTAAAAAGTGTTATCTCTTAGAAGTGCACCCTTGTTGAGAGATGGCAGTAGGGGTTCTATGCTTTCTTTATATCTCACTTCCGTAGATACAATTGAAACACCTCAGGTTTGTGGGTATACCTATTATTGAGGTGAGTATCCAGTATCAACACCGGTTGCTTATTGATGTATGCTAAATTTTTATTTTTGGGGTTTTAACGTTAAAAAATCTTATTGTAAATGAATTAAAATGGGGTGATACACCAAAATTATTGAGAGCTTTGATTCAATACATATGTACAATAAAATTGAGAACAAATTATAGATGCATGAACCAATAGTTTTTAGCCGAATCTTAAGGAAAAAAACTTTTGTATTGAGGGATAAATCATAACAACACAACAAGTTAAACATGCACACTAAGAATATTTCACTAAAACAAGAACCTCTTTTATGCCCCAACTCATTCTGAAGCTATTTTGAAGGTTGTTCTGAAGGCTGTTAAACCCCTATAAATTGTTGTATATTCTCTTTGACATTCTAAAAATTATATGAAAAGTATGCATCATATTCAAGTTGTTGTAACTCATATATGATGACATCATAAAGATGATAAGATGGTTTTTTCTACTTATTCAAAACTATTTGAAAATATTTTCAGTATCTTCGAACTGTTGATTATCTTCTTTAAGTTTCTAATCCATTACTAACCATGATTGATATTTCAGCAACACTTTCAAATTCTTCCATTCTATCCATATTTACCATATTTCCTGAACATTGATTTTCCTCCTCAATGAAATACTGTTGCTCACAAATACTTGCACTATAATCTGACAGTCCTTGTGAATCACTTGCAAGTCCTTAATAATGCACAACTATCTCCATGCTTGCTACACAATAAGGCTCTTCACAATCCATTTCTTGATCATGATCATTCTAAAAATGATCTTTCTCTTTTATATCATCAACCATGGAATCTGGTACGCTGAAAACATAGGATGCTTGTCCCTTAGATCAGCTGATTTATTCTTGAAACTTGATCTAAAAATTACATTCATGGTTCAATCAGCTAGGATGAATCAGTAGTTTGTAGCAGTATGGTGCCTTTGTGTACACTTTTCTCAAAATATGAAGACTCTTGATCATCTGTTGACCTACTTATGATATCAGTTGTCCAAAATCAGACTATACCTTTTGAATGGGTTGTTTCTCGAACTCTAGTAATATGGTCAAATTAAAATTTAGAAACCCATTTCTCTATGCTCTGTCAATAATTCCATCTTGCTATTTTCTTCAATTATCTTCCCCTCTTGAATAATCTTTTTATTCTTTCTTTTCTGGACTGGAAGTACATGGGTAAAGGAGAAGGAGTGGGAACTAATTTCAGCCTTAACTAGAAAATTTTGAAAAAGAGGCTAGGGTACAAGCTCTATTTTTTAAGGAGAGCATCTAAATGCCAACTTGCACACTTTAGTTTTGGTTCAACACATGATTATGTGGAATAGAAGGAGCATAGGAACTGTGGCAGCCTGATAATTTGAAAAAATATGAATGGGCTACATTGGTTGACAAGGGGAATATATAGGTACTGAATTTGTATAACGAAGGTAAGTGGGAAAATTCTTTTTGACATTGTTCCTTAACGTGATACCTATTATTTTTCACTTCTTATAAATTTTCATAATGTTCCATGATAACAAAAAATGATTTCTTAATTTTGGTAGCCTCAATTTCAAGATCTCTCCTCCTTTCAAAATCAACATAGCCCTCTTCGTAACTTTGACCTTGAGTAATGTAATGATTATCATATTGATAATGATACTGATTTCTGAAGGTTTGAGGTCATAAGGATATTCATTCTGATAGGGGTTATAGAACTAATCTAGAAAGGGAAAATTGGAAAACAAAAAGGGCTACTTGTTTAGATGATAATACTACTGAAAAAGAGGGTTCATGGCTGCGGGAACTCATAAACTATTAAAACTATTGGAAAATTAGGTTTTCTTGCTACACAAGAATAGTCTGAGAACAACATACATAACAGATCTGATTTTCTTTGAAAAATACCTAAAAAATGTAGATGAAAAATTTAATGTTATTAAAAAGTGTTGTAACTGATCTAAAATTATATTTACAAAGTCACCAAATGATTTCTGCTTTAGTATCTTCAATCCTCAGAACACATCAATAGTAGTTATCGTCCCACCGAGGTGTGCCAAAAATTGTTATCCCTTAAAAATGTGCACCATGTTGAGAGATGATTGCAGGGGTTTATAAACTTTCTCTGAGGATCTCTCACTTTCGTAGATACAATAGAAACACCTTAGGTCCGTGGGTATTCCTATTGTTAGAGGTGAGTCTCTGGTATCAAGGTGTAGTTCCTTTTTTGATGTATCATAAACTAACTTTGAGGGGTTTAGAGGGTAAAACAGATGACTGTAGCTGAAGTGAATATGGGGTGATACACAAAACTTGTTGAGGGATATTACTGAGTATATTCACAATCAATTTTATAATGAATTTTGGATGCAAAAACCAATAGTTTTCAATAGATTATTAAGGCAAAACACTTTTTGTATTTAGGGAATGAATCACAATAACACAAAAAGATAAACATGCGCACTAATATTATGCAGAAATAACTAAATTTGAAAGAAAGGTAAGATGATTAATCAAGGAATTTGACATTCAAAATAATTAATAAGATATGTACACACCACTGTAAAAAAATGAAAATCCAAAACATCAATTCTTATTCAAGGGGACAAAACTGGCTAAAATTCGCTTCAGCACTTCCTATGTCAAAAAAATCCTCCATTGTTCCTTGCATATTGCAAACAATATATAGTAATAATATTCACACAACTCACCCTAAAAATAGACTCAAATTTGTCACTCGCCCATGCATGCTAATTTTACCCTTTATCATGAACTAAATAAAAGAGATAAAAATAGAGCATGTTGATTATAAAATGAGGAAATTAAAATTCTGAGTTATAAAAATACATTTTAGTCAAACTGCAATTGAATGATTTATTTTTAATAAAGTAGTGATGAATAATTTGGCTAATAATAGCTCTTTCTTGTTGTGTAAGTCTTCCTGAAATGTGCATGCAATCTCTGTCTTCTACTGCTTCATGTGACACTTGCAACTTGATTCAGTTGTAATGATATATTTTAGGCATTGTATAATTATTCCTCCTTCGATGCACATTCAAAATTAATATCTTCATGTGTGAGCAAAGACTAATTCCTGTTTATTTGCAATACTTTGGAAAAATATTCAACCATGTATGTCATCTACTGTGGGGACCACGAAATTTTTTTGCACGTTAACATCTTCTTATCTTCTTGTGCTCATACGCAAACGATAAATCCCGTTGACAATGAAATCTATTGTCCCTTTGTTTTTAAAAAGTAGCATAATATTAATCCACCATGCAAGTAAGGGGACCACTTGTGAGCATGCAAAACTAATGTGAGGACAACTATTGCTATGCACATCTTCTATGAGGTTTCCTCTAGCATTTTTTAAGGACCACCTGTATGTTGACCAGTTTAAGGTAAATGGGGTTATTTTGACATAGAATAAGCCCCTCCTTTGTCAAGTCTTCTTCATCATTTTATGATGAAATTTTCAATTGTAGAAGTAATGTCACCTATGCACATGTAAAACATTATCTTGGTCTCCTTTGTCTTGCATTATACACCATGACTTTGAAAAAAATCAAAGGGTCAAAACTCATTGAACATGTGCATATAATATGATCTAAGCATCATTATGCATTTTTTACAACCCTTAGTTTTGATCAAGGACTATCACATACTTCTTGTTTAGAAACCTATGAAAGGAATTTTCATTGATGTGACAATGGAACAATGATTATTTTTCCCCCATCTAATGCTTTGGATATATTCCATTATTGACCAATGATTATCACCACTAGAAAAATGCGGACAATGGTCATGAGAGCTCTTAGATTTGAATCATTGAATAGATTATTAGTCATGGAGTACTATAATGATTTTTCTGTGGCAAAGACTAGTAGTTTGAGGACAATTATGTTATGGCCCTTCATGCTTTTTCCCCCTCCTCACGTTGCTTTAACTATTATTGAATTTTGGCTAGGTGGAAGTCTTATATTCAGGAATTTACAATTAGGGTTTCTGACCCCATTTGATCATGCTGCATTTGCAACTGATCTCTTGGTTGAGTTGATTGAAACATTGATGAGTTAAAGGAGATAAAACTTCGAACCCTGAAACCATTTCATTTCACTCTATGTTAAGCTCAACCTTGAGCTAGCGAACCTCTATGAAGTTTTCTTAGCCACCATGAATTTGAACTTCGTGTTTTTGCTTCTGCACGATATGTTTTAGATCTTCCTCATTTAATAATCTCTCTATTGGAGAGCTTAGAAATGTGGCCACTGTGAATGTGTTTTTGGAGCTATCTTCTTTTGATGCTTAGTGGCTCAATCTAGAATTTTCTTCATTCGAATTGCATCAACTTATTTGGAGTTTTGTTTCATTCCTTCAAAACTGGTAAGTCTTTTAATGCTCAGGAAGCATTAATCTTGTGCATCTCATCATACTTTGAGCTCAAAGTTCTGGTCTATAATTTTCTACCCAGAAGATATATTTAGGTTCACTGTTTTATTTCCCTGAAGCTCGATCCATTGCAAATATTTCACAGACTTTTGGTGGGTATGGCTTATTTTGACTTCATCTCTTTGAAAAGTTTGTTCTAAACACTAACCTACCCATATAATTCTGGGTTGTATCATTATCAGAATAAACATCTAGATTTTTGTTGTATCCTCGATTTTTATTATGGTTTCTTAGTCATGTCCTTATTGGGTGGCCATTGTTGAGTTTTCAATATTTTTGAATCAAGGATTTATAGCAAAACATAGCTCGGTCTGGGTGAGTTTTTGGTATCTCTGGTTACGACATTGTTTTTTTCCATGGTTCGCTATCTTGAATCATTTCAGAATGGTTCCTCCATGTGGTTCTGAGCTCACTTCAAAGGTACAACCTTACCTCTCTACATTTTTTATAAAATATAGACCTTTAAATTGGTTTATCGTGTCTGTAACTGAGTCATCATTCCTTTGTGTTGGATTTCTGTTATGAGCTTGGTGTATTCAAAACTTAGGCTACTATTTCCATTGCTCTATTTTTTCGAGCTCATTTTCCATTCATAATAGCCTTTTTTCATATCTGAGTGAGAAGTGTTTTATATTTTTCCCACTTATTTGGCTTCACCGTACATTCAAGGAAACTCTGACTACTCTCAGATATGTGATGATTTTGGGTTTGTGTGCTCTATTTGAATCTAGTGGTGGTCAATTTTCTAGCTGTCATGAGTTTTGTTGGGTATTGTGTCGAGCGACTATTCAATTCCTTGGCTAGCACTTACTGAAGGTAATGACCTCTATACCCCATGTTGTATGATTAAACGGACCTTTCCATGAAACCCTTGTGAGATTTTTGTGCATTTTAGGGATGTGTAGTTTCATTGAGATGACTCGGAAATATGGCATTACCTAACCTTGATTTTTATGAATCAATCGGGACTTAATGCTTATGTCCTATGCCAAAAACATCATTTTTATTTGTCTATATTTTTATTTAAACCTACTCTTTTGCACTAGTATTTCCATTTACTAATGCTTCTCCTTCGTAGAACCTTTAATGGTGCATGTGATTTTGTATAGCTCATTGTTCAAATTCATCAAATGGTAGCATTTTGTATTGATAAATGTATCTCTGCATTGTTTCCCTAAGTCTTTAGATAATATGGAGTTTAAATACTAGATGAATTGAAATTTCAGGGATATACTTTGTCATGATGTATCTTTCCTTTTATCACTGCCTCACTATAATAATGAATGTCGTTTAAATTTTCATTTTACTTCTGAGGATTTGAAGAATATGTACCTTGTTCTTCTACTTCTATTCATGTTTTTGAGAATTATATTGGTCATTCTTATTCTTGTTTTGTGACTTGAAAACCAAAACCTGTATTCTATTGTGTAATTTTTTCTTTGTGCTTGAAGCTTAAGATGTCCCATATCTCCCTACCTTTCATGACTATGATAATTAATTGATGTTGATGAATTTTTTCAAGTGTTGAGCCTCTTCCAAAACTATACTCTATACTTTGAGTTCTCTATACCTGGAATCATCTTAAATAAAATTGTTAGATAAAGTAAGGCCTGTAGCCTCTCTTGTCTTCCTTAGTAAATGCCACGAGTTTCTGCAATTGGAGCTTCTAATAGTATGTACTTTTTGTTTCTTCCCTTCATGTATCTTTCCATGTATCCTATATGTGTTTTCTTTTGTGTTATTTCAAAACATAAAGTCGTAGTTAAATTCTGCAAGATATGGGTAAAAATACATCCTTTTATGGTTGTTCAATATTTGATTTGGTGATGAATATTTGAAAACTTCTATATATGAACCCCTAAAATTGTTGTTTAAGTGCTTTAATTGTTATGCAACATGTAATGTTAATACAATATGAACACAGATGGATAATCTTGTACCTGAAAACTAAATTTTTTTACTTAATGAGGTTATTACATGATTCCAATGTTCCTTTCTCACTATAATTCCACATAGTGCATTCCATCTTATAATGTACAGCTGCAACATTAGATTTGGCTATCTCATGTATAGTTGATAGGATCTGTCCCACACATTTTGGCCTTAAAGATGTCCTCAATTGGAGTTGTACTTTAATATCTGGGAAACCTTTTGATGTGAAATAGTTGTATTTGTTTTCATATGTTTCCCGAATGATGATATTATGTGTTCTTGAGCTATATTTGACCTACAAGTTTATGAAAAGCTAAAAACTATAAAATGGTTCCATATTAGCTTGTAAAATCTTCTAATTTGGCTTGAACACTCTATTTTGTGAATTTTAAAGCTACAAGATGACTCACATTTGTTTGATTTTGATCTGCTTTTAGATATGATGATGTAATTATTTTGTAGTATGCACTAATCTCTTGTAATTGATTGTGCAGTCTATACTTGAAGCTTTTTTCTTTATTTTCATCAGCATAACTGCAGCTGTACTTAATTTTAATGAGAAAAGAAGAGCAATATTCTGAGGTCCTTCTTTGTCACTAATTCTAAGTTGTATATCTTGTAAATGATTTTTTATTCATTTTGTATTGATCTAAAGTTCATTTTGAAAGCTCATCTGCTTAAATATATGGATACAACAAGCATGGAATCTAGATCTTTGACAATTGTTCATTTTCCCCTTTTCAGGTACAATGAAAACATTTGGAAAAAGTTATGAATAGGGAGCAACAAAGACAACAACTCACACAATAATCTTGGAAATCCAGGCAATGATGGATTTCATCCTTTATTTGTTCACAACTTTACGTATATGTTCTTTCATTGCAAGAACTTACTTTCAGTGTTATTCCCACGGCTTGTGTGGGTTCACTTTACTATTATTCATTATGAATAAATGAACTATTTTTGTGTAATGAGATGTATGTATTTTATTTTCTGTGCTTCATTTGTATGGATAATAAATGAACTTATATGACTCAAACCACTTAAATAATTCACTTAATCATGGAAATAAATAAAAATCAAATTTATCATTTGATGCTCATTGGATGAATTAAATTTATTCCCAACCCTGTCCTTCAAACCCGCAACTTGTTTGTAGCTTCAGAACATCATGTTTGATACATGCTTCCCTTCCTACCTTCTTTAAGGCCTTCCAATGGTCATTTATTGTTGTTGCATAGTTTTGACGATGGTAAAAAAATGGAATGGCTACATCTATAAGGAATGACAATATGTAACTACACTTGAGTTGTAGATTTGATCCAAATGTGAATTCTAATACTATCTAACCCCAGCATATCGAAACTTGTAATCCGACCGATCTGAGAAAATAAAAAGTTCAAGTTGACCTTTTTAACATGAGGTGCAAAAAAATGTCAACAGGATTCATTGGTTTCATAAAATTCCAACATAAGTTAAACGAGAAAGACAACTTGAAGGAGGGGTAACCTCATTAGCTAGGTGTTTCATAGTCAACTATCATGCTCGTAGTCAACCCTAAACATATCAACAAGATACGCTTAGCAGGCCAACTATCCATATCAATATATGCTAGTTGATGATTTCTTCTAAAGAAGTTCACAAATATCATATATGTCTTATACATTGCGTAGTGATTCTACAGATCATTCTCTGTACAATCTATTTAATATTCCTAGAACTAATAGTTAAGGTATATGTGTATATATATATGTGTATATGTGTGTGTGTGTGTGTGTGTGTGTGTGTGTGTGTGTGTGTGTGTGTGTGTGTGTGTGTGTGTCTATATATATATATATATATATATATATATATATATATATATATATATATATATATAGTTTAGTTCAATATCAAAAAGAGTAATTCCAATTTCATGACAATATATATAGTTTAGTTAACTATCAAAAAGAGTAGTGCTAATTTAATGGAAACTAACTAATCATAAATTTATTTAAATGATGAAATAGGAATTAGAGTAGGTAAAAAAATATAATAGATTAAAAAATAGTTAGTGGTATTTGAGTAGGTCATGAGTGCCAAATGATCATTAAGGCATGTGAAGTATAAGAAATATTACATGAACACGAAGGCTACACGTTTATATAATCAATAATTGAACCTAGAACACTTGAAACATAGGAAACACACATGATAAGAGAAGAATACATAGGGTCTTTGCGATTGGGCATGCCCCACCCACTATTTGGAATGCGCATAATTATTATGAAGGAGCTCTCAAAAATGAATATGTTCCAAATACCCACTAAGGATGTGGTGGAGAGTGGTGGTAAAGAATTGAGTCTATCTACAAAACATGGAATGATAAATTTATTATTCACAACAACAGAGGGAGATTTATACAAATGAATGGATGCATAAACTATCAGTAAGAATAGGGAGTTACATAATAGATTTAAAAGGGAATGTAATAATTAAATACATTAATTATAAGATATGCTGAAAACTGGACCTTACAATCTTTCTACGCTAACAACTAGCACTAATCTACTAATATTGGCCCATTATTACATTATTGTTTCAAATGTACCCCACAAATAGTTCAAATTTCACCTTTTCCAGAGACAACGAGCATATCAACTATCTTTGTATCTATTGGGCAGTGCTAGAGCATGATGTGGTGGTTTAACAATTTCTCTTGAATTTAGTGACATTTGACGTTTGGTACATTCACGAAATATAGAACTCTTCACAAGGTTTAACACACCATGATTGTAAATATGAAGGATTGGTGGCTTTTCTTGATGAATGTTCAGATAAGAAAGAATGTTATGTAATTATATTAGCTCACACATAGCTCCACATGTGGCACAATACTCTCCTTGAGTGGATGAAAGAGAAAGAGTTATTTTCTTCTTACCGATCTTTGTGATTAGTCTAGATCTGAGATGAAATATGTATCCTGACATTGGATTTCTATCATTAACTTATCCATCATAATCTGATTTGATGTATCCTTGCAAGAAGAACTACATGTTATTACATTATTCAAGGGTACCTTGGAGATATATCAACACATGCTTTACTACACCCCAATGAAACTTTCTTGGCTCTTTCATGAATCTCGAGAAATAGCTCACAACAAAACATATGTCTGGTTTGGTGTAGGTCAAGTAGATGAGACTCCCAATGTGATGCCTATAATGACTTACATCGACTTCAAGTGAATCCTGAAATCAAGAGAGTTGCAAACTTTACTCCATTGGTGTTGAAAAAGGTTTAGAATCTAATATTCTATATTTTTTTACAAGTGTCTTGGAATATTTTATCTGGGAGATTAAAATGTGATTCTAATTAAGTCATATCTCCCAACCAAGATAGTAAGATATTAAAGGTTTAGAAGGGTCTTTTGAGGACATTCTTCATAATATCAACCTTATCTTGTGAACTTCTAGTGATCACAAGATCATCCAAATATAAAATAAGAATGAAGATTTATGTTCCCACCGTTGTTATGTACATGTGATAATCCGAGAAGCTACAGGTAAACCCATGTTATAAAGGTGATCATTGATATTGATGTACCATGCACTAGGAGTTTGATTCAGTGGATAATGTGATTTGATGGAACCCTATACCTTTTTAGGATGATTTTCATAAAGAAATCCTTCCAGATGGATCTATTATTGATATTTCACCCCCTGGGCCAAATATTGGATCAGCCACGATCCAACATAGAAAGAACCTAAGAAAACTCATATGGATCTTGTAAATAGGTTACAGAAGAACTCGTCAATGGAGTGGCAGGGGATGAGAAAGATTAAATGACCCTATGCAAAAAGAAACGACTTTTTTGAGCCTTTTCCGTATCTTGAATATTTTTTTCAAGTTACAGGTAGAATCAACCATGGAATAACAAGGTCAGAAAAGAAGCGATAGTGCCACAGAAGAAATAGGAGCAAGAAGGGGAAAAGATGGTGAAGATTCAAAGTCTTCAGACTCGAAACGGTTTAGAAAATATCTTAAAGAATGACTAAGTATGGAGGAGGCAACAAAGAGAACCATGTGTCTACGTTGTGCTTCTCCAAATTTAAATCCATAAAAGAAAGTTAAGTGAGCTTCACACTGCCACACATCTAAAGCGTCAAAAGGTTGTGGAGCCATTGAAATATCTTCAACCGAGAAAGAGGATGTCAGCTATCGGCTTGATGCAAATCTGAAATGGGAGCCCAAGGTTGAGACTCAAACTAGCGCCAGCCCTCCAAGTAACAAATGGTCAAATAGGGTCAAAAGGTAGACAGGGCAGGCCTCAAAATCTGCTAAGTATATAAGTGTGAGTAGAGAATGCAAGTGTCAGTGTGGTGCATCTCCAAAAGTTAGTCTAAAGCTAGAGACGCAAACAAGCGCAAACTCACCACGTAGCTCAAAGTCCAGAAAGGGTAAGAGGGACCGTTCAAATATCCACAGACCTGCGAAGGCTAACAAGTGTCAACTAAATGCTCCTCCAAAGGGGAACTTTGAGATGAGTTTTCAAGCAAGCATGGTGCCTCCATGTGTCCAATCTCAAAAAGGGGTAGAGTTAGTTGAATATTCAATGCATGGGGTAGGCTGGCGGAGGCTGCCAAGTGTCTAAATGGTGCTGATTCAAGGATTCAAGAGAGAGAAGGTTTCAAATGAGTGCCAAACTACCACATGTTCTAGGTAAGATATATGACCCTTCCAAGCAAAAGACTTAGGTAAAAAACACAAAATGGGTCGTGGCTCCACCCAAAGAAAAAAGTTAGCGTTTGAGCCTAAGTCAAGAGAAAGCGGGTTGTCGGGGAAAAGGTTGGTTTTTTTCCCTTTGTCATCCAAAAAGGATAAAAGTTACAAAATGGGCCGTAGCTCTGCCCAGAAGGAAAATTTGACGTTTGAGCCCGACTCAAAGCAAAAGCGGGGAGTTGGAGGAAAAAGTAAAAATTTTCCTTTTGACAAAAAGGTACAGAGATAGAAGTTGAAGTGCATCTCCTCAACCAACCAAAGGGTGCCACGTATCTAAGCGGAGCTTCAGGGCCATAGGTTTTTTTTTTGAGTTTTGCTATTTTTGCAAAAAAGGGGAAAAAGATAAATTACGGACCCACAAACCCAATTTGATTCCCTAATCTAGCTGCCTTGGTCTCATATCTAAAAAGGAGACCCATTTTTCAAACTTTTTTCCCACCCATTTGTATCGACCCGATAAAAAATTTGATGGGGAATATATTTTGACTTAGGGCTTGAAATATTACAAATCTAACACCATTGGAAATATCTCGACCTTGCCCACGCCATGAAGATTTGAAAATTTAATTTTACAAAGGTTAGGTAAAGGAAAAAGGAGGAAACGTCTTCAAAGGCCGTCAATGCAGGATCCATCTACCTGAATAACTAGATCAGATTCGATCTATTCCACTGTTTCTTCTCCCTCCAATGTGCTAAACCAATGGTTGAGGCACTCAGGATGGATTTGGGGGTAGATTTTATTAGAGGCATTAACAACAGTGGTTGAGTTTCAACCTACTTTCTCTCTTCTCTCTCTTTCTTCTCTCTTATTGAATCTATAAATACAGGGGCACGATTCATTGTAAAGGGTTGGACATTCCTTGTTTTACAAGATCCCTTTTCCTTCTAGCAAAGGAATTTGTGGAGTTCATAACTCCCATAAAAATTGTAGTATGTTTTCTTACCTCCCAGCTATTTTGTAATGCATTTTATCAATCTGTCGAACAATAAAATACGTCTGTGATTGATTCTAGATACTTTCTATCTCTTTTTCTTACATCTGGTCTTTTATTATCAAACTGGTTATATGAGCTCGATTATTGCACGTATTTTGTTGGTTTGTGTCTATCAGTAAAACTAGTGTCCATCATTCCTTCGGTGCATCACCTTGTAGTTTAGTTATTTCTTATTTATTGTACCCCTTTTTATTCCTATCTCCTTGGAAAGTTTTAGATTAGGTATAGAGATAGATCCTCTGCAAGTCCTCACTTATGCACCCAAACAGAGGAATAGGAACCAACCTTTAATTTGGATGAGATTTTCTGATTCTAAAAAGTCCCACACTTTGGGAAAAGACCAATGTTGTGCAATCACACCAAATGAATCTGCATTAGAAAAGAAGATCTATAGAATTCATTTGGGGCCGATGTGATTTTGCACTAACAAGGTCATGTACACTTCTTCTTTAAGATCACCATCGTACAAGAAAAAAATATTTATGTCTGTCTATTGAGGTTTCCATCCCTTTTTTATTTCAACTGTGCATACAACCCCTAATGGTCTTGATCTTTGACAATCAGGTGCAAAAGTTTATTTATAGTCAATGACTTCTTTCTGAGCATATTCCTTTTCTACAAGTCGTGATTTGTGTTTATTGATGGATCCATCTACACTTATATTTAGTTTTGAAATACCCATTTGTTTCCTATGGGTTTATTTCCAGTAGGTAGATCGACAAGTTCCCATGTGTGATTCTGTACAGGAGTAAGTCATATTCAACATCCATGTCCTCTCTTCTATTTAGGATGACTTAGTGGATTATTGAACATTATCAGGTTCATTTCTATCAACCATTGTAATCATGAGTGAAAAATTTACCTCATTTCTTGTCCAACTGTTTGTTCTAAATCTCAAAAGAAGAACTAGAGAGATAATTTCATACACAACTTCGGTTGGGAACGTTTGTTCCTTGATGTGAAAAAATTCCTAGGTCTATGAATGGTAACATTTTATAACTTTCCAGGATTAACATATACAACTCCCCTTACAACTCATATTTTTATGTGATAAGTCTCCTCTTACTCATCATCTAACTTTGAAGAGAAATTAGTGAGAGGTGCTTTGTGTTGATTGTTCTCTCTTCATTACTAATTCAAAGGATGGCTCATCATAAAGCATGTATGTAATTTTGTATATTTTCTTCATCTCAATATACATGACATGATTATTATTTTGAGGTAGTGTTATAGCCCAATAGGATGAGCGAGGGTGTTTTTGGATTGATATTATTCATATTTTGAGGTAGGACATGCATATCTGTTTTGTAACCAAACACTTGTGCAGATGAAAAATCAATGGATTTCTATAACTCCATACCTTTTCTAGTGTTTTTTCCTGTAGAATCCTTGTTGGTGAGCTTGTTGAGAAGATTACAATTTATGTCAAAACTAATTTTGCCTATTATCATTCCTCCTAGCTTTGATGTTGATAGAATGTACTGAGCCATTTCCATTAAATTCTGATTATATTTCTCAATAATTTTATTCTACTAGGACATGTAGGGAGTAGTGAAATTGTATTTGATTCCTAATTGGTCAAAGAATTTGAAGAAATTATTTAACATGAATTCCCCCCTCGATATACATGGAGTAGAATAAGAGGCTAGATGGTGTTCTTCATAACACATTGATTAGAAGACTTGGAATTAATGAAGTGTCCTCACTCTTCTGCTCCAAAAAAATCATCCATGTCTTCTTAGAGCAATCCATCCATGAATAGTTAGATGTATTTGTATCCTGAAAATGAAGCAGGTAATGGTCTAAGTATATCAATATGAACAAGCTCTAGAGCATTTCTTGGCATGTAAGATGTTGGTATCAAACATGGATCTTCGTGTTTTTCACTTGGAAGAAATCTAGTCAAAATGGGAAAGGAACTATACAAATTTTTGAAGTCCATATGCCATCTCATTTTAACTAAGTTGGTACAAAGATCTAGTAGAGAGATGATCATAATTGTAGTGCCAGTGAGTAGTATATACGATTGTAGTGACAGATAGAGCTACTACAAAAGATTAAAACGAACATCTACAGAACATAATCTATTTTTCAAGACATGCTCGAGAAATAACTATACCTTTTCATTAGATTAAGAAAGATTTAATGAAATTGTCAACAAGAAGCTCCACCTTACGAAAATGATTCAGAAGCTGATTGATAAGATATTGGATATTAATCCATGAACATATAATACATTTTTCAAAGTATATTTTTATGTTCTGAGAGGAATGACGACTTGGCATATTTTTTTTATAACACAATCTTTATCATTAAGTGATCTTAACCCTAATTTTTAGTCATGGTTGGTCTATCAGCAAATCAAACAACTTCCTTTCACATCATAATCTATTTACTAGCACCCAAGCCTCTCAATCGAGATATTCCTCAATAGATGAGAGGTGTGGGAGACTAACACTAAGTTTCTTTATGCACCACAATTAGCTTCCTCAGGTGTCTCCTCATTCAATGCATCATATTATTAAGATGTGAGATTTCCCTTCTCCTTCCTCCAAGGGGGACAGTATTTTTTACTTCCAAGAATGGTTGGGCCCTGATCTTCTTTCATGATTAGAAGACACTTGTTTCAAGCCATTAAACTACTAATTGTCTATGTCATGTGAGTGTTTGTCTAGACAATTGTGATAGACCACCTCTTTGAATTTTAAGATGTATGTTGTTATAGAGTGTAGTATTTCTATTTGTCCCCATGTGTTGGCTTCTCTAGTGGGTTCCTCACATAACTTTTTACTCATGTCGAGGCTTCAAGTTAAGGTATTTGTCATGTAACTAATTCTTGGATGTAAGTTGATGGATTCTTCTTGCTGTAGAAGGTTCATGAGATCTTCGAAAGGACACTCTCCACTTGAAGATGTTAATCATTGTGAATAAAAAATCTTAAGTGCAAATGGAAAGATATCAAGGTGATTGAGGACTAAGATTTTTTCTTGAACCTTCCAACCAAGTGCTAATCAATTTTGTTCGTAGTTCAACCACTCGACATAATATTTCCTTCAATTTCGCTATTCGGATCCCTTAGAAAGAGATGTGAATACATGGACTAAAGATGGAGGACCATCGTGTAATTTTTCTCGTCATAGATGGTTTTTAATTTATCACACAATACCTTTTTCGTCTATGTATCCTAGGCATGTTGTTTCAATTTATAAGTGATGTTTAACATAATCAGCATCAAGGCTATCAAATCATTCATTGCATACTTCATCAGACTCATCAGGAGTCAGTAAGGACTATATCGTTTCCACTAAAGATTCCTAATACTTCCTCAAATTAAAGGATGGTACACATATTGGCTTTATGAAGTGGCATAGTTTTGCCCTTTGAGATGTTGGGCATCAAACAAAAGTAATTTTTGAGCAGACATTGTAATGTTTTTAAGTTTTATTTTATGTCTTATGACAGAAAAGTTACAACTATTTTGACTTACTAGAAATAGAATCAATCTTGGAGATGATCTCAGTAATCAATTTTTGAGTGATGGGGACACTTCTTGGATTTCTCAATCTCATCTTCAAATGATACATCATATTTGTCTTCAAGATATTCTTGTTATCTCCTTAGTTGGTAGCTGCAAGCCAAAACAAGAAATATGTGAGAAGTGTCCTAAATTGTTAGCCTCATCGAATTGATAGGTTTTCATTGTCACAGAGGGCTTCTAGCAAGGTAAAGTACAAACTAGAGCTATCTTGAGTTTCAATAAGTGTTTTTCGTAGCCTGTGAAGTCTCCTTTGTGGCTTTTAACACTCACAACACTTTCCTTCAAGCTTGACCTACATAGCCACATGTCTCCCTCTTTCTAGCGCTAATTCCATAGCTCCACACTTTGAAAGGATTTTTCTTTTGAAAAGATTAAAGACACACTTTTTTTGGATATACTTACGCTAAATATCAAGAGATTGAATCCATGTTTTTTGTCGAGAATTCCACGCCAAAGATCTGATCTAACAGGTCTCTACATAAGTTAAGAGTGTGAATACAATAGAAACTAAAATCAATACAACAAGTAAAAGTGTTGCAACATCCCAGCAAGGTTAAAATAAGATCTTCACTTCATTATGTGTTAAAACAAAAAAAAACACAAAAGGCCTACACTGAATTCGCGCCATTATTCTATCAATATATTCATGTCCAATTCTATAAAAATTTCAAACTATAGAGGGTATATGCCACTTCTATCAATAGTTTGACCTGATATAAACTTGTTGATAACCTTCACGTCTACATGTAGTAACAAATAATACCATGCCATAGATAGGTCGTTGGTTTTTTTAAATAGCCACATAGTTAATCCAAGGAATAGGTTTTTGTGCCACATCTAGCACAACCCAATGAACATGTCTAGAAAAGTAAGTTTTTTTAATGCCACGACTGCTCTTACACCAAAGTTGTGCACTAAATACTCATTTAACTTCATGGGTTGCAAGACAGATAAATATAATCTTTTGGCCAATTCCGATGAGGATCTTTAATTCAAGAAAATATTAGGTCATGGCCAATTAGAGATTCAAAGAATAAATTAAAGAAAAGAAATCAAAGAAGATCTCAACGCAGGATGAAAAAGAGAAACAAATGATTTGATTCGACATTATTGACAAATCATGTACAATATGATTAAATAAAATGTGGAAAATGGACACTAGTTAATATCAGCTATGCACAAATGTAAATAAAGTAAATAGAACATTGTAAATGAATTGTATAAATAACCCAATAAACTAATCTAATGAAAATGAAAATCATAAGTATGTAAGGGAGAAGTGGAAAGTACTTAGACGAATAGAGATGCTCATGGGAATGTGTCGCAGAGGTGAATGGACAATATGGAAGAAGGAACGACTGTGCAGAAGCCCCAAAAAGAGTGGATCTAGATTGTTTTTCCAGATTGGAGTGCCTAGAGTGGGACTAGGGCTGTAACAACCCAAAAATTCCACGCACACGAACAACACAGTAAAAGACAGGATAATTTTTTTTTAACTTGCTTGAAGATAATACGACACTACACAAGTTCTCTAGGGAATACAACCAACTAAAGACATGCTTTCCACAACATGGACCCACACTGGTTACAGATAAACGTGAGACACACACTAAGGACACAATGGTTCATCTAGAGTATGTAATTTTACAACAAGGTCTTCCCACAGAAGGTTTCTTTAGATTCATGTTTTAGTTGTAAGTGTTTTTACATTCTTTACTTTTTCCAGAGGAATCATGATAGGAGAATCTGAAGTTCATGTCTCCATTGAAGAATTTTCCCCTACCTTGTTAATGTTAATATACAGTGTAAACCAATTATTGAATGGTAAGAGGTTGCTTCATTTACTTGATTAACTTATTCATTGGTTAGGAGGCAGTTAGTTTCTCAAGGCTCTTAATTTCATCAAACTATTTTCAACGTTGTGATTTTAAACATATATGTTTTACCCTTTTTAAGCGGTCATATTTTTATTTTATTTTATTTTTACAGTACATGACTATCTAAAACTTGGATTCATCATTAAGATATTATTAGTGGTTAAGAAGGATTTCATTAGGGTCAAGAGTCTAACCAGATATATTACAGGTTTGGACTCGGGCTTCACTTGAAGAGATAGACATAAGTATACTGTTTACATTTTCAATAGGTAAGATGAATCGAAGAGTTTCTTAGTCAAGTTCCTTCTATTTATTACAATCTTATTATCTTCCAAGAATTTAATCATTGATTTCACCTTAAGACCATTCCAAGGAATCACCACAATAAGAGATTGTTGATTAGTTTAAGAGGGGTCACCAGGTATATTTGTTTCTCTTGTTTTTTTTTTTTGTTTTGCTAGATTCAAAACATAGTCCTCTACCAAACGACACATGACCAAGGTAACTAGAGCGATGCAAGTTGATTCAAGTTTAGATAATTAGAATTAGGTTTGACAATTCAAGGATAAATCATATTCTGAAAAGTGAAAATTCAACAAAGGATACGCATGTCAAAACAAGTTCATTTAATCTTATTGACAATAATATTTCTCAAATTGAATTTCAAACGATAACAACAACCTACATGAGAAAAATACAAAATTATAATGCAATGCCTTCTAAATAGTCTCCACAATTTCCATACCAATGTTTTAAAAACAAAAGAAAAAACATTCGTACAATAGCAGTTCCTAAGAAGGCTGGAATCCACTTTCTACACGTGTTTCTTTTTCTCTCTTTTTTTTTTCTTTTCTACTCAGGAAATCCTCCTGCACATTTGTTAGCACATGTCAGTTTGCAAGAACTAAGCACGATAAAAGCTATAACATTAAGACAATATGTTGTTAGCTAACTGCTTCAAGGAAGAAAAACACCGTTGATGAAGAAACAATAATCCAAGAGTCTAAACAAGAGAAATTAAAGAGTTTTCCAAAAGCATAAAATGTCTAAATAAAAAGGGACAACACTAACTCTATTTAATTATCATTTTCTCATAGGAGAAGTTAATAAACTCCATAGTGAATTTCACCCATATCACAATAATGATCGTCATTTTAACAAGATAACATTTCGAAACAAAAAAAAATTACAAGAAGAGAATTAATTTCAAACGTGATCTGTCCCTATTTGTTTAAGTTAGTTCACCAATCCAAGGATTCACTATGCCACTGGAAGATCCCAAACAATCAATCAACATGAGAATATCTAAACCAACATGACTTATTAATATTAAGGTGATGTGTCTATAACAGTTAATTTTATGTCAGTACAGAATAAATAAATTGGAAAGAAAAGGGATGAAATGCACAAATGACCCCCGTATGGAGGCACATCCTATCCTAACAATCCTTCTATTAAACTTTCTTCTAATCAAGAGAATGTCTTAAGAAAAAGGACAAACTTGGCAATACCAAACATAACCATTATAAATCTTACAGGAGGGTTACTCAATCATTCACGAGAACACAACACAGGATACATTGCTTCCAAAGGATCTTTTGTCAACAACAAGTTGACTTTAACCTTTCTGGTCATCCGTTAACCATTCTACTACAATGACAGTAAGGAGGTTGTATCACAACGATCATCACAAACACCAGTCAACCAATGAGTTTCCAAACACACCAGCCTCTAAGTCACAGGAGAATGAATTTTAAACATCTTTACGGAGCAAAATGTAGAGTAAATTTCTTACGCATAAAAACCAACATCCCAATTTTAAGATTTGAAAACTTCCTCACTAATGGTCAAGTAGATCTCGTATACTCCAACATGTGTGAAACAAAATCAAGGTAGCTAAAAAAGAGTATTTCCTCTGACATTTTAAGCTATCCAAAATAAATGTGAGTACATCTAAAGAATACATCCCATAGGATTAGATACATTCCTCAAAACATACAATAGTCACCAAGGGGAAGAGAAGGTGATTCTAACAACAACAATCTCCAAATGGGTGAACATGAATTGATATCAAATTATGAAGATCAACCATGATGCTTGAAGAATAAAGGTATTTCTTCGAGCGATTTAAAAAAGAAAATAACAAAAGCAACTAACCTAGTTGAGAGTAATGTCAACTTGGCTCAATTCAAAGATCAGTCAAGCTAAGCACACACTAAGCCAACCGGGAAAGGGTTACTAGAACCTAAAACAACTAAAAGAAAAGGATAGAGACAAGAATAGCATCATTTACCTATACACAATGCACTCGCAAGTACTCAATCACTATTTCGCAAATACCCAACATAAACCAGAACTACAAATCTCGAACCAAAACAAGTATAAGAAAAAAACAGGAACTATAAGGTTGAGTCCAACGACAATGTTGGATAAAACATTCAAATCGTGAGACCAACACAAAGGACTCGGGAATTTTCATTACAGGACCCCCACCTCTTTTGTTTTATTAGTCTTAAGAACAAAGTTCACCCATACTAATATTTATTAAAACCCAGAAAACAAAATAAAAGGCTTCAACCAGTGTAATCATTTCTAACGCCAAAAAAAAAATACAAAAGAGCAAGGGAAGTGGAAACCAAATAGCATACCATCACACGAGACATTTATATGAAGAGTAGAGTTATTTAATGAATCAGTTAAATAACAACATAAGAATCAATGGTATAGAGAATATCATGCCTGATTAAGCTCCCGCAGTCGATAACAAGATGGACGGGGCCTGCAACAGCAACCCAACCAGCACAACTTCTCTTCCTCAGCCTGCTGAAGGTCCAAACTCTGTTAACGGCCATGCTTTTGTCTTCATAAAATCAATTGTATAGTCCGCAATGGGCATCTCTGTCCATATACTAATGGGGTAAATGTTAAAGCCTCGTTTTACAATATCATGGGGATGCCAATGACATTGAAACTATTTTGGAGAAACTTGTGCAAGTCTGGTGTGATAAGCTAGGGGGGGGTTGAGAAACTAGAGCTTGTGGGACTTGGGACGCTATTTCTGCTGGATATTGTTGAACTCCAGCTTGTACCACTTGATTCTGCTCAGTGTGTGCTGCTACAACTGCACCACCTTGAGCGCTGAGGAGCATTTTCTTGTTGTTGAACCTGGCCCTGTGTCCCAAGGCAATTCTGAGCATGCTCTTGTACTTGTCGGTGAAAAATCTAGGTGCCACATCTATTACATATAACAAGGGGATGAACCATACTGGTAACCATTACCATGAGCTATACTCTCTGAAAGAGGCCTTGCCAAGTGCAGCCGCTCTTGTGGTATAAGCAAAGAAATGTCACACGGCCTATAGCATCAGCCGAAGTACCGGATTTGCCTCTTGCAATGCGTTCGAATCTGTATCAGAAATAGGATGATCATCAGACCTGCAACCCCCTAGTTGTCTCTGTAGAAAAAGTTATCACATGTCTCCTGGAAAACTCTCACTGTCACACAGTTGATTTTGACTGAAAACACTTGCGCTAGCTTATGGAAAGTAAACACAATCACATCAAGATTTACTACATGTGTTTCTTTTCCATCCCAAGGCACACCTTAGTTTCCACACTTCGTGCTGTCAGTGCAAGAGACAGCTAAAACTGCAATGAGACCTAAGAAATAAAATCCAGAACCTCTAGCATCTCGCATGCTTACAATTAAAGTTCATTCTTCTCTAGCAAAAGAGAAATAAATTGTTTCAGGACTTATCTGCTTCATTCTTCTCTTATGGTAGAGAAAATTTTGCAGTATGGAACTACATATAAACCCAAAATTATGCACTAAGGAGAAAACCAATATATACTACAAGAACACAATCATGATGGGAGTTAACTCCACTCCAGCAATGCTAATGGTTGTCGTTGGCTGTTATTTCACATTTTTGTGATGTACTGTAGTAAGAATGCCAGGTAATCATGTTAGATCTTCTTCCATTGTCTCATGAAAAAGCAGGACCTAGGAGACATATCTAACAGATGATAAATAATATAATTTGCACAAACCGCCGAAGTGCCTGAGATAAACACCACATAGAAAAATAACTTGTTCATAGTAGTAGCTCCATCCGAAGTACATAGATTCCAAGCTTCCCATATTCCTCTTAAGGTTAAGAAATTCCTTTCAACCATAAAAAAAATAGATCTGTTTCAAGTGGCTGAGAACTGCTCAAGTTCTACAATATGTAGCACAAGTCATCCCAAATCTTACAGCTACGATTTAACATTGATTACTGTGAGTAATGGATTTTAGCCATAGTCGTAGGGCTGAGCTTCCTTTTCACCAAAAATGCATACAAACCAAATAGTACAAAAAAACAAGTTTTTTCCTTGAGATGTAGACCGAGTCGACTGCAGTGGGTGATCTGGGCAAACAGGAGAGTGATTTCTGTTGGAATGCTGGGGGATTCAGGTCGAAGAGCTTAGAATTGCTGTGAAAAGGGTGGAGGCGTCCCCTTGCCATCGCCATTGCTGAGCAACTATTGCCTTCTGCTCTGTATGACAATACAATTTACTTCCTTCCCATCAAAACCACGCGGCCAGGGAAGAATGCCCGAGCAAAACCAAACTAAAACCAAACAAAATACTCCCTAAAACAGGGGTTTCCTTCCCCCAAGATGCGGCAGACAAGGGCACGAGGAAGTCAAAGAAAGTAGAGCGGGCCATAAAAGATACAGGTCAGAAGTGGTTGAAAGGTCGCTGAAACATACTGGTGGCCCAACTGCCCCCCACTTGGCATTCAAACCAAAGGGGAAGACCAACACGCCTTGCCTAAACAGAATGAGTGGTAAGTGTTCTTCCTCCACACATAATTAAAGGATAGGTCTTTTCATCAAAAAGGTAACAAGTGTACGCGGCCAGCAAGGGCCAGCAACGACAACGATAATGCGACACCAGCAAACACGATGAAGAGGGAGATGATTGAGTATTCCTTATGACCAAGGCAAAACCCACCAATGATCGATGAAGGCACAATAACGTTGCATGCTTAGCACTCGATCGCCAAAGGATGAACATGTGCAACGAAGAACAGGACATTGCATTCTCCTATCCTTAAGAAAGCATCGTCCTCGATGCGACATAACATAGCGGAAAAGAAATGGTTCGCAACCAAGAACAGGTAAAGGGGGAAGTACACCCTATGGTTTAAAATTTTAGTCGATTAAAACACGGCCACAAGTAGCCTTAGGAACATTTGGTAGAAGTTTTAACTTTCAAGGTTCTGTGAAGATTGGCAGTTCCCTCTTGTTTGTTATGTCATTAGTTCCTTTCCATTAGCATTATTCTTAGTTTAATTTCTTTTAAAATTTCATCATTGAAGAGTTTTGGTTTGTTCCTTATTGTGGGTGCACAACATGAACTGCTAACACAACACCCTATCAGGTTCACAAGACCCTACGGATTCACAAGTACATAAGTATATACTTCAAGATTGTATTACACCACAAAAGGTTACACAAATACATAATAGAATGCAACACTCCACATAACATAGTACTCGTCACACATCTATGACTGACATATTAAATACTCAAACAAAAGAGTACTACAATTTCCATACATTCCCTCAAATCCACAGATGAAAATTTCACATACTCCAAACAAAATCTACAGGTACATAGTGTCCACAAGGGAATCAATGACGTGTCCATAACATCACAACACATATCCATCTGACATGAGTAACACATACATCAAAATAACACTACCAAAACATCACAATAACACAACATATATCCCGAAACATCAACCCTACACACAAATATCATATGCCTCCCTCAAACTCTTATGCCTCCCTCAAGTCTCTTATGCCTCCCTCAAACTCTTATGCCTCCCTTAAGTCTCTTATGCCTCCCTCAAACTCTTATGCCTCCCTCAAGTCTCTTATGCCTCCCTCAAACTCTTATGCCTCCCTCAAGTCTCTTATGCCTCCCTCAAACTCTTATGCCTCTCTCAAGGAGGCCGGTTGACCCTATGGTCCAAGACACATAGAGTTCGAACACTCCTAACCCAAGTGACATAATAACGCGTGGTTCAACAACCCACTAGTTATCTGTACTCCTTGGGGCGTACCCCTATACAACGAAGCGGGTCCATAGGTCCAACCAATCCATGGTGCATCCTATGACCCTATTCCACACATCACGACAATAGAACCAGCACAACAATCCAATCAAAGTGCCAAGTGGCAAAGTACAAGCCTTGGGCAAGGCAGTAAAAATTCCAAATTTAAAAGAAGACCCCAAATCAAGCAAAATAAATGGCCAAATAGCCATAGTATCAAAATCCCCATCTTAGTGCCACAAACCAAGGAAACGCCCAAAATTGTAAGGCATGGCAATCAAGAAAAGCTGCTGGTCCTTAAAAAAAAGGTAAAAATCTCAATTTACGAATAAAATCAACTTATAATAATGCGACATTACGATAACTGTGTGGCCTTATCTAGCCACCAAGGGGTACTCAACAAGTTGCTAGCACTCGGAACATCGAGCCTCAGCTCATAAAATACATATCAATAATACAACTGTCCTCATCTCAATCAGAATCATCTCGCCACAACTTCAACAAGGCTCAACATATTCAAGGTCACATAGGTTAAATCCATACGACAACCATATCAGGAGAGAGAAAAGAGTACAAGTCACCATCTACTGAGCCTGAGGTGTCCGCGAAACACAATATGCATGACACCCGTTGAACAAGTGTCACACATACCAAACAAATGAAAGTGGGTTTTCAGCCTATGTAAGGCTCCACTTCCTATCTCATACTTGGCTCGAGTGACTGGTCAATGGTACACATTTTCTCACTCCATACATACACAGTCTACCAATTTCCCTCAGGTTCGGTTAGTGTAAGGCTCACAACATAACATATAACTACATCACTAACACCATGGTGGTACACACATAGCTACCATAACGTCTCACGTATGGTATGTGTTAGTGCAAAATCACAGCACCCGTGGACGCACATCAGGCTTCTAGGTTGATGTTCAGGCATCCAGTGTGATTGCACAACATGGAAACCTCTCTCCAAGCGTGGGACTTGTAAAACCGAGAGAGGAATCTCCAGAGAAGGCTGGTTCCTGCTCCTAAACTACCTGCCACAAGCTATTCCAATGCAGGAAAGCTAATCTAATCCTAATCTAACCATGCCAAGGAGACAGAGAGAGAGAGAGAAAGGAAAAACAGCAAAAGCCTACACTAAAACGGTGATACACCAGAGAAGGAGAATGTTGGACATCTATCAAAACTGCCATGGGACAAAGAGAGGTGAGCAATGGGAAGGATGGACAGATGCATCATAGGCCCAAGGATAGATTTCACACAGAAAATGTCCCAAAACTCCATGAACACAGCTCCAGACCTGCAATGAACATTCAAACATGCACAAATACCTGTAATGAAGAGAGGCAAGAAGAGAACAAGCAAAAATGAGGAAGGAAGGACAGATGCATCACAAAACACGTTTTGTTGCTCCAGAAGTTTGCACAGAGCATCATTCCATTACTAAAAGGCAAAAAACGCCATTACAGAGCAGGGAGGAGGTTCGAACTCCATTTTCAACCCTAGAGAAGAAAAGAAGGGAGGGCAGAGCAGAAAGAATGAACAACCTTTTTTTTTCTTTGCCCCTCTTTACAATATATAGGAAGAATGAGAGAGAAAAGAGAGAGGAATTCGAAATCTGCCCCAACCACCTCCTGAATGCATTTAGTTTATCTCATTATGGCGGCAGGTGAGAATCCTGGCAAGAGCGGCGGACTGTCTTTTGCATTAAAGTTGGTCGCTGAAACGTCAGTTCTGCCATTACCACGCACCAGAGACGTTTCTTGATTTTCTCCCTCCAGACTGCACCAAAATGCAAGATTGATCCCAGAATCATGTAGAGAATCTCAACAGATTTCCGTTGATATAAAGAACGTGGAAATCCGAGCTCTGGATCAAAAGATATGATGATCTGAAGATTTAGGGCGCGGAACAGACCAAAACGGATTTTGAAATATTTCCCGCACTTCGCCACCTGGATGACACGTGGCACGCTCTGATTGGACGAGAAATTCTCTCTCCTCTACCTTTCGGCGGATTGTCTTTGAAATTTCCTTGTGGACCCTAGCTGGGACACGTGGCATTATCCCATTGGTTCGGATCGGTGCTCGAAAACTCGCCCATTGACTTTTTTGACTTTTCTCTTGTGAGGACACGTGGCAGCTTCTGATTGGTCCTCGGCTGATTCGGCTCCTATGCGTACTTCGCCTCTATTTGTCCCGGATGTCCCATTTGATTTTGGGCCCTTTGTGCTCATTTCGGCCGGTTCGGGCAGTTCGGGCATTTTTGGCCCGCTTGTCCCACTTTTGCTTCGGACTGGCTTGACTCTTTTCGGCCAGTTCGGCCGGTTCGGACATTTCTGGCCCGCACGTCCCAATTGCTTTTGGGCTCCTTGTAATTTTTTCGCGCGATCCGGCCGGTTCGGGCATTTCACGTCCATTTGTTCCACTCGTCCCGAATGCTACCCTCTTCAGCAGTTAGCCAATTTTTCTTCTCGGCTGGATCGGCTTTTCGCGCCCGCCGCGTACTTCTGTCCCACTTGTCCCATTTGCTTTGTGGGCCACCTGGACTCATTTCGGGCGGTTCGGGCGGTTCGCGTACCTTTGTCCCATTCGTCCCACCTTGTGCTGGACCAGGACTTAGCCGATTTTCACAATTTTTACTGGCCCAAACTACTTGCTTTCTGCAACCTTCTCCGCACTTTCTCAAAGCTTGCTCCCTCCTTCTTCGGCCTGGGGAGTTAGAAAAATATGAGGGGGACCCTAGCAACATGATTTTTGGCCCCGAATCAATCAATTTTCCTGGGACTTGAATATTCTGATGCATGTTATCAAAATTACCCTGGGGGGGTGAATTTTGGATAACAATTTGGTGACTCAGTGGGGTCATCTGCCTACTAGATGAAAAGACCAGTAGCCTGAAGCAATCCATTGGGTATGGAGTCATAAGCAAGCCTGAAAAATGATCTGAACCTTGAAAACCTCCCTCCTGAGTCACTTGGAAACCCATTGAACCTGGAGTGTCTTCACCAAGATGCCACTGAAATGAACTGTGCAAGAGCAGAACCAGCAACACCAAAACTATGTACAAAACTGAAAATCATACATGCCCCAAATGGAACATGCAGAGTGTGCACAAGCACTTCTTCTACTGAAAGCAAACCTAGCTATTCTACTCTAACTGGAAGAAAAGGCAAGCTAAACAAACCCTGCAACTGGTTGTGAGAAATAGCTTCCTTTCTTCAAAATTGGCAGCCATGCAATTGATTTGGCACTGATCATGGCTGTTTGGATGGATGGAAAATCAACAAGAAGCTGGTCTTCTATCCAAATCATCAAGGTATCAACTGAAAAATCCAATACCTATTTTAGTTGCTCTGTATTTGGATTGGAGAGGTATGGCAGCTGATCCTTGGTACTTTGTAGCTCATCCTCATGCTCAGAAGCAAGCATGACTGGTTGTGGCTTCTCCTTTGGCTCCAATGAAGCCAAATACCTGATTGGGCAAGGTATGGTCCTTTGAGTATGCCCATTGCTGTTATTTTCAACTCCAAGAATGGAGTCTTCTTGTAGACCTTGAATGGATGGTGTGGAAGCAATGGTAGGACCCTTCTGCCCTTTCTCTTCCTCCGATGAAGAACATGGAAGATTTAAATCTTCCAATTTTGGTTCCAAAGGGCTGCTATAAGATGCAGGCTCCTGCAAATGTGTGCTCTCCTTCATGGCAGCAGGCTCTGGTGTTTGGAATGTGGATGTTGAAAGAGAGAAAGGTGAAAGCTCAACCGGCTCTTCTCCATCAAAACAGTCCTCCAAATCTGACAGGTAAACTGCCTCATTGCTGTCCTGCTGCTCATTTTCAACTTCCTCCATGGTGTCCTCTTGATCTGCAACTTGACCACCATGGTTTCCTTCACTCTCCAATATTGATTTTGAGAGATCAAACTCCTTTTCAGTGCTAGAACTTGAGAGAGATGAAGTGGAAAGAAGAACTGAAGGTTCTTCTGTAACCTGCTTTGTGCTCAAAGCCCTTGGATCTACGTTTTTCTCCTCCACAGCTAGATTGTGCTCCTCTTCTTTTGGATTTGGAGCAGCTTCTCCTTCCTCCAATGTTTGAAGGAAATCTTGCTCTTGATTGAACTCCTTCTCCAGCATGAAGTTTGTCAAGTCAAACTCTTCAATCTGCTGCTCTAGAGGACAAGTTGGGGCTGCAAGATCTTCTTCTTCTGCTGCAACAAAATTAGTCCTGACCACCATTTGTTCTCCAACCCTAGCTTCTTCTGTAGGCTTGACCATCAAGGGGATCTTTGTCATCCCAAATTTGGCATTCCAAACCTTCAAGCTGTCTGTCATTTCTTTTCTGTTTGGCTCTTCCTCTTGCTGTCCTTGATGACTGATTTTTACAATTTCTTCTTTCCCACATGGAATTGAGAATGCAAGAGGAGGGATGGGTTGTAACTCAGCTGATTTTACAATTTTTTGTGGTGGAGGAGGCAGTGAAACCTCTTGTTTCTTTGGAGGAGGGGGTATTTCTTTTAGCTCTTGTGGAGGGGATGACTGTTTGGAAGGGAAAAGGAAAGAAAAATCGAGATGAGGTGGAAAACTAGGGGGTGGAGAAATGGATTCAACATTTGGGACAGCAGATGGAGAGTTTAAATGAGATGGTGCAACTTGAGAAAGAGAAAGACCAGATGATGGTGTAGAACCTACCCATTGACAAGGTTGTTCAACAACAAGTGCATAGGCCTCTATTCCTGCTATCCATTGTGCAAGTTGGGGCAGCATCTTTATCATGAAGTCCAGCTTCTCCTGAGGGCTGAAGTGTCTTGGAAAAAGGCCTCCCCATGGACAAGGAGTCCTGTAACCAATTCTGAAAGCTCTCATTTGAGCTGTTGCTCTGCACTGCACCATCCCCACCTCCATCTTTTGAATTTTCTCCAACAGACCAGCATCTTGGATCTGATGGTCTTCATTGTATGCATACTCTTGCTCTTGGAAAGCTCCATAGCCAAACTGACTTTGGCACTGCTGCTCATATGGGTATGCATACTGATCTTGAATCTGCTCAAAATGCTGATTTGGAGGATTTGTAAAATGTGTTGGAGGTGTGATATACTGCTGTTGGAAATGTGAGTTCCATGATGGAAATGAAGTCATGATTGCACAACTTCATAGAACGAAAGAATGATGGAAGAGATGGAAGGAAGAATGGATGGAAACGAATGGAAAGGGAGGTCTGCAACTTCAGAGATGGGTTGTTGACTAGATGGAGTCGCCAGATGTGTTTGCAAGTGCCTCCAAAGGCTGAAAACTTCACAGGAACACACCAACCTGCAAAAGATGAAGTGAAAGACCTCTAAGCTCCCACCGGGAGTGCCAAAACTGTTAGTGCAAAATCACAGCACCCCTGGACGCAAATCAGGCTTCTAGGTTGATGTTCAGGCATCCAGTGTGATTGCACAACATGGAAACCTCTCTCCAAGCGTGGGACTTGTAAAACCGAGAGAGGAATCTCCAGAGAAGGCTGGTTCCTGCTCCTAAACTACCTGCCACAAGCTATTCCAGTGCAGGCAAGCTAATCTAATCCTAATCTAACCATGCCAAGGAGACAGAGACAGAGAGAGAGAAAGGAAAAACAGAAAAAGCCTACACTAAAACGGTGATACACCAGAGAAGGAGAATGTTGGACATCTATCAAAACTGCCATGGGATAAAGAGAGGTGAGCAATGGGAAGGATGGACAGATGCATCACAGGCCCAAGGATAGATTTCACACAGAAAATGTCCCAAAACTCCATGAACACAGCTCCAGACCTGCAATGAACATTCAAACATGCACAAATACCTGCAATGAAGAGAGGCAAGAAGAGAACAAGCAAAAACGAGGAAGGATGGACAGATGCATCACAAAACACGTTTTGTTGCTCCAGAAGTTTGCACAGAACATCATTCCATTACTAAAAGGCAAAAAACGCCATTACAGAGCAGGGAGGAGGTTCGAACTCCATTTTCAACCCTAGAGAAGAAAAGAAGGGAGGGCAGAGCAGAAAGAATGAACAACCTTTTTTTTTCTTTGCCCCTCTTTACAATATATAGGAAGAATGAGAGAGAAAAGAGAGAGGAATTCGAAATCTGCCCCAACCACCTCCTGAATGCATTTAGTTTATCTCATTATGGCGGCAGGTGAGAATCCTGGCAAGAGCGGCTGACTGTCTTTTGCATTAAAGTTGGTCGCTGAAACGTTAGTTCTGCCATTACCACGCACCAGAGACGTTTCTTGATTTTCTCCCTCCAGACTGCACCAAAATGCAAGATTGATCCCAGAATCATGTAGAGAATCTCAACAGCTTTCCGTTGATATAAAGAACGTGGAAATCCGAGCTCTGGATCAAAAGATATGATGATCTGAAGATTTAGGGCGCGGAACAGACCAAAACGGATTTTGAAATATTTCCCGCGCTTCGCCACCTGGATGACACGTGGCACGCTCTGATTGGACGAGTAATTCTCTCTCCTCTACCTTTCGGCGGGCTGTCTTTGAAATTTCCTTGTGGGCCCTAGCTGGGACACGTGGCATTATCCCATTGGTTCGGATCGGTGCTCGAAAACTCGCCCATTGACTTTTTTGACTTTTCTCTTGTGAGGACACGTGGCAGCTTCTGATTGGTCCTCGGCTGATTCGGCTCCTACGCGTACTTCGCCTCTATTTGTCCCAGATGTCCCATTTGATTTTGGGCCCTTTGTGCTCATTTCGGCCGGTTCGGGCAGTTCGGGCATTTTTGGCCCGCTTGTCCCACTTTTGCTTCGGACTGGCTTGACTCTTTTCGGCCGGTTCGGGCATTTCTGGCCCGCACGTCCCAATTGCTTTTGGGCTCCTTCTACTGTTTTCGCGCGATCCGGCCGGTTCGGGCATTTCACGTCCATTTGTTCCACTCGTCCCGAATGCTACCCTCTTCAGCAGTTAGCCAATTTTTCTTCTCGGCTGGATCGGCTTTTCGCGCCCGCCGCGTACTTCTGTCCCACTTGTCCCATTTGCTTTGTGGGCCGCCTGGACTCATTTCGGGCGGTTCGGGCGGTTCACGTACCTTTGTCCCATTCGTCCCACCTTGTGCTGGACCAGGACTTAGCCGATTTTCACAATTTTTACTGGCCCAAACTACTTGCTTTCTGCAACCTTCTCCGCACTTTCTCAAAGCTTGCTCCCTCGTTCTTCAGCCTGGGGAGTTAGACAAATATGAGGGGGACCCTAGCAACATGATTTTTGGCCCCGAATCAATCAATTTTCCTGGGACTTGAATATTCTGATGCATGTTATCAAAATTACCCTGGGGGGGTGAATTTTGGATAACACTTATCTAGTCAACAATAGACAGTAACCAAGATGTAATTATAGTATTTTTTAAAACTAAAGATATACTGGGGAACCTATCCCATGGGACTCAAAAAAGAAGAAAGTATACTTAACGTATAAACAATCTCCCAAGAAAAAAAGCAGAGAGACAGAAAAATTTCACCACAAAAGAGTATTAACCTCACCTCTATTTGGATCTGGACATCGGCAACCTGCTTGGGAAACCAAAGACGGTGGGGTGACTGTTGACTTGCAATTTCCCTTCCTAGATCCCTCAAGTGGTCATGCATTCTTATGCGACTGCTATCGTCAAGGTCAACCAGGCACTTATTCACAAGTGATTCTCAACTGTGCAGACCACTCCACCCCAATCCGTCCCATACCTCGATTGCTAGAGTGTTCTCTTCTTCGATAAGAAAAAAACTGTATCTAAGAATATCTCTTTCTCTTCATCGTCAAGGGCATCATAGCTTATTTTTAAGCTCTCTTTGACATCACTGGGTAATATTCTGGAGATTTTATCTAGCTGAGACTTCCAATAATCCTTGCTGGATTTTCCATATAGCTTTCCTCCAAATACCTTCAAAGACGGGTAATCCATTACAAGCATCTAAGATGTTTTTAACAAGCTCCTCAAATCCTTCCGGTGGAGAGGGCTGTAAAAATGCGTGCCAACAAAAAAGTTGATGGGCATGAAAAGGATCGATTGATTTCATTTTATAAATGCAAGAGATACCCCAACATGTAAGAACTTCTGATTCCCTTGTTGTGACAATGATCCAGCTTCCAGATCCAAGGCTGTCCATTGGAGGCAAAAGAGTATCTAGTTGATCCACATGATCCACATTGTCCAAAACAAGAATCAAACGAATAGATCTCAAACGGCTTTCCAGAACCCCCTTGCCTTCTTCTACGTTGTCAAATGATATACCTTTTACCCCAAGGTCCTCCGGGAGTTTTATTTGCTTGCTATGCAACAAGTTATTAGAAGTAGCATCTCTAACATCAGAAAGAAAAATACATCTCTCCAAAGGTGAGCATTTTTCGTTATATAATTCTTTTGCAAGAGTGGTTTTGCCGAAACCACCCATGCCCCAAATTCCCACAATCTGGACATTATGATGACTTTGGGAAGATTTTGCAGTAAACATTTCAAAGTCTTTTACAGCTTCATTCAGACCCACTTGATATTTTGCAACTACTAATGGTACCTTTTTTATTACTTTCTTTACACACTTCATAATATTCTTCAGCAACCTCCCTTCATCACTAAACATACAGAACAACATAAAAATGAAATAGAATCGACATGATCCTTTCAAGAGCGACTATTATACCTAGAAATGGATAGAAAGAAGAACTGTAAGTGCAGAAGACATTATTTAGTACTCACTCCTCAGTATTAATGATGTGCCCCGAATAAAACGAAATGTTGTAGAGCGCCCTCTTACAATCCTCAACCATTTCTGAATTGTATCTACCTTTGTTTTCGTGCTGAGAAAATGCATGAGCATAGGCTCCTTTTCCAACCCATCGGAGATTGGCAGGCTGAACATGGTAGAAAACAGGAACAGTTGGGGTACCAGTTTTGAGCATAAATGAAAGCTCTGCCAAACACCAGGTAGATTGAGCGTAGTTTTTGGAAAACATTGCTATGTGAAGCAATGCGCTGAGCATTGCTTCTTGGATCGCCGCAGGTAATAATTCCCCCATGAGGAGTGGTAGGATTAGTTGGCACTTGTCAGAACATGAATTAAGCATCAATGTGCTTACGCAAAACAATTAATTATACGAAAAAGCATTTATTTTTGTTAATATGAAGACCACCGACCGTCGATTTTTGAGCTAATTAAGTAGTTTCTATAATTGTGAGTCTGTGATCGATTCTAGATTAGAGTTCTCGTATATATCACATTACAAGTTCTTCGTTGCTGTGGGATTTCTTTTCGTTCTACCTGCGTCGCTAGTCCAATCCACACCTTATTTTCAAGGAATATGAGTATAGGAATTGCCACTACCATGGAGAAGAAGGAGCCTTCACCTAAGTGTAACGAAGAGCTCAGAATTGAAGTCTCTGTTTAGGGTGATGTGCATCGTCCCTGACAAGCAAGATTACAGCATTGTAGAAAAGGTGCAGCTTTTAGAAGATGAAATGCTTTAGGTGATTCTGTCACAAACTCTTGCTTGAAAGCCAAGTGTACAAGAAAAATTCAAGTAACCAGTGAGAGGAACTCCGAGAATGGCGTGGAGCTCTTGCCTGGATTTAATGTAAGCATTCAAGCACCAGTTAACACTTAGCAATTGTCCCCGAATGAAATTAGGGCTCCTGTAAATTTACAGAATAGTGTCGTGTTCTGCAAAGGATATTACCGATGTTGTTTCCTGACAACAGAGCACAGAGCTTTTACTAAAACACTATCAACAGAAAAAATATCTATGAAAACTTGTGAGCTTAACAGTGTGCTTGAACAATGGTCCCTGGTGTCGAATGTCGATTACTCTAACCTAAGTAATTAGCAATTTATTAATCTCCTCAGTTGTTGTCATCCAAGGGAGTATGCGACATACCATGAGTGGAATAGCTCTTTCAAGAACAGAGACCGTGAGTCATGTATACAAAGTACAGAAGGGTTTTTGACAAGCTCTCTCAAAGTTCTTCCGGACTTCTACAGTCATGTTGTGCTTTTTCTCGGCGGAGAAAGCTATGAAACAAAAGACCTGTGGACAATTTCAGAGAGCACAAATGCCTTGCATTCCAACACAGACATATTGACAGGCTTGAGAAACTGCATCGAGAACTTTCAATGGTTTTAACAGGGGAGGGTAGTGATGGTGATCACAAGGTGTTGCTTTTTGGATCAGACATCGAGTTGGTTTGTCGTGATGCCAAACACGTGATTACTGTTGAAAGCCTTTGCAAAGACAAACAACCATTTCTGTGTATCGCATTTGAGAAAAATGTGAGGGTGAAATGTTCGAGTCAGTTCTCCTTCTCGAAACACATCGATGCAGAGGCAATGTTTATACGAGTTGGCAACGTTTCTAAATGCTTCCCCCTTTCAGCTGAGAAAGTTAAAATTATACTCTTCAATCCTACTCCTGGTAAGGTACGCTCTTCACCCAAGAAATCGAAAGTGGAAGGCACTGTTGAAATTGTCACTAACAGTTCTTTGTCTGCAATTCGTGATTGGCTTGAAAGGATGGTTCCATACGAATTGAAGAGTCTTGAAAGAAATATCGTCTTCACTGCCTTCTTATTGAGCTGCGACGAGTATATGGCTCTTAAGTTTATGGAGCAACATTTAAAAACTTACAATTTACACAGCCTGCCAAATGATTTTCAAAGCTTGAATCAAAAGTACCAGAACTGTTCTCCTTCTCAATCGACTATAGATCGAGCGACACTCTTATCTCATGATACGCTCAAACCTTGTGTTGTGAATCCTTTGAGAGTCAAGCGCAATATGCAGCAAAAGGAGGTAGATTTCAACAAGGAAAAGGAGCAGAAGCTATATAAACAAGCCGATGATAAGTTTGTGCAGCAATTGGAAGAGAAGCTGTCAAGGTATTCAAAGGAGAATTTGGTGAGCAGGTATATTGCAGAAGTAGTTATTAAAGATGGGAGCCTTCATTTACCACACCAGACCATTTCCCAGTAGATACAATAATAGGATGTTTTTCTTCCTCCCGCATTTGTTCCCACCTCTCAATCAATATTTCGCTACGATGAGTATCTACATGATAACAATACGGTAGTTTCACTATTCTCTCCATCGCCGTCCCGTCCAACTTGGGGCATGACCACAATGTTAGCTGAGTCAGAGAAACCAAGTATTCGAAATCATCTGGCAACATTTCTAGTTTGTTACAGCAGATTATAGTCAAAACCTTTAATCTTTCGAGCTTCCCGAATCCATCTGGAAGAGTGGAGGATAACAAGCCTTGTAATACCAAGCTTTCCAGAGATATAAGCTCCCCGAACCCATCGGGAAGATTCTCTAAGTTGCTGCAATCAATCCAACACAAGGTTTTTAAGGCTGGGAGTGTTGTAAATTCATGAGGCAACTCCTTCAGATCAGGGAAATTCCACACAGTCATCTCCTTCAAGCTCCTCAACTGCCCAAAGTCTCTTAGTAGCGTATCAAGCTTAATGCAATCATCTATTGTTAATGTCTCTAAACATTTCAACTGCAGAAAGCTATTGGGAAGAGTTCTTAATGAGTTGCAGGATATTAATGCGAGAGACGTAAGACATGGTAATTTTCCAATGCCACGCGTAAACTCCACTAAACTCAGCAGTAATGAAAGAGGTGAGGGACTCTATCCGAAGATCTCCGAAGCTTTCCGGCAATTTCTCCAAATTCATGCATTCACTTAAATCCAGCTTTGTAAGAGAATATAACCCGCAGAAGCTTTGAGTAAGTTCCCTCAAATTCTTACACTCTGCCATGCTCAGCTCTTCAAGTCCACGCAAATTTCCGAGGTCATCGGGCAACTTTTGCAAAAGAGTGCATCCGCATAGCCTAAGACAAGTCATTGAAGATAACAATCCAACTTATTCCGGCAGGGAAGTCAAGTTTCTACAGTGCTCCATGCTCACATGCTTCAATTTCTTTAAGTCTTTCAAATCCTTGAGGCAAAGATTCCATCTCACATTTATCCAAAATCAAACATTGCAAAGAAGTAAAATCGCTGAAGTCTTTTGGTAACTGGCTGCACCTATTTAACTGCAGGTCAACTAGGGATGGAGGAAGATTCAAATTTTCTGGAAGCTTCACTGATTTCCTTGATTTCACTGTAAAACTTTATAAAGAAGACAGGTTTTGCAAAGGAAGTGATTGAATCGAATGACAAACTGGATCTGCTACTTCTTGAGAGATGACCTTCAGACTCTGTTGAAGCTGCACATTAGAAAAACAACTCACCCCATTTATTTCATCGTGACACGAAGGATCGTTCTATAATAACCACAGATCATACACAATATACATCTTTCTCTTTTATGATCTAATTTCATTGTCCTTTCATATGGCACATGAGCAGATGCCACACAACCAAAATTTCTTAAGTGAATTATTATTATATGTGTTATGTATTTATCCGTAATAATTAATCATGGAGAGTTTATTGAATTATTATTAACTTTACTGTGTTAAATTCTGTGCAAAGGTCCTCCAAATTCTTCATCTGGTATCATAGTAGGTCATATTTTTGCTAGATAGAAGTTAGAGGTTTGAAATTATTGTGGAGGGGCAGTGATTCATTTATTTCTCTTGGACATGGAAGTCATTTGGTTTTACCACAGCCGAGCCATACCAGGAAGACGTCTTGCCTCACATCTATATCCATTTGAACGCAGCTCTATCCACAACAGAACTGTGTCGGTCTAGTAGACAATAGTTTTAAAGCTTGGAATTTGAAGATCATAATCCTCCACATCAATGGTTTTAGCATCCATATCTGCCATTGACCTGTATGTCATTTCCTTGTATGTTCATATTTGTATTGTTCTTGCTGTGATGATAGAGTTTTTGCATTGATCTGTGGTATACGGTCATTGTGTGGAGCTCTTACCACTATCATTTGATAGGCAAGAATTCATTGTTGATTACTTTGATGGGTGATATATTTGCGCTATACCTATATTGTTGATGCAGATGTCACTTGACTGTAATTATATGCATACATCCATGTATCTGCATAGTCTAACCTCAACATCCAGCAATCAAATCCCTTCACTATCGTACAAGCTCATTGGCTCCTCATTCACTTGCATGTTGTTCTTTTACTTGCTATCTATTGCCATGCAAACACGTGCATGCATGTGCCATCCGCTGTTGTGAAGTGGTTTTCTTTTAAGTGGGTTTGCAACGCGTATTGTGAAAGATCTCTTCTACGTGGATTTCAATACACGTGTAGATCTCGTACAACATAAATTGAGCCCCTCTTTTGTTAATACAAGTATCAAAAAAGATTCAACGCTTCATTCTACTGTGCACACCTTCCAATATCTACCATCTGAAACCACTCTTCTCAGTTTCAACAAATTACATGGTATTGGTGTGTTATTATTTCTTTTCTAAACTTGCAGTAAAAATTGTAACTGTAATTGGAAAATTACCATGTCTTACGCATCTCACATTTTTATTTCTCTTCTTCCTCCCGCATTTGTAATTGTAATATGCTTTAATAGATATGTTGCATTCTTGGTAAGGAATATTTTTCTTTGGCTATTATAAATTCTGTGATTGTAGATGTTCTTTGTTATAAATTATATGTTAATTGGTTTTTTCTATGTGCAGGGAGATATTGATAGCTCTCCATCCATCATTTATAGCAAAATATTTAAGTGGCGGTGATGCTGCGATTGCTAAAGGGTTGGAATGGATTCACACTTGGGCTCTTCGTGTTGCGTAAGTTGATTCTAACTTTGAGTGTTATGTGGTATGTACCATATATCAAGTTTAATGGAATTATTGATTAGTCTGTATTGTAAGTTACACCTTACAGTTCATGACCATCCATATCTATTTCACTATTTATTTGATATACAAATAGAAATTGAATGTGTTAATAACTATTGACGATTTTAGATATACAAACTTTTCTGAGGCATATAGCATTTAACATTTAGGATTTATTATCTTAATAGACCACCTTGTAGAATTGAACCGATTGAGGTAAATACCAATTAATTATGTACTCCATATGTACTATTTTAGAACTTTTGGGGTGATGACAAAAAAACATCTGCAGAACAGTGAACAATATGCAAAACCATTTTTAACGTCATCCATATTCGTCTTACAACAACATATTCAAACAAGTTTGCATAGTCTGCAGTGCTGCAACAATTGAACAAGAGTTTCCTTAAAGACATGTTAATAATGTATGTTATGGAATTGGCTTAAATTAAATGTCAGTCTTGAAGTAGCAGAGTCAATCTGAATTATCTATGGCAGTAAACTAGCTTCTCTCAATATTTCTCTCCTTATAATTTAAATGATTTTTTATTCTTATCATCACTTCCATCTTCTTTTGGGTCAACGATGGAGGAGGAAACTTGAATATTGCTGAAATTTTAAGGTCATTGTAAAGAGTGGATAAATTGTCTATGTTCATGTAGGATAACATGTTCTTACTCACATCGTGTAGAATCACTTTAGTATGTGTCAGTCAGCTTCTTCTTTGACTGGAATAAATACACCATTACTTGTTTTGCATATTACAGGTTTAAAAAATGATGGAAATTGCGTTGAGTTGACAATACATCTTAATGTTGATGGATTTCTAGTCAGAGGGGCTTCTCTAAAGGTTGGCTGCAAACTGTTTTAACCTCTTTATACCTTTTCATAGAAGCTTTTCAAGCTCTCCAAATTGTTTACTCCAATACAATCTTTTCTCATCCTGGCCTACAAAAGCTCGTAGTCAAGTTATGTTTGGAGTTGACTATACTCTTTTTTATGTGAGCTTGTATCTTCAAAATAACTTCAAGTATAAGAGCAATGTTATTATGTTATTTTATTTTCAAGTTTACCTATCACATTATGCAAAGGCTCAAAATAGGCATGCCTTGTTATTAAAGATGGCATTTTTTTATGAAAGGTTGATGGTTTCTTGTTATATGTTTAATTCAACCTCAATATTTTGATGAGACATTTGTCTGTTATAAATTTTTCAAGTGACAGTTGATAAATGCAACAAGTCATTATAATCTTTGTTTTTCATGTAGACTAAAGATGAGTTGCTTGGTGCTATTGATAGTAGAGAATTGTATCAAAGTTGAGACAATCAAAGCAAAGAACATGAAATGGACAACTGCCAATAGAGAAACACTGACTCAAAATTAAAGTGAAGGAAAAAAAACCTCAAAGTAGCACCAGGGAAGCAAACAGAATCGCTTGACGCTGGGGGTGGAGAGGTGTTCATATTGTATGCAAAGGGTTAACGACATTTAGGCACCTTTTTGTTTTTTTATCATTGTATTTAAAGGTTAATAGTATTTAGGACACCCTTTTGTATTTTATCTTATTTGATATTAATAAAAATGTTTTTTGGACCCATTTGTTGGGCACAAGATTCAAATCAAAATTGTTTTTAATTTGTAATATTCTTTACCAGTCTACTCTGACATCATAGACGATATGTAGCTGTCGATTCCACTATATGATATTTGGTTATTATTTTATTCTTGAAATTCAGATTTTTTCATTCTTTAAACTCGCATTGTCTCTAGAGATACAATAAAAATTGATATTAGTATTTAATCTAGAGAGACAGAATTAGTATTTTGTATTGTCTCTAGCGAGACAATAATGATATTGTCCTCTAGAGAGACAAAAACTTATATTGTCTCTCAAGATACAAAATATGTATCAGCCTAAATTGTCTCTAAAGAGACAATAATTAGAGACAATATTAGAGACACCCGCTTTGAGACAATAATAGAGATAGTATACAACTTTTTCATTGTCTCTATTATTGTCTCAAAACACCCTCCTTGTAGTAGTGATATTTTGATCATTATAGACTGATGCTTAGCTTGTTAGGAATTACTTATCAATGTTGATTCAGAAATTTAAAATCTCTGGAGTTTTGCATCTAAAATTGTTCTTTTTCAGAGTCCTCACATGTGCATTTGCTTGAAACTCCGTCATGGAAAAATTCTATGTTGATGATAATGTCATACTACACAGGAACTCAATTGTTCTTCCCAACCTTTAATTCATGGATGAATTCTATTATGTTTGAAGCTGCATCAATGTTGTAATGAATAATTTATTTTTCTTTTGAAGACATTGTGAGGCATTACAATTCATTTTTGGGCTGTGGAGGACATTTTCGAATTGTAGCAATTCCTTCTTCTTGTTATGAGTGTTATCATTCTCCTTATTCCATTATGCTTTCTTCTTCATTGATCAATGGGAATTTTCCCTGTAGATTTTGTTTTCTTAACAATAGAAATGGAAGGATGAAGAATTCCCTTCCGCAGTTACCTGTATTGAGACTTTATAGATTCTTTATATATCCATTCCTCTTTCTCCAATTGGAAAATTGTGCAATGGTTCTTTTGATGTTCTCCCATAGTTACCTGTAGCTTGATATGATTTGTAATTTGTAGCTTTTGGAGGATCTTAAACATGATTGTAACATGAAGATGTACTTTTACATGGACAATTGAAGTAACCTTTGGAAGTGAAAATTGTAATCTATTTTTTCCCTTGAAATATAATATTATGTGCTTCTCTTTTCAGTTGGGATTTAGGCATACTGTAATGAAGACGTTTTAAGAAACTGGAACCTGATCGTGCGTTTAATGGAAAATTGTTCTTCAATGATTGGTTCTTGAGTAGAGTCTCCAAAAAAAAATTGAAGGTAAATTTTTCATGTTCCTAGTGGCAATAATGAACTTCCATTTTGTAATCATGTTGCTTTTATGTGACTGAAACAGTCTAAAAGAAATCTCTATTTGTTTTTTTCTTTTTAAAACACTTTTTCTTGTGGAAATTGGTTTTTGTAAACAAAATGCACCTTTTTAAAACTAGCAACAATGTAGAGGCTCCATTCCATAATCTTAATAAATGCATTCATATTCCTCTATTCATTGCATTAACTAGAATATAGATAATTGAATGTAGCATGATCTTCTAATATGAAATTGTAAACAAAAGAACATAGCTATATATTTGATCTTCTATGCATCATTTTTATTCCTGAAGGCACATCTTCTTGTATTGACCTCTCTTTCATGAATACTTTGATAGAGCTTTGTACTTGTATGCTTGAGTAATTGAAATTGTGTATGATTTATTTCAATGGAGTAATAATTAACGTAACACCTATTCTTGTGGAAATCTCTGTCAACTTGTAAACAACATGTATATGCCTCAACCATAGTGGCTAAAACTAGCACACATCTTCATTTAAAGGCTCACATTTCCATCATCTTACACCTAAATGCATTTGTATTCACTCTATTCATGTGCATTAAACTAGGACTATACATAATCTTCGACCATTTCTCGCATGATCACACTCTCGTTTGTGGTTCATTGTTGAAAACTGAGGTAGTTCAAGGAAAAACCAGATACATAGCTATATATTTGATCTTCTATGCATTCCATTTTTTTATTCACTTGGGGGCAAGTAGCACCCATCATTCCATCTTGTATTCCATTCCATCTCATTTACAACATGTACTACATTTTGATAGAGTTGTTGGTACTTGTTATGCTTGAGTAATTGGCGCATCAATTTTACTCTTGCTGTACTTGATTCTATGTTCAATGGTCACTTAATAATTAACATGTAAAATAGTTAGTTCTTACTTCGACTGTCAACATGTATATTTGCTATCATCGACCATATGGCTCACGCAGTTCATGCATCTTCATTTTCTAAACATGTCACATTTTTATTGGGTGCAGCAAGGAGAGGGCATCATCACATGTATTTTGCTAAACATTTATCACAATGTGTTAAATACAATACATACTCTTCGACCATTTCTCGATGAGGCACTCTCATTTGTGGTTCATTCTTGACTACTGAGGGGAAAAACCAAATAAACCTTATTTCATACTTTTCATAAATAGTATAATAATAGTAATATGATTTTAGCACTCCACATTGGGGGCAAGTAGCTCCATGATTTTTGACATACTACTTATCTTTCTAACATCCATAATCCATGCTTCATGTGTAACATTTGTTATGTAGGGATATCTGCATTTTAAGGGTTGTTTTTACTCTTGCTTACTTGTTCTTCCACCAAAGAGTTCAATGGTCCACTGTTTGTTATCATGTGCTAGTTACTGCTTTCTTCGATGTCATTTATTTGGGCTATGCCGAATCGACATGGTGTGATGTCTTCACATTGTCACCAACAAGGTTCATGTGTCCCAAAGAGTTTTCTATGCTCCATGACAGTTCAATCACAACAAAAATAGGGGGAGAGGCAACACTCTCCTCCCATGTCTTTTGACCCCCGATCCCCAAACACAACACAATGAAAGGGTGGTCTCCAACTCAAGGCAACAATACATGCTTCCACAATACAAGTTCTTCATGCTAAAATTAGAAGAACAAAGAGACACACAAGAAAATCAAACATTACACAACATCCCAAGCCAACAAGAGAAGGAACTATGGGAATATGTCCCAAATGAGATGAGATGCCCATCCAAAACCCTCCACAATTATGACTCTTATGCCTCCCTCAAGTACCCCTCTTACTCTTATGTGTCCTTTATGGCTCCCTCAAAGACAAGGTTGTAAACATTCCTTGGGCATCCCTCTCAAACTTCCACAATATCCTAATCTTCTTTTGCCTCCCTCACATAGACCTCTCCTAATACACAAAAAGCATTCAATCCATCACAATGTAAACATGCATTTTTTTTTTTTCACATTGTCTTAGCATAGAGGCAATAATAATATGAAAGCTAAAACAAAGGAGAGGGTTCCCTACCTCTCCATTGGAGAATCCTAAACCAAGAACTGTCCAAGCTCCTTCCCAAATCAATCCAAGCATGCAAGTTCATGGAGAACTCTTCAATCAACACAAAAACAAAGCTAACATTTCAATAAATAGATTGAGGGTGATGTGGCTCCAGATAGGATGCCATCACACATCCTCAAACTTCAACTCAAATCCCCAAACACCATTGTGTGGTTGGGTTAATGACAACCCTTTTCTTTCCCATGTGCCAAGGCACAATTAAATGTGGGGAAAATGCACTTCCTATTTCCCTTCTTAACCCCCTTATAGGATTCCCAACCCATAGATATGGTTGGTAAGGGGTATTGCGGAAGTGTGGGACAAGTTTAACTGTCCCACAAGTCCCCTAAAAATGCACTTCTCAAATTCGAGATTCTAAGAGCATTGGTTGCATTCAATACAAGAGGACACACAAGGCTCAAGGAGCCAACAATGAAATTTATTACACCCACTTTTTCCCCAAAGCTTACAACTAAAACAAGGTATTACATTAATCTAAACACACTTAACAAAAGTATGTCAAAAGAAAACATGCAAGTAAAACCTTCTATACCCCCTTGGTCACATAGGAAAATTTCCCCCTCATGAAATTTTCTCAACACATACAAGAACAAAGTTATCATTTACAAGTTGCCTGATGTCCCATGTTGTAACCACCCGACATTTTTGTGTTTGGTCCCCATCCCCCTCATGGTTGTGATCCTCTGTTTCCTGTAAAAATACAAAATACCCTCTTCGGCCTTGTGTCAAAATTCCAAAATAATCATTGCATGAAATTAATTAACATCTATACGTTTCACTTATTTCTAGCTAATTCACAATTTAATTATCATTTCATCATTTTCCAAAATCATAGTAATGTAAATTCAACAACTACATTCTACTCATCAGGTAGATTGTTAGAACACATGCAATATATCTATATAAAAATAATATCAATATCCAATAGTCTGTTCATGACAGTGCAGATCATACTGAAAACAAAATCCATAATCAAATGCGTCTAGTCACAAAACATTTTCATAAGCTTAACATGTTATCTAAAGTCTGCATTCAGATAATCATAAGCGTCAGGGATCGTGGGCATTACACATAGGCTATGTGGAGGGTTAGGGATTAGATGAATCTCCGTGATAATGTCTGCTTCATGAAAATATAATGTACATGGATCAGGTACAGGATGACAAAAATCCCAAGGAAGAATTAGATTGCCCTAGCTCCTAAAAATTAACTCTCGGGTGGAAACCACCTACAGGTACTGAGGTTGATATGTAGGCCGAGCATGACATTTGTCGGCATCAGTAGACTCTATTTAAATTCAAGAAAATGAGGGCAAATAATGATCCCATGACACCCCCATCTTCGGTAAGAAGGTCACAATGTATTATTAAACTTTCTTAATCCAAGTGAGAGAGACTAAAAATTTCTTTTGGTTCCCATGATCACACTAAGTGCAAGGGAAGAGCATACACAAATTTTTAACATTTGATTATTTATTAAGTGAAAAATATCTTTAAACTAAAAGATTAAGCATATCAATGAATGATGATTTTTCTTAGTTACTCTAAAATAGCAAAAAGTGGCCTCAGAAGTGCTTTTGATTCCACAAGATCACTTTGTTTGCAAGGGAAGAGCATACACACCCTATTCCAAACTCAAATAGCATGAAAAATAATTATCAAACCCTAAGAAAATTTTTACAATTTCTCTAAAATTAGCAAATTGAAAAAAATAACAACTAAAAACCTTAAACAAAAATGACAGAACCCCTCAAAACTGAAAAAATTTTGAACTTTTTCATTTTATTTTATTGAATGCATATGTGATTGGAAGCACAGACGGTAGGTTTACGATTGCATATGACACATCTCTGTAACTTTTACACAATCATGTTGTCGTTAGCATGTGTGGCTAGACGAGGCATAGTGCACAACCTTTAATTCACATGCACAATGCTTCTACTAGAGACCAAAAATTGGAGTGTTGTACAGGTGCAGCCAGAGGAGGCACAAACGATTTATCTTCCTGACACATTTAGGTGCACTACTTAATGCATTGGAGGCATGCAGAGCATTTTCCTGTATGGTGTTCCAAATTTTGACAAGATACTTTGAAAGTAAAAAATATCCTACAAAATGCTCTAATCTTATCATGGATTTTGAAGCACATCTTCCATTTGACAAGGCTTCACCTCCTTGCATATCCTGCAAAAAGCATACACCACACATGACTACTATCACTAATCTAGTTGAAACAACTTTAAAAATAGGAAATCCGATCTATAAAACTGAAAAAGACTCTAAAGAATTTGGAAATTAATTACAACAATCACAGCAATAAAAAAATAATGGTGTTAACAAAAATACTCTAAGGTGGCACACCTTGGATACTAACCATGAACATAAATCACAAGAGCAACTACACACATATTTCTACCCTAAGTTTTATCTCATCATGTTTTTTGCATTTTACATTTTTAGTTTCCATGCTCCTTATTTTGTTCATTCCACACTTTGTATAGTCCTCGGACACACCTTCGTTATCACTCTACATCATCATCAGGTATGCATTTCTATCTAATTTATGTTACTAAGATTTCTTCTCACTAATATTAAGTTGGGGAAAATGTAGACAACAAATCATGAACTTTAGACATTATTTTGTCCTAGTCTCATACTACTATTTAGAGGGCTTTTGAGAAGAGAAAGTATTAATTATCCCCCGTCACTTGGCCATTTTTATTTATTTCTAACGTCATTCCTGACCTCCACCACACATATTCCTAGTCAATTTTCATAATCTTCTTTTAGTTTAGTCCTAACTGGGGCACCCAGGCTAGCACTGGGGTGCTCATGGGCACCCTAGTAAAACCATGTGTGCCCTGATCATTTTACAACTTTCCCACCACTTTTTGTTATCTTTCTATCCATTTCAAGTTCTTTTATTTTTGGTGGTCAGCCATTTATGTATTGATTATCAAAATAGATCAAGATAACCTTATAAATATAAAGTTATGAGACCATTATGAGGGACTAAGAACGAGTCACTACTATCATCCACCTAGAGTTGCATCCATATTTTGCATTAGAGATCACTTCTTTCTACACATATCCATAAAAAAGGCACAAGGTTAGGGCATTTGCATCACACACATCATAGGGGGAGGATTCTATTCTATTGCATGCACCATTTACTACCTTTTTATACACATAATTAGCTGGATAAATCACAAAGTGTGAATAGCATAAGAGCAACATAAGGCATGTTCGCACACACATAAAACTATATTTGGGTGTGGAATGTAGTAAAAAAATTAGTTAGTAAGTCCACCATTCTGGAAGTTGAGGTCAGTTAAACATATTCATACGTATTTTTATTTTTAGCGATTGATGTGATCCTACCAAATATAAAGCATACACTTGAATTTTTGCACAAAAAATTTGTGTTTGTAAAGAAACTAAAATAAATGGAAAAAAATCATAGATTATGTTTTGTATGTAAAATTTTACGTTTAGGAACAGTTAGCGAGTGATGGAGGAAGCGAGCGAGGAGGAGCAGTTAGTATTGTTTCTACTATAATGTCTATAGAATGTATACTTTTTCAATCAAATTGGACTGCTAAGGGATTTCTCACTAACTCGAATCGGATGGTTGAAAAGCTGCAAGCACAGTACACTTCTATGCTAAGATCCACACCTTGAGCTTGGAAAATGATTCTGCTACAACAAAACCATCTGATCAAGAATGTGGGTCCACAATCTCTAGCTAAGGTGTAGTTCACGTGGGAGAAGGATAAATAAGGTGTGACCTTCCTGAATATGCTAGATGGTTGTCTACATCAGGCTTTGGACAAAGAGAATCTTTCTCTTGTTGCTAAGTTTCTTAAATCTAGACCTAATATTGATGTCATTAGAAAGTGGCAACCAAAAGGGGATATGAGAATCACCACTATGTCTAGGGTTTTTTTCTTGCCAAATTTAATCAAGACGCTGATTTGGAATCGGAGCTTCTAGGAGGCCCATGGTGGTTAGGCAATATGGGTCTTTTTCTGAAACGGTGATATCCTAGGTTTGATCCTAATAATGAGAATATACACACTATTCCAATATGGTGTAGGCTCTTGGGAATACCCCTACAATTTTGGGATGATGAGATTCTCTTAAATGTTGCTAAATCTCTTGGATCTCGGATTGGGTTAGATGGGCCTACGAGGAACAGATCTAGACTAGCTTTTGCTAGATTTTGTATCTCTTCTCAAATGGAGAAGGAGTTACCAAATCCTATCATTTTGCATTTTAAGTATGGCATTTGGCATCAAAAAATTGAATATGACACCTTTCATCTTAGATGCAAATAATGTCATAAAATAGGACATTTTACCAGTAGATGTCCTAACAAAGAGATCTCTCAAGAGGAAAAAAAATGAAAGCTTGATAAGCCTTTTGAAGAATTTGATAAGATACAGGAAGTCAGGTTGGAAAACAAGGATGCAGGAAAAATAAAGATCAAGGGAAGGGGGAAGGGATACCCCTTCACCAACCAGAGATGAAATACAAGAAAGGTAAAAGGGGTTTTAGAACTCCAATCAGGAAACTATTTATGTGTAGGAAGCTCTGGCATCCTAAAACCCTAGTGACGGGTGAATCTTATGTTCATCCAACATTCACAGAGGATTTAGATTCAATGAATCCAGTAAAGGTGATTCTAGAGGTTGATGAGAAAACTGAGATAGTTATACTGAATCTTCTATCTAAGGAGGTTAATCAAAATGGACTTTGGAATAGGAATAAGGACACTAGGAATGTGCCAGGGGAAATAGCAACTAAAAAGGCTAATCCTAATCCATTATGCACCATTGAGGAAGTCCTAAATGAGGAAAAAGAATTGACAGTATCCAAAACCCTGTTGAAGAAAGTCTATTTGTTGTTAAAGAGTTGTTCTCCTAAAAGTGGGAACCCCTTATCCAATACCAAATCAGCATTTTTACAACCCCTTGATAGTCAGAAGGGGGAGAAAGAGGACGGGGAAGTTATGCCAATCAAAGAAAATATGATGTCTAATGGAGATCCAGATTCAAATGGTTTTTTAGAGGTTAAATAAAAAAAAGAAAATATTGAAGGGATTTGAGAAGATCGCAGATTCAATTTATAATGAGAAAAAAAAGAAAATTTATAACTGGGGAGCTTCAACATATATAACTTCAATATCATCTACTAGAAAAAAAGTGGATTTTGGAAGCAACCATAAAAGAGGTAGACCTTGAAAGAAGACACTTAGAACCAAAACAACAGAGGAAGATATTACAGATGGTACTCAAAGCCAATTGAGCCATCAGGGAATTACATCCCCCATATATTTTACATGAAGATCATCTCCAGGAATATTTGAGGTCTGAATGGAAACTCTAAACAAATAATAATCAAAGAGTTAAAAGTTTCTAGTAGGCCTGACATTCTACTTCTGCAAGAAACAAAGATGAATTCTAAAGTACTTGTTAATTGTAAAAACAATATTTGGGAAAATTTGGACATAGCTATAGTGAATTCTCAGGGAGCTTTAGGTGGCATGGCTACCTTTTGGGTTAATAAGAACTATATTGATATGTTTATTTATTAAACTAGTAACCATCTTGCTGTTAAATTCCATGTTATTGAAAATAATTATATTTCGATCCTTTCTAATATCTATCTGCCCAATACGGTTAGTGGAAAAACGAAACTTTGGAATGATCTAAATATTTTAAGAACTCAACATAATCATGAAAACTTCCTTATCATGGGTGAATTCAACTCCCCTTTAAATCCAGGGGAAAAAAAAGGGCGAAAATCTTGTTTCTCCACTGGTATGGATGAATTTGCTGATTTCGTTGGTCATCTAAATCTCATGGATGTGGACCTTAATGGCAATCAATATACTTGGACAAACAGAAGCTTGGGTAGGGATATGACTCAAGTCATACTGGATAGAGATCTTATCTCTACAATTTGGATTCTTCACCAAGACTTTCATCTCACCTCTCTGCCCAGAAGTAGTTCTGATCACAATCCGATAGCTTTAAATTTTGTTAATTGGTCTAATCCCGTCAAGAGCTCCTTCAAATTCAAAAATATGTGGATGGAGCATGATGACATTTTTTATAGGATTTAGGAATGGTGGAATTTGGTGCGAGAAGGAACTGCTCAATCTAGGCTTATTCAAAATCTTTAAAATGTCAAAAAACATGTTAAAATTTGGAATAAAAAATTCTTTGGGAATGCTTTTGTGAGAAAAAGGAATTAAAACATAAACTCCAAGATTTGGGAAATAAAATAAAATCATAGGGGAGGTCTTTGGAGGATCATTTGATGTAAAAAAATATCCTTTAAGAGTTACACATGGTTTGTAGCACGGAATAATCCCTATGGAGACTTAAATCTAGGGCTATATGGCTGAAAGATGGTGACAAAAATATGAATTTCTTCCATATGACCACTTTGAAGCATAAAGCCTCTAATAGGATTACAGAAGTTTCTAAAGGTAATGACATCATCATAAAAGATCTACGGATCATCAAGGAAGAATCTCTCAGATTCTATAAAAAATTACTCAATGAGAAGAGTGTTATTAATGATATGGATGACTCTTTTATGTCAGAATCTATCCCACAAGATAAAATTAAGGAGAAGATATTATAAGACATTAACAAATTCTTTACTTTGGAGGAGCTTCAAAAAGTTTTTTTTACTCTTGACGGAGATAAGGCTCTGAGAGTAGACTACATCTCTGTCAATTTTTTTCATAAATTTTGGGAAATTTGTTCGGATGATCTCCTTAGGGTTGTAAATGAATTCTACAGAACTGGAGATTTATTGAAAGAGCTTAATAATACTCACATCGTGCTGGCTCCCAAGAAAATAGACACTAAAGAATTCAAATATTTCTGACCCATTATCTTGGTTAATGTTGTCTATAGAATTTTTACTAAGATTATTTCCACCAGACTACAGTTCATTTTGAATGATTTAATCTCAAAATAGAAAAGTGGGTTCATCAGAGGAAGGATAATTCAAGATGGTGTGATCATGGTGGATGATATTATTCATTCTATGGATACTAAAAAAAATCAAGCATGGTCCTTAAACTTGACATGAATAAAGCCTTTGATAAAGTCTCCTGGTCTTTTCTTAACAAGGTTCTAGCCAAATTAAGTTTTCTCAACAAATTCAGAAGAATTATTAAGGCTTGCATTTCTACTGCTAGATTCTCTGTGGTGGTTAATGGTGAACTAGTGGTGTACTTTACATATAGTAGGGGATTGAGATAGGGGGATCCTATTTCCCCTATGATCTTCATTATTATGGTGGATAGCCTCAGCAAAACTATTACCAAAGATGTTAAAGATGGTCTTCTAAAAGGCACTAAACCTACCTCTATGAATCAAAGGGCTTCTCATCAACAATTTGTGGATGGCACTATCCTAATTTTAGTTGCATTTATCCTGGAAGCTAAGCCAATCAAGTCCATTCTAAAATTTAATGAGGCTACTTCTTAATAAGAGATCAACTTTGATAAAAGTTCTATTTTCTTTTTCAACACTCCTTTGGAAAGTCATAATATAATTTCTAAAATATTGGATGTAAAATCAATTTACTTCCCACTACTTATTTGGGGCCACCCTTTGGTACTAAAAAAGTCTCAATCGAAGTCTTGAATGATTCACTGGAAAGATTCCAAAAGAAAATGGCTGGATGGAAAGGAGTCATTCTTTCTAGTGCTATAAAATGTTTGCTTATCAAAACCACTCTTCAAAATCTACCTATCTACAATATGTCTCTCTATAACTTTCCTTTTTCCTTCAGAGAAAAAATTGAAAGGATTAGAAACAATTTTAATGATAGGGAATGGAGGAAAAATTCAAATATCACCTGGTTTCCTAGGATCAAGTTTACACTCCTAAAAGGATTGGGGAATTGGGCATAAAAGATTTAAGAAAAATGAATATGGCCTTAATTGAAAAAATGGGTTAGAGAATGCTCTCGGAGGAACAACCATGGATTGATCTCATTAAGGCCAAATATCTTGAACAAAAAACAACTTTCTCTTTCCTTCATGATGAACAACTTCTCCATGGTTCCATTTTCTAGAAAAACTTGATTTTAGTCAGGAATTTTATCAAGGAAGGTTGTAGATGGAAAATGGGAAATGGCAGAGATTTCAATATTTGGGGAGATAATTGGTCTAATTTCAGCCTTAATGATAGATTTATTGCAACAAAGGATAGTATTGAACATAAATATGGTACTAAGGTCATTGATTACATGGAAATTGATGGAAATAAAAAGAGATGGAAGTAGCTCTCATAATTGAATTCCATGTTTTCCTCTCTTCAAGAGAAACTGGACCTCATCCCATTGAAAAAATTGGATGTCAAGGATGAAATTTTCTGGCACAAATCTAGAGATGGGGATTATATGGTTAAATCTAGATATAATTCTTACTTTGAGAATATACATAGTGAGTTTAATTGGGGCAAGATTTGGATGACTGAGATAACCCCTAAAATTAACTTTTACTTTTGGTTTGTGCTAAGAGGTACAATTCTTACTAATGACAACCTGATGAAGAAAGGATTCATTATGCCTAATAGGTGTCACCTTTGTAATAACAATTTTGAAGATATGAAGCACCTTTTTTTCCATTGTGAGTATGCTTCAATTATCTAGAGTTATGTCTTTTCCTAGTTCAATGTTATTTGGATTGTGCTTAAGGATTTCATTCAGTTTTGGATCCAATGGAATCCTCCTTTTAAGCATTGTGTTGTGAGAAGACTTTGGAAACTAGTCGTACCTCATATTATCTGGAGGATTTGGAAAGATAGGAATGATATCATTTTTAGAAATAATAAACAACATTGCAAGCTTAGCTTTATTAAGATTGGTCATGCTATTAAAGATAATATTGGGAGATTCAAACCTCCCAAAAATAAGAAATATCCAGAGAATGAAGAATATATTTTCTCCAACTAGAAGATAGGAGCTGCAAATTTCCACAATAGGAATACTTCAAACATTGATAGGTCTTTGATTCATTGGATACCTCCTCAAATTAACTGGCAGAAACTAAACTTTGATGGTGCCTCCAAGGGTTATCCTCTTTTTATTGCTAGGTGAGGTGTATTTCAGGATCATAAAGGTTGTTTAGTTGCTGCTTATGCTGATAAAATGAGGATTCAGACAAATCATTATGCAGAAGCCCTAGCTGCTGTATAGGGGCTAAGGGTTGCCAAATATTTTAATATATAGAACTTAATTTTGGAATGGGATTCACTAAACATCATAAATCACTTAAATCAAATTTCTCCTCCTAGCTGGACTGTCAAGCACTTTATTATGGAATCCAAAAGTATTTGTCAAAAGTTCAAGAATATCATCATTATGCATACTTATAGGGAAAGAAATAAGGTAGCAGATACCTTGGCCAATGTTGGCATCAATAATAATCTAAATATATGGGATAATGAAAATTACATTCCTAAGGAGGTACATAATATCATTAATGTGGATAAATATTGGCATCCAAATGTGGAGTAGAAATAATAATGGTATGGAGTGGGATTTAGTGGAGGTGAAATATCACACATGTGAGAATTATCATCCTAATTATGGCCACATTAACACAATTGAACGTCGCACAGGTGGATGGGTTCTTAAAAATCGGGACAGACATAAGGAAAAAACATATTCAAATGAGATTTTTGAGTAGAAAATTTGTAGGAATAAAAAGGAGAAAAAGAAAATGGGAGGTGACCCATGCCAATTGGAGCTATGTAGTGATCTATCCTGGAAGAACAATGAGGAGCTATGGAATCTCTTACACAAGGGCAACATTTCCAATTTTATAGAATGCATTTAGGGCCACAATCAGAATATTTAGGTTCATTTTACAATGAAATGGAAGGACAGAAAGGTGAAATATGGTGGCCATCATGTTACTATTAATGAAGATTTGATTGCTGAGGCTATAGGCCTCGAGTTGGAGGGTTATTGGTTTTTCAGAAAAAGGATTGACAGGGTTGTCGAGGCTAGGAAATTATCTGATGAGGGAGAGGAGCACGAATTTTTTTTCTACGGGTGTTAGGGTAAGTTCCATTCCCAAGCCATTTGATGAAGTGACAAATATGATGGTTAGGTATATTTATCTTGAAGGGTGATACAAAACTGTCCCTGTTAAACACATGGTGTTTCTAAATCATTTTAGAAGGAAATTTGTGGTATGCTTCTGACACTACCTGCTAAATTCCCTTTAATGCTCCATTTTGGACATTCAGAAGCACTCTCGTGCTATCCCTCTCCAGTAGGGCCTCATATTCCACACATCACTAACTCAACTACTCCTACTCCCATTCTGGACATCCCTTCCAAATCCAAGACCAAGAACACCAAGCTTCCAAAAACAGACACCCCTCACTCTTCTCGAGTTCTCAGAAGCACCAAAGAGCTTGAAGTTACATAAAATTTGTTGCATATCATCAATGCTATTCTGGATATGGCCTTGCATTAGGAGGGGAATAACGTGCCTCAGATATTGGAGTCTCTAGAGAAAGAGATGAAGAAACTTAAGAAGGACCGTTAGCTCATGGATAAGGAGAAAGGAAAAAGAAAAATTTATGATGATAATGACATTGGGAAGGATCAAATTGCTGACATTTATAAGAAGTTGAAATATATACATAGTATATTGGGGAGAGAAAAAGACAGATATGATCACAACATAGCTATCTTCAAAGCCATCGGTGACTTCTTAGAGAAGCAAGTTCAAGCATTACCATGCTTAGTAGGATCCTTGACACTATTTGTGGGAATGAAAAAGAGAGGAGCTAGACCATCTCGCAGCTAAACTCTTTTGACCCAATGCACACCAGCACATTGGTGTTGTTCACCTCACTGCAAACTATCCAGTCTAGACTCGACAGAGCATCCAAGAAGTAAACTTACTCGGGATGGCGGCCATCGTTTTGGTCATTGCTCTTTTTTGGTATTTTTGTTGTGTCTATGCTATTTTTGTGCTATATTGTTGCAATTTATGTTTAGTTTTGTTTCATGCTTGTAACTATCTTTTGTTTACTACTGGACATAGTGTGTTATTATAACGACCCAAAAGTACCAACACAAGGACAACACAGTGAAATACAGGATAATTTTTTATTTTTTGACTTGCTTGACACATAACATGGCGCAACATGTCATCACCCAGGGTTACAACTAACTCTGTGAACAACTCGATACAAGGATGGCCATAATAGCAGCATGAAAACGTCCACACCTATCAAGGACAATAAATTTTTTTTGACAGAACATCATAGAAGCCCAACCACATGACACTCTCACAGCTAGGGCAAGCCACAGTAAGAAATGATTGGAGGTTATTTATTTTGATAGGACACCCTGGATAAATTTAAAGGAAGAAGGTCAAGTGAATTCACCCTTAAGCCATCATTAGTTCTTACTGAGGTTTAATTGAAGCTTGAGGTTTTATATGTAGTTAAATAGTGCTCTTACCTAGGCTTCACCGAAAGAGCTTATCAAGAGGAAGCTACTTACTTTTAAATAGGCTGAGAGATAAATTGAGTGGTTTCAAAACTTTCTTCTCTTATTTGTTAAATTTATTAAAGTCTAACTATTGTTTTCCATTAAACTTGTCTTTAGCGTTCACCAAAAGAGTAGTGTTTACTAGTTTAGTTAGGGATAACACACTATGTAACATCACTTTGCAAGGATGGTCTCACTCTTGATTACTTAAGGTATTGTTTGTTTACAAGGGAATCTAAAAGACAACATATTTCTTGAATAAAAATTTTAGGTAACTTGTGTAAGGAAAACCACCCCATTACAACTTACATATACAACACATCAATACAGAGTTTCAGAAAGACTTAAATTAACACTTAATTCTCAAGATCCAAGTTTTACAATGCTTATGCCGGTGAAATTTTGAATAACATTTCCCACAATGATAAGTTACCAGTTTACCTACAGAAGGGCAACATAACATCTTCACGCAAATTCTGAACAACCCAAGGCAAGAGGTCTTCTAAATTCCTTTGCAATCACTATTACAAAATTTACCTCACATTGGACATTTTTACAAGGAATTTCATAAATTGCACTGATGAAACCTTTACAACTCTTTCCTTTAATCTACTCGCACAATCCATCTGCACAAATACTAGCTGGAATGAGTTCACGAGAACTGAGCATGTTAAGACTACCCATTGCAACAGTAAGCTAACATTTTATAATATCATGAAAGCAAAATTCTAAACTCAAGAATGGATCAAATCACAAACCACTAATCAACATGTTTCACAAGATGACGAGATTTATACCAGCCAACAAGGAGGTATCCCAATATTCAAGTGAGAGAGATATTCCAAAGATAATCAAGGTGAGACCTTATTGGTGAAGACAACAAAGCTGAGAGTATTGAGATTTCAGTCAAGTAATCCTATGGATTACGTGATTAATATCTAACACCCAAACATCATTCTATTGCTATTAACCAAAAAGATAAAGATCGGTCAAATGAAATAACAAATTCGAAATTACTTGATAACAAGACTGCATTAACGCACATCCATGTTTTAGGAAGAATATAGGCCCCAACCATATATAAACATAAATCAGTCAAAGATTAAAGTTAACTTCACTCAGCTGAATAAACCAACATACATATAATAGTCACAACACTATAACTAAATCCGAAGGTTCAATATACCAAACAATTCTCACCGAACCTAATTACTTTTCATCAAGAAGTTGAATAAATTAGATTCTATCCAACTAAAATTACATACAACAACTATGGTTGGATTACACAGGTAAGGATCAAGAAGAAGTCTTTTCACCAAAGGTTGTTATTATCTTACATCACATAATCAGCAATAACCCCGTAATCCACCCCTCGTATGATCATTGTGAGAGTTAAGGACTTAGCTCACTGAACTATGTAACTGAGTCGATTCATACTTTTTTTTTATTTTCATACAAGTCTAACCCAATTCGAAGAAAGATAACCATTCTATTTCACACATGCCTCAGTCAACACTTACTCAGAAGGTCCCTACCTGAATTATTGAAGGTTTGCTAAGCTACAAAATGGATTTAATAGAAACCCATTTCATTCGATACTTGAATTTAAACAAGCAAGGGGTAGTCTATTGAAAATATAAGTGAATCGACACAAGATCCTCTACCGTGACCCAACTCGAGTCACCAATCACAAGGTTAACAAATAGCGAAGGGGAAAAGTACAAAGCAAAATACCCTTCCTACGAACTAAGCCTTCTCTTCCATCTCTAAAACAACATATGAATAGCTTGGGTATACCCATCTATCTCACGAAAGTCTACTGGACCTATCCTCATAGTCACTCCAAAGAAAACATCTGCTACTACAGAGTTCGATTCTCAAGGAATTTAATTCACAAAGAATGTCTATAACATCATACACTTTACCAAGAAAGAGAAAACCCTACAATTTTAATTTCTGCCTTTCACTATTACATCCATTTAAAATAAAAGCATTATCAGGCAGTCATAAAGCAACCTAGCCAATTTTATGTTTTTTTAAAAATTGGAATTAGAATTGTAATCGGTTTGAGATAGCTTTTCATAAATTACCATTATTGATCAGACAATTGCCGTAACTAATAACATAAACAAAGGTTAAGTTTTACTGTTTACCTAGTTCATTCATTTTGTCTATTGTGAAATAATTTTATGCTACAAAATAACATTTTCGAAGCTAGAGAGCAATTAATTGAGGAGCAAGGAAAAAGTAGAAACCCATTCTAAATGCCATAGCAGATAAAAGAAAATAGAAGGACATTCAATTCATGACATAATAAAAGGGTAGCAGAAAATTGCAAGGGCAGGTTTAACATGCCTGGTTTAAAACACCATCTCCATACGCATATGATTGATTCAGTGCCGTTGCTTTCCCTTAACCCAAAGTGCTCTACGAGCTCGTGCTAGCGCCACATTCACGTGGTGAAAAACAGCTACAAACCAACCCCATGATTTGAAGCTCGGACACAAGACATAATGATTACCTCACGCTCCTGGCTCTGGAAGGGATCTACCATAATGATAAATAACCTTTTCCTCCATCAGGTTGAGGATAGTATCAAACACTCGGTGCAAACATTTCATCTGTAGCCTATAAGGCGTGATTAATCCAATAGAAACCTTTTTCCCTGCCAAGCCAGGACTCGTTGAAGAAGCTCATATTATTGCAAGTAAAAAAGTGCTTCATAAATACTCTAATATGAAACAGATCCACCCCTATGAGATTCTCTTCCATGAGTTACATCGTACAACAAGTAAGATCTCAATAAAGACTTTTTGTAAATAAATTTCATCAGGTCTGCTAGCAACACCCTCACTGTCACAGTTCACCTTTCCTAGCAAGTTCAAGAGATAGGAATGTCAAAAGACAAGAACTGTCTTTTGCACTTCTTCATCGAGATAGGAGCATGTTTGAGGAATTAGAGCTCAATAGAGACTCATCAGCTTCTCTAACACTGACCCACATTTGAATTTAGAAGCGTGAACAACATTTACCTCCCTTTATTGAGATATATCTGCCTTTAGTGTCTACTCGACTGTGAATCGAACTTCATGAAGATAATGTTGCCATTATGCAAGATTCCAGAGCTTTAGCATCTTCTTTAAGCTGTTATAGACTCAAATTTTACCTGGTTTCTTGAATAACTGATACAGACCTCTGTTTCTGTTAATATAACTTGTACTATAAGACACTAAGAACCCTCCAAAATCATCCCCAACTTATATTGTCTCCTCTGTTTCCTACTCTTAGTTGCTCCTGATGCAGTCTTTGACATAAAAAAAACAGACGGAGTTGGATCCTCTTCCTGCAAATGAATATTGAACAGTGGCTGAACTTTTCCCTTAATTTTTTTTTCCTCTTTTCAATAGCACCATTGGCTTTGAGAAGAATGGAAGCCATATCAAAATGCGTTAGCACGAACTGCAATCTCTGGTTGGGAAGAAGAAAATAGAGCTCCCCAACCTGCAACAAGTCATCCTCATGGAGGACCTGAGAAATATGTTCACCCGTGTACAGACCACCAGAACTACAGATGAAGTGGCCTCCGCCTGAATATTTGCTGAGGATCTCATGGCATTTCACAGGTTCCGAAAACTCTTGGATGCTCCCGTCCATCAATATCGATTTTGCTGGTTTTGTGATGGACGAGTGACAATGCAATGCAGATAATCTGAATGCCCTTTAAATGTCATTGTGATTTTGCCAACCTCCATGACAAATGTTTGATGATTAATCACCCAAACTAATTCATACCATATCCCAACAATATGCATGTCTATCTTCTGTAGCCAAAAATATGCGGTTTCCCTGCTTATCTATTACCAATGCATTTGTTTCAGGCATTGGAGAAAGTTCACCCCAGGGCCCCTTTTTTGAGGATTCTTCATCTCAATAACAGGTTGCAAAGGACTTCTACCACATTGAACCCCGTTTCTAAAGGCATCTGAAATTTCTTTCCACTGCCAAACTTGAATACGACCATCATCTCTAGAACTTAATAATAGTGTGTCATCCCCTTCGCCATAGAATTTAAGATCATATGCAGGGCCTTCATGTCCTGAAGATAAAAAAGGGGTTCTCCCACTGGAATGCTGGTCACAGACTCATGCCATTTTCCTACTGATAAACCTGACACATAGGTAGAAATGTAGGCAGGAATAGAATAGGGGGCAACTGTACCATCGCTGGAAGATGCGAGCAGAATATCAGGTGAGTTTCCTCGATTGGAATTTGGGGGAAACACTGCGCGGAATACAGTGCGTGCCTCTACCACCCTTTCTTGCAGAATACTCAGCCTATATTTCTCTTCGTCCCATGCAGTTGCATCCCCCATTACCATTGCCTATTTTTAATCTATTTATGTCGTTATATATTGAAGCTTATATTCAAATTGAATTTCGAGGAATCCAGATCCTGGGAATAGATAAATCCGACTGTGTGGTCACGTGCAGCCAGAACATCAGGATCAACACCCATGGCTCCTTGGGATCACCCTATGGTAGCAGTCACACATAACTCCCTCTGAACTTCACGAGCAGGGAGGGAGGAACAGGCAGCTGCATCCATTCAAAGTGTTTAACAACAAAATATTCGGCCCCCAATCTAAACACGACCCAACAGCTGGAAAAACGTTGCAAAAAAAACAGCCTATGCAGCCAAAACATGTCAAAGGGAGCAGGTAGCACAGGGCGCAAGAAATTTGCAAATCCAAGGAATTAAAGAGGGTGGGGTGGCTGGCAGAGGTAAGGCCAGTGGGAGAAGGCCACGTACCAGTCTAGATGGCAGGAAGGGGGTGTGAGGGATAGTAGAGCCTAGGCACAAATAGACAGAATTTGATTTTAAAACAGCGCCCCCTACAACCTGCGCCACACACCTACCCCCCCCAATCTTTCCCACGCAACCCCTCCATTCCCTTAGCTGTTTATGTTCAGTACCCAACTTTCAATGTGGAGTGGTGTGCAACTGTTATGGGGCATTACAGTTATCTAGATTTTGATCCTTTTTTTCTGTTCCTTTCTAGTTGTATTTGGTTATTGAGCTCTTTTTTAACAGGGTATAGTCCCTTTAAAACTATTTACCAATAATAAAAAAACCTCCTTGAAAGGAAAACATGATATAGAGTAGTTTTGACTTGATAATATGGGAATATATAAGAAGTAATAAAAAATATGATAAATTGTTGAGAGAGATTCCTTAATTTTCTTCTTGTAGGAAATTGAAATTTAAATAGATAGAAATTTCACTACATTAATTTTATCATAGAACAAATCCTTTCATAGAACCATGTCCTAAACACTCTATGTTGTAAAAAATAGGGATCTATACCACAATATCCTCCATGAACCCTACAAAATAAGCAAAATTAACATATCCATAATATAAAAAGACTTAAAGAACAACATTCTACATACTCATTATTTATGAAGATGTAACCATATCTTTCAATACCCTAGCTACATTTTTCTTAACAAATTCTCCCTGATAAAACCTATCAATATAAATGGTAGATCATCAAATATATAATTTTTCATCAAAACCTTGAGAAGAAGCCAAGTCATGATATCAATTTGCAATAAAAATGGACATGTCATACACAAATTTAAAGATGAAAGATTGAAGAGCATTGAAATTAATTTGTGTAAACCTTCGAGCTTATCATTGCCAATAAAAGGGCATAAAATATCTTTGCATCAGATGAGCTGATGTTGAATAGTCATGTTATCTCATATTTTTCACTAATGTTATGAGAAAAATACGGCTTGATCAATGGTTGACATGGAGGAATCATGTCTATAAATTGTGACAGAGTAAATATTTGACAAATTTTTTTTTGAACATATATTAAATATAAATATTTCAAACTAAATATTTTTTAAATAAATAATAATACCTAGCAAAAAAAACATCCCTATATTCATTGAATATTTCAGCAATTTATTAATTTTATAAGTAACTAATAACATTTAGTTTTAGTTGTCAAAGTTAAAAATAATTCAATTTTTAAAATCTTTATTTATAAATTTAAAAAGTATTTTAACAAATATAGAGTTCCGGAATATACTGAATTAAATATTTTTTTATTAATAATATTTTTCATGATATATTTATTTCACATTTTCTATATAACCATTCAATAGAAATATAATTATAAAAAATAAAGGAATTGAATGTTTTGCACAACTCCAATATAATATAGTAAAGATTATTGTAGAAATTTAATTTAATATTTAAATAAAATCATCACATCCACAAAATATTTTACCATTAGATTATTGATATTTGATTTAAAAAATAATTATCCACGATGAATATATTTTATTAAATTCGTAGATAAAGATCTATAATACATCTATATATTGTTATATTTTTAACATATAATGCAAGGTTAAAATGTGATATTTCAATTTTTTTCATTTTAGTAGTGTAAATTTTCTACAAGTATAAATTTGAACTTTATAAAACTATGAAATACACATATTATCTTTTATAAAAATTATACTTCACCTTTTTCTTAGAATGATTGTTTTATTCTACTTCGAAAAGTATGGAGTGTCAATATTTTACAAGTTGAAATTTGGCTTTAATATAATAAATGATATTTTTTTTAAAACAATAGAATGTTTTATTTTTCCACAATGAAATTACAAGAATGTGAATATTTCATAAATTTAAAAGAAAGATTTATAAAAGTTTGCAAAATCTACATTGTATTTATATAGTTTATCCAATTAATATTGATAATTTAGTTTTTTCACAAAATAAATATTTTGTGGATACTAATGTGAATAAACGAGCCTACTTTTACTAGTTCTTGTTTTGTGTTTTGCTAGTATTTTCATTAATCTTGGAATATCAATGACATTTGGACTTGTTGGTACCCAAATTTAATCTCCTTCAAAGGTTGAGTGGCATCATGGGTTTGACAAGATATTGAGGGGAAAATAGATGATTATATATGTCGTTTTGTAGCTGGGGAAGCAGTCTATCTGAATTTTTAGCACTTAAGATTTGAAAGGAGTGGTAGCACCTTAAAAGGATGTGATCTGATCCTAACTATTTTAGGTTGTGAATTTCAACCAAGGTAAGATAACCTATTTTGTAACCTCCATTATTGAAGAATGCTAGTAAATCCTTCTTTTGCACAAATTTTATAGAGAAGACCTTGGGAAAATATGATCAACACACCAAATCTAACTCTCACGAGTTGTCACTTCTAGATTGTGGAGATATTTTCAAAACAAGGCAAAGGTTACTAAAGACATTTGGGATCCTGATTGCTTCTGCATGTTTTGGTAACAAAGAGTATGCATTTGTATACACACAAAGCAAACAGGGGTAGTACGGGTAGGATATGTTAATTTTTTTTTAATGGATTTTGGTGGGAGGAGAGGTAAGATGAACATGATTCAACAGATCATTAAGAGATCTTACAAAATGGAATACTAAACCAACAGAATGACACAGAACAGCCAAAATGTTTCCTTAACAAGAATATTTGCTTCAGTTGAGGCCCAGATTAGAACTATTTCACATAGTCTATGAGATTCTAACATGAATGCTTGAGTTAGAAAACCCAACAAAGTATCAAGATCTAATCCTAATCACGCCTAAGGTACACCTAGAGGCTTATAGATAATCTCTTTCAAACAGGTGAAAGAAAAGTGATTTTAAATCATTTATTTCACTCCCAGATGAAAGCTATTATGAGAAATGAAATTGTAGATGTCAATAAACATTCACAAGGGTTGAGACCTATGTGATTAAAAAATATTTTAATACAAGATTGCAACAGAAACAAGAAAAAATAATTGAGTACATTCAAAGATGAAACATACACATTTTTCTTAAGATCAACACAAAATAACTCAAGTTTGATTAAATTTATTTGTAGGAGAAAGTTTCTAGAGCTTGTCAATGGTTGTACACTCACAAATACCTTGACATGATCAAATTTAAAACAAAAGAGATATACAGGCTTCTCAGATAACTTTTCAGAAATGATGGGCTTTATCAAGCATTTTTCTATTAGAAAAACTAGTCATGACCCCTCACACGCCAACCATATGCATGATAAATTTGTGCCATTTATAACATTTAAAACATAGCCTTTCCCCCTACAAAAATCTAGACATTGAGTGCTACCAGTGCTTTCCATGATCACAATCGTGATTCCTAGAATCATATCTATAAAAAGTCACCAGGTGCTCAAGGGGAATATCTCCTCAAATACTTCCCGCATTCAACTCCTTCCTCTGGAAAATCACTCTTTATTCAATTCACTAACAACTTCCACCCCTAATCTGTTAAATCTTGCTCCTTATGTGATTACGAGAAGAAAAAGAGAAAATCAGATCGAGCCCAATAGTCAGACCATTTTAATGGTGAAAGACGTCTCCAGATTTCCCCCACCAAACTTAGATATCAAAATTAACTCTCCTCTCTTTTTAGCATGTATGAAATAACAAGAAATCATGAAGACACGCACTTCCAGGAGCTTTTCGATAAAAAAGGGGGGAAAGTCAGATTTAGACACACAGTTGCCATTGATCTCTACTTTGAATTTTGTCTGTCCACATAGAAGATTCAAAAATGGACTCGGGGGCTTACTTTTGAATTTTTACAACCCTTTGAAAAAATGGGAAAATTTCCCATTTTGCTCCGCACCTCTGCTTCTGAAAAATGGGCCTGACATGTCCTAAGGTGGTTCCGAAAGGAAACGTTGAAATTTTTTGCCATTTGACCTCTTTTTTAGAAAAAGTAAATTTTTCTAGGTTTCCCTTACAAATCCACCCTTCTGGTTCTAGTTTCCATTGTGGGTCCCAGCAGAACCATGCTCCCATTGATACATTTCAGTCCTTTCTCCCAAAAGGAAAATTTTCCAAATTTCCCCCGAGAGTCTGCACCTTCGTTTTTGACTAGAGAAAGCTTTCACCTTTCTTCTATCGGGCCCAAGGGTTATTTTGATGATTTTAGTCATTCAAATACAAAAGAAAAAAAATATAATTTTCCCCCAATGGTCTGCCTTCCCGCCCCTTTTACTTGAAAAAAACTTTGACTAATATTTTGTCGGGGTTACGGGTCAATTTTGATATTTTAACCCTTTTGAGATAAAGAGGAAAAATTTTAAAGTTTCCCCCAATGGTCTATTTCCCCACCCCTTTTGACTTTTCAAACTACCATGCATCACAATGGTGCACTTTGAGATGGTCCTAAAAATTTGAGACCTTGAAACAGTACGGGCTCACCATGTGTCCTAGCCCGAAAAAATTTATTTGAAGGCTTGAAGCTTAACGGAGGGCACCATGTGTCAGGATCTGAGGCATTCCCCTTTACTTGTTGAAAATTCCAAGTAAAATGGAAAGTGAGTGGAGACCTCCAAGTTTCCTCCTAGAGATTCTTCAAAATGATGCCCAAGTTTAAGACCCAGAACGAGCATGGGCTCGCCATGTGTCCCTATACTGTCAAACCTTTTTTATCTGCATAAAATTTACCTAAGTCCAGGAAAAGTAGTGGAAACCTCCACATGTCCTCCCGACGCAACTCCAGGGCCAAACCAAAAAGAAAATCTTCAAATGAGCATTGTTCCTCCACGTGGGAAAATTTTTAAGTGAAAGCAATTCATAGAATTTTTAAAGTAGCCAGCCGAGCCGCATCCAACCAAAACAATCCACATTTATTGTCAATGCAAGGATGCAAATTTGACTGGGATTAATGCCCGTCAAACTGAAAAATGTAGAAAAATGACCATGAGTCTAAAGATGAAATTTTATCCAAGGAGAAAGAACTCAAGAATGTTACAAGGCTAAAATACGTTCCTCAGAGACATATCCATTCATTTTTCTTCAAGTATTTAGGGAAGAAACAACAAGGATAGTAAATACCGATTGTGGAAAATGGAAATAATGGGGGATCCTAAGTTTTTGAGTGAACAGACAATAAGGGACCCACATTATAGACCTTTAAGAGGAACAGAGAAACGAGCAAACACATATGGATGCATACATGATCTTTGACCCAAGAACTAATTACAAATGGAAACAAAGACTAACCAAGCACAACACAGGGAAGTAGAAAATGAAAGCAGCCATAAATCAATAGATTTTCAAAGGAAAAATGAGTCGAGACTATTTTGAGCACCAACATCGGATCCGACTCAGGGATGGGCACTCCTTGTGAGTGCCACAAGAAAAAAGGTAGAACAGGTGCCAAAAGTATCCATTGGGCAACGGAGTTAGCTTGCAGAGCAAAGAAACAAAGCCATCTCCCAAAAATGAATAGAGAAACCAGAAAAAATAGGTCAGTAGGGACAAGGATGAGAAAAAAACAAAAGACAGGAAACAAACAACCACTATACACTGTATAAGAGATGTTTACCTTGATTCTGGGGAATCAATCCAAGAAATTATTCAAATGCCTACCATTAATCAGTAATTCAAGCATTTCACCATCCAAATCCTTCAATGACAAGGTATGTTCACCAATTTTAATATCAATGGAGTAAGGTCCCATCCACAATGAGTCAAATTTTCCATGCTTGCACTTATGTTCATGCCTATTATCTCATAGTAGCACAATATCTCCAATATTTAAATCTCTTGGAGTGAAATTCTTGTCAAATAGTCTCTTCAACTTTCCTCTAGACTTTATATGCCTCTGGTGGGATGCCCTCCTCTCTTCGTCAAGCTCAGTAATCTGGATAATGTGAGCATCATAAGGACTTACTTCTTGATATTCCATTTTTTGAATGAACTTATATGAGGATAATTGCATATGCAAGGGCAGCAGGACCTGAGTTTCATATACCAACTCAAATGGACTATTCGTATTGGCTCTTTTAATAGTGATTCTATCAACCCAGAGATCAAACTTCAACTGTTCACTCCATTTTCTCTTGTTCAGCTCCAAGGTTCTTCTGATAATCTTCAGTAAGTTTTTATTACTAGAATAAGCTTATACATTTCCTTGAGGATTGTAATTAGAGGCATATGTCAAGTTGATTCCATATTCATTGCACATTTCAACTAGATGTTTAGCTCTGAAACTCATGGCAATTTCAGCTACAATTTTGACTGGCACCCCAAACCTGCAAATGATATGGCTTAGCACAAATTCCATGACAATTTGGTATGTATCCTTCTTGGTGTGGATTGCCTCCACCCATTTGGTAAAGTAATCAGTGGTTACAAGAATCCACTTATGGCCAGTAATTGAAGAGTCTGAAATCTCACCAATGAAATCCATTCCCCATTTCTTAAATGGGGATTAAATTGATATAGGCTACAAAGGAATGGAGCTTGAAGATTTCAGTCTTCCGGAGAAAAATTGACAACTCTCACATCTTCTAACCAACAAGGTTGTATTCTTGAAGAGAGTTGTCCACTAGTAACCAACCCACAGGATCTTGTGTGTTTTTACTCTTGCAACAAAGTGTCCCCCAAAAACTCTTCCATAGAGATCAACAACTATCTTGGGGGCTCAATCTTCAGTGATTCAACTTAAGATAACTCCCTCAGGGTTCTTCCAAGCCAACCCAAAATCAGTTATGACATATTTCTAGGAAGCCAACTTAACAGCTCTTTTCTGGTTCTTACTCAAATATTAAGGGTAGTATAAGTGTCTGAGATAAAAAATTACATCCTTGTACCACTCACAACTCATCAGCTTTTCGAAAACACCTTCCCTTTCTTCTTCAACCTTATTTACCTCAATAGTCTGCAAGTTTCTCTCAACCATTAGCTTCACCAAGCCCAAACCTCTCACCAACTTCGTTATTTGGATATCCATGTCATATTATTGCTTTTTTTCACCCATATACATCTTTTTCTTGAGACCTCCATCTATGACAATATTTCCTTCAACATGGTATGGGGAACATAAGCAAGAGATATTGAGCTTAGAATGTAAGTCCTGAAAACCTTTGTTTCTTTTACCAAAGAAAATGCCTTCTTCTCCATAATAATGTATTTTAGCAAATCCCCCTACAATTCCTTACTAAAAAAAGCAATTGGCCTCTCAGTCCCTTCGTCATCCTTGTACAGTAGGAGAGAAGCAATAATGTTATCTAAGGCAAAGGAAAATAGTTGGAAAGGCTTCTTATAGTCTGAAGCTGATAAAACAGGGGCATGCTTTAATGCCTCTTTGATTACCTAGTCCTTCTTTAGCATGGAAGTGATTGGAATGTTCAACTTAACAAAGTTGGATATGAATCTTCTAATGAAGTTTATCTGCCCAAAGAAGGACTAATTTCTTTTCTTGGTTCTTGGAATTGGGACCTTGCTAATGTCTTCCACCCTCTCTAGATCAATCATCACCCCTTCTTACGACACAATGTGACCAAGCAACTTTGCCTTCTGCACTCCAAAATGGAATTTCTTTGGATTTAGTGATATGCTATATTCTCTACATCTCATAAAAATCTTCTCCAAGTGTAGCAAGTGATTACCTCTCTTTGTATAAAACATTGTTACATCATCTTGGTAAACAATAATAAACTCATTGATGTAACCAAAACAAGCAACATCCATTGGTCTTTGAAAATTGGCTCCAACATTCATTAGACCAAATGACATCCTGACATACACATATATTCCCCAACGAGTAGTAAATGTTGTCTTGATCCTTTCTGGTACCTTCACCACAACTTCGTTATAACCAGAGAAACCATGTAAGGTAGAGAGCAACTCAAAACTAGTCACTAACTGCGCCATGTGTTCCATGTTTTGTAAAGGATAATTATCCTTCATTAATGCTCTATTTAGACTCCTAAATTCCACACATAACCTGATGTCACCATTCTTCTTTCTAACTAGTACTAAATATTCTACCCAAGAAGAATACCTTGTGGGCTGAATAATCACTCCATCTCTTAGCTTCTTCGGTTCCTCTTGAATTTTTAGAGGTAAGAGTGGATTAATTGATCTATGTTTTTACCTGAATGGCTTTGCATTAGACTCTAAGGGAATCTCATGTTGAAACAAGTCCTCTCTATATGATTTTAGTTCAAAATAGGTCCAAGCCATGTAATCATGGTATTTATTCAAAAATTGGATGTATGAATACTTCTCCTCATTGTTGAGCTTGTCTCCTAACCAAATTATCCTTGGTTTATCCTTTGTGCCAAGGTCATTCTCCTCAAAATCCCTTGAGGATGCTATATGTCTGTTAAAAATGCAATCAGCATTGTCAAAGTTTCACTCAAGAGAACACAACCCTCTAGGAATGGTTTTAGTCTTTAGTTCGATGATTCCCTTGCCAAATAAGGTTTCTTTTCCCTCTACTACACACACCATTGGTTCCCAATCAATGCAGCGATCAGAAAACTCCCCTTTATTCTGTAGAAATTTTTTTACATAAGCATCATCATCAAAAACCTATCAATGTTTAATATTATCAGGGACAGAGGGTCATGTCAACACCTCAACATCATATTCACAATATGGGGACATTGTAAAATTTTCAAACCGAGACCCCAACACTATAAGATTATTTGTTAAGTCATTGAAATTTCTGTCATGAATCAAAATGTTCAATAAATCAAACATCTCAATAAGATCCCAAAAGGCATGCTTATATTGCTTCATTCACTGATATTTTGTGGCATAAAGATTTCTGAATTTCTTTACAATTAACTTTGAATCTCCTCTGAAAATAGTGTCCTTGACACCATACTTCTAGGTAATTCTTAAACCTAACAATAATGCCTCATACTCAGCAATGTTGTTAGTGCACTCAAAGTTCAGTTTGAAGGAAAAAACAAAATTTTCCTAGCTAAGAGAATACAGAACATCACCAACACCATTTTCAAATTTGGAGCAAGCTCCATCAAACAATAGAGTCCAAGGAGAGAATTATTTCTCAAGACACTTGCATTATTCAATCTTGTGCTCCTTTCTATCAGCAAATCCCACAAAATTATCAACATCGATAGTTCTTTATAATACCTCATATGACGCATTGTTGGGGTCTTCAATAAGGTGCAACATCTTCTTTTCTCCATGCAACTTGACAAGGATGACCTCAATTGGGATGGTGGTATAAGACATGTCCATTTGAACACTCCCACCAACACTTGCAACCCATTTTCTCAACAAAAACATACCCCACTTGGCTGGACAATCAAAGATGACAACATCAAGTTTTAATTTTTTATCTGGATAAGCTGCAAGCTGCACCACCAAGGCCTTCACACATCCCACTACTATCACCTCTCTAGAATCCATGACAGTGAACTTCCCATATGTTGTTGATATTTTAATATTCATCTCATTCATGACTTCTAGAATCATGACATTACATGATGCCCCTGAGTCAAACATACGGTTATGGAGTTGTCTATCCTTGATGATCAGAGTGGTGAAGAATGGATCCACATTCAATTGAGAATCTACCAAGGATGTCCCCAAATTAACCTCAGGTGGTTTGTATAGCTCCTCTGATGTTGGTGGTGTCTCTGACTCTTTAATAACTAGAGGAGTCTCCACAATGTTTACATTTTTGTCGAGGGCAGTCGCCTCTTCTTTTAATCCAAAATACTCCAATGCCGTCATCTTGTGCTCAGGGATACTAAGCAACTCAACAATTGGAACTGAGATATTGATCTGACTCAAGACTTGGGCAATATTATAAGGGATAGACTTTGGCAAGGCAAAATTGGAAGGAAGGCCACAACACCCATTAGTTGGCACGGGATTTTTGACATCTTGGGCATGAGAGGGGGGATGATTTTTTTTTGGAACAATAGGGATTTTGGCAGATGAATATTTCTTAGGAGCCTCTTGAGGAATGTTCAAAAGTAAGGGATATTTTGGCTTGTCTTGAGGCCCTATCCCTTTGACAACCTTACTTCTTGTGTTATATTCCTTCTCTTGTGAAACAATATCATTCATCAATAACTTTCTATCTTCCTCAGATGGGATTCCTCTGTTATACGTCTTTACCATTAAATCCCTTAAATATTCAAATTCATTATTGGGAAATTAAAAATCTTGTATATTATCTACTTCTAAAGCATGAGAGGGAGGAAGAATAGGTACCATATGAATGCAGTCCCAAAAAGTGGCAGCAATTCTAGCACTTATCACCTCAGTTGAGGTTTCCCATTGTTATGAGCTGGTGGAGCAACCCATCATACAAACATCATCATCATTATCATCATCAGCTTATTCCTCCTCTTGTTGGTCTTCTTCATAAGGAGCATGGGGCATGAAACATTTGTCACACCAATCAATGACCTCTGTTTCTTCCTCAACAGCAAATCTAGTAGCCAAAGGATCAGGCACTCTTCTGTTTTCCCTACCTTCAGGCTGCCTATTTCAAAATCCAACAGATCCCTTGCCTTTGTCATCAGATCTTTGATGATTTTTAAATCTATCTTGGCCTTGTTGCTTGTGTTGTCCTTGTGAACTCTTCCCAATTCCTTTCTTAGCTATGGCTAGTTTGTAGGAAATTTCTTTGACAAACCCTTTTAGAGTCTTCACAACTTCCTCTAGATCAGAAAATTTACTTGTTTGAGGTTTCTCTGGGTGAACCATCTTCACAACATCCCTCTTAGGATGTTTTCCAATTTCCTTGATATTATTTTCAATTTGCAAAGCCATAGTGAAGACCTGCCTCAAATTGGTAGGGTTCTTGTCCCTTAAGTGGTAAGTAGCGTTTTTATCAAATGCATCTTTGTATTTGATCAGACATGATTCATCACATGGCCTTATCCTAACATCAAATATTCTCGAAGTCTTATTGAACCTTGTGTTAAAATCATGTATTGACTCATTGGGATTCTTCTTGATGTTTTCAAACTCTGATAGAAGAAATCTAGGGTCAGTCCTATCACCATATTGTAATCTAAATGCATGGTTCATCTCAGTCTAAGAATCAATAGAGTTATCTGACAATGCTTTATACCAGTCTGTTGCATCCTCTTCTAAAGTGTGAACAAAAAAATTGATGTATACATCTTCACGTTCAATCTCAAAGTCTTCCATCATATTGAGATAAAGCTTTATATGTTGATCACCAGTTATAACATTATTTCCCTGGAAATTTGGTAGTTTTTTCCTTACATCTTGAGGTACTGCATTTCGATAACCAACCATTCCAAACAAATTTATAGGTCTAAAGGTGTTTATAATAAATGCAGGTACGGGTGGGGGCTGAGCCATATTGATTGGAGGAGGTGATCCTGTGGGAGAAACAAATTGATAAGGGGCAGGGGGTATTTAAAACACGTGAGTATAGCATTTAGAATGGATACCCTCTAAAGGCCTTCCTTCTTAGAAATCCCTATCAACTTCTGGAAACACAGGGGCATAGTGGAAAGAAAAATTTAGAAAATCAAATGAAGGCCCTTCTCCAGTTGGAGAATTCAATTCCACAAAGAAGCTACCTGATTCAGAAGCACTTGAATAACATTATTTAATGATATTCCAGTCACTTTAATGAATATGGATCTCCCTTCTTGACTGCTGATCTCCAATAACTCTCCAAGCTCTTCTTCCTTCTCACTTTTCTTTTCCTAACTTAGGAAACAATGTCCTAGCAGGATCCCTAGCAAAGAAAGATCTTTTCCTTCCATATTTACAAATATTAGTAACAAGTCTTACTTTGAAAAAGTTTTGAGACATTGGTCCTTATCAGAATCAGATCAAGAAGGAGTCACCACTAAGGATTTCCACCTTAGTTGTGCAAATTCACTATAACCTTGTAACTTATTGCAGGCCCGAACACATGATGATATTGAAAAAATATTTTTGGCACTTAGAGCATATAAGAAATGTTTACCAAAGTCTAAGTATGAACTGTAATCACAATATTCCCTGAAAAGGGTGCAAGAAGCGTGTTGGTACCCAAATTTAATCTCCTACATCATGGGTTTGAGAGGATACTCAGAGGCGGATAGATGATTATATATGTCATTTTTAGCTGGGGAAGCAGTCTATTTAAATTTTTAGCACTTAAGCTTTGAAAGGAGAGGGTAGCACCTTACAAGGATGTAATCTGATCCTAACTATTTTAGGTTGTGCCTTTCAACCAAGGTAGGATAACATATTTTGTAACCTCCATTATTGAAGAATGTTGGTAAATCCTTCTTTTTCATAGATTAAAAAGAGAATACCTTGGGAAAATATGATCAACACACCAAATTTGACTCTCACGAGTTGTCACTTCTAGATTGTGGAGATATTTTTGAAACAAGGAAAAAGTTACTAAAGACATTTAGGATTCTGACTTCTTCTACATGTTTTGGTAGTAGAGAGTATGCATTTGTATGCACACAGAGAAAACAGGGGTAGTACGGGTAGGATTATTATTATTTTTTTAAATGGATTTTGGTGGGAGGAGAGGAAGGATGAACTTGATTCACTAGATCCTTGAGATATCTTACAAAATGGAAGACTAAACCAGTAGAATGCCACAAAATATCCAAAATGTTTCTTTAACCAGGATATGTGCTTCAACGGAGGCCCAGATTAGCACTATTTCATATAATCTATGAGATTCTAACATGAAGGCTTGAGTTAGAAAACACAACAAAGTATCAATATCTAAGCCTAATCATGCCTAAGTTACACCTAGAGGCTTACAAAAAATATTTGTCAAACTAGTGAAAGAAAAGTGATTTTAAATCATTTATTTCACTCTCAGATGAAATTTATTCTGGTAAATGAAATTGCAGATGCCACTAAACTGTCACAAGGATTGAGACCTATGTGATTAAATCATATTTTAATAAAAGATTGCAACAAAAATAATAAAAACTAATCGCATACATTCATAAATGAAACAAACACATTTTTCTCAAGATCAACACAAAATAACTCAAGTTTGATTAAGTTTATTAGTAAGGGAAAGTCTTTAGAACAATCTCAGAGCTTGTCAATGGATTTACACTCACAACCACCTTGACATGATCAAATTTTAAAAAAAGAGATATACAAGCTTCTTAGATGACTTCTAAAAAAATATGGGCTCTATCAAGCGTTTTTCTATTAGAAAAATAAGTCTTGACCCCTCACACTACAACCATATGGATGATGAATTTGTGCCATTTATAACATTTACAGCAGACCCTTTTTAACTAAAAAATCCAGACATTGAGTACTACTAGTGCTTGCCATGATCACAATTGTGATTACTAGAATAAGATCTGGAAAAATTCACTTGGTGTTAAGGGGGCAGATATCTTCGAATACTTCCTCCATTCAACTCCTTCCTCTAGAAAATCATGCTTTCTTCCATACGCCAACTGGTTCCACCACTAATTTGTCAAATCTGGCTCCTTGCATGCTTGGGAGATGAAAAAAAAGAAAATCAGATCGAGCCTGATAGTCAGACCATTTTAATGGCTAAAGACATCTCAAAATCTCCCCCACCAAAATTATATATCAAAATTAAGTCTCCTCTCTGTTTGACATGTAGGAAATAACAATAAATCATGAAGAATCGCACTTATAGGAGATTTTAGGTTAAAATTGGGGGAAAATCAAATTTAGAAACACAACTTTCATTGATCTCTACTTTGAATTCAGGTTGTCCACGTGGAAGATTAAAAAATGGGTGCAAGGGCTTGATTTTGAATTTTTACGACCCTTTGAAAAAATGGAAAAAATTCCAATTTTTCTCCACACACCCGCTTCTGAAAAATGGGCCTCACATGTATCCTAAGGTGGGTCCCAAAGGAAATGCAGAAAAATTCTGCATTTTAACCTCTATTTTGGAAAAAGGAAAATTTTCCAAGTTTCCCCTGTAGCTTCTCCGTTCCACTTATAGTTTCCAATGTGGGTCCTAGTAGAACCATGCTGCCTTTTATAATTTTAACACCTTTCTCCCAAAAGGAAAATTTTCCAAATTTCCCTAGAGATTCCACACCTATGTCGTTGATTGGAGCAAACTTTGAAATTTCCCCCAAGTGTCTGCACCTCCGTTTTTTACTAGCGAAAGCTTTGACCTTTCTTCTATTAGGCCCAAGGGTTATTTTGATGATTTTAGTCATTTAAATACAAAAGGCAAAAAATCTAAGGTTCCTCCGATGGTCCGCCTCCTTGCCTCTTTGACCTGAAACAAACATTGACTAATCTTTTGTCGAGCTTATAGGTCATTTTTGATATTTTAACCCTTTTGAGACAAAGAGGAAAATTTGTTATGTTGCCCCCAATGGTCCATTTCCCTACCACTTTTAACTTTTCCAACTGCCACACATCACAATGGTGCAACTTGAGATGGTCCCAAAAAAATTGAGACCTTGAAAGAGCACGGGCTCGCCACATGGCCTGACTAGGAAAAATTTGTTTGAAGGCTTGAAGCTCAATGGAGGGCGCCATGTGTCAGGATCCGAGGTAGTCCCCTTTGGCTTTTGAAAAGTCCAAGTAAAATGCAAAGTGAGCGGAGACCTCCAAGTGTCCTCCCGACGCTTCTTCAAAATGGTGCCCAAGTTTAAGACCCTGAAAAAGTGTGGGCTCACCATGTGTCCCTGTCTCGCCAAACTTTTTTTATGTACATAAAATTTACCTAAGTCTTGGAAAAGTAGTTGAAACCTCCACGTGTCTTCTTGGTGCTATTCTAGGGAAAAACCAAAAATCAAATCTTCAAATGAGTGTCATTCCTTCGCGTAGGAAAATTTTTAAGTTAAGGTAATTCATAAAAAATTTTAAGTACCCAGCTGAGCCGCATCCAATTAAAAGAATCCATATTTCCTGTCGATGCAAGGATGTAAATTTGACCCAGAGAAACACCCATTAAAATGTAAAATGTAGAAAAAAGACCATTTGAGCCCAAAGATGAAATTTTCTCCAAGGAGAAAGAACTCACAAATGTTACAAGGCTCAAATATGTTCCTTAGAGACACATCCATTCATTTTTATTCAAGTATTTAGGGTAGAAACGATAAGGATAGTAAATCCCGACAGTGGAAAACAGAAAAAATAGCGGCACTCTAATTTTTAAGTGAACAGAGAACAAGAGACCCACATTATAGACATTTCAAAGGAACAGAGAAACAAGGATACAAACATGGACTCATGCGTGATATTTGACCTAGAAACTAATTCAAAATGGCAACGGAAACTAACTAGGCACAACACGGGGAAGTAGAAAATGAGAGAGGCCATAAATCAATAGATTTTCGAAGGCAAAGTGGGGCGAGACAATTTTGAGAACCAACAGGACCCATGAACTAAATTTGATATGACACACAATGAGGGTTTCAGATCATTTACTTAAAATATAAAAATAAATTTAAGAGCTTCTACATAGACTAGGTTTCCTAGTTTGTAGACCATACTGCCCATGGGTGCCCTAGTCCTACTTGAGGAAATCCAATCTAGAGAATCAAACTAGATCCACTCTTTTTGGGGCTTCTCCACAGTCATTCCTTCTTCCATATTTTCCAGTCACCTCTACGACACATCCCCACGAGCATCTCTATTCGTCCAAGTACTTTCCCCTTTCCCCTTGCACACTTATGGTTTTTATTTTCATTAGATTAGTTTTTTGGGTCGTTTGTACATTCATTTACAACATTTATTTACTTTATTTACAATTGTACGTAACTTACATTAACTAGTGCATATTCAACATTCTAGTTAACCACATTACATGTTTTTTCAATAATTTGGTATTCGACCATTTCTTTGTCTTTTACATCTTGCATGGATATATTCTTTGTTTTCTTTTCTTTATTTTCTTATTTGACATGAATTAAAAATGACCATCTCTTCTTTGGCATTGGCGACTAGAATATGTTTTTCTATCTAGAAGCACACAAATTTAAACGATTATTTAGCACAACTTGGGTGTGAGATAAGTCATGGCATTAAAATAACTTAGTTTTCTAGACGTTCTTCAGGTTTTGCTAGATGTGGCACAAAGAATAGTTCCTTGGATTAAATGCATAGCTATCTAAAAAGACAAACAACCTATTTGTGGTGTGGTATTATTTCTTGTTGCATGTAGACATAGAGGTTACCAATAAATTTATATCAATTCAAACTATAGATAGAAGTGGCCTAGACCCTCTCTAAGTTGACATGTTGATAGAATTGGCGTGAATATTTGGATATAATAATAGTGGTGTGTGTTGGTGCTCAAAATAGTCTCGCCCCATTTTTCCTTTGAAATCTATCCGTTTACGGCCTCTGTCACATTTTATTTCCCCATTCTGTGCCTGAGAAGTCTATGCCTTCCTTTTGATGCCATAATCAATATGTTCCTGGGTAGAAGATATATAGTTAACTCTCTATTCTCTGTTCATCTGAAAACTCGGGCTCTCTCATTCTTTCCATTTTACACAGTTGATATTTGTTTTCCTTGTCATTTTTCCCTAATTACTTGAAGAAACATGAATGGATGTAGCTGGGAGGAATGTATTTGAGGCTTGTAAAATTTCTAAATTATTTTCCCTTGGGGAAAATTTCATCTCTGGGCTGAAATGGTCATTTTTCTACATTTTACAGTTTGATGGTTGTTTCTCGTGGTCAAATTTACATCTTTGCATCAATAGGAAATGTGGCCCCTTTTGGTTGGACACGGCTCGACAGGGTACTTCAAAAATTTTATGAATTGTCATGACTCAAAATTTGTCCACGTGTAAGAACGACGCTCTTTTGAAGATTTTCTTTCTGATCTGGCCTTGGAGTAGCACCAAGAAGACACTTGGAGGTTTCCACTGCTTCACCTTGACTTAGATAAATTTTTATGCAGCTAAATACAGTTTGGCGGGACAGGGACACATGGTGAGCCCGCGCTCATTCAAGGTCTCAAATTTTGGCACCATTTTGAAATTGTGCCATGGATACATGTGGAGGCTTCCATCGGGTATTGCTATACTTAGAATTTTCAAAAGGTTTTGGGAGGTCCAGGACACGTGGAGGAACTGTGCATGTTTCGGGACTGACCCTTAAGTTTCATTTTAAAGAAGCACTAGGAGGACACTTAGAGGCCTTCGCTCACTTTGCATTTTTCTTGGACTTTTCAAGGACCAAAGGAAATTGCCTCGGATCTTGACACATGACACCTTCCACTGAGCTTTAAGCCTTCAAACAAATTTTTCTAAGACAGGGAACGTGGTGAGCCTGTGCTCATTCAAGGTTTCAACTTTTGGGGACAATCTCAAGATGTGTCATTGTGACACATGACAATTTAAAAAGTAAAAAAGAATGGGGAAGCGGACAATCAGAGGCAACTTGGATTTGTTTCCTCTTGTCATCAAAGGGTTAAAATATCAAAATGGCCCGCTAGCTCGACAAAGGATTAGTCAAAGTTTGTTTCAAAGTCAACGACGGAGGTGCGGACTCTTAGGGGAAATTTGGAAAATTTTCATTTTGGGAGAAAGGAGTTAAAAGTGTAAAAGGAAGCATGGTTCCATTGGGACCCACATTAGAAACTAGAAGCATAAGGGCATATCTATGAGGAAAACTTGGGAAAAAATCACTTTTCTAAAAAAGTGGTAAAATAGCATAATTAAGCCGCGGTTCCTTTGGGAACCACCTTGGGACACGTATTAAGCTTATTTCTCAACGGCGGAGGGGTAGGGCATAATGGGAATTTTCTCCCAAATTTTCAAAAGGTGATAAAAATTCAAAAGGAACCACCAAGCCCATTTTAAATTGAATTTTCCACATGGACGACCCAAATTTAATGTAGATATCAACGAAAACTATGTGTCTGAATGAGATTTTCCCCCCATTTTACAGAAAGGCTCCTAGAAGTGCGAGTCTTCATGATTTCTTGGTATTTCCTACACACCAAACAGACAGGAGAGCTAATTTTGATATCGAAGTTTGGTGCGGAATGTTTGGGGACATTTCTTTCCATTAAAATGATCTAATCCTTGGGCTCGATCTGATTTTCTATTTTTCTTCTCCCAAGCATGCAAGGAACTAGATTTGACATATTAGGGAAGGAAGTGGTTGGCGAATAGAGGGAAGAATTATTTACCAGAGGAAGGAGTTGAATGTGGGAGATATTCGAAGAAATCTTTTCCCTGAGCACCTGACAACTTTGTATAGATTTGATTTTCAGAATCGCGATTGAGATCATGGAAAACACTGGTGTAGTCAATGTCTATATTTTGGGGGGAAAACTGATAGTAGGTGAATGAATAATGTTCTATTCAATGCTCTGTCAATACAAAACAGCAAGACAATATTTATAGGTTGCGTGAATAGTTACAGGTCAGGGACGTTAGAGGGAAGGGATGGTTACTCCTTAACCGTATGCATGTACGTGTAACCATAGATGTATTAAGCTAACATTCCCCTGTTAATACATTGTTCCTACATATGTACCCCCTAAACAAATCCAAGTTCAATTTTCTGAGAGGCTAGGTGAGAATATTTGCAACCTGAAAATCAGTAGGGCAGTACTGGAGTCGGATTTGGTGGTTCAAGACCATTTCATGAATGTACTAACATTCGACCTTAATATGTTTTGTTCATTCATGGAAAATAGGATTCTGCAAGCTTCAACACACCTTGATTGTCACAATGAATGATGGGAGGTTTTTGTTAAGAAATCCCTATATTTGCAAGAATGTGATGTAGCCAAATTGCTTCGCACACAGCTCCTCATGCAGCATGGTATTCAGCCTCAGTGGATGAGAGAGAAACAATAGTTTGCTTCTTTCTAATCCATGAGATGGGTCTAGATCCGAGATGAAAACATATCCTGAAGTGGATTTCTTGTCATCAACGGATCCTGCATAGTCTGAGACTGTATATCCCTATAATAAGAACTGAGTGTTATTTTGATACTCTATACCAAAGTCAATTTTACCTCAAACATATCTCAAAACATGCTTTGCTGCTGTCCAATGACATTTCTTCGGCTCCTACATAAATCCGGTGAGATAGCTCACTACAAAGCAAAGATCTGGTCTGGTAAAAGTTAAGTAAATGACACTCCCCATGAGCTTCCTGTAGTGAGTGCCATCTACCTATGATGAATCTTGAAATCTAGATAATTGCAAAACTTTTTCCATTGGTGTGGACATTGGTTTACAATCTGACATTCCATACTTCTCCAAGAGTGTCTTGGCATATTTCATCTGGGAGACGAAGATATGATTATTCTTCTACCATATCTCTAATATAAGATAGTAGTGAAGTAGCCCCAAATTATTAATGTCAAAGGATTTATTCAGATCATTATTTACATCATCCACAAGATTTTCAGAACTTCCTGTGATCAAAAGATCATCTATGTACAAAACTAGAATAACAATCTCTTTTCCTACCTTCTTGATATACAAATTTGTATATGAGGGGCTACAAGTGAATCCATGCTGCAATAGGTGATTATCATTTTTTATATACCATGCCCTAGGTGCTTGTTTGAGTCCATAAAGTGACTTTATAAGTTGACATAACTTGTGTGGTTGATGCTCATCCAAAAGCCCTTCAATTTGGGTCATGTATACTTCTTTTTTGAGATCACCATTCAGAAAATCACTTTTGAAATCCATCTGCTAAATTTTCCATCCATTTTGTGTTTCCAGTGCACAGAAAACTCTGATGGTTTTGATTTTCACTATGGGTACAAAGGTCTCATCATAGTCAATTCCTTCTTGCTGAGCATAACCCTTTGTAACAAGTTGTGCTTCGTGTTTTTTGATTGAACCATTCACCTTATATTTTGTTTCGAAAATCCATTTACAACCAATGGATTTCTTACCTAGAGGAAAATCAACAAGTTCCCACATCTAATTCTAAATTAGGGAATCATATTCGGCATCCATAGCCTATTTCAACTATGGTTGGTCTAATGCCACATGAACAGTGTCAGATTCGGTGCTATCAACAACTGAACTCATGAGTGCAAAATTTACCTCATGTTTGGCTTGACTTCATGTTCTGAATCCCATATAAGTGCTTGGAAGTGAGTTTAGGTGTGCATCCCCAATAGTTTTCTAGACCTATTTCGGATGTTGGTGTTGTTGCTAGTGATGTGAAGATGTGTTGTCTAGTGTGCCTAGATCAACAAACAAGTCTCCACTCATCTCTTCTTCTCTTGAGAAGAATCATCTTGCCCATCATCTGGATGTGTGAGAAATCTAGGTGACGAGGTCGGTACTGGATCTCCATTGTGTTGCAGGGAGTCAAAGGATGATTCATCACACACCACATCTCAACTCTCATAGATATTCTTTGTCTCAAGATCCATGAGACGGTATGCCTTTGAGGTAGTATTATACCCCAAGAAAAGACATGGCAATGTCTTTGGATCATTCTTATTCCTCTTCTTATCTGGAACATGCATATATGCAGTACAACCAAAAAATCTCAAATGATGGATAAAAGGTTTACGACCAGTCCATACCTCTTTCATTGTCTTGTTCTGCAAGATCTTTATGGGTGACCGGTTGAGTAGATACACTACTGTCTGGATTTCTTCTACCCAAAATTGATCCTCTAACTTGGCGGTGGAGAGCATACAACAAGCCATCTCCATGACCATCCTATTGTGTCCCTCGGAAATCCCATTCTGTTGGGGCATGTAGGGTGTAGTCAGATGTTGTTACACACCATACTACTTCAGGTATGCTAAGAACTTCTTTGAAAAAGGTTCCCCCCTCGATTTGAGTGGAGGAGAAGGAGAGGCTTCCCAGACTACTTGGTGGCTTGTTGGTAAAAGGTTTGAAAATTTTCAAATGCCTCACTCTTCTTCTGGAGGAAATATACCCACATTTTCCGTGAGTAATCATCAATAATGAGCTGGAAGTATTTAAAACCTTGGAAGGTAGCTGACAAGGGTCCACACAGATCAATGTGTACAACTTGAATATGCTCCATCGAATGATAAGAGCTCTATTTGAAAGGACCTCTGTGTGGTTTGCCCACAAGACATCTAGAGAAAATAGGTAAGGAATGGGAGAGTGGAGGAAGCCCTCTTACCATTTCCTTGGTACTGAGCTGATGCAGAGCCTTGGTAGAAATATGACCATATCAAAAGTGCCATAGTGCAGTGGACTCTGCCATTGAAGCAGAGAGAGAAATTTTTGATGAAGTGACTGCATCTAGTGCAAATAGATGGCCCTTCACAAATGCTCAAGAAATTACTGAGTCTCCTTGGGAGATGATGTAAGACTTCACCCCTTTTTCAACAAAGAATTCAAACTGCATTCGATGATTAAGAAGTTGACTCACATACAACAAATTTGAGGTCAAACCTGGAACATATAACACCTTCGTGAGTGTACATCTTCGTGTCCCAAGAGCAATGATGACATCACCAATCCCTACCACAATATACTCCTAATTATCTGTGATGGTGATCTGATCTCCAGTGGTCCAATCACTCAAGGTATGGAACAACTTCTTATTACCATTCATGTGTTTACTGGCACCTAAATCAATCAACGAGACATTTTCTGATGGCTGCAAAGTCTGTGAGACTAGAACAATATCAGAATAAGTCATGTCTGGAACCTATTCATTAGAGGTGGCATCCTACTAGGCAGCAATGTGACCCTTCTCCCTCTGATTATGAGTACGCCATTGGGATTTCTTGGAATATACTTGGCCATAGGTGCTCTCTTTTCAAGAGTTTCCATAATTCTGACTGTTGTAATAACAATTCGCAATTGTGTGCATATCCATGGAGAAAATATGGCACCATCAATCTACCTTGTTCATTTACTGCTTCTGGGGTAGCCACTGAGAATATTACTGCGAAGGATGCTACTTCTAATTATAGCGGGCTGATTTCCCTTTCCAAGGCTTATGATTTTTCCTCATGATGAGAGCCTTTTCTTTGAAGGCTTCTTGATCATTCTACACGGCTTCTTCCTACTAGAGATAATTCACCAATGTCGAAAAACTCACCTCCTGTTAAGTGATGGTCAACGTGGTGATCAGTGTCTGAAATCAGGAAGGAAGAGCTTGCAAGATGAGCGGGACTAGAAACTTTTCATCCACTAGTTCACCGAGAGAAGAGATTTCTACATCTAACTCATCCACACGCCATAAGAAGGCTTCTACTAATTCGCCATCATGCATACTCATCGTGTGAAGCTTAGTCTGAAGATGCAACTTTGTCATCAAATTATTGGCTTCATAGATGGTACACGATGTGGTCCATGCTTGAGAGGAAGTGGGTGCTTCCTAAATGTAAGGAAGAAACCTCATCAGAAAGGCTCAGGGTGATAAGCATTAGTGGTTTTACATTGGCCTTTTCATATTTAGCCAATAGATCAGCATCTGTGGGAGGGGCGTCTTTGCTAGAAACGATCCCCCAAAGATCTTCAAACTGAAGAATCATCCGCATCTTGGTTTTCCATGCAGTGAAATTTTTCCCTTTCAAGAGTTGGGCATCAGATAACAATATTTTTGGAGCAGACATTTTCAAAAACTCAAAATTGTATTTTATTTATTTATTTTTCAAAAATGGCTACAATGCTTACTGAAGGAATTTGTCCTGAAGATGGGCTCTATAGGCTCATGCAGTGAGATGTGAACACTCCTGTGGGCATTCTACCTCACGTTCATCATCTGCACCATAGCCACATTCAAGTTCTACATCAATCCACTGTGCTTGACATCGAACGTCAAACCAAAAATACTCCAACAGTCCTCTATGCACAATCTTGTCAAAGAGAATATTCCCAGTGTTGCAGAGCTCATTGACCGAGGCAAAACATAGCCCAGTGGTGTCTTCATTTTTGTTCAATGCCCAAACATTTGGTGCATTACTTTCAGTGCGTTATGCATATGAAATTTGTGACATATGCGGGCTGGCCTCATTTCAAGATCACTTTGCTAGTGTTGGTTTTGCTGATGTTGGCAACATCTTCAACGTCCTCTAGTGTAGGCTTCTCCTTGGCTCCTGGGCACTCTTCTTCACTGTACAGATGGGGATTCTTTGAGAACCAAGGTTGGAGGTCCACGCAGGCCTACAATTTTCTTGTCATGCTTCAGAGGTCTTGATTCTTCTTTCTTCTGCCATGCTCCTTTTATTCTCAACATTTTGCTTACACACATTTTCTCAGCAAAGAAGGTCAAAACATATGTTAATGGTTTGAATAAGCCAAAACAGTAGCAAATGAAATCTTATGTTCAATTCTTATTCCTTGGTCACTGTCAACGTAGGTCACTAAAGCCAAGAACAAGTTGCTCTTGGTCTTCTAGGTAACAATTCGCTCCAGCCAAGAACAACAAACCTCCTCCAGTGCAGGCACACACTCAACAGGCTTAGAAAATTCTCCACGTGATGGGACCAGTCCCCAATCTGTAAATAAATGCCTCTAACACAAAATGAAATGCCATGAAATGTTTTCCAATCTTCCACATAGGCCGAGGATGGACAGCTCTGATACCAATGATAGGAGGTGAATGAATAATGTTCTATTTAGTGCTCTATCAATACAAAACAGTAAGCCAATATTTATAGGCTGCATGAACAGTTATCGGCCAGGGACGTTACACGTAAGGGACGGTTACTCCTTAACCATATGCATGTACATGTAACCATAGATGTATTAAGGTAAGAAAAACTATTTTGTAAAATTTTATAAATGGCACAAATTTATTGTGCAAATGGATGGAGTGTTAGAAGTCGGGACTAATTTTCTAATATAAAAAGCTTAATAGAACCTATTTTGGAGAAGCCATCTAAGAAGCTTGTATATTTATTTTGTATTAGATTTTATCGTGTTAAGGTGGTTGGGAGTGTGCAAAAATTTAAAATATCATAGATTGTTCTATAAACTTTCCCCTGCTTATAAATTTAATCACACTCGAGTTATTTTGTGATAATCTTGAGAAAAATGTGTCTGTTTTATTTAGAAATGTCTGTAAATAGATTTTCTTGTTCCTATTGCAATCTTGTACCAAAATCTATCTCAATCACATATGTCTAAGTCCTTATGATATTTTAGTGTCATATGTAATTTCATTTCTCATAAGAGCTTTCATATGGGAGTGAAATAAATGATTTAAAATCACTTTTCTCTCATCCATTGACAAAGATTATATGTAAGCCTCTAGGTGTACCTCAGGTGTGATTGGGCTTAGATCTTGATTCTCTATTGGGTTTTCTAACTCGATCCTTCATGCTATAATCTCATAGGTTGTGTGAAAAAGAGAAAATCTAGGCCTCCATTGAACCACATATTCTTGTTAAAGAAACATTTTAGCTATTCTGTGGCATTCTGTTAGTTTAGCATTCCATATTGTAGAATCTCTCAAAGATCTGGAGAATTAAGTCCATCCTACCTCACCTCCCACCAAAAATATACTTAAAAACAACCAATCCCATACTACCCTTTTTTTCCCTATGTGTATACAAATGCATAATTTCCATTACCGAAACATGTAGAAACAATCAGGGTTCCAAATGTCTTTAGTAGCTTGAACCTTGTCTAGAAAATATCTCCATTATCTAGAGTGATAACTCGTGAGAGTTAGATTTTTTTGCATTGATCATATTTTCTAAGGGGTTTTATTCATAACCTCACAAAGAAGGATATATCCATCTCCTCCATAAAGAATAGGCTATAAAAAGGGTCCTCTAACCATGGTCGAAAGGCACAACCATAAAGTAGTGAGGATAGATAAAATCCTCTTGAGGGTGCTATCCATTTCTCCACATCTAAGTGATATAGGGCTAGTTAGATCCCATCCATAGCTACAAAATGACCCACTATAATGTATCTATCTCTAAGCTTCCTGTCAATACTTGTGATGCTGCTCAGAGTTTGAGGGAGAATCAATTTGGGTACCAACACCCGAAGACATGAAGGTTATCAACAAATTTATATCAATTCAAACTATAGAAAGAAGTGTCCCAGACCCTCTCTAATTTGACATTTTGATAGAATTGATATCTGGATATAATAATAGTGGCGTGAATGTAGGCCTTTTATATTTTTGTTATTTTAGCATGTAGTCACATGAAGATCTTATTTTAACCTTGTTGGATGTCGTAGCACTTTGAATGTTGTATTTATTTTATTTTCTATTGTATTCATGTTATTAACTTGTGTGGATACCTGCAAATGAGATATTTTGCATGGAATTTCGATAAAAATCTTGGCTTCAATCTCTTGATCTTTTGCATGAGATGTCCAACAAAGTCGTGGCTTTAATCTTTTTTTTAAAAATTACTTTCTAAGTGTGGAGCTATGGAATTAGCACTAGAAATTGGGAGGTGTGTCGCTATGTTGGTCAAGCATGAAGGAAAGTATTAGTACTACTGTAATATATAAAGGAGATTCCTAGGCTACAAGTGAATCCATGCTGCAATAGGTGATTATCAGTTTTTATATACCATGCCCTAGGTGCTTGTTTGAGTCCACAAAGTTACTTTATCAGACGACATACCTTGTGTGGTTGATGCTCATCCACAAGCCCTTCAGGTTGGGTCATGTATACTTATTCTTTGAGATCACCATTCAGAAAAGCACTTTTGACATCCATCTACTGAAGTTTCCATCCATTTTGTGCTACTAGTGCACATAAAACTCTGATGGTTTTGATTTTCGGTGTGGGTGCAAAGGTCTTGTCATAGTCAATTCCTTCTTGCTAAGCATAACTCTTTGCAAAAATTTGTGCTTTGTGTTTTTTGATTGAACCATCTTCCTTATATGTTTTTTTTAAAATCCATTTACAGCCAATGGATTTCCTACTTGGAGGCAGATCAACAACTTCCCACATCTGATTCTGAATTAGGGAATCATATTCGGCATCCATAGCCTGTTTTAACTGTGGTTGGTCTAATGCCTCACAAACAGTGTCAGGTTCAGTGTTATCAACAACTGAACTCATGAGTGCAAAATTTACCTCATGCCTAGCTTGAGTTCATGTTCTGAATCCCGTATAAGTGCTTGGAAGTGAGTTCAGGTGTGAATCCCCAATAGTTTTCAGGACCCATTTCAGATGTTGGTGTTGTTACTGGTGATGTGAAGATGTGTTATCCAGTGTGCCTGGATCAACAAACAAGTCTCCACTCAGCTCCTCTTCTCTCTAAGAAGAATCATCTTACCCATCATCTGGATGTGTGAGAAAGCTAGGTGACGAGGTCGGTACTGGATCTCCATTGTGTGGTAGTGATTTAAAGGATGACTCATCACACAACACATCTCGACTCTCGTAGATCTTCTTCGTCTCAAGATCCATGATATGGTATGCCTTTGAGGTAGTATTATAACCCAAAAAAATACATGGCAGTGTCTTTGGATCGATCTTCATCCTCTTCTTATCTAGAAAATGCATATATGCAGTAAAACCAAAAACTCCTAATCGATGGATAGAAGGTTTACGACCAGTCCATACCTCTTCCAATATCTTGTTCTGTAAGATCTTTGTGGGTGCTTAGTTGAGTAGATACACTACTGTCTGGATTGCTTCTTCCCAAAACTGATCCTCCAACTTGGCGGTAGAGAGCATACAATGAGCCATCTCCATGACCATCCTATTATCTCCCTCGGAAATCCCGTTCTGTTGGGGCATGTAGGGCACAGTCAGATGTTATTGAATTCCATGCTACTTTAGGTATGCTAAGAACTTCTTTGACACAAATTCACCCCCTCGATCTTAGTGGAGGAGAAGGAGAGGCTTCCTAGACTGCCTGGTGGCTTGCTGGTAAAAGGTGTGAAAATTGTCAAACACCTCACTCTTCTTCTAGAGGAAATATACCCACATTTTCTGTGAGTAATCATCAATGATGAGCTGGAAGTATTTAAAACCTTAGAAGGTATTTGATAGGGGTTTGCACAGATCAGTGTGTACAACCTGAAGATGCTCCATCGAATGATAAGAGATCTATTTGAATGGACCTTTGTGTTGTTTTCCCGCAAGACATCCTGAGAAAACAGGTAAGGAATGGGAGAGTGGAGGAAACCCTCTTACCATTTCCTTAGCACTGAGTTGATGTAGAGTCTCGGAAAAAATATGACCATATCGAAAGTGCCATAGTGTAGTGGACTCTGTCATTGAAGAAGAGAGAGAAATGTTCGATGAAGTGACCTCATCCAATGTAAATAGACGACCCTTCACAATTTTTTGAGAAATTACTGAATCTCCCTTGGAAATGATGCAACACTTCACCCATTTTTCAACAAAGAATTCAACCTGCATTCGATGGTTAAGAAGTTGACTCACAGACAAGAGATTTGAGGTCAAACCTGGAACATATAGCACCTTCATTAGTGTACATATTCGTGTCCCAAGAGGAATGATGACATCACCAATCCCCGCTGCAATATAATTATGATTATCTACGATGGTGATCTGATCTCCAGTGGCCTAGTCGCTCAGGGTATAGAACAACTTCTTATTGCTAGTCATGTGCTTACTGGAACCCGAATCAATCAACTAGACATTTTCTGATGGCTGTAAAGTTTGTGAGACTAGAACAATGTCAGAATGAGTCGTGTCTGGAACCTCTTCATCAGAGGTGGCATCCTACTGGGAAGCAATGTTACCCTTCTTCCTTTGATTAAGAGCACGCCATTGGGATTTCTTGGAATATCCTTGGCCATAAGTGCTCTCTTTGCCAGAGTTTCCATACTTGTGAGCATTGTAATAATAGTTTGTAGTCGTGTGCATATCCATATAGCTAATATGGCACCATCGATCTTCCTTTTTGTTCTACTGCTTCTGGGGTTGCTGCTGAGAAGATTACTGCTGAGGATACTACTTCTAATTCTAGGGGGGCTAACTGGCCTTTCTGAGGCATATACGTTTGCCTCATGATGAGAGCCTTGTCTTTGAAGGCTTCTTGAACATTCTGCATGGATTCTTCCTGCTGGAGATAATTCACCAGTGTGGAAAAAATCACCTCCTGTTAAGTGATGGTCAAAGTGGTGATTAGTGGCTGAAACCGTGAAGGAAGAGCTTGCAAGGTGAGTGGGACTAGTAACTTGTCATCAACCAGTTCACCGAGAGAAGAGAGTTCTACATGTAACTCATCCACACACCATAAGAAGGCTTCTATTGATTCGCCACCATGCATACTCATCCTATGAAGCTTATAATGATGATGCAACTTCGTCGTCAGATTATTGGATTCATAGATGGTACACAATGCCGTCCATGCCTGAGACGAAGTGGTTTCTTCTTGAATGCAAAGTTGAACCTCATCAGAAAGGCTCATGGTGATAAGCATTAGTGATTTTACATCAGCCTTTTCATATTTAGCCAATAGATCACCAACTATGGGAGGAGCGTCTTTGCCAGAAACGATCCCCCAAAGATCTTCAAATTGAAGAATCGTCTGCATCTTGGTTTTCCATGCGGTGAATTTTGGCCGTTTCAGGAATTGGGCATCAGATAACAATATCTTTGGAGCAGACATTCTCAAAAAATCAAAATTGTATTTCATTTATTTATTTTTTAAAAATTGCCACAATGCTTACTAAAGGAATCTGTCCTGAAGATGGGCTCTATAGGCTCGTAAAGTGAGACATGAATTCTCCTGTGGGTGTTCTACTTCGTGTTCATCATTTTCATCATAGCCAAATTCATGTTTTGCATGAATCCACTATGTTTGACATTGAACGTCGAACCAAAAATACTCCAACAGTCCTTAGCACACAATCTCATCAAAGAGAATATTCCCAGTGTTGTTGAGCTCATTGACCAAGGAAAAGAATAGCCCAGTGGTGTCATCATTATCACTCAACGCCCAAACATTTGGTGCATTATTTTTGAATATTTATGCATCTAAAATTTGTGACATATGGGGGTTGGACTTGTTTTTATATCACTTTGCATGTGTTGGATTTGTTGATGTTGGCCACAACTTCAACGTCCTATAGTGTTGGCTTCTACTTGGCTCCTGGGTGCTCTTCTTCATTGCACAGGTGGGGATGCTTTGAGAACCATGGTTGGAGGTCCATGTAGGCCTCATATTTTCCTGGCACACTTCACAGGTCTGAATTCTTCTTTCTTCTGCCACACTCCTTTTATTCTCCACGTTTTCCTTACACACGTTTGCTCAGAAAAGTAGGTCAAAACATATGTTCCAAGTGTAAATAAGCCAAGACAGTAGCAAATGAAATATTTTTTTCAATGCTTATACCTTGGTCACTGTCCACGCAGGTCACTCCAGCCAAGAATAGGTTACTCTAGCCAAGAACAACAAACCTCCTCCAGTGTAGGCACACACTCAGTAAGCTCAGCAAATTCTCCACACGATGAGACCAGTCTCCAATTTGTAAACAAATGCCTCCAAAACCAAATGAAATGCCACGAACTATTTTCCAATATTCCACACAGGAAGAGGATGGATAGCTCTGATACTAATGATAGTAGGTGAATGAATAATGTTCTATTCAATGCTCTGTCAATACAAAATAATAAGCCAATATTTATAGGCTGCATGAACAGTTACAGGTAAGGGATGTTACACGGAAAGCATGGTTACTCCTTAACCGTATGCGTGTACATGTAACCATAGATGTATTAAGCTAAGAAAAACTATGTTGTAAAATTTTATAAACGGCACAAATTTATTGTGCAAATGGTTGGAGTGTTAGAAGTCGAGACTGATTTTCTAATGGAAAAAGCTTGATAGAACCTATTTTTTGAGAAGCCTTCTAAGAAGCCTGTATATTTATTTTGTATTAAATTTTATCATGTTAAGGTGGTTGGGAGTGTAAAACCATTTAAAATATCATAGATTGTTCTATAAACTTTCCCCTGCTTATAAATTTAATCACACTCGAGTTATTCAGTGATAATCTTGAGAAAAATGTGTCTTTTTTATTTCGAAATGTCTGTAAACAGATTTTCTTGTTCATATTGCAATCTTGTACCAAAATCTATCTCAATCACATATGTCTAAGTCCTTATGATAGTTTAGTGTCATATGTAATTTCATTTCTCATAAGAGCTTTCATATGGGAGTGAAATAAATGATTTAAAAGCACTTTTCTCTCATCCATTGACAAAGATTATATGTAAGCCTCTAGGTGTACCTCAGGTGTGATTGGGCTTAGATCTTGATTCACTATTGGGTTTTCTAACTCGATCCTTCATGCTATAATCTCATAGGTTGTGTGAAAAAGAGAAAATCTAGGCCTCCATTGAACCACATATTCTTGTTAAAGAAACATTTTAGCTGTTCTGTGGCATTCTGTTAGTTTAGCATTCCATTTTGTAGAATAAAGTCCATCCTACCTCACCTCCCACCAAAAATATACTTAAAAACAACCAATTCTACCCGTACTACCCCTTTTTTCCCTTTATGTATACAAATTCATAATTTCCATTACCAAAACATGTAGAAACAATCAGGGTTCGAAATGTCTTTAGTAGCTTGAACCTTGTCTAGAAAATATCTCCATTATCTAGAGTGACAACTCGTGAGAGTTAGATTTTGTTGCATTGATCATATTTTCTCCAAGGTTTTATTGGATATATCCATCTCCTCCATAAACAATAGGCTATAAAAAGGGTCCTCTCACCATGGTTAAAAGGCACAACCATAAAGTAGTGAGGATAGATCAAATCCTCTTGAGGGTGCTATCCATTTCTCCACATCTATGTGATATAGGGCTAGTTAGATCCCATCCCCAGCTACAAAATGACCCACTATGATCTATCTATCTCAAAGCTTCTTGTCAATACTTGAGATACTGCTCAGAGTTTGAGGGAGAATCAATTTGGGTACTAACACCCGAAGACATGAAGGTTATTAACAAATTTATATCAATTCAAACTATAGATAGAAGTGTCCCAGACCCTCTCTAATTTGACATTTTAATATAATTGGCGTGAATGCAGACCTTTTATATTTTTGTTGTTTTAGCATGTATTTACATGAAGATCTTATTTTAACATTGTTGGATGTCGTAGCACTTTGAATGTTGTATTTATTTTATTTTCTATTGTATTCACACTATTAACCTATGTGGAGACCGGTCAAATGAGATATTTTGCATGGATTTTCGAGAAAAATCATGTCTTCAATCTCTTGATCTTTGGCATGAGATGTCTAAAAAAGGCGTGGCTTTGATCTTTTCAAAAATATTACATTCAAAGTGTGGAGCTATGGAATTAGCACTAGAAATTGGGAGGTGTGTCACTATCTAGATCAAGCATGAAGGAAAGTGTTAGTACTACTGTAATATATAAAGGAGATTTACAGGCTATGAAAAAACTTATTAACACTCAGGAGAGCTCTATTTTTTAATTTACCTTGCTAGTGTTAGCATAATAATTAGTAATACATTATTCAGCTGTTGAAGCGGCTATATTTCATAATTGTCTTCTTCCACCTCTATTGTATTTATCCCTTCTCTCTTAAGTGAATGAGGATCAGTGTGGAATATTATGTTATTGTTTTATATTTTCATCTATCGTTCATAATGTGAAGGAGTTCATTTGTTTTATTGGCTGGTGTTTCCAAATTTTATCCTCCTCCTGGAGCAAACATTGGTATCAAAGCAATGCGGGAGGTAGCTCTAGCAAGAGAAGTGTGACTGCATCTAAGGTGATCTGGTGTAGTAGAAAACTAGCGTAGTGGTTTGGTGCATGATTTTTGTTACCGGTTTGGTTACAGACTGAGACACCAAGCCGCAATCTACTTGTCTTCCTTCTCCTGAGTCTGGAACGCTAGGAAAGTTTTAACAATGTCCCATCAATAAAGTCTAATTTATTTATTTATTTGTGTATCCTATTTCCATGTCTCAGCCATGTGAAGGAAAAGGAGAAATGAGTTGGAGAAGTTAGTTATACGTTTTGGCATTTGGATAAAACAAAATCATGTGATTTCGAGTTGGATCTCATACCTGATGCTATATCCATCTTGGCAGCAGCAAACAAGAAAGAATTATCTAAATGTGGAATGTCACTGAGGATGATCATTTCTTCCAATGAATCTACAGAGGAATGTGGAGTGATTTGTTCACATACTGAGAAAACTCAGTTTCAATAGAGATGAATGCCAAAAGAGGTCAACCAAAAATGCTAATCTTGCAAAGAAAGGAGAAAAGAGATCATTCAATATCCTTGTCAGCCTTAACCATAAATTTCACATGTTGTGCAATTAGTATTGGTATTCCTTCATATCCTATTGACATGAGAAAATATATAATTATTGTATGTAACAAGGAAATTGTTGCACAAATCATATATGTAACATTGGCAATTGCCTATTCTAAGAATATGCCCCAATTTGGCCTTAAATTTGCTCACATAGAAGATCCACTAGACTCTGAAGAGAGTGAGGAAGTTATTGATGAGATTGTCTTCCCATCATCTCTAATGCTATAAGTAGCAACACATATAGGAGGAAAGAGGAAAATGGAGGATGAAGGAAATACAGCGACCTCTTGCAAGCCGCAAGTGACGAGGCCACTGACAGAAATTGTAGTAGAATAAGGTATTAAGGACCTATTCCTCAATTTTTGGTTTATGTTTATTTCAGTTTCTATTTTGTTCTATTTTCTTGTTGTTCAGTGATCAGATGCTGAAAATGGATTACGCTGGAGCATAGTTGTTTACTAATGGTTCTTCATTTTCAATTGATCCTCTAAGTGTTGTGATTCGAAAATAAGATGGTTCGCTTGTGAATATGTTCACTTGTAACATGAACCATGTGCAATAAGGTCTAAGTGGTGAGATCCATTCGATAGCATGTTTCTTAATGTAGTTTCTTTCTTAGTATTCATATTTCACATTATGGGTGAAAATGACTTGGTCAAGGGCAACATCCAGTGGTAGTGATTTTTTTATTTTGCTATTGAAGATTGGGTAAATGACAATTGACATCAATGGCTACAACTAAGAACATGATTGATATGATTATTAGAAGTGAATGTGGAATATTTTTCAGTATTTTTTGTTGTTTTCCTATGTTTCTTGGTTGTTCAATAAAGTGCAGATGGTCCATAGTTTCCTGTTTGGGACCTCCTAAATTGAAAATTGTCGTGGGGAATAGAAAATCACTGAAAGCAGTGCATGGTACTTGAAGTTGGATTCATGGTAATCCTGTAAAACCACCAATGTATCATCCTCTTGGGTTCGTGGTACACCTGTAAAACCACTGAGGTAAAATCCTCTTGGTTCATGGTAAGCCTGTAAAACCACCGAGGTGAACAGTCAGAAAGTTCTCCTTTCCCTTTAGGTTTATGATCAATGTTAGAAAAACCATGTGTATCGAGACCATGTACGCACATGCTCATGTGAAGACCCTCTTTGTAGTGTTTTCATTAAGGGGGGGGGGGACATCTAGTTTTAGGAAATGTATGTTTGTACAAATAATGTAATAAGGAGGGGAATGTTAGCATAATAATAAGTATTACATTATTCATTTGTTGAAGTGGTTATATTTTATAACTGTCTTCTTCCACCTCTATTGTATTTATCCCCTCTCTCTTCAATGAATGAGGATCAATGTGGAATATTATGTTTGCATCTTCTGTTCATAATGTGAAGAAGTTAATGTGTTTTATTGGCTGGTGTTTCCAAAGTTTATCCTCCACCTGGAGCAAACACTTGGAAACCCTCTGTGACAACAAAAATGTTCATATTCGACGAGGCCATCTTTTAGACACTTCTCAAATATTTCTTTATTGGCATGCACTACAAACTAAGGAGAAAACAAGGAGAAATTGAAGCTGAATATGATGTATCCTATGAAGATGAGGCTGAGAAAGCCATGAAGTGTCCCCTTCACTCAAAAATTGATTACTAAGATCATCTCCAAGCTTGATTCTCTTTCTGGAAAGTCAAACAAGTTGTAATTTTATGTCATAAGAAATAAAATAAAACTAAAAAACTTTAAAATGTCTTTTGAAAAATTGCATTTATCTAATGCCCAACATCTCAAAATGCCAAACTATACCACTGAGAAAGCCAAGATGAGTACCATCCTTCACTTTGAGGGACTATTAGGAATATTTAGAGGCACCTATCTAGTCCTTACTGACCCCGATGAGTTGATGAAGTATGTAAGGGATGATTCCGAAGCCTTGAAGTCGATTATGTTAAACATCACTGATAAGTTGAAACTAGATGAATGTGATACATAGACGAAAAAGGTAGTGTGCGATAAATTAACAACCATCTTTGAGGAGAAAAATTACATGAACGTCCTGCATTTGCAATCATGTATTAACACTCTACCTAATGGATCTAAAGAGAAGTTCAAGCAAATATTATGTTGGGTAGCTGAGCTACGAACAAAATTATTAGCACTCGGTTAGACGGTTGAGGAAAAAAGATTGGTCCCAATCACCTAGAGAGGTCTCCATTCGCACTTAAGGTTTTTATTCACAACGATGAATGTCTCCAAGTGGAGAGTGTCATTCCAAGATCTTGTGAACCTGTTACAACAAGAAGAATCCATCAACTCAGGCCATCATAAGTTTTAAGACAAATCCCTTTACTCGAAGCCTTAACGTGAGAATAAGTTCCTCGAGGGACCCTAAAGAATACACCACAGAGCAAATAATTGAAAAAATAAATTTTTAACATATATTAAATTGAAATACTTCAAACTAAATCTTTTTAAAATAAATAATATTACCTAGCCAAATAAAAAACATCCCTATATTCATTGAATATTTCGGCGATTTATAAATTGTGTAGGTAACTAATTACATTTAGTTTTAGTTTTCAACATTAAAAATGAGTTATAATAATGCGAATCTATTATTTAAATCTTTATTTATTAATTCAAAAAGTATTTTAACAAATATAGAGCTCCGGAATATACTAAATTAAATATATTTTATTAGTAACAATTTTCATGATATATTTATTTCACATTTTCTATATAACCATTCAAATGAAATATAATTATTAAAAATAGAGAAATTGAATGTTTTTCAAAACTACAATATAATATAGTAAAGATTATTCTAGAAATTTAATCTAATATTTAAATAAAATCATAACATCCACAAAATATTTTACCATTAGATTAGTTATATTTGATTAAAAAAATAATTATCCACACATTATCTTTCATAAAAATTATAATTCACCTTTTTCTTAGAATGATTGTTTTACTCTACTTCGAAAAGTCTACAGTGTCAATATTTGACGAGGTGAAAATTTACTTTAATAAAATAATTAACATTTTTTTGAAATAAAAGAATGTTTTATTTTTTCACAATGAAATTAAAAGAATGTGGATATTTCATAAATTTGAAAGAAAGATTTATAAAAGTTTACAAGATCTACATAACATATATATAGTTTATCCAATTAATGTTGATAATTCACTTTTTTTCACAAAATAAATCTTTTGTGGATACTAATGTGAATAAAAGAGCTGACTTTTACTAGTTCTTGTTTCGGGTTTTTCAGGTTTTTTCGTTAATATTGGAATATCAGTGACATTTGGACCAATGAAATTAATTTGATACTACACACAACGAGGGTTTCAGATCATTTTCCAAACCTGTAAAAATAAAGTTATGAGCTTTTACATAGACTAGATCTCCCATTTTGCAGACCATAGTGCCCATGGGTGCCCTAGTCCCACTCCAGGCACTCCAATATGGAGAATCAACCTAGATCCACTCTTTTTGGGGCTTCTACACAGTCGTTCCTTCTACCATATTTTCCAGTCACCTCTGTGACACATCCCTGTGAGCATCTCCATTCATCCATGTACTTTCCTCTTCTCCCTTGCATGCTTATGATTTTAATTTTCATTAAATTAATTTCGTGGATCGTTTATACATTCATTTACAACTTTTATTTACTTTATTTATAGTTATGCATAACTTATATTAACTACTGCATATTCAACATTTTAGTTAATCACATTGCATGTTTTGTCAATAATTTGGTATCAGATCATTTTTTGTCTTTTGCATCCTATGTGGAGATATTCTTTATTTTCTTTTCTTTATTTTCTTCTTTGACTTGAATTGGCCATGAACTTCTCTTCTTTGGCAGTAGATATCTTGTTTGGCATTGGTCACAAGAATATGTTTGTCTATCTGGCAACCCATAAAGTTAAACGAGTGTTTGACACAACTTAGGTGTGAGAGAAGGCGTGGCATTAAAAAAAACTTAGTTTTGTAGATGTTCCTCGGGTTGTGCTAGATGTGGCACAAAAAATTGTTCCTTCGATTAAATGCGTAGCTGTCTAAAAAAACCAACGGCCTATTTGTGGCGTGGTACTATTTGCTGCTGCATGAAGACATAAAGGTTATCAACAAATTTATATCAAGTAAAATTATAGATAGAAAAGGCATAGACCCTCTCTAAGTTGACATGTTGATAGAATTGGCGTGAATATCTGGATATAATAATAGTGGCGTGAATGCAGGCCTTTTAAATTTTTGTTGTTTTATCACATAGTGACGTGAAGATCTGATTTTAACGTTGTTGGATGTTGTAACACTTTGACTGCTATATTTATTTTATTTTCTATTGTATTCACAATGTTAACCTGTGTAGAGACCTGTAAAATGAGATCTTTAACGTGGATTTTCGAGAAAAAGCATGGCTTCAATCTCTTTATCTTTGGCATGAGAGGTCCAAAAAAGGTGTGGCTTTGATCTTTTTAAAAAAAATTCCTTTCAAAGTGTGGTGTTGTGGAATTAGCGCTAGAAAGAAGGAGACGTGTCGCTATGTAGGTCAAGCATGAAGGAAAGGGTTATGACTATTGTATGATACAAAGGATATTCGCAGGAGAGCTCCATTTTGTACTTTACCTTGGTAGAAACCCTCTATGACAACGAAAACATTCAATTCAACGACACCATCATTCAGACACTTCTCAAATATTTTTTGTTTGGCATGTTCTGCTAACCTAGGAGAAAACAAGGAGAACTTGACGCTGAATATGATGTATCCTATGAAGATGAGGTTGAGAAAGCCATGAATTATCCCCTTCACCCTAAAATTGATTACTGAGATCATCTACAAGCTTGATTATTTTTCTAGTAAGTCAAAAGAGTTGTAATTTTATGTCATAAGAAATAAAATAAAACTAAAAAAGTTTAAAATATCTTCTCCAAAATTGCATTTATCTGATGCCCAACATCTCTAAGCGCCAAACTATACCACTTAGAAACCCAATATTTGTACCATCCTTCAGTTTTAGGAACTATTACTAATATTTAGAGGCACCAATCTAGTCCCTACTGATCCCTATGAGTTGATGAAGTATATATGCCAGGGATGATTCGAGAGACTTGATGTTGATTATGTTAAACATCAATGATACATTGAAACCAGATTAATGGGATACATACACGAAAAAGGTAGTGTTAGATAAATTAACAACCATCTATGAGGAGAAAAATAAAATGAATGTCCTCCATCTGTAATCATGAAGGAAACGGTTATGACTATTGTATGACACAAAGGAGATTCATAGGCTACGAAAAAAAATCTTAACACTCAAGAGAGCTCCATTTTGTACTTTACCTTGGTAGAAATCCTCTATGACAACAAAAACATTCAATTCGACGACGCCATCATTCAAACACTTCCCAAATATTTCTTGTTTGGCATGCGCTGCGAACCTAGGAGAAAACAAGGAGAACTTGAAGCTGAATATGATGTATCCTATGAAGATGAGGTTGAGAAAGCCATGAATTATCCCCTTCACTCAACAATTGAAAACTGGGATCATCTACAAGCTTGATTCTCTTTGTAGTAAGTCAAAAGAGTTGTAATTTTATGTCATAAGAAATAAATTAAAACTAAAAAAGTTTAAAATATGTTCTCCAAAATTGCATTTATCTTACGCCCAACATCTCTAACCGCCAAACTATACCACTAAGAAACCCAATATGCGTACAATCCTTCAGTTTGAGGGATTATTACAAATATTTAGAGGCACCGATCCAATCCCTACTGACCCCTATGAGCTGATGAAGTATGCCAAGGATGGTTCCAGAGACTTGATATTGATTATGTAAAACATCATTGATAAATTGAAACCGGATTAATGGGATACATAGACGAAAAAGGTAGTGTTTGATAAATTAACAAACATCTATGAGGAGAAAAATTACATGAAGGTCCTCCATCTGAAATCATGTATTCACACTCTATCTAAAGGATCCAAATAGAAATTCAAGGAAATATTGTGTTGGGTGGCTGAGCTGCGAACAAAATTGTTACCACTCGGTTAGATGGTTGAGGAAAAAATCTTGGTCCCGATCACCTTAAGAGATCTCCATTAGCACTTAAGTTTTTTATTCACAATAATGAATGTCTCCAACTGGAGAGTGTCATTCCAAGATCTCATGAACCTGGTACAACAAGAAAAATCGATCAACTCAGTCGAGGATAAGTTATAAGACAAATCCCTGAACTGGAAGCCTTAACATTAGAATAATTTCCACAAGGGATCCCCAGAGAAGCCACCACGGAGTAAATATTTGACAAAATACTTTTTCAACATATATTAAATTTAAATATTTCAAACTAGATATTTTTTAAATAAATAATACTTTCTAGCCAAAAAAAAAAAAAAAAAACAAACATCCCTATATTCATTGAATATTTCAGTGATTTATTAATTTTGTAAGTAACTAATAACATTTAGTTTTAGTTGTCAACGTTAAAAATGAGTTATAATATTGCATATCTATTATTTAAATCTTTATTTATAAATTTAAAAATTATTTTAACGAATATAGAGCTCCGGAATATACTGAATTAAATATTTTTTTATTATTAATATTTTTCATGATATATTTGTTTCACATTTTCTATATAACCAATCAAATGAAATATAATTATAAAAAATAAAGGAATTGAGTGTTTCTCACAACTACAATATAATATAGTAAAGATTATTGTAGAAATTTAATTTAATATTTAAATAAAATCATAACATCCACAAAATATTTTACCATTAGATTATTGATATTTGATTAATAAAATAATTATCCACAATGAATATATTTAATAAAATTTGTAGATAATGATCTATAATACATCTATATATTGTTATATTTTGAACATATATCGTCATGTTAAAATGTGATATTTCCATTTTTAAATTTTAGGAGAGTATATTTTCTACAATTATAAATTTGAATTTTCTAAAATTGTGAAATATACACATTATCTTTCATAAAAATTATAACTAACCATTTTCTTATAATGAATGTTTTATTCTACTTCTAAAAATTTGGAGTGTCAATATTTCATAAAATAAATGATATATTTTTTTAAACAAGAGAATGTTTTATTTTTCGACAATGAAATGTATATATAGGGTTGGGTACTTTCCCTTCACTACCTATGCACTCTCCTAATAATATGCATGATCTCAAAATAGACTACATGTATGTTTTTACATTAGTTTCTAATTATAGATTGTCATATTTATATATTGTTTTAATCATATTAATATCTCTACATGCGTGTGACTGATGTGCATGTTCATTCTCCAAAATTATCCTTTATTTGCTCACATTATTCATGTGTGTGTAATGTGAGAATCAATCACAGTAAATAGTAAGTGAGTAATAGTTAGTTTGTGTGTGGGTGAGTTGTTAATAATAACAACCCACGTAATTAGTTTGGCATAATATTGTTATAGCTAATTTAGAGATATGATAGTAACTCACGTAGAAGTGTTGAGTTGTTGTAGGAGCTACTTGTGGAGAGCAACTCTCCTTGAATATAGGAGTTGTTCTTCTATATAATTGTAATGTCTCAGATGATTAAATATATAGAAATTATTATTGTGTTCAATCTCTGTAAATCTGAACCAAATCAATCATTTGGTATCAGAGTGTATGAATTTTTGAGAGCGTCTAAGGGGACAATTGTTTTGTGCTTTGCCCCTCCTGATGCAGAAGAATAATGTCCTTGTGAATAAGAGTTTTTTTTTTCTTAAATGTTTTCATAGGAAGTTAGCATAGGCTATACGCACAAATCTAGTATAAAAATAACAGATTTCAGTTTTCATTTCTAGCTATTGCACTTTTGCAGAGATTTGAGCATGTTATTTGTAGAGATTCCAGCTTCCTCCATTCTCTACATGAATATAGACCTATGTGTAGTTCCATCACACCCGTGAGTCTCCACATCTACACAAACCTACAAATAAAGTTTTGGTGGTCGACGCGAATTATATTCAGTGCAACACCACAAGTGTCCAGTTCAGCTATTTATGTTGTTCTTTTGATATTTCATGCATCCTCATATTTCGGGACAACATAAATTCCATTTTTGATACCTAAATCTTTTATAGAAGCCTGCCATCTCTATTGGAAAATGACAATATATTGTCAAAGACTTGTTCACTACAATCCAGATCCTCTGTTTTGTTGCATTGAATCTCACAAGTATTTTGCTCACCTCATTTCATTTGACTCGGGCTCGAGCACCTGGCATTTCACATTGTCTCCACAACGGCGAGCAGAAGTCCTCATCTCAGCATTTTCCAAACATATAGTCTTCGTCTGATCTCATCATTACAGTCTTCAACACAATCTCTTATACGTGTGCAACACATTGGGGTCTCTAAGTTCTATGTGTAGCCCTTTGCACCATGTAGATATTCTTGTGCCTGGAAATCTTCAAAAATTGTGGAATTCTGCGCATTAGAGAACTCAAAAATGCAGTATTGTTCAGGATTTGGCATTATATCAATGCATGAGTTGTTGCTGCCCACGTGTTATTCCTGCTACCTCCCTGAACATGACAGATACAAGAAGCATGAATCTCATTGTACCTTCGTGAGTTACCTATCATCTCATCTTTCATATTTCTGTCAATACTTTTTAATCTGCATTGATTCCATCTATAATTTGTTTGGACAGACCCGTTTCTATTGTGATCGTCTTTCATTCATCTTCATGCTCCAATAATTGCTCAATGTTCAATGTGTTGAGTCATTTCCAAAGTGTATTCTCCCATGCCAATGTTAAGTCGAATTGAAACATGCTTTGCAATTAGGTTTTTATTAGAATTTTTATTTAGTCGAGTATTTTAATTGGATTTTACCAAAGTCGTGCTTCTTCAAGTCAAAATGAAAAATATATGACATCAAAATCAAATCTTAATAGCATAAGGCATTGATGTTTAGTTTTTAGCTTAATTACATGGGTGTCAGTTTATAGTCGGGTATTTGCCTAATTACATTTTTCTTTTTTTTTCATGTTTATGTCATTGAAGTCAAATGTCATCGTTTTTTATAGTTAAGCATGTCAATTAATCGTATGACGTTGGTATCAAAAGTCAATACTCAAAATTAGGATCATTTGTTGTTTAATTTTGGTGTCTATAATCACAATAGTAGTCTTTTGTATATTTGTGTCGATAGCCTTATTTTCAAAGTCAAAGATTAAAGTTTTTGATAGGTGTCGAGTCAGTCAAAATTTGTGAGTCATTGTCAAAAATGTCAGAAAATTAAAAATATTGCCTTATGGACACAATTTCGATGTAACCCGTCATCCAAAAAAATAAAGTGTTTCACATTGTGGGGGGAGACAAAAACAATTTTTGGAATGATATAATGCAGCCAGAAAATTACAGAAGGCCCTAAAAACTTCAAAAATTCATATCTTCTCAAGTAGGCATGATAAAATTATGAAATTTTGGAAATAACATCTATTAATAGTGAGAATGAAAACCCAACCTCCAGATCTGAAAATGGACACCGGGAAGCCCTAAAAAACACTGCTGCAAATTTGGAACTAAGGAGATAAAACCCTAGAAAATAGATAAAAATATGAATTTCTAGAAATAATATCTACCACTGATATAGAAGAGATCCCATCCTCCAGATCTGGAAACGGCACACTGAAACCCTTCCAAAAATTGTTGCAAAATCCCAAAGTGGGTCGCTCCCCTTGGGAAGAGGCCAAAAACCCTCAAAGTGTCTCTAAATATGGCGCCAAAATCTGCTCTAATCGCTGCCACAAATCAGATTTGAAAACCCTTGGATTATCTCCACAAAAAGTCACCGAAACCCTCAAACCCTTCCTCTGAAACCTCTGAAAATACCTTTGTAAAACAGCTCTGCAAAACAACTCCAAAATGACAAGCTAGGGTAGATCTCTCACTACCGAAGAATGCCTTGCTAGCTAGGGATAGATCTCTCACCACCGAAGCTAGGGTCCTTGTAGGATTTCACTCCACAAGCTGTAAATTTGCAAGCAGCAGTTGCACATGAAGGAAAATAATTATGTATGCAAGAATGTCTTCCATCACTTCCCCAAACCTCCTTTTATAACATCTCATTACCTTTTTCCAAGTTGGGCGCTCGATGTGGGACTAAAAAATGACTTAAGTGACCCCAACGAAGAAATAGAATAATAAAGTACCATAAGTGACCCCAACGAAGAAATAGAATAATAAAGTGTTATGGGGTCCCCCCCCTAACGACAAAACATAACATCTAATCCCTCCAAATCACTTTATGCTCATGTCAACGAAAAATTATAACAAATGAACTAGATATTCACACCCAATAGCTCCCAGCGTCCCTAGCCCCTTGGGTATGACCAAGGCTGGGACTCGAATTGGCCTTAGGCCTTTGGCGTAGGAAAGGGGACATTACAAAAAATAAAGTACAATGCGAAAACTGATGAGCTTTAACGTCCAATTTGTTGAGTGAGCAACGTGATACTGGAGGATGGAGGCACTAGAGGTTGAAGGACAATTAGCATCCTCTAGTCAATCACCAACAACAAGGCCGCACAACAAATTCGGTGGCAGTTTGTTTTTCAATTGTGTGTTTCTTTTACTATGTTGTGTTGTGTTTGTAATAAGAAGAGAAGTGCATCCCTGTTCAGATTCATCAAAAGTGATCAGAATTTCCTATGTTATCCCTTGATGTGAAAATGTAGTGGAAATATAAAAGCACAAGGGTAAAGCAACATCAAGATATTTAGGTTGTTGGTTGTTCTATAAAACCATCATTGTAGGTTGTTGGTTGTCCTATAAAACCATCGTTGTTGGTTGTCCTGTAAAACCATCATTGTAGGTTGTTGGTTGTCCTGTAAAACCATCCATGTTGAGGTTGTTGGCTGTCCTATAAAACCATCCAGATCATGAGCACGCACAGGCGACACGTTGCAAAAGGAAGTGCAATTTTTTTTCTCCCATGTTCGCACTAAGGGGGGGAATGTTAGGAATACTTATATAGTGCTCAAATTATTCATATATATGGGTGAATAATATTATGTAATATATTATGAGTTGTAATAAACAAACTCATTATATCAGGTTATTATATTATATACGTGAGTTGTTTGGGAGTTATAACAACTCACATATATATATAGATTTGTGGTTGAGTTGTTTCCTACTTAATAGGAAAATATCTCCCTATATATTTGCATCCTGTTCAGTATGTATTAATCCTGTATGAATTGAATATAGAGAAATAATATAATTATTCTGTGTGTTTTTCTTGTGCTATTCTGATCCAAAATCTATAAATGTGAATAAAAGATCATACTTTTAGTAGTAATTGTTTTGGGTTTTGTAAGCCTTTTCATTAATCTTGGAATATCAGTGAAATTTTGACCAATAAAGTGAATTTCATACGACACAAAACGAGGGTTTCAGATCATTTTTTGAACCTGTAAAAATAAAGTGCAGAGCTTTTGTATAGACTTGGTGTCCCAGTTTGTAGACCATAGTGCCTATGGGTGCCCTTGTAATGTCCTGTTCTTCGTTGCACATGTTCATCCTTTGGCAATCGAGTACTAAGCATGGAACGTCATTTTGCCTTCATTGATCATTGGTGGGTTTCACCTTGGTCACAAGGAATACTCAATCATCTCCCTCTTCATCGTGTTTGCTGGTGTCGCATTGTCGTTGTTGTTGCTGGCCCTTGCTGGCCGCGTACACTTGTTACCTTTTTGTTGAAAAGACCTGGCCTTTAATTTATGCATGGAGGAAGAACACTTACCACTCATTCTGTTTAGGCAAGGCGTGTTGGTCTTCCCTTTGGTTTGAATTCCAAGTGGGGGGCAGTTGGCCACCAGTCTGTTTCAGCGACCTTTCAACCACTTCTGACCTGTATCTTTTATGGCCCACTCTACTTTCTTTGACTTCCTCATGCCCTTGTCGTCCGCATCTTGGGGGAAGGAAACCCTTGTTTTGGGGAGTAGTTTGTTTGGTTTTAGTCTGGTTTTGCTCAGGCATTTTTCCCTGGCCGTGTGGGTTCCTCTGGAGACTGGCCACGTGGTTTTGATGGGAAGGAAGTAAATTGTATTGTCATACAGAGTAGAAGGCAATAGTTGCTCAGCAATGGTGATGGCAAAGGGACGCCTCCACCCTTTTCACAACAATTCTAAGCTCTTCGATCTGAATCCCCTGGCATTCCAATAGAAATCACTCTCCTGTTTTCCCAGATCGCCACTGCAGTTGACTCAGTCTACATCTCTGGGAAAAACTTGTTGTTTTTGTACTATTTGGTTTGTATGCATGTTTGGCGAAAAGGAAGCTCGGCCCTGCGCCTATGGCTAAAATCCATTACTCACAATAATCAATGTTAAATTATAGCTATAAGATTTGGGATGACTTGTGCTACACATTGTAGAACTTGAGCAATTTTTAGCCACTTGAAGCAGATCTAATTTTTTTATGGTTGAAAGGAATTTCTTAACCTTAAGAGGAATATGGGAAGCTTGGAATCTATGTACTGCGGATGGAGCTACTACCATGAACAAGTTATTTTTCTCTGTGGTGTTTATCTCAGGCACTTCGGCGGTTTGTGCAAATTATATTATTTATCATATGTTAGATATGTCTTCTAGGTCCTGATTTTTCATGAGACAATGGAAGATCTAACATGATTACCTGGCGTTCTTACTATAGTACATCACAAAAATGTTAAATAACAGCCAACGACAACCATTAGCATTGCTGGAGTGGAGTTAACTCTCATCATGATTGTTTTCTCGTAGTATATATTGGTTCGCTCCTTAGTGCATAATTTTGGGTTTATATGTAGTTCCATACTGCAAAATTTTCTCTACCATAAGAGAAGAATGAAGTAGATAAGTCCTGAAACAATTTATTGCTCTTTTGCTAGAGAAGAATGAACTTTAATTGTAAGCATGCGAGATGCTAGAGGTTCTAGATTTTTTTTCTTAGGTCTCATTATAGTTTTAGCTGTCTCTTGCACTGATAGCTCACGAAGTGTGGAAACTAAGGTGTGCTCTGGGATGGAAAAGCAGCACATGCAGTAAATCTTGATGTGATTGTGTTTACTTGCCATAAGCTAGCGCAAGTGTTTTCAGTCAAAATCGACTGTGTGACAATGAGAGTGTTCCAGGAGACACTTGATAACTTTTTCTACAGAGACAACTAGGGGGTTGCAGGTCTGACGATCATCCTATTTCTGATACAGATTCAAAGGCATTGCAAGAGGCAAATCTGGTACTGGCTGATGCTATAGGCCGTGTGAAAGTTCATTTCCTGTACCACAAGAGCGGTTGCACTTGGCAAGGGCATCTTTCAGAGAGTATAGCTCATGGTAATGTTTACCAGTATGGTTCATCCCTTGTTGTATGTAATAGATGTGGCAACCAGATTGTTCACCAACAAGTACAAGAGCATGCTCAAAATTGCCTTGGGACAAAGGGCCAGGTTCAGCAATAAGAAAATACTCCTCAAGCTCAAGGTGGTGCAGTTGCGGCAGCACACACTGAGCAGAATCAAGTGGTACAAGCTAGAGTTCAACAATATCCAGCACAAATAGCGTCCCAAGTCCCACATGCTCAATTTTATCAACCCCCCGAGCTTATCATCCCAGACTTGCAAAAGTTTCTCAAAAATAGTTCAATGTCACGGCATCCCCATGATATTGTAAAACGAGGCTTTAACATTTACCCCATCAGTATATGGAAAGAGATGCCCATTGCGGACTATACAATTGATTTTATGAAGACAAGAGCATGGCCATTAACAAAGTTTGGACCTTCAGCAGGCTGAGGAAGAGAAGTTGTGTTCGTTGGGTTGTTGTTGTAGGCCCTGTCCATCTTGTTATCGACTACGGGAGCTTAATCAGGCACGATATTCTCTATACCATTGATTCTTATGTTGTTATTTAACTGATTCATTAAATAACTCTGATCTTCATATAAATGTCTCGTGTGATGGTATGCTGTTTGGTTTCCACTTCCCTTGGTCTTTTATATTTTTTTTTGGCGTTAGAAATGATTGTGCTGGTTGAAGCCTTTTATTTTGTTTTCTGGGTTTTAATAAATATTAGTTGGGTGAAATTTGTTCTTAAGACTAATAAAACAAAAGAGGTGGGGGTCCTGTAATGAAAATTCCTGAGTCCTTTGTGTTGGTCTCATGATTTGAATGTTTTATCCAACATTGTCGTTGGACTCAACCTTATAGTTCCTGTTTTTTTCTTATTCTTGTTTCGGTTCGAGATCTGTAGTTCTGGTTTATGTTGGGTATTTGTGAAATAGTGATTGAGTACTGCAAGTGTATTGTGTATAGGTAAATGATGCTATTCCTGTCTCTATCCTTTTCTTTTAGTTTTTTTAGGTTCTAGTAACCCTTTCTGGTTGGCTTAGTGTGTGCTTAGCTTGACTGATCTTTGAATTGAGCCAAGTTGATATTACTCTCAACTAGGTTAGTTGCTTTTGTTATTTTATTTTTAAATCACTCGAGGAAATACCTTTATTCTTCAAGCGTCATGGTTGATCTTCATAATTTGATATCAATTCATGTTCACAATTTGGAGATTGTTGTCGTTGGAATCACCTTCTCTCCCTTGGTGCCTGTTGTATGTTTTGAGGAATGTAGCTGATCCTATGGAATGTCTTCTTTAGACGTACTCACATTTCTTTTGGATAGCTTAAAATGTCAGAGGAAATACTCTTTTTTCTTACCTTGATTTTGTTTCACACATTTTGGAGGATACGAGATCTACTTGACCATTAGTGAGGAAGTTTTCAAATCTTAAAATTGGGATGTTGGTTTTATGCGTAAGAAATTGCTCTACGTTTTACTCCGTAAAGATGTTTAAAATTCATTCTCCTGTGACTTAGAGGCTGGTGTGTTTGGAAACTCATTGGTTGACTGGTGTTTGTGATGATCGTTGTGATACAACCTCCTTGCTGTCATTGTAGTAAAATGGTTAAGAGATGACCAGAAAGGTTAAAGTCAACTTGTTGTTGACGACAGATCCTTTGGAAGCTATGTATCCTTTGTTGTGTTCTCATGAATGATTGAGTAACCCTCCTGTAAGATTTATAATGGTTATGTTTGGTCTTGCTAAGTTTGTCCTTTTTCCTAAGACATTCTCTTGATTAGAAGAAAGTTTAATAGAAGGATTGTTAGGATAGGATGTGGCCCATACAGGGTCATTTGTGCATTTCATCCCTTTTCTTTCCAATTTATTTATTCTGTACTGACATAAAATTAACTGTTATAGACACATCACTTTAATATTAATAAGTCATGTTGGTTTAGATATTCTCATGTCGATTGATTGTTTGGGATCTTCCAGTGGCATAGTGAATCCTTGGCTTGGTGAACTAACTTAAACAAATAAGGACAGATCACGTTTGAAATTAATTATCTTCTTGTAATTTTTTTTGTTTCGAAATGTTATCTTGTTAAAATGACGATCATTATTGTGATATGGGTGAAATTCACTATGATGTTTATTAACTACTCCTATGAGAGAATGATAATTAAATAGAGTTAGTGCTATCCCTTTTTATTTAGACATTTTATGCTTTTGGAAAACTCTTTAATTGCTCTTGGTTAGACTCTTGGATTATTGTTTCTTCATCAACGGTGCTTTTCTTCCTTGAAGCAGTTAGATAACAACATATTGTCTTAATGTTATAGCTTTTATCGTGCTTAGTTCTTGCAAACTGACATGTGCTAACAAATGTGCAGGAGGATTTCCTGAGTAGAAAAGAAAAAAAAGAGAGAAAAAGAAACACGTGTAGAAAGTGGATTCCAGCCTTCTTAGGAACTGCTATTGTACGAATGTTTTTCTTTTGTTTTAAAACATTGGTATGGAAATTGTGGAGACTATTTAGAAGGCATTGCATTATAATTTTGTATTTTTCTCATGTAGGTTGTTGTTATCGTTTGAAATTCAATTTGAGAAATATTATTGTCAATAAGATTAAATGAACTTGTTTTTGACATGCGTATCCTTTGTTGAATTTTCACTTTTCAGAATATGATTTATCCTTGAATTGTCAAACCTAATTCTAATTATCTAAACTTGAATCAACTTGCATCGCTCTAGTTACCTTGGTCATGTGTCGTTTGGTAGAGGACTATGTTTTGAATCTAGCAAAACAAAAAAAAAAAACAAGAGAAACAAATATACCTGGTGACCCCACTTAAACTAATCAACAATCTCTTATTGTGGTGATTCCTTGGAACGGTCTTAAGGTGAAATCAATGATTAAATTCTTGGAAGATAATAAGATTGTAATAAATAGAAGGAACTTGACTAAGAAACTCTTCGATTCATCTTACCTATTGAAAATGTAAACAGTATTACTTATGTCTATCTCTTCAAGTGAAGCCCGAGTCAAACCTGTAATATATCTGGTTAGACTCTTGACCCTAATGAAATCCTTCTTAACCACTAATAATATCTTAATGATGAATCCAAGTTTTAGATAGTCATGTACTGTAAAAATAAAATAAAATAAAAATATGACCGCTTAAAAAGGGTAAAACATATATGTTTAAAATCACAACGTTGAAAATAGTTTGATGAAATTAAGAGCCTTGAGAAACTAACTGCCTCCTAACCAATGAATAAGTTAATCAAGTAAATGATGCAACCTCTTACCATCCAATAATTGGTTTACACTGTATATTAACATTAACAAGGTAGGGGAAAATTCTTCAATGGAGACATGAACTTCAGATTCTCCTATCATGATTCCTCTGGAAAAAGTAAAGAATGTAAAAACACTTACAACTAAAACATGAATCTAAAGAAACCTTCTGTGGGAAGACCTTGTTGTAAAATTGCATACTCTAGATGAACCATTGTGTCCTTAGTGTGTGCCTCACGTTTATCTGTAACCAGTGTGGGTCCATGTTGTGGAAAGCATGTCTTTAGTTGGTTGTATTCCCTAGAGAACTTGTGTAGTGTCGTATTATCTTCAAGCAAGTCAAAAAAACATTATCCTGTCTTTTACTGTGTTGTTCGTGTGCGTGGAATTTTTGGGTTGTTACACTTGGTATCAGAGCCTAGGTTCATGCTCTCGAACCTATGGGCCGGATTGGTTTTGTATGGTTATGTTACATGATGGTGGTTGTGTTACATGATGTTACTACATGATGATGATGATGATGTTGCATGGTGGTTGTAGATATTGGGAGAGTAATGTGCTTTAAACGTGATGTGATTAATGTCGTAATTGTGATATTGTGAACGCACGTGATGTGTATGTCACTCAGTGCGTATTTGTTATCATATTGATGTGCTGGGGATAGGAGTATTCTCTCTCCTTCTTGTGGATTCTATGAAGAGTTCACATGTGAATTACTATTTGTGGCGTGTGAAAAGAATTCTAATGTGGATGATGGAGTGTTAGAACATTGTGACATAGTGTGATATGTAGGTGCATCAATGTGTTGTATGACAAGATTGATGTTAAGCGAAATGAGTTGTATCATGATGTTTTTACCATGTTTTGAAGAAATGTGTGTACCACCTTGTTATGTGGAAATGGATGTTATGTTGTGATGTACTATTTCCATCATATATATGAGTTGTGTGATATGTAATGATTTATGTCGTGATTTAGGGTCATACGGTGAGTGTATGAACCCTATCGTATTGTGATTACACCTTGGGTGCAGATTGTGGTAAAGTGATGTATTGCACCCTGTGAATGTATGATTGTGATCTACCCTGTATACATACTGTTATCCAAAATTCACCCCCCCAGGGTAATTTTGATAACATGCATCAGAATATTCAAGTCCCAGGAAAATTGATTGATTCGGGGCCAAAAATCATGTTGCTAGGGTCCCCCTCATATTTGTCTAACTCCCCAGGCCGAAGAAGGAGGGAGCAAGCTTTGAGAAAGTGCGGAGAAGGTTGCAGAAAGCAAGTAGTTTGGGCCAGTAAAAATTGTGAAAATCGGCTAAGTCCTGGTCCAGCACAAGGTGGGACGAATGGGACAAAGGTACGCGAACCGCCCGAACCGGCCGAAATGAGTCCAGGCGGCCCACAAAGCAAATGGGACAAGTGGGACAGAAGTACGCGGCGGGCGCGAAAAGCCGATCCAGCCGAGAAGAAAAATTGGCTAACTGCTGAAGAGGGTAGCATTCGGGACGAGTGGAACAAATGGACGTGAAATGCCCGAACCGGCCGGATCGCACGAAAACAGTACAAGGAGCCCAAAAGCAACTGGGACGTGCGGGCCAGAAATGCCCGAAACGGCCGAAAAGAGTCAAGCCAGTCCGAAGCAAAAGTGGGACAAGCGGGCGAAAAATGCCCGAACTGCCTGAACCGGCCGAAATGAGCACAAAGGGCCCAAAATCAAATGGGACATCCAGGACAAATAGAGGCGAAGTACGCGTAGGAGCCGAATCAGCCGAGGACCAATCAGAAGCTGCCACGTGTCCTCACAAGAGAAAAGTCAAAAAAGTCAATGGGTGAGTTTTCGAGCACCGATCCGAACCAATGGGATAATGCCACGTGTCCCAGCTAGGGCCCACAAGGAAATTTTAAAGAAAGCCCGCCGAAAGGTAGAGGAGAGAGAATTGCTCATCCAATCAGAGCGTGCCACGTGTCATCCAGGTGGCGAAGCGCGGGAAATATTTCAAAATCCGTTTTGGTCTGTTCCGCGCCCTAAATCTTCAGATCATCATATATTTTGATCCAGAGCTCGGATTTCCACGTTCTTTATATCAACGGAAAGCTGTTGAGATTCTCTACATGATTCTAGGATCAATCTTGCATTTTGGTGCAGTCTGGAGGGAGAAAATAAAGAAACATCTCTGGTGCGTGGTAATGGCAGAACTGACGTTTCAGCGACCAACTTTAATGCAAAAGACAGTCCGCCACTCTTGCCAGGATTCTCACCTGCCGCCATAATGAGATAAACTAAATGCATTCAGGAGGTGGTTGGGGCAGATTTCGAATTCCTCTCTCTTTTCTCTCTCATTCTTCCTATATATTGTAAAGAGGGGCAAAGAAAAAAAAAGGTTGTTCATTCTTTCTGCTCTGCCCTCCCTTCTTTTCTTCTCTAGGGTTGAAAATGGAGTTCGAACCTCCTCCCTGCTCTGTAATGGCATTTTTTGCCTTTTAGTAATGGAATGATGTTCTGTGCAAACTTCTGGAGCAACAAAACGTGTTTTGTGATGCATCTGTCCATCCTTCCTCATTTTTTCTTGTTCTCTTCTTGCCTCTCTTCATTGCAAGTATTTGTGCATGTTTGAATGTTCATTGCAGGTCTGGAGCTGTGTTCATGGAGTTTTGGGACATTTTCTGTGTGAAATCTATCCTTGGGCCTGTGATGCATCTGTCCATCCTTCCCATTGCTCACCTCTCTTTGTCCCATGGCAGTTTTGATAGATGTCCAACATTCTCCTTCTCTGGTGTATCACCGTTTTAGTGTAGGCTTTTGCTGTTTTTCCTTTCTATCTCTCTCTCTGTCTCCTTGGCATGGTTAGATTAGGATTAGATTAGCTTTCCTGCACTGGAATAGCTTGTGGCAGGTAGTTTAGGAGCAGGAACCAGCCTTCTCTGGAGATTCCTCTCTCGGTTTTACAAGTCTTACGCTTGGAGAGAGGTTTCCATGTTGTGCAATCACACTGGATGCCTGAACATCAACCTAGAAGCTTGATGTGCGTCTAGGGGTGCTGTGATTTTGCACTAACAATAAGTCCTTTGGAAATCGTAAGTTTGTTCCCTAGTAAAAAGGGGCAGGGTGTGGTGGGTGTCGGGGAAGGCAGGCGGGAGGTTTCAACATTGCTATATCCCTAGAAAGTGGACAAAGTCGCATATTACCCAAACCATGTATCCTAATAAGTAATTGTCAATTTCCTCTAATCGTGAATGGAATGGATTTTTAGTATTTACTGGTGTCTAGGTACAAATAATTTTTGGACAAAGATTGATTGGCTTGAATATCTATGCACTATGAATAATATAGCTGAAATAGAGTTGATAGTTGACCTAAAGGAAAGGGAGTTCCTATGCTGGTGCATTGTGCAAATTGCAACACATGCTGAATTCATCCAAAGGACATCCTAAAAACCACGGTACACTAAACACCAGTGTTCATTTTAAATCCAAGTACCTGCATGGGATCATCTTTTGGGCATCCTGTGTGAGTATACCCAAACACATACACTTGTTTATGTCACATACATAACATTAATGCATGTAAAATTGCATTTTAGGTAATTAATACCAAGCTGATCCTTTAAAAATTATGAAGGGGTAGACATTCCAAGTATCAAGAGAAACTTGTCAATCAATGTGTATGGTGTTAGACCTTCTAACACATGATGTATCTATATGTATTGTTTGTTATAGCAAATATTATACTGTTGATTTCACATATGTCAATAAACATAAAAATTATTAGTAGGAAATTTATTTAAATTAAAATTTCATTCTTTTTAGGGGATCGTAGACAAGGACAAAATCAAATAAACTGGGACTTACTCAAGAATATGTATCGAAGCAACTTGAAAAAAAATATGAAAAGCATAAAAAACACTTAGTAGATCATCAACCACTGGAAATCAGCCACATATAGGAAATGTCCAAAGCAATTAAAAACAGAGTGATGTAAATACTCACATGCATGATGAGTATAGGGCAATTCACAAGAGAGATTTTATCAATATTCTACACATGATTTCATGAAAGCAATATCTTTTCGGCATTATGTCTGATGCAACAAATCCACATTGAAGTTGATTGAATTTTTTTGTGAAGAAAAGATACATAAATTATTACCTTGTATATGTCAAACCATTATATTCACTTTACCAGGTACATACCATGTAACCCAAAGAGTATTGGACTATGCAGAACAACTGATCTCAGATGAGGTAGCCGTGCAGCTGAATCCAAAGTTGGGCCATACAAAATAACATCCTCCTCCTTTGCTCCATACTGCTCTTCATGAAATCTATAGGCAGCTTCAATATCAACATAAGTATTGTGCTCACTTGGCTATTATAGAGCACAAAGGAATACCAAATTATATGAAAATGAGAATAATGACATTTCACTAATAACATGAACTTTAAAACATTCATATATCATCGAAATAAATAAATAAATGAAGTACAATAGAAAAATAGTTCCATGTGCCACTAACATAGTTGGCAAAGAAACCAATATAAATAACTATGGAGGGAAAAAATGAAGCCCATAACTAAAAGCATGTGCCGAAGAGCCGGGTCAAAGGAGCCATGTTGGGGGATCCTGGGAGGAAGTAAGATACTTCCTCTAGAATCACCCCTAATATCCAAGGCTAGTGTAACTCCCGTAGTAGGAAAAAAACTCATAATATCCATTTTCCCCTGTAGTCTAGGGGGGCAACTGGCAAGCAGTCTAGCGATAAGAAATATTCATTTCTAAAAAAGTATACTTATTTTAAATCCTAAAAAAAAGAAACTCTATCACATTCCCGCAATAATTATCATAATATGTACTATGTACGCACTGATAAATATCACGTAACTGTTAGCCAATTGATATACGTAAACCTAGGAGAGTTAGCAATGCTAAAATACAATATCCCTACCCTGGACACATGTTTGTAACATTTCCTTATAATTTTGGATGAAAATAAGGTCAACTTATTGGAAAGATAGGAAAAATCAAGATCTTTCTAGGAATAAAAACGGATTATAAAAAGCTCATACTTATTTTAAAAACTGTTATTTTATCCAAGATGCAAATTTCCTGGATGGTTTGTTCCTGTCTGATCTGTGAGCACTTGTTAGATTCCAAAGTGAAGCATTGACATAACTTCTATAGTTCAGCCACTTTCTAAATAATACACTTCCTTACAATATGTTTCTCTTCAATTATACATAAATCATGTTAAAGGCACTACCTCAACCTTTATTATGTAAATCAATTTTCTTAATGCTGATCTAGGTCAACCACAGACACATCCTTCTGATTGTGTTTTAAAGCAATGTGTCATAATGTCTCATTTTTACAATCATTACATTTGTAGTCTAGATATTACTAGGAACAACTGTACATCACTTCATCTTCTAGTTCAATTATGTTCCTTATAAGAAACCAGGGAAGAAATGTTTTCCACAATGTAATACTGAAGTTTTCTCAATTTTGATTGCAGACCAAACATACTTCGATGAAATCCTGCGATCATCAAAATTTCCATGGTTCAAAATGCTTTATATTTACCAAGATAAAATTGAAAGAAGTGAAATGAGTATCTCCAATATAGCAGTATTTTTTTATTGGGAGGGGGGAGATTTTGCAAGGGAGCTTGCTAAAGAAAGAATGGCAGTGATTACAAGTACATGTTTTTCTATATCCTAATTTTTTTACAAATTCCTATGTATGATAAGGCCACAAAACTTATTTACCTCAAGAGGAATTCTTAATGCATGTTTTATTTGACATGGGATCACTCTTACAAGGTGTTGAAAAATTTAAGTGATAACTTCAGCCTTAGTTGACATATGTTAAACAATTAGATCAAATCAAACACTACTTTGACCTTTGGTAGCAAGCCAAATCACTAGCATATGTAAAAAAATCTCCGAAGAGGCATCTAAATGACACGGGTTTGTATTGGTTACATGCAACACACGAATTCTAAAAGAATCGGGATCAGGAGTATGATTAGTTGTAACAATGTAAATAAACATGTATCCATTTATGCATGATGCCTTGGACCTTTTAAACTATACAGATAGTTTTATTCTCTAATAGAAAGTGAAAGAAAACAAAATCTAAAAAAATGTAGATTTTAAAGATGCTAAACTAGTACATTTTTTATGGAAACACATACAAAGTGTAACTAAGTTTTCATCATTCTAACTAAATTATGTACAAATTGCTGAGAATATACTTCGTCTGGAAGTATCAAACATATGTTTCTATATTAGAGCTACACCGATGAAAATGAAGAAGATGACTTGAAAAGGTAATTGTGAGGTAGTCAACAAAAGGAAGAGAGCGAAATAAAATATAAAGATTGGGAAAAAAACAGTAGCTATTATGATTTTGTGTGTAAAACTCAGAATCATTAGTAGCATCTAGTTGAATTATTGATGTTAATATAATTATGAGATAATCCACGGAAGGGTTAAGTACAAATTAAAAAAATAGAGGGAAGAAAACAATATGCAAGGAATTAATAGTTTATATTGAAATTTGAAATCATTACTTAAAAGATTAAAATAACATAATAAATACATGGAGAGAGTAAGATTCTTGGTAATTCTCACCCTCTTTGTCCAATATTTGCAATGGATTACTCCTTTTGACAAGCGCAAAAAATACATAAACATACCATTAAAACAACAAAAAAAGTCTCGTACACACCAGTAAGTTAACCACAATACAAAATTCCAGAAAACGTATAAAAAAACATCAAAATAAATATTTGGATATCAGCTTACCCAAAGCTATGCAGGATTGAGAGAGCCAAATTTGAAAGTATTTTTGAACATCACAATTACGTCATCCAAAGCTATGGAGAAAATAAATTTTAAAAAGAAAATAACTCATGCCAGATATTCAAAACAAAATAATACCATCTATTGCAAATCCTTTTCCTAAAAAGCTCCATACAAAAATGAGAAAAATTCTAGCAGCTTTGTACTTCAATTTTAGATTTGTTTACTTTTATAATTTTATTTCAATTTCTTATGATCTCTCTATTTATCAATAAATAACAACCTGTGCTTGTATTACATAGACATGTAGTCGTGTCTGTAAGTTGGAATAAAAGTTATAATTATTGTGATCCCTGTTAGATCAGGAGTATGTAAAATGTCTGCATATTATATTGAATGTACGATGGGGAATAAATACATAGAGAAAGAGGTTAGGAGGAGTAACCGCCTGTATCCAAACTAACCAATAAACAATGTATTAAAAAATATGCCAACATTCCCCCCCTTAATATATTGATTTTACAAATCTACCCCAGATTCATCATCTTGTTACGTCGCAACATGTCCTATTTGCTTCTTGCAACAAGGAGTTTGTCTGGATTTTCTTGAATCTCTGCGACAGATGTGCTCTCGTTTTTAGAAAAAAAAAAGAAAGATGAAGTGAGCTCGAAAGCTCGTGTGGTGCGCCACAAATGTGCCTGAAGGCATTTAATCTCGCATTTGTCATCTGGATCGACACAACTCTTCTCCGTCTATATGTTGAACAAGACTCAGTCCATTATGTCCTTGGATTGCAAGTTTTGGAGACTGGCGAAGAGTAGATACCGATGCTCTTCGGTTCTCTCAAATGCGGCACGTCTCTATGGTTGCTTGCAATGTTGCTAACATCTCTGGGCATGAATTTCATGCTCTCAGACTGTTGCATGGGATCATAGGCTAGTTGTTCGAGTCCATCTTTGATAGCAAATTTGATGAATGAATGAAGGGGCTTAATCTCATTTTGTTCCGATTTGATTCAAACAAATTCCACGTCTCTTGATCTTTTGTACAATGCGCTTGCTAATGTATCGCTTGGTCTGTGAACAACAGTTGAGAAGATGTTGGGGGAAGGAGTCTACCAACGCACACCTGGGTTTTCGGTGGTCGATGCCACTCATGTCAAACTCCACACAGTGCTGATAATTTGGTCAGTGGTCATTGCCACATGCTCTCTTCTCCCTCTTTGGTGACTGATTCTTTTTTTTTTTTTTTTTTTTTGGATTCTTGAATTGCGGGCTTGTACCACGGGTATCCTCCTCTGAGTACGCTCACACGCCTGACTATTTACTCTTCTGGTCACTGTTGTTTCCTCACACGCCGAGAAATGGTCGTTGATGGGATAACTCGCAGGCAGACTTGGATCAGTTTAATGATCGATGCCACATTGCCAGACATGAATAACAACAGAATTCTTCATGTTTTCGCTGCGCACAGGTATGGTCTTCTCATTTTGTTTGAAGCGGTTATATTTCATAACTGTCTTCTTCAAGACAGTTATCTCCTCTCCTTCCACGCAGGCAGAGACCTCTTCACGCACGGGTTCTGAATCTCCACGCATAGCAAGCAAAGACTCTTCACGCTCAGCGGCTCCTCCAGCTGTCCCTCCACGCACTACAATCCATGCGGGGTTCCTTGGTCGCCTCTCCATGCTTAGCGAACAGTAAACAACAAACAGCAAAGAACAAAGAAGGCGCACCAGCAACAGGAATGAGTCACCTCCTTCCACGCAGGCAGAGGATGCACCAGGAATGAAGGCGCACAGGTTCACTGGTTTGCAAAGATATTACGTTCTTGTTGCTCCTCCACGTGGTAACCACGCACAGCACGTAAACACGGACAGGGAACCACGCACAGCAAACAAACTCGCAGGCAGAGTTCACGCACAGCACAGCCAAAACGGACAGGCAGAGGAATCTTCATGGCACAAATGAATAGAAAAACGGTTTCACAACTGAATGCTTCTTCATGGCACACCAACAGGCAAATGTTCTTCCACCAAACTCCACGAAGGAAGATTTTCACTGGTTGCTGGGTCTGTAGATTTCCATGCAGGAAGGGAGCGGTGGTTCTAAACAGGTCTCCATCCTTTATTTGCATGCTCCCATGCTCCTGCTTCCACACCGCTCTGATACCAATGTTAGATCAGGAGTATGTAAAATGTCTGAAAATTATATTGAATGTACGATGGGGAATAAATACATAGAGAAAGCAGTTAGGAGGAGTAACCACCTCTATCTAAACTAACCAATAAACAATGCATTAAAAAATATGCCAACAATCCCAAAATTCATAAAATTTCCCAAAATAAATAAAAAAAGTCTAGTTGACAACTTGTTCCATTATAAACTAGAGGAGGATGATGTTGTGGTTTGTATTTTTGAAAAAATATTTATGCTCCTAAAATAGGTTTTGTTTTAGCTTTTAAGATTTTAAGCCAAAAAGATCAAATGCTAACTTAGGACACCTGAGTTTACCACTAAGTCTGGAGAAATTCTTGAGCAAGGGAGACATAACTTTTTTTTTGTCACATCCCATCTGGTACATCTCCTAGAAATGAAATCGATAAAGGAATTTTTTCAATTTATCTTATCAATATTGTTCCTTGGGTTTCAACCTTGTGACCAAGCTCAAGGATAAATTGAACCTTGGCAATTCACTACACCACTCCATATGCAGAGTAGCCATGTAACCCAAAAATTACACCTAATTGTAGGACCAATAAACTCAGCCTTAACAATACTATTGGAAATCAGTATAGAATAGAACTCCCTTCCAATTAATATATAAATAAAATGGAAACCCTGAGTAATTTTTTTTCAGCAAGTAATATCATCTATGGATACAAATCAAATGCTTCAAACTATTAACAATTATTCGACGACATTTTTCATCATTCTTAGAACTTGTACCAAAGTTGGAGCTTTGTAACATGGATTGGACATTAATCAAAGCATAATAAGAAAGAGTATTTTTTAATACATTGTAGTTGCGGGTGCCCTAGTGGACATCTATGCAAAATGTGAAACTTTATACATGGTATGTGAACTGTTTTATAAAATTCTTATAGAAACTGTGATTGCATGAACCGCAATGACTACTAATATTCACAAAATGGATATGTTCAAAGGCCTTGAAAGTTTTCACAAAATGGCAATTCGTAGGTGCAAAGGCACAGTGTACGTCTTATTCAGTACAAGGAGATAAACACATTCTAAAAAATCTAATTCATAGTCGCCCAACTAAAAAAGGGGGGATGGATGCAATGCAACAGAAGAGACATAGGACAATAAACATGCCAAAAGTCCAAAAAGTTAAGATGAAGATTGGGCGATTGGATGTAATAAAAATACCTGTAGATCCAAACAAAAGCTATGTTGGTGAAGCAGAGCTCCCGGTTCCACATTTTTCAAGCTCCCATGTCCCATGTTCCAAAGGGCATACATATCATGTTCCAAAGAACTTATTTTAGCATTGGGGAAAGCTCAACTAATCAATTGTATGATTATTTGTTGCACTTGGTGAAGCAATCACTACGGATGGTTGCAGTGATTATATTCCATTTGTAGAAACCCCAAAACCATTTCAGTTGTATTTGTCCAAAAAAAAAATTAACTATGAGCCAACATAGGGGCATTCAATAATGAGGTGAGATAACCTTCCAACTGTACTTGAAGCGATTTTTTTTAGCATAGTGTCAGAAACAATAAAAATTGTTAATAAGAAGGGATGTTGCAGACCCTCAAGCCATGTTTTCCATATCTGTAAAAGTGTTCGATATCAACATGAAAATAGATTCAAGGAAAACAATACCAATAAACAGTTTGCAGGGGGAAAAGTTGTTTTTTTTGCAAAACCATCTGTCCACATGAAAATTATAAATATTAGATTGAATAAGAACACGAGACAAAATAAGCATATAAATCACAAAAATCGAATCTCTTATTTTAGTAGGCCGCACTCACTAAAACAAATTCTCCTTACCCTACATGATAATCCCAACCAGAGAAGGCACAATAAAACCACTAAAAAAACTCCAAAAACTTACTTCAATACACAAACATATTTAGTATCGAATATGCCCAAATAGAGACAATAATGGCGTTTCACGACCATCGTTTTCCCACAGCCTTGGAGACTTTGTATAACAAGTTGTTTTGTGGCCATATAAGACAATATGTCATTCTGTTATTCTGGAACGAAATTTTTATTCACACAAGAAAATAAAATTCGAACCCACCATAAAAGAGGTCCACACAACAACAAAAACCACGGCGACAAACTAAACCAATCAAACTATGTCACCCTTAATACTTATATTTATAACTGGGCGGGAGGAAATCGAGTTACAGACTCTCTTTGTGGATATATGTATTTTTTGATAAAACTTGACTCGCTTTCTGTACATTCTATCTACCGCCCCCATCGTCAGACCTAACCCTTCCTCCAGCGACACCCTACAATAATAATATCAACCCCTTAATTCCAGTCATGAATTTTTTTGCAGTGATGAGACCTAAACTCGTTCCTCACATGATATGTTAGTTTTCCAACCTCCTTCTACCACGATTTGCACTTTGGGCATAGTTTCATCTTCCCTTCCTCGTTTCCTCTACACTATCCTCAGTGTTGCTCTATCCTTGGCACTCTCTCTCTTCTTTTCCTCTCTGCACGAATGCTTCTTCTCTAACCTAGGGTTTCTCCTTCCCCCCTCCATCCTATGGCTGGCATCGACCCATACTCAACGTCCTTTGTCGGTCTCTCTCTCCTCCGCTGACGCTTTTTCCCTCTATCAGAGGCCCCCTGCCTCTACCCAGCTGATAAAAACCATTTCGATGTAATAATCCTACCAGAGCACTCAACCTTGCTTGGTACGCATTACGAGAGGGAAAATCCATTGATGAAAAAACAAACTTTTTGGTGTACGAATAACAATGAAAAAGATAATTAATTATTTTAAAATAGAAAAAAGAGGAAAATTGAGACAAGAGTAAAATGTTAGAGACAAAACTAAAATTTTGTCTCTAATTATAGTCTCAAAATAGGCCTCCGTGTAATAGTGTAGACAGAGTTTGACTTACATTTTAAATCTGCCTCCGTCTTCAATTAAATAAAACAAATTTCAAAAGATTTTCAGTAATCAAAAGCTTCGAATATGACAACAATGACAAGGGATTAAACTCATATTAGATCTAGGCACACAATGCAGAAAAGCATCCATACGAAAACGAAATGATACCCAACTACGAAACAGAGCTCGAAATAACCAAGTAATGGCTAAAACCAAAAGAAACATATATTCAGAGCCATTTTCTGAACATGCCTATCATCGATAGAACAAATCCAAGTATCATGTTGCAGATAAATTCAAGGCTCGAAACAGATTTTTTTAACTCGAGAAATTAAAAAACTGTGTTCATTAATGATTAAAGCTCAAAGGTTTTGCAGAATGCATTTACAAATTTTCAAGAAAATATATAGGTACAGTAAACGGCTATCTCGGGATATTTTACAAAGTTACAGATTACACACCCAAATGAAAAAAGAATAGGAGAAAGCATACATTTATATAAATTTTATTTGGGTCTAATAGTTTCGAAAATAGAACGTAAATACTGGTAAAGGACGGAATTCCCATAATCTGGGGTATCAGAAAAAAACATTTTGAAACCCTTGCATGAAGTTCACACAATTTAGAAGCACAGATCAAAAAACGCTTTATTTTTGCACGGTCGTTACACAATTACAAAGTTTTACAGTAAAATCTCAAAAACGGAACGAGATCTTACCGTTTTTAGTCGAACAGAACAAACCCTCGAAAATATATCAAATGCAGAGCCAAAAATGAACACCCAAAACCGGATTCAAGCTTCAAAGGGCCAGAAAGTCACAAGAAAATGCAAGAGAAAAACAAGGGCCGAAATATCAGAAAGACTGAAGCAAAAGATCAAAGATATTAAGTTTCAAAGTTTTTCAACCACGACTTACCTTTCCTATTAGTAATAGCGTCTAGAGAATTGGTGAAGAATACCTATAGTAGGCTCAAAGATCCTCAGAACGATGGTCTTTCCATTAAAGAGGTTAAACTTTTACTTTTCGAAGGTGTCCCATCATTGAAGAAGATCAGCCACTATGCATACAAGTTTGGGCACGCCCGGTGGGACTAGAAAAAGTATTGATATGTTTTTTGAAGATTGAAGATCCAAAGCAAAACTCATCTGTCAACTCTGTAAATTTGATTTTAGAGTAGTGCAACATTTTTCATAACCAAGGTGACATAAAATTCATCAGCTGCAAAATTTTCAGGGATTTTTCAAGAAAATACAGATATGTTATTTTACTGTTATAAACATATTTTCATGAGTAGCAGACCTATTTTTCCAATTGTACATATTTTATGAGGTCATACAATCAGGATGTAACGACCCAAAAACCACACACCCGAACAACACAGTAAAAGACAGGATATTTTTTTTTTGACTTGCTTTGACACATAACACGACTCAACATGTCGTCACAAGGTTACAACCAACACTAGGAACCACTTGTTATGGGAAAGACCACAAGGTCAGCACGGAAACGTTCACACCTATCAAGGACAATACATTTTTTTATTTTTTTTTGACAAGACAACATGGAAGTCCAACCACATGACACACTTACATTTAGGGCATCCCATGAGGAAATTCTTGTTAAATTTTCTTGTTTACTAAGATGTCTCTTCATTCTTATCTTACGTCCCTATAAAATTTCATGTAATGATTCACACAATTTTTGTCACAAGGGAGAACTTCTTTCTTTTCAACTATTGGCTAAATAGTTTAAGGCCAAGATTTCTAAACTAGGATCATCAATTTTATGTCCAAAGCTTTTTATTCATTTGATTTTAGAACATTTTCCATTTCTTATAAGGTTAATTAATCTTACTCCAGCCACCAACACATGTTCCACAACTCTATTGCACAGGTGAAGGCATAAGCTCCAATTGAGTGGAAAGTACCGCTTAGGGTTCATAACAATAACCTTCTTGTTTAAGGATCAAACTTTGACCTTGGTTAAGAAATATCACCATGAATCAAGGCAAGGGTTAACAAAATAGGACAACAGAATTTAGCTTCAGGGTCACATTGTTTACTATCAGTCTTTTATTGAGGTTAAGAGTTTATCAAGATTGGTTAAATGCTCCATCTAGACTTTACTTAATTTAAGTTTGACAAAGGAGGACATTTCAAATGATAGAGAGATATTTAAGGTTTTATTAATCAATTTCCTTCCTACTTATTAAATCCTATCATCTTCTAAAATCTCACCATTGATTTCACCATGAGATCATTTAAGGTTTCAACATAAAAGGATAATGTTTATTAGTTTGGCGTGGGAAAAAAAATGAGTAATCATATTTCATTAAAAAAGATAGTTTCCTCTTGATTGTTCCAGGTCTCAAAGGTTATCTAGTAGATCACATCTACATTAATATATTCATATATATAAATTTTAGTTTAACTTTTATCAGGACTATCCAGCTCACTTTATAGTGCTTACAAACTCATTACTACTAAGCCTTAGGAGGATTTACAACTCAACATTTTAACTCAAGAGCAAAGTTTAACAGTACTCGTTTGCGGAAACAAAACAAGGTTATATCAATTCATTCCAACATGATGCACAAACCAAAGGGACATACCATCTCTATTGAACCATTAGTAGGGAGCAAGAGAGTAATAACATGGGACATGCCCCACTACTATTCTAAGGATTAAAAATACACTAGAATATCCCGTAACCAAGTGGTAATCAAATTTCATCTTTCATGTGATAACCAAACAAACCAAAGTTTCAACAGTTACAACAACAAAACTCTACAATACATTTACTAAGGCACTGACCCTTCTTCTAAAATGTCCAAAGGCCCTTTCCAAATTTTTATAACATAATACTCATTCGTACAAAGGAACATCATAACCAAGATTGATGTAGTAATCTACAAGTTCTTCCATCATCTAACCACATAAGCCATCTGCAACAATTAATAACCTGAGTCAGTTTGCGAGAACTAAGCAAGATAAGACTATACATAGCAACAATAAGCTACTAGCTAACAATACCATGAAAGGAAACATTCTATTTCAAGAAATGGATCAAGTTATAACCTCTAACAAGCTTTTGAAACAAGATATAATTTTCAACATATCAACTAAGAAGAAATCCATATATTTTAGTTATGAAAAATTACCTCGAAAACTACAAAAGTTTGACAACCAAATATGCAAGACTATGAAATTTAAATGATTAGACACAAGAGTTGAGAGTATTAGGATTTCAATCATGTAATCCCGTAGATTACGTGATTGAAATCTAAAGTGTAACCCATCAATCCACATTCTCAAGGTTAAGCCAAAAGATAAAAACCAGAGCCGATCTTAGCTGCCAAAAAGAATATAGTTTTGGAATCGTTCCGTAGGGCCATAGGCCTAATAGGCTAGAAACGAACAACGAGGGTAATAAAAAAGTTCCATCATGTAATCAAAAAGGTTTAAAGGATGAAAATCTTATATTCAACCCACAACCATTATATATTAGGTAATAAGTGACTTCATAGCTAATAAGGATGAGTGGAAATGATGATAAGAATGTCCGGAATAGGCATTGTCTAACAGCCTACCTACTGAACATAACTAGGGCTGGAATAGCGAAAAGCCTCATTAATACCCAAGTTGAGTAGGAAATCTAGCATTCTAAACACATCCTTGCAATTTTCATAATACCTTAGATTTATAATTCTCCCGTTCTAGAGGAACATAGCCATGAATCTAGACTTGGTTGAAATTTTCTGACATCAACTCACTTCCTAATATCATAAACGATGTATACAAAAAAAATGTCTCTCAAATCTCTTTAATTTACATCTCATCACTAAGTTTATGGTAACCTATGCAGTTATTAAACACATAATATATCATTGAAGATAGATATCCTCCAATAATGAACTTCTATAATGATGTAATTAAAATTATTACGTTCGATACATAAACAAACTATTCCATAGCTTCTTTTCCCTTTTTAGACAACAAAATATATTCACGACCTTCCATCACAATCATTCTAAATTTGTAATGAAAGGTCACTCATCAAGAAGGAAGTACAAAACAAGTTTGACTAAATTAAGGAACTTCATGTTACCTTAAGCAGTTGATGAAAACCTTAACTTTCATGAACCGTGAAAGATATTACCTTACTCCATCAAGGCATTATGTCTATACATAATTAAATCGATCACACAAGGAATCATCAACATACCATATCTTAACACCATAAAGGTCATTAATTTTATCAAATTTTACTCATAGAAAGAGTAGAATCAAAATTGGGTTCTATCAATAATTTATGCCCTTCTATCAACCCAGGACATATTTTCGGTCCAAAACTTCCTTCTTAACAAGCATATATATTGAACTTCTAATTTCCAAATGCCCTGATAATTTGCACAATACACGAAGTGCATAATCATGCTTATCATAAAAAAAATAAAAAAAATTTAACTGTATACTTTCCTCTAGGGTAACAACATAAAAGGAACCCAATACTAGTCAAAGCTGCAATGTTCTAGGGGAGATTACATACCCAGGTTCATAAAAGAAAAGACGACTTTTTTGCAGAAGGAAGTAACTTTAAAATTATATATATATATATATATATATATATATATATATATATATATATATATTCATATGATCAATCGAAGCATACAATGAGAACCTTTGTTTGTTTCATATATAAATGGGTTTGATCATGTCAACAAGAACAACCAACAGAGGCAAATCCAGAAGTAACAAACTGTTAACCATATACTGAATGCAAATCCACAAAATCACAGATTTAAAACAATTTCTAGAAAGAAAAAGTTTCATTTCAAGAGGTTTATTAGATACTAGCATATTATGTATATGGTTAGTCTATCTTGCTTGTTTTAACGCATCCACCAGTCGTGAACATCCAGCAGGGACTGCTACAGTCACACGCCCTGTGCTTTATCCTCTGCTTCACAAGTCTTTTCTTACAATATACCACACCAGGATTCCCTTTTGAGGGCACGACTAGAAGGATGCAATAGGTGGTTGTCCAAACACTAGATTGCTTCAATGCAGCTACTTTGGGGGTGAGAGTCGAACTGCTTACCACTCAGTCCAAGAGCAGTTGAGCTAGAAAGCTAAACACCGACCATGGTTTGAAGCTCGGACACAAGACATAATGATTACATGGCTCCTGGTTCTGAAAGGCATCTACCATATTGATACACAATCCTTTTCCTTCATCAGATTTGGGGACAACATCAAACTCTTGGTACAAACATTACAGCTGTAGCTTGTAAGGTGATGGTAATTCCTACAGAGACCTTTATGCCTACCAACTTAGTGACTTGTTGAAGCAGCTCATATAATAGCAGATCAAATTGTGTTTCATGAATATTCTGATATGAAACAGATCAGCCTCTATGAGGTTCTCTTCTATGAGTTACATCGAACAGCAAGTAAGATCTCAAAAGAGAATCTTTGTAAATAAATTTCATCAGGTCTGCTGGTAACACCCTCACTGTCACTTAATCGATTTTGATAAAAATATCTTGTAGGAGAGTCCAAATTTGAGCATGCAGTGATACAGAACAGAAAATAGCCTAGTTGGACAACCTGCCTGTTGGAGGCGCTCACGAAGGCTTCTACCAACTATAGCATGCCCGTTGCCTGGCTTTTTACTGCTGCAGGTAGTTGCTTTGGATCCCCAACAAGAACACACCTTACAGCTCCCAAGACATTTTCTCCAACATTGCATAGATTCCCTGTGCCTGTGGATGTGATCTATCATCAAAACTGGGACAAGCTCATGGCAGAAACAATAAAATACAAGCACAAATCAATGGTGAGATAAGAACTAAGACCAGCTCGAGCAACAATAGCGTCCAAGCTAAATGTATGATCTCGACCTCCTAGGCTGTAAAGCAGAACTTACCCAAAACAAGAAACCCTTCATTCATACAAAGTTTTTACACGAGCAGGGTCGAAATGGATAGGCCCGAGCAGAGTATAAGGAATGCAGCTCTTGCCCAACGAACCAGACAAAGCGGCCAAGCTGAGCGTCCATGGCCAACCACGATACCAGCAAAACCATGGAAATGCAAAGCACAAAACGCAGCCTCAAGATTTGATCGAGCTTCTTCCATGTTAGATTCACCACCTGGATAGAAGCGACTTTCCAAAATGAAAAGGCAAGACAGCTCAACTAAAAATTTATCTCATCCTTCTACTACAGCTGCAAGATTTTGCAACCACTGATCACGACTGTGGTCGCGTGTACCCAGAACAGCAGGTTCAGCACCAACAGTTCCTTGAGATTGTCCTGTAGCAGCTGTCACACTTAACTCTCTCTGGAGGCCACTGTTTTTTTGAGATAAGTTTACTTCTCTGCCCTGTAGCTGCTGCATACAGCCAAATCTTCCTCACGGCCCTCCTAGGAGAAATTCAGTTCTACGCTCCACGGATACTGCCTGCACAGCACGATTTTGAGAATCCACACCCAGAACACGCTATAGCGATTCATCTGTTTCAGCATTTTATGGAGTGCAAAACAAGCATCCGTGGTTGGATAGACACGACAGGAGACCACGTGAACAGCAGGTGAAGTCAACATTTCAATCAATGAGCATGTGCGGCCACCAAAGGATTCCTTCACATCACACATTAATAGCTCCACCCTCCACGCCAAGAAGGAGATGAAGCTAACTGAGACAAGGTAGGTTGGGGGGGGCATTACATTCTCCTCCCCTTAAGAAAGCATCGTCCTCGATGCGACATTACACAGAGGAAAGGAAATGGTATGCAACAAGGGATAGATACAGAAGAAAACACACCCTATGGTTTGAAATTTTAGTTGATTAAAGCACGGTCACAAGGTAGCCTTAGGAACATTTGGTAGAATTTTTAACTTTCAATGTTCTGTGAAGATTGGTAGTTCTTTCTTGTTCATCATTTCATTAGTCTCTTTCCATTAGCATTATTCTTAGTTTAATTGCTTTTAAAATTTCATCATTGAAGAGTTTTGGTTTATTCCTTATTGTGGGTGCCCAACATGAACTGCTAACACAACACCCTATCAGGTTCACAAGACCCTACAGATTCACAAGCATGCAAGTATATACTTCATGATTGTATTACACCACAAAAGGTTGCTCAAATACAGAATAGAATAGGTACAGTCCACATAACATAGTACTCATCACACATCAATGACTGACATACCAAATACTCAAACAAAAGAGTACTACAATCCACAAGACATTTCCTCAATTCCACGTATGAAGCTTTTCCATGACTCATAAAAACTACATATACATAGGGCCCACAAGGTCATCAATGACATATCCACAACATCACAACACATATCCATCTGACATGAGTAACACATACATCAAAAGAGCACTACCAAACATCACAATAACTCAACATATATCCCAGAATATCAACCATACACACAAATATCATATGTCTCCCTCAAACTCTTATGCCTCCCTCAAGTCTCTTATGCCTCCCTCAAGTCTCTTATGCCTCCCTCATACTCTTATGCATCCCTCAAGTCTCTTATGCCTCCCTAAAACTCTTATGCCTCCCTCAAGTCTCTTATGCCTCCCTCATACTCTTATGCCTCCCTCAAGTCTCTTATGCCTCCCTCAAACTCTTATGCCTCCCTCAAGGAGGCTGGTTGACCCTATGGTCCAAGACACATAGAGTTCGAACACTCCTAACCCAAGTGACATAATAACGCGTGGTTCAACAACCCGCTAGTTATATGTACTCCTTGGGGCGTACCCCCATACAACGAAGTGGGTCCATAGGTCCAACCAATCCATGGTGTGTCCCATGACCCTCTTCCACACATCACAACATTAGAACTAGCACAACAATCCAATCAAAGTGCCAAGTGGCAAAGTACAAGCCTTGGGCAAGGCGGTAAAAATTCCAAATTTAAAAGAAGACCCAAAATCAAGCAAAAATAAATGACCAAATGGCCATAGTTAGTATCAAAATCCCCATGTTAGTGCCACAAACCAAGGAAATGCCCAAAATTGTAAAGCATTGCAATCAAGAAAAGTAGCTGGTCCTTACAAAATAAAGAAAAAAATCAATTACGAATAAAATCAACTTATAATGATGTCACATTACGATAACTGTGTGGCCTTATCTAGCCACCAAGGGGTACTCAATGAGTTGCTAGCACTCGGAACATTGAGCCTCAGCTCGTAAAATACATATCAATAATACAACTGTCATCACCTCCATCTGAATCATCCCGCCACCACTTCAACAAGGCTAAACATAGTCATAGTTGCACTTAGGTTGCATACATACAACCACATAGGGAGAGAGGAAAGAATCACATGTTATCTACTAAACCGAGTTTTGGCTCGAGTTATTGACCCATGGTACACCATTCCTCACTCTCAACATACACTTCTACTGATTTCCCTCAGGATCGGTTAGCGTAAGGTTCACAACATAACATACAACAACATCACTAACATAATGGTGGCACACACATAACTACCATAATGTCTTACATATGGTACATATACAGGGTAGATCACGATCATACATTCACTGAGTGTAACACATCACTTTACCACATTCTGCACCCAAAGTGCAAGCACCATACGATAGGGTTCATACACTCACCGTATGACCCAAAATCACAACATGAAGCATTACATATTTGCACAGTCATAAAAACGATGAACATAGTACATCTCAACATAACATCTATTGCTGCATAACAAGGTGATACACACATCTCATCTAACAAGATAAAAACATCATGATACAACTCGTTTCTTTTAACATCAAACTAGTCATACAACACATTGATACACCCACATATCACAATATGCCGCAATGCTCCAACACTACATCACCCACATTAGAATTCTTTTCACACATCACAAACAATAATTCACACGTGAAGTCTTCCTAGAATCCACAAGAAGGAGAGAGAATACTCCCATCCCCAACATATCAACGTGATCACAAACACGCACAAGGTGACATACCCATCATGTTTCACAATATCACAATTACGACAATAATCACATCACGTTTAAAGCACATTACTCTTCCAATATCTACCACCATCATGCAACATCATCATCATCATGCAGTATCATCATGTAACACCACCACCACCATGTAACATCATCATATAACACCAATCCGGCCCATAGGTTCGAGAGCATGAACCTCACTCTGATACCAAGTGTAACGACCCAAAAACCACACACCCGAACAACACAGTAAAAGACAGGATATGTTTTTTTTTGACTTGCTTTGACACATAACATGACTCAACATGTCGTCACAAGGTTACAACCAACACTAGGAACCACTTGTTACGGGGAAGACCACGAGATCAGCACGGAAACATTCACACCTATCAAGGACAATACATATTTTTTTTTCTTTTTGACAAGAAAACATGGAAGTCCAACCACATGACACACTTACATTTAGGGCATCCCATGAGTAAATTCTTGTTAAATTTTCTTGTTTACTAAGATGTCTCTTCATTCTTATCTTACGTCCCTATAAAATTTCATGTAATGATTCACACAATTTTTTTTTTCACAAGGGAGAACTTCTTTCTTTTCAACTATTGGCTAAATAGCTTAAGGCCAAGCTTTCTAAACTAGGATCATCAATTTTATGTCCAAAGCTTTTTATTCATTTGATTTTAGAACATTTTTCATTTCTTAGAAGGTTAATTAATCTTACTCAAGCCACCAACACATGTTCCACAACTCTATTGCACAGGTGAAGGCATAAGCTCCAATTGAGTGGAAAGTACCACTTAGGGTTCATAACAATAACCTTCTTGTTTAAGGATCAAACTTTGACCTTGCTTAAGAAATATCACCATGAATCAAGGGAAGGGTTAACAGAACAGGACAACAGAATTTAGCTTCAGGGTCACATTATCTACTATCAGTTTTTTATTGAGGTTAAGAGTTTATCAAGATTGGTTAAATGCTCCATCTAGACTTTACTTAATTAAGTTTGACAAAGGAGGACATTTCAAACGATAGAGAGATATTTAAGGTTTTATTAATCAATTTCCTTCCTACTTATTAAATCCTATCATCTTCTAAAATCTAACCATTGATTTCACCATGAGATCATTTAAGGTTCCACCGTAAAAGGATAATGTTTATTAGTTTGGCATGGGAAAAAAATGAAGTAATCATAATTCATTACAAAAGATAGTTTCCTCTTGATTGTTCTAGGTCTCAAAGATTATCTAGTAGATCACATCTACATTAATATATTCATATATATAAATTTTAGTTTAACTTTTATCAGGACTATCCAGCTCACTTTATAGTGCTTACAAACTCATTACTACTAAGCCTTAGGAGGATTTACAACTCAACATTTTAACTCAAGAGCAAAGTTTAACAGTACTCATTTGTGGAAACAAAACAAGGTTATATCAATTCATTCCAACATGATGCATGAGTCAAAGGGACATACCAACTCTATTGAACCATGACTAGGGAGCAAGAGAGTAATAACATGGGACATGCCCCGCTACTATTCTAAGGATTAAAATACACTAGAATATCCCGTAACCAAGCGGTAATCAAATTTCATCTTTCATGTGATAACCAAACAAACCAAAGTTTCAAGAGTTACAACAACAATACTCTACAATACATTTACTAAGGCACTGACCCTTCTTCTAAAATGTCCAAAGGCCCTTTCCAAATTTTTATAACATAATACTCATTCGTAAAAAGGAACATCATAACCAAGATTGATGCAGTAATCTACAAGTTCTTCCATCATCTAACCACATAAACCATCTGCAACAATTAATAACCTGAGTCAGTTCGCGAGAACTGAGCAAGATAAGACTATACATAGCAACAATAAGCTACTAGCTAACAATACCATGAAAGGTAACATTCTATTTCAAGAAATGGATCAAGTTCTAACCTCTAACAACCTTTTGAAACAAGATATAATTTTCAACATATCAACTAAGAAGAAATCCATAAATTTTAGTTATGAAAAAATACCTCGAAAACTACAAAAGTTTGACAACCAAATACGCAAGACTATGAAATTTAAATGATTAGACACAAGAGTTGAGAGTATTAGGATTTCAATCATGTAATCTCGTAGATTACGTGATTGAAATCTAAAGTGTAACCCATCAATCCACATTCTCAAGGTGAAGTCAAAAGATAAAAACCAGACCCGATCTTAGCTGCCAAAAAGAATATAGTTTTGGAATCGTTCCGTAGGGCCATAGGCCTAATAGGCTAGAAACGAACAACGAGGGTAATAAAAAAGTTCCATCATGTAATCAAAAAGGTTTAAAGGATGAAAATCTTATATTCAACCCACAACCATTATATCTTAGGTAATAAGTGACTTCATAGCTAATAAGGATGAGTGGAAATGACGATAAGAATGTCCGGAATAGGCGTTGTCTAACAGCCTACCTACTGAACATAACCAGGGCCGGAATAGCGAAAAGCCTCATTAATAACCAAGTTGAGTAGGCAATCTAGCATTCTAAACACATCCTTGCAATTTTCATAATACCTTAGATTTATAATCCTCCCGTTCTAGAGGAACATAGCCATGAATCTAGACTTGGTTGAAATTTTCTGACATCAACTCACTTCCTAATATCATAAACGATGTATACAAAAAAAAGGTCTCTCAACTCTCTTTAATTTACATCTCATCACTAAGTTTATGGTAACCTATGTAGTGATTAAACACATAATATATCATTGAAGATAGATATCCTCCAATAATGAACTTCTATAACGATGTAATTACAATTATTACGTTCGATACATAAACAAACTATTCCATAGCTTCTTTTCCCTTTTAGACAACAAAATATATTCACGACCTTCCATCACAATCAGTCTAAATTTGTAATGAAAGGTCGCTCATCAAGAAGGAAGTACAAAACAAGTTTGACTAAATTAAGGAACTTCATGTTACCTTAAGCAGTTGATGAAAACCTTAACTTTCATGAACCGTGAAAGATATTACCTTACTCCATCAAGGCATTATGTCTATACATAATTAAATCGATCACACAAGGAATCATCAACATACCATATCTTAACACCATAAAGGTCATTAATTTTATCAAATTTTACTCATAGAAAGAGTAGAATCAAAATGGGGTTCTATCAATAATTTATGCCCTTCTATCAACCCCGGACATATTTTCGGTCCAAAACTTCCTTCCTAACAAGCATATATATTGAACTTCTAATTTCCAAATGCCCTAATAATTTGCACAATACACGAAGTGCATAATCACACTTATCATAAAAAAAAATAAAAATTTAACTGCATATTTTCCTCTAGGGCAACAACATAAAAGGAACCCAATACTAGTCAAAGCTGCAACGTTCTAGGGGCGATTACATACCGAGGTTCACAAAAGCAACAACGACATTTTTGCAGAAGGAAGTAACTTTAAAATTTTATATATATATATATATATATATATATATATATATATATATATATATATTATTTATATTTCATATGATCAATCGAAGCATACACTGAGAACCTTTGTTTGTTTTATATATAAATGGGTTTGATCACGTCAGCAAGAACAACTAACAGAGGCAAATCCAGAAGTAACAAACTGTTAACCATATACTGAACGCAAATCCACAAAATCACAGATTTAAACCAATTTCTAGAAAGAAAAAGTTTCATTTCAAGAGATTTATTAGATACTAGCATATTATGTATATGGTTAGTCTATCTTTCCTGTTTTAACGAATCCACCAGTCGTGAACATCCAGTAGGGACTGCTACAGCCACACGCCCTCCACTTTATCCTCTGCTTCACTGGTCTTTTCTTGCAATATACCACACCAGGATTCCCTTTTGAAGGCACGACTAGAAGGATACAATAGGTGGCTGTCCAAACACTAGATTGCTTCAATGCAGCTACTTTGGGGGTGAGAGTCGAACTGCTTACCACTCAGTCCAAGAGCACTTGCGCTAGAAATCTAAACACCGACCATGGTTTGAAGCTCGGACATAATGATTAGATCGCTCCTGGTTCTGAAAGGCATCTACCATATTGATACACAATCCTTTTCCTTCATCATATTTGGGGACAACATCAAACTCTCGGTGCAAACATTACAGCTGTAGCTTGTAAGGTGATGATAATTCCAATAGAGACCTTTATGCCTGCCAACTTAGTGACTTGTTGAAGCAACTCGTATAATAGCAGAGAAAATTGTTTTTCATGAATATTCTTATATGAAACAGATCAGCCTCTATGAGGTTCTCTTCCATGAGTTACATCGAACAACAAGTAATATCTCAAAATAGAATCTTTGTAAATAAATTTCATCAGGTCTGCTGGTAACACCCTCACTGTCACTTAATCGATTTTGATAAAAATATCTTGTAGGAGAGTCCAAATTTGAGGATGCAGTGATACAGAACAGAAAACAGCCTAGTTGGACAACCTACCTGCTCCAGGCGCTCACAAAGGCTTCTACCAACTGTAGCATGCCTGTTGCTTGGCTTTTTACTGCTACAGGTAGTTGTTGTGGATCCCCAACAAGAACACACCTTACAGCTCCCAAGACATTTTCTCCAACATTGCATAGATTCCCTGTGCCTATGGGTGCGATCTGTCATCAAAACTGGGACAAGCTCATGGTAGAAACAATAAAATACAAGCACAAATCAATGGCGAGATAAGAACTTAGACCAGGAAAAGCAACAGTAGCATCCAAGCTAAATGTATGATCTCAACCTCCTAGGCTGTAAAGCAGAACTTACCCAAAACAAGAAACCCTTCATTCATACAAAGTTTTGACACGATCAGGGTCGAAATGGACAAGCCCGAGCAGAGTATAAGGAATGCAGCTCTTGCCCAACGAACCAGAAAAAGAAGCCAAGCTGAGCGTCCATGGCCAACCACGATACCAACAAAACCATCGAAATGCAAAGCACAAAACGCAGCCTCAAGATTTGATCGAGCTTCTTCCATGTTAGATTCACCACCTAGACAGAAGCGACTTTCCAAAATGAAAAGGCAAGACAGCTCAACTAAAACTTTATCTCATCCTTCTACTACAGCTGCAAGATTTTGCAACCACTGATCACGACTGTGGTCGTGTGCAACCAGAATAGCAGGTTCAGCACCAACGGTTCCTTGAGATCGTCCTGTAGCAGCTGTCGCACTTAACTCTCTCTAGAGGCCACTGTTTTTTTGAGATAAGTTTACTTCTCTGCCATGTATCTGCTGCATACAACAAAATCTTCCTTACGGCCCTCCCAGGAGAAATTCAGTTCTACGCTCCATGGATACTGCCTGCACAGCACGATTTTGAGAATCCACACCCAGAACACGCTATATCAATTCATCTATTTCAGCATTTGATGGAGTGAAAAACAAGCATCCGTGGTTGGACAGACACGACAGGAGACCAAGTGAACAACAGATGAAGTCAACATTTCAATCAATGAGCATGTGCGGCCACCAAAGGATTCCTTCACATTACACATTAATAGCTCCACCCTCCACGCCAAGAAGGAGATGAAGCTGACCGAGAAAAGGTAGGTTGGGGGGGGCATTACATATGACATCAACTCCTTCACAGAATTATTCTATCCGAGAGTTGTATCCGTTATATCCACAGTCTCTTCATCTATTTTCCTCTTCAGACCAGTATCGTGACCCCTATCAGAGTGAATATCCTCATAACCTGAAGCCTGCACATCAATATGATTATCAATATGAGAATGGTTATACTATCCAGGATCAGGGTTATTCATATGGTTATTTTGAATATACATAGGAATATCTTCAAATTAATCTTAATAGTTTGGAGTATATACATTTATTTATCAAGGAATACATTGATAACTTGCAAGCTAAACAACCATGTCTTAGGCAACCTTGTCAATGGGGAGGTCCTATACCTAGTAGGCTTAGTCTACAAAAAAAGCTTGATGTAATGGGAGAATCCATTAACCAAATGTTGCAAGAATTAAAAAATGATGGGTATCATGTTAAGGAACCCCATCAACTGGATGTTTTGATTTACCTTCCCAATCAGAATCCAATGCCTACATATGTTCCTCGTCAACCCATGCAGCCTATTTCTCAATCATCAAAATTTCAGGCTGCTAAAAATTCTAATCCTTCTATTCAACAACCACATACTGAAAGGAAATTTAAGTGTTTAAGATTTCATTTTGTTGTTGTTCTAAATCCAGACCTTGTACCCCAGTCTTTTGTTCAAGAGTTACCACTTCAAGCTAAAATCAAGCCTACCCCTCCTCCTTCATCCACAATAATAATTCATGGAGGTATTGACCAAAATATAATTAAGGAGGGGCAACAAATTGTTAAAGCTAGCAGGAAGCTTTCCCCATAGGATCACCATAAATGATGACTTGTGTAGAAATGGGACACTCGAAACTTTGTTTCAAATAAAAGGCATTGATGTGATGGACCAAAGTAAGGGGAAGACATACAATTTCTTAAAGGTTATAAGTTGTAGAAAGTTAATCAATAAAGAAAAATGCAGTTGTGTGTTTTTGTAGAATGCAGCACCTCATGTATGCTGCCATTCCATGTTCACCTTCATCAAGGTTGTAGAAAATCCCGAAAGAACTAAAGTAATCTTGATAAAGGCAAAAAAAACTACAAACCTAAGGAGTTAGACTCCAAAATAGAAAACATAGTTGCTTATTACACATAGAAAGATTCATTATTAAGTTACAAGTACATCAAATTTTATTATTTCTTTATGTTTAAGTGTTATTAATCATATGATTGAGTTGTTTAGTTCGTTATACAATCAATACATAATATAGAAGATGAATGCAAAAAGATTTTCTACAACTCAATTACATAAATTATTGTCATTTATTCATGAATAAATTCAATGTTTTCCGCACAAGTCCATGGGAAATAACTTATAATTATTGAAGTGAAATATATATTTACACAAAGATAAATGCAAAGGAATATATAATAAACACATCATTGACTTTACGTCATCGTTTTGATATTCATTTCTTCAGTTGCAACTTATTTAGCTTCTTTTGCATCATCCAATCCATTGATGTACCTAAAAAGAAAGGACAAAAGGTTGTCAGTTATTAAGCTTAGGGTTTAATCTATATGCATATGCTAATAGTTTCATGCATATGAATCATTTGGAGTCAATATGGAAAATTTACATGAACTAGATATAAAAATGAGAAAGTACTATCTTGTAGAAGCACGTATGATTCTCAGAATCATGACATAAAATTATGGAAAATAAAGTCCACTATGGAATACAAGAGATGTTGGAATCCTATTATTTTTCTAACTGCTTTTATGAAGTGTGTAGGTACATGTTGCAGTTGAAGAGAAAAAATATTTTGCATGAATTATTATTGTACGTATAGAAATCATACATGATTTCAATTACTCAAGAATACAAGTACAAATCTCTATCAAAGTACTCATGAAAGAGAGGTCAATATAGGAAGATATGCCTTCAGGAATCAAAATGATACATAGAAGAACAAAAAGATAGCTATGTTCTTGTATTCACAATATCGTAATAGAAGAGCATGCTACATTCAATTATTTGTATTCCAATTAATGCTATGAAAAAAGGAATATGAATGAACTTATTAAGATCATGGAATGTACCCTTAACATTTTTGCTAGCTTTAAAGAGGTGCATTTATGTCTACATAAACAAAGTTCCATAAGAAAAGGTTTTTGAGAAAGAACTAAAAAATACAAATCTCTTTAAGACTGTTTCAGTCACATAAAATTAGCATGATTACAGAATGGAAGTTCATTATTGCCATCAGGAACAGGAACAATTTACTTTGAAACAATTATTGAAGAGTCCAGTCAAGAGATGAATCATTGAAGAAAAATTTTCTATTAAGCATGTAATCAGGTTTCAGGTTCTCAAAACATCTTCATTACAATATTCTTAAAGCCCTACAGAAAAGAAAAGTATAGAATATTATCTTTCAAGGGAAAAAATGGATTATAGTTTTCAGTTCTAAATGTTACTTCAATTGTCAATGTCAAAGTACAACTTTAGGTTATAGTGATGTTTAAGATTGTCCAAAATCTAAAAACTAAAAATCATATCGAGCTATAGGTACCTATTGGAGAACATCAAAATAACCATTGTCACAATTGTATAACTGGAGAAAGAGGAGACATATATATCAATAATCTATAAAGTTTCAATACAGGCAACTACAGAAGGGAATTCTTTCATCTTTCCTTTTCCATTGTTTAAGAAAAAAAAAATCTAAAGGTACAATTCCCATTGATCAATGAAGAATAAAGTATAATGGAATAAGGAGAATGATAACACTCATAATAAAAAGTAGGAATTACTAGAAAATGAAAAGATTCTCCATAGCCTAACAATCAACTGTAATATTGCTTAACAATGTCTTCAAAAGAAAACTAAATGATTCATTACAACATCGATGAAACTTCAAACATAATAGTATTCATCCATGACTTAAAGGTTGGGAAGAATAGTTGTGTTTCTCAGTAATATGTGTGTACATGAATTTTTTAGAAATGCAAAAAGAACTAAAACTACCACCTAGTAGTCCTAAAACAAAGCTAAATTAAAATCAATGCACCATCATGCTTAGAGCTTAAAAAAGACTAATCTACCAACATCCTTGCATTTCAAAATGAAAAAATATTTAAACTAACATGTTAATCCATTAATATCTATCTCTATTGAATGTTAATCAAATGAAATGAACCTATCTAGATCCTTAGCAATCAAATTTTTGATTGTATGTTTGAATCCCAAGGTTTTCAAGAATGGATTTTTGTCAATCGATGGCTACAAGACCATTTGACATATCCCCATATGACTTAAAAACTTGGATGGATTAATACAAGAAATCAAAATAGCAAGATCCTCTAATGAAGAATCCTCTAAGATGATAAATGGCTATAGTGTATGCTCTATGATCATTTAGGTGTGTAAAGGTGTAAATAGAAAGGTAGGAGGAGGGCTCTTTATATAGCCCAATGAATAGAAAAGTCTCTACATCCCTCATCATGTTGGATAAATGAAGAGGTTGGGTTAGTTGTGGATAAGTAATGTTTAGAAAGGGTTGAGTCAACGTTAGGAGAGTTTAGGTTGTCCTTTAGTGACCTATGGGATTTGAGGGGGGCTTTATTTTAATTAATCAACGTGATTAATTAATAGATGTGCAAGATTATAGAAGTTTTTTAGAGGAAGAATTAGCATGATTTAGACTATGAGAGGGATTTAATCAAATAAATGATGATTTATTTAATGGAAGAGGAAGCTAATTAAATAATAATAATTAATTTGTCTAGATAGAAAGAGGGATTAATTAATGGAAGGTCATTAATTGGTGTATTTATTCGATAAAATAAATAATTAACTAGCGTAGTGTAGCTAATTAATGGTGATAAAAGAGGAAGTGTGCTATATTGACAATATGTCATCAATTTATGTGAAAGAGGATAATTAGCGCAATTTAAGTATTTAAATTGCTTGGCTTAAATTATAGGTGTCTACAATATGACTCTATCATCAACACAAATTTTTTCCATGATGGAGTTTTGAGTAAATGAAAATGTGAGGAATTTGAAAAAGAATAGGTTTAGATCCACAACTCCAGAAATTTTAGACTTCTGAATCAATAGTGATAAGTAATTCCTAACAAGTTAATCATTACGATATAATGATCAAAATACAGAGAGTTTGAGTTACAGTTTATATCTACCTCCATCTTCTAATAAATAAAACAAATTTTCCAAAATTTTAAATCATCAAAAGCTTTGAATATGACAAAGAACATATACCCAGGCACAAATAAAGAAATCTTCCATATGAAAATGAATAGATACCCAACTACGACACATAGCTTGAAATAACCAAGTAATGAAAAAAACCAAAAGAAACATATATTCAGAGCTATTTCCTGAAGGATCCTACCATCAATAGAACAAATCCAAGTATCATGATGTAGATAAATTCAAGGGTGGAAAGATATTTTGTTCACTTGAGGATAAAAACCAATAGTGTTCATTCATAGGTTAAATCTCAAAGGTGTTTATAGAATGCATTTACAAATTTGCAACAAAATATACATGTACAGTAAGCACGGTTGTCTCATGAAAATTTTACTAAAGACATAGTTTAGAAACCCAAATGAAATAAGAACAGGAGAGAGCATACAACCGTATGACCCAAATTTTCAGGTCTAATAGTTTCGAACCCAGAACGTAAATACTTGTAAATGGAAGGAATTCCCATAATATGGGTTATTAGAACAAAACATTTTGAAACCATTGCATGAAGTTCACAATGTTTACAAGTACAAATCGAAAAATGCTTTATTTTTCCATCGTTGTTACACATTTTCCAAGTTTTACAGTAAAATACTCAAAGACAGGATTGAGATCATACTATTTTGAGTTGACCTGAACAAACCCTTGAAAATATATCCAATCCAGAGCCAAAACTGAACACCCAAAAACTCAGATTCAATCTTTGAAGAGACACAAAATCATAGGAAAAATGTAAGAGACAAACAAGGATCGAAATATCAGAAAAGTCTGATGTGAAAGATAAAAGATAGTAAGTTTCAGAGTGTTTCAACCACAAATTACCTTTCATTTTAGTTACAGCAGCTGGAGGATCACTAAAGAATTCCTACATTACGCTCGAATATCATGAGAACGACGGTATTTCCATTAAATAAAATCAGAGAAACTTTAGTCGAATGGCCAAAAAAGGGGCTCAAGAATAATGAATAGCACATGTACTTAGTCAAAGCCCATAACTCAAGCAGAGGATTCATTCATCCTAATGGTGATGGATAAAAGAAAAGAAAAACAAACATTCAATACAAAATCCATGGAGGAAAATTCACAAATCAACAAAAGACCAATATTTGAGCCAGATTCGGCTTTTGAGTAATAAAGGTGACCTAAAAATACTGATGCAAAGCTTCAAAAAACCTCCAATGGCTGTCAAATGACATTTTGGTAGAATTTGTTTATATCGCAGAGAGCTCGTGGAGAATAATGAAAATGATTAGGGTTTTGCATGTTTTATCTACCCAACTCATGTGAGTTAAGCCAACCTCAACTTGGAGTCAAAAAGAGAAAATGTGTCAACAATGCAAAAACCCTAACCTTACCTGTTAGGAATATCTATGTTGTAGTGTTAACATAGAATATTATGTAAGTGATTATATTATCTAGGATAATATAATATGTGTTGTAATAATTAATTACATTATTGTAAATGTAATTATGAGTGGGTGAGTAAATATTGTTATGAGTTGTTGAGTAAACAAATCATTAACAATATTAGTTTTGTGAGAAAACAAAATCTCACGTAAAATAGCATGGAGTTGTTTTAGGAGTTATGTGTGGAGATATTTATGGAGATTATATCTCCTTAAATATAGGAACAACATCTCCTATTTAAATGGATGTAATGTTTCCTATGAATGCAACAAGAATAAAGAGTAAGATTTCAAATTTTCTTTATGCAATTATGATATTAATTTTTCAAGAGGATTGTATCCATTTTTAGCTCATCACCAAAACTATCATAAGGGTTAAAAGATCATGAGAAGGGTACCAACTAGTAACTTAATTGAATATGTTTAGACCATTTTTCATGTCATTCAAACAATCAAAAGACCTAGCTATGATTAAAGGTCTTCAACCTTGGTTGAAAAATTATGCAAAGGAGGTCAAACCTACAAAAGAAAGACACAATGTTGAAATGGTTAAGGATGATAATTGAACTTTGTATGGTATTAGTCCATAGTTTTGTAAGATCATGACCTTGTTATCACCTTTTAGAGAGTGGAGAAAAATATTCTTTTCCCATGCATAGGTGACATCATGCAGATAAGGAAAAAATAAAATTTGCACATCATCCACAAAAATACAGACTATATATGATCATAAAATGCAATGTGAAGGATTACTTGAAGATTAAGAAAGACTAATAATAAAAATTTATTCACAAAATTTTTATCATATTCTTCCTAAATTCATCGTACCATCATGTAAATGAATAAAGTATTCAAATCAATTTTACTTGATCTATTCTTGGAGAAAGAAAAGTTATTTTTTCCTCATGTAACAACATGTGTAATTTTAGTCCTTATTTATTATTATTCATTGAAAAGGCTAAAATTAACATTCATGTAAAGTTAGAGTTTAGTCTATTTTTAGTGGGTGTGGGTGAATATTTTTGTTATATATTGTGTGCATTGGAAAAGCACAAAAGGGATTATGAGAGGAATTTTGTACTGAGAGCGAAATCCATTGGCTAGTTTTTTCCTTGAATGAGAACCAATTAATGCATTTCTAGTTATTTATAGTGGAATTTATATTTTATTATCTCTTGTGAATGTTTATTCCTTGAATTAGTTATCTTACATTTCTGCAAATTTTGTGTTTCCGCATAGTGTTAGTGTACATGTTAGTTGTTTTGTTGATATGATTTATCCCTCAACACATAAGGTATTTCCTTAAGATCAAGCTACAACCCATTACATCATGCTTAATCAATCTGTTTCTCAGTATATTGTGCATGTTTCTTCATCAAATTCATCTTCATGTTTGGCGTATCACCTTGTTTAAATTTCATTTTCAGCCATATTTTTACCCTTAAAACCCCAAAAAAATAGTTTAGGATACATCAATAAAGAATCAGCCTTGTAATCCTGGAGATTCACCTCAACATAGGGATACCCACAGTCCTAAGGTGTTTCCATTGTATCTACAGAAGAAAAGGAAAAAAAAGCTTATAACACCTGTTCTTATCCCTCAATAAGGGTGCACTTCTGAGAGATAATATAACAATAAGGTCAATTTGACTTATAAACCCTCGGTACTCGAGTTTGGACAAAGGAACCAAAGTGCGTCCTACACAATTGAGTGTAGCTCATAGAAAACGATGTAGTATATTTGATGATGATAGATGACCCTGTACTCTGTAATGTATGATGTATAAAATGCAAGGTTTCTAGACTCAAAATAGTGTTTATGATTAGTAATGTGGCACACTAGATGAAACTATGTATAATGAAGAGTAGAATGATGTATGATGCTCAAATTGTAGCATGTTATATGCTAAGTGTAGAATATATAGTGTATGACATGCAATGTTTGAATAGATGTAATGTGTAAGACATATTTTGCAGTGTGCGGGGTTACATGTTGTAATCCTTTACCATTCAAGTGTGAACCAAAAAACACGATTGTGTCATTGGGTAATGACGATGCTAAAATGCATGATGAGTGTGCCTATGCTAAGATATTGATGTGTAAGCATGAGCGATGTGTTGATACTAATATGATTAGGAGTGGGAATGTTATACCACCCAAGCGTGTGGTCATGCATGTACTATTTAATAAATGATGTATGAAGGTGGTGAAGTATCATAAATCTGGTAGGATTGATTCAATAAGGGATAAATAATGATAAATCCTATAGTATGTGTGACGAGTGATAGCTGATTGTAGATGTATGCATGAGTGGTTATGTAATAGATAGTTATGTGAATGTAACATGAATTTCATGTTTTTTCATGTAATCTGTAGCTATGTGTATTGTTACAAAATGTAACACCTCACATAGATGGCCATTCCATGTTCGTCCTCAACAAGGAAACACAAAATCCCCAAAGGATTATTTTATTTCCTTGATGAAAGAAAGAATCACAGTTTAGGTGAAGTGCCCAATTTGATTAAAACAAATAGAGTTGCAGTTTACACGAAAGAAAGTTCATTATTAAGTTACAAGTATTCCAAAACTCTTTATTTCTATATAAATCCATTTAATTATGTGTTTGAGTTGTTTATTCTGTTATACTATCAATATATTTTTCAAAAGATGAAAGCAAAAAGAAATATAAAACTCAAGTATAGAAATTAGATGAAATTTATTTATGAGGAAGTATAAAGTTTCCCACACAAGCTGTGGGATGTAACTTATAGATACTGAAGTAAAACTATGTATGGGACACAAATCTAGATATAGAAGAGTTAAATATAGAGGAAACCCATCATTTCCTATAGGCCTTCTGTTTGTCTTAGTCCAGTTGTATCTTGCTTCAAATGAAATAAGGCTCTTCTTGCTACATCATGCTAGTTATATCATCATCCCTAAGAAAAGTGACACAAATCGTTATAATCATGTCCATTAAGCTGAGGGTTTAATCTGTAATACTGGATGACCCTAATATTTTGCTATGCGATAAGTAGAATTGTAACTGAGTAGGAAGTAGTAGTGCATCAAGGTGTTGGTACCTAAATTGATTCTCCTTCAAAATCTGAGCATCATCATAGGTTTAGTAGGAATGCTTAGAGAAAGATAGATCCATGATATGAGTCATTTTGTAGCTGGGGATGGGCATTCTAACTAGCCCTTTGTCACTTAGATGTGGCGAAGATGTGTATAGCACCATCACTAAGAATTTGATCTATCCTCACTACTTTATGGTTGTGCATTTCAACCTAGGTGAGATAACCCTGTTCTGTAGCCTATTGTTTGTGGAGGAGATGGAGATGATCCTGTCCTTATGACAACTATTAATGACAGACTCTTGAAGAAAATATGATCAATGCAACAACAACCTAACTCTCACGAGTCATGTACACTTTAGAGAATGGAGATATTTCTATGGATCAAGGTTCAGGGTTACTAAAGACAATGATAAACCTGAATCATGATTGTCCCTACATGTTTTAGTAGTGAAATTTGTTCATTTGTGGATAAACACATGACAAATAGGGTTAGTTCATGGGTAGTGATTAATTTTTTTTGAAATGAATTTGGTAGGAGGCGAAGAAGGATAAATTTGATGGTATTCCAAATCTTTGATAAGCTTTTACAAAAAAATGGAAAACTCAGATAACATAATGCTTTCACAAGTAGCTAGGGTGTTCCTTTAACTAGAACTATGTGCACTCCAGTTGCAGGCCCAGATCATGCATCTTTTCACACAAACTTCAAGGATTTCAACACAAAGGCTCATGTTAAAGACACAATTAAATGTTAGAAATACCTGGTTCATCACGCCTAAGATATACTCATAGGTTTACGAACAATATTTCTATACATAGCGAGAGAAAACCGATTGTAAATTTTTTATTTCATTACCAGATGAAAGCTCCTATTATAATGAAATTGCAAATGCCACAATACTAACATAAAGATGAGATATTGTTTGACATAGAGAGATTTTTACATAAGATTGCAATAGGAACAAGAAAAACTATTTGAAAACATTCAGACATAAGATCAAACACAATTATGCTCATGATCAACATTGAGTCATTGGGTAAGTGCAGCAAGTTGGTGGACAAAAAAGGGGTCATAAGTGGACGTCATATTGCAAATAACAACATAATATCAACTTGTAGGGATTATTAGCAATACATACACTCAAAATTAGAAATAATTATATTTATATGAATCGTAGCATCCAGAATCTAGTTTCTAAAATACTAATTTTTTTTAATAATGGACAAGTTTAGCTGATATTAAACACTCAAAATTCAATGACTTGGTATTTTTTTTTTAAAATCCCTATAAGATTGTAGTCTGTTTGCCCACGATTTGGATGACCAAAAATTGATATATATTTTTATCCTTTGGTGAGAAGTTAGATGCCACTATCTATCTTGGGATAGATTTTATTTTGTATTTTTTTGAGCAATCTTTTATTTTTTGTGTGATTTTTTTCATGAAAGTGGTATGAAAACATAAAGAAAATAGAGCACTTTCCGTTTTCCCGCCATAACTTCATGTAAAAAATATTTAAATCAAATAATTATTTTTTTGAACATTTATATAATTTCACCACGGCTGTGATGGTATATTTTTTATCACATTCTGATAAGTGAAACAAAATTTGCATTCTTAAACGTAGACATAAACATTCACGGGAAAAAGTGTCTTAAAGACCTACTATTAGTAAAAAATTAAAAAATAACATTTATCGTATTATATTCACTTTAAAATCAATATTTCTACAAAGCTAACAGTCTCCCCTACGTGATGTTACCATTGTTATGACATATTTTTGACTTTTTGGCATGGTTCAAGTCGGCAGAAGACTAAATTTGATGTTTTGTTGTTTTTAATGTAAAATTTAGAATTTGATGTCCACTTAATTGTCCCCCAACTTGGTGCACTTACCCCATTCAAGGTTCATTAGATTCATTAGCAGGGGAAATTTCCCAGACAATCTCAGAGATTGTCAATTGGTATAAAATTGGAACCACCTTGATGTGATTAAATCTAAAAAAAAGGAAAATAAACTATTCTCTCATATGGTCTCTCAAGAAAATGGTTTCTCTCGAGCTTTCTCTAAAAATTTAACCCTCCCTAAGAAAGATTATTCTCATTGCATTTATACAATTTCACTCACTCACCCCAAATTTCCCCCCCAAAAGAATAATATTCAAGGAATCCTTTGTTTGTTACAAGTTTGTTCCAAAGAGTGATGTTTAACAAATTTACACCCAAAAGCTTCCAGTTGGATAAAGCATGAACTAATCATGTTTCTTAGTCCCTCAACTATAATTGGGATGCCATGTCATAACTTTTGACAGTCTTCGTAATCATTCTTTTATTCTATCGTGTAAGAAATCCCCTTTTCAATGATTCTCACCTAGCTCCATATGGATTGATCTGACAAACAATCCTTTTCACCTTTGAGAATACACCTTGAGAAATGATTTCCCTCACATGGATACCTGCATTTGTGCCTCTATGAAATGAGTGTCCTCACATGGATTATACCACATACATGTGTTGTGAGTCTCAGTCAGCCAAGTGAAAAGAGGATTCAGTCAAATCCTCCATGTGTCTCCTTGTCGCAAATACAAAGGTGAAGTTCAGAGGTAATTTACCAAATGAGCACGGGCCCTCCATGTCTTCAGAACCCTAGAGATTTGCACCGTTTTCTAAAATTTTAGAGTATGGGAAGGTCTAGCAGAAGCGTCCATGTGCATGTTAAGTGTAACTTCAAAGATTAAGTCTAGAGGTGGAACCTCAAATGAGCGCAGGATCTCCACATTCCCTGGGACGAAAAGATATCCTTCAGCCATTGAGAAAATGTTTTTGTGAAGAGGAGCTAGAGGAAGCCTCCAAGTGTTTGCTTGGCGCACTTTTTGTATGGTGCCCAAAAGAAGAGACCCCAAACAAATGCAGGCTTACCATATGTCTCAGCTTGGAACAGTTGTTGAAAGAGTTTAAGGACCAACGAAAGGTGTCACATGCCTAGGGTTTGAGAAATTTTCCTCGGTTGCTGAAAAGTTGAAGTACGGGAAGGGCTAGCAGAATCTTCCATGTGTCTCTTCAGTGCTTTTTGGTATGAAGCTCAATAGAAAGACTCCCAAACAAGCGTGGGCATTTGACATGTCCAGGGTCTGAAAAAGTTGCACTGGACACTTAAAAAAAATCTATGTATCCAAATATCTAGTGGAATCCTCCACATGTCTCCTTGGTGCTCTTTTAAAAGTAAAATTTAGGGGTAGGTCCCCAAACAGGCATGGGCCCTCCACGTGGAAACAAATTGAGTTGAAGCAGGTAAAAAATATTCAAAGTACTCTAGCGACCCACTTCTTTTCTTCTAACTTTTAATGTGGGCCCTACCGGATTCACGTCTCACTTTTATACTTTTCCCTTTAAAAAAATGCTAAAAAACTTCAAAGTGCTCCAAAAAACTGCCTTCCTGCTTTGACTTTTCAATGCTGATTCAAACATGTGAAATTAATTTCTCCCCTATGGGGTTGTGGATCATTTTATAAATTTTATCCTTTTCAAAAAAGGAAAAAAACTTCAAAATGCTCCTATGATTCACCTCCCCGCCTTTGAATTGAAAAAGGCCACCTGTCCTTCTTCGGGGTCAAAGTAAGAAATTTTCCGTTTGGGGTCGAAGTAAGAAAATTTCCCTGCTACTTCATATTTTTTGAATAACCAATTATATATTGTCGGGACCGCGGGGCTAATTTGGTTTTTTTTACAAATGTAACAAAAGTGACAAGTTCACCTTATAAAACCATTGTGCTGCATCCAATCAGAAAGGACCACATATCCTCAGATGTTGAGATATAATTTGACAAGGGAAACATGCCTTTGGAAAAATAAAATGTGGGGGAAACTTCACCAATCATCCCCACAAATGAAAATTTTCCTCATAGAAAAATAAACTACAAATAATATTTGGCTAAATGTGATCCACGATCATAGAGAAGGGTAAACAATGACATAAAAATGAAGGAGAAATTTTTGATGTATCCATACAGGGAGACAGAAAATACTTCAAACCATGCGGACTAAGAAATTTTGAACAAACAGGGTGGGATTAAATTGAGCACCAATATCGGCTCTGACTTGGGGATGGGCACTGCTTGTGAGTGTCATAAAAACAACAGTTCATGTGCCAAAAAAAATCTATTTTGCAACGGAGTCAAGAACCAACCTTGCAAAGAAGAAAGAAAATAATCAATCCTTCCAAGATCGAACCAAGAAGCCAACAAGAATAGACCGTGAGGGACCAGGACAAACCAAAAAAGTAAAACGTGACAACATAACAAAAGTAAAAACCTATACACTTTACAGCGATGTGTGCCTTGATTATGAGAAACCAATCATGGAAATGTTTCAAGTGCCTACCATTCTGAGTACAACCAAGCCAAGAAGTCCTGATACTTCTTTAACAACTAGACATATGCTTGTTTTTCTTCTCTATCCAAGCTGCTACCTAGCCATATTTTCTAAGGTTTATCTTTTGTGCCTTTACTATATCTAGAACAAACCCCATCAAACATCAGATTCTAGAGATAAAAAATCTTCTCAGGATGCTTACACTCATCAATTTTATGCTCCTTATAATCAACATAGCCCAAAAAATTACTAACATCAACATCTATGTACAATACTTCATAAGAAGCATTATTAGGGTCCTCAATGAGATGTAACATTTTATTTTCACCATATAACTTTACAAGGATGCCATCAATTGGTATGGTTGCATGAGACATGTCCATTTGCACACTTCCACCCATACTAGTTGCCCACTTTTTGGATAATAATATCCCCCATTTGGCAAGACAATCCATAGTAACCACATTCATTGTTAAGCATTTTGCTTGAAAATCTACCAACTTTACTACTAATCCCTTGACATACCCAAATACTGGCACTTCTCTTGAATCCATAGCGGTACATTTCCCAAAATTTGTTCTTACCCTGAAATTTAACTCATTCATGACCTTAAGAGGCATTAGATTACATGAGGCTCTTGAATCAAATGTGCAGTTATGTACCAGCCTATCTTTAATAATCAAAGTGGTAAAAAATGGATCCACATTAAGTTGAGATTCAACTAGAGATGTTCCTAAATATGCCTCAACTTATTCTCCCAGTTCTTCCAATACTTTTGGTATTTCGAATTCTACAATAATGGGAGAAACCTCTATATTCTTAACACTTTTACCCTCTGTAATTTTCTCTTCTTTACATCCCAAATATTAAAATTCCATTTTCCTATGCTCAGGAATTCTAAGTAATTCAACAATGGGAATAGTGACTTTGATCTGGCTTAATATTTGGGGTATGTCACAAGGAATATATTTACATGGGGAAGTATTAGGAGGGAGATTCACAAATTCCTCTGAAAGTAGGGGGTTTTGAAAATCTGGGCATGGGGAGGAGCTCCAGTTCTATTTTGAGAAACAAAGCCTTTGCCAAATGTATCTTTTATAGGAAGGTTATTTGGGATATTAGTAAGAACGGGAACTTTTGGGTTTTTCTCTGGCCCTCCCCTAGGGGACAACCTTACTTCTGGTGTTATATTTTTTCTCTTGAGCAATTGTTGCATTCATCAACAATTACCTTTCCTCTTTGTAGGGGATCCCTCCATCATAGTTTTTAATCATCAAAGACCTTAAGTATTCAAAATCATGATTGGGAAGATCAAATGCTTATACCATATCAAATTCAAAATCATTAATGGGGGGAAGAGGTAATACATGGTGGACATAATCCATGAAGTCTTCAATAGTTTTGGCACTTATCAATTCAGTTGAGGTTTCCCCCTATTGTGAGTTTGTAGAGTTCTTCATCATGCACGGATCATTATATGTCTCATCATCATCAGCTTCCACAACCTCTAGATCTACATCACACAGGGAGTTTGGTAAGAAAAACCTATCACACCACTCGATAACATTGGCCTCCTCCATAGTAGTGACCCTATAAGTCAAAGGATCGGGAACCAATCTACTCTCCTTAGGTTGACACTATTTATTACTTGATCCCATGAACCCTTTCCCTCTGTCATCTAGTTTGTGATCACATTTGGGATGATTTCCAAATATCTCTTGAGCTTGTGGCTTATGTTGACCTTGGGAATTATATCCTATCCCCTTGTCTCCTCTGACCAATTTATAGGATATCTCTTTATCTGCTCGAGCCAAATTTTTTACAACCTCTTCCAGATCCATAACCTTGCTTGACTGGGGATTTTTAGGATTGATCAGCTTAACACCTTCCCTCTTAGGAGGCTTGCAAACTTCTTTGATGTTATTATCTATTCTTAAGGCCATGGTGAAATCTTGGCTTAATGTTCCGAGGTTCTTATCTCTCAAGTAATAAGCATCCTTTTTATCAAATAGGACACATCACTTAGCCTTAATATTACAGGTATCCTATTCAGGGTCTTATTGAATTGAATATTAAAATCATGGACAGATTCATTTGGATTTTTCTTAATATTCTCAAATTCTGATAAATGGAACCTAGGATCTGTCTTATCCCCATACTGCAATCTAAAGGTGTTTTTCATCTCGCTTAATTAATCTATTGAATTATCTGGTAAATACTTGTACAAGTCATGTGCATGCTCCTCAAGAGTATGAATAAACAACTTTACATACACTTCTTCAAAATCAATCTCAAAATATTCCATAATATTGAAATAGAGTTTTAAATGGTGGTCACCAGTGATGGCATTATTTCCTTGAAATTTTGGCAACCTATTTCTGACATCTTTTGGGAATATATAAGGATATCCATCCATACCTCTAAAATCCATAGGTCCAAAAGTGTTGACAATAAGAGAAGGTCTAGGTGGAGGTTGGGCCATATTGTCTTGAGGAGGTGAATTTATAGAAAACTCAAAATGATAAGGAATGATGGGTCTTTGGAGCACGGGAGTATAGATTTCAAAATAGATATTCTCTAATGGCTTAGATTATTGGAAAACCCTACCAAGCTTGCAAGAAATAGGGGAAAATTGAGAGGTAGGATTTTCAGACACAAATGATAGCCCCTCTCCAGTTGGAGAACTTAGATTTATATAAAGATTACCTGGTTAATTATCACTTGGAGACATATGGTAATCTTAAACCACAGATTGATCACTCTTCATAACTAATATCTCCATTTTTAATTCTTGATTTGCAACAACTTTCTAGAATTGTCTTCATTCTAAATTTTATTTTCCTAGCTCTTGAAATAACCTTCTAGTAGGGTCCTTACTAAAGAAATGCCTTTTTACCTCCATATTTACAAATATTAACGACAAATTTCACTTGACACAGGTTAAGGAACTAGTAATTATCTAAATTTCAATTCAAACATGGAGTGGCCACTAAGCATTTACTAAGGTTTATCTTCTGTAATTAAAATAATCCCTACAAATGGCACCAATCCGGTGTTGTTATCCGAATTGACTGTCCCGTGAGGGCCAAACAACATCACAAAACTGGAAGGATGCTTAGAGATAGATGAACCATGATATGAGTCATTTTATATCCAAGGAGGGGATTCAACTGACTCTTTGTCACTCGGGCGTCAGAGAAGTGGATAACACCTCACTTAGGGTTTGATCTATCCTCACTACTTTAGGTTGTGCCTTCAACCAGGGTGAGAGGACCCATTTTTTAACCCATGTTGGTGAAGGACATCAAGAGATCCTTCTACACATAATTTTAATGAGAACCTTGAGGAAATATGATCAATACAACACAATCTAACTCTCATGAGTTGACACACTAGAGAGTGGAGATGTTTCCTGGACAAAGGTTTGGGTTACTAAGGACAATAAATGAATCCTAATTGTCCCTACATACTTTGGAAATGGAATTTGTACATTTGTGGATACAAATTACAAACTAGGGTGGTTCATGTTGGATTCATAGTTTGAGAAAAATTTTAGTGGGAACTTAAGAAAGATAAAGTTGATGGTACCAGATCTTTGAGAGCCTTTAAAAAAATTACAAAAATCACAGATAGAATGCTTCAGAATAGCCAAAATATTCCTTGAACTAGATGGTGTCAATCAATGGAGGCCCAGATATGCATGGTTTCACACACTCTTTGTAGTGCCCACTTCCCTTTGACACCTTTTTTATTATTGTTGTCGATAGTGTCAACTAAACTTACAGATATATTATATCTTTTTGATTTAGCATGTTAGTAGATATCAGAGATATTGAACTCTTGTTGATTCAATTTGTATTTGATGCATATGGACCATTAGAGATATTTGATGTTGATATTGATAGAATGTTGACAAGGTTATTTATCTATAGTTATGACATGTGATATAGTTAATCTTCTTGAGTAGACCTTTGATAATTGGATTAATGTTGTGATATTTTGACATGGATGAAATGCGGAATATAAATGTTCTTGAAATTGTAAGTGATATCATCTTTGCATAGATGATGTTAATTCATACATTGTTGATCTTCGATTTATATTGTATATTTTGGCATGGATGTTTTAATATAGCCACGAGGCCGAAGGAGGTATTCTCTATTCTGTAGGTATATTATATTCACAACAACATTGGGGGGATTGGAGATCAACTACATCGGAATTCGAGAAGAATTTAACTAGGATCACCATGTGGCAACATGTAATTGTGTGTATGTTAGAATTATTTGGCTAGGGGAAAATTGTGACCAAGGGGTCAAGTGCTGTTTTGTTTAATTTCTTTCTTTCAAAATGTTAGTATGTGTTTTCTTTTAGTAATGACATCTAATTTTATTATTATTTAGATTTTTGGATATGTGTTTACCCCTTTATTACTCATGGGTTGAAGTGTCCTAATTAAGCTAATTTAAATTTGTCCTAAACTTATTAAAGATGTGACCAAAAAAGGGGATCATTTATTAGAGTTTATTTACTCTTGGATTTTGTGTTGAGTGTTGTATGCTTGAGTCTTGAGTGTAATACACTCTACTCTTCATGGGAAACTCGAATTTGGCCTTAGAGGCCAAATTTGAAAGCTTGTGGGATAACTCAAACTTTTCACAGGCCTCTTAAATACCTATGCCAACCCTACCTATGGGTTAGGGGTCAAATTTAGGCTATATTAGGTGTTTTGGGAAGATAAAAAGGTGAAATGTTAATTGCACCTTCTTTCAAATATTTAATTTTTTCCTTGGGGGGAGTGGGCTTAGATGGAGTGTGTAAGTTTCTTGTATTTCCTTCAACCACTTATTAATTATGCATTGGAATATGGGGTTCACCAAGGTGATGTGGAGTGGAGAGGAAATGAGGTGGCTTCCTACTTGGAGCCACATCATCCCTCCCTCTCCTTTCTCTATTTATTGAAATCATTTTTCTTGTTTGGGGGTTACTTGATCATTTTTCTCTTGAGTTTTAGAGAGTGAGAATTTCTTGGGAGAGTTTGTGGTTTTTTGGAGCTTTATGGATGCTTTCTTGGTGTTTGGAGGAGCTTGGAATTTCATTCTTGGAACAAGCTCTACTATGGAGAGGTAGAGATTCACCTTGTTTAAATTATGTCTTTTATTATTTGTTTACATGTTGTGGTGGGTGTTGTTTTCCCTTTTGGAATGCTTGTTGTGTGTGGGTAGATTGATTAAATTTTGGAGTAGGAGGAGACTATGGGGAGTTTTCATGTAGGGAGGCATAAGATTTCACCCTTTTGTGGAGTGAGTTTGTGTTGGGTGCCCCACCTTATTTGAGGAATGCTTGCATTTCCTCTTGTTTTTGTTATGAGGGTGACATAAGAGATTTAGGGAGGCATAAGGATTTATGGAGGAATAAGGGGTACTTGAGGGAGGCATAAGAGTTTGTAAGGAATTTTTGATTTGGATTGGAGGCTTTTAGGTGGGCACCCATTCCCATTGGGAGGTATAAGTGGCCTCCCCACAGGTCTTGATCTTTTGGCTTTCTTGATAAGCCTTTTTATATTGTTGCTTTGTTGTTTCTTCTTGCTTGAGTTGTTGTTATGTTTGAATGTAAATGGAATGAATGTAAAACTATATATGTTAAGTAATATGGAAGCTTGTAGTTGCCATGAGTTGAAATTGTCTCCCATTGTAATGTGGTTGGGGCTCGGGGGCCAATGGAGAGGATGGTTTCACCTCTCCATTCGGTATCTTTGTTGGGTGGAAAGCATTGCCTCTCCCCCTATTTTGTTGTGAGTCAAGAAAATTCATGGAGGAGCTATCTTGTTGTTGTTTGAAGCTTGGAGTCTTGTTGGTGACCATGTGAAACTTCCTTAGTATTTTACCACTTAGATTTGAAGAAATTGTAATAATGTATTTCCTTATTGTATTTATACTTTGTATAGCTTCCCACATCAAGTGGAAACCATTGTAATGATTGTGTAAAGGAAAGTTGTATTCCAATAATTGTGATTGGTATTGTATTGTATGTGGAAAGAAAGAAGAAGCAATAGCATTGTAGAGTTAGTTTTGCAAATAGAAAATAAAACATTCTCCTTGTTGAAATATTGGTTGTATTTGGAGAAAAGTAGTCTTTGTGATTAAAATAAATGAACTATTTTCTAGTGGAGAAGAAATTATACTTCATTGAGTGGTTATTGTATTGTAAATGTGAAAGAAGAAAATGTAGAAATTGTTAGAAGTTGAGATTACTTGAATAATAAACTTGAATGGAAAAATAAAGTTATTTTAGCTATGTTGAATGTATGTATATTATAGTGAAATGGAAGAGAGAATAAGCTAGGTTATATTGTATTTAGAAATGTTGATTTTATAGGAGAAAATGACAAAGAAATGAAATAGATTTATATTCCTTTTTCTCTTGTAATGGAAAGAAGAACCTAGTTAAACAAATGGAAATTATTCTTGAAAGTAGATGAATTTTATTAGAGATAAAAAACTTTTAAAATGACTAGATTTAACTAAGAAATGAATAAAAGAGAAATAAATCTCAAATCTGGGACTTGCAATGAACAAAAAAAACAAGCTTAGAATGCTTTTTTACATCTTTTAGTAACTTAATTTTTGTAAAAACCTTGGGACTAAGGTTCTATTTTTTCAAAAACATGACAGCCACCCTGTGTAGAATGGTGGTCCCATAACCGCAAATTAGGCTATGGTGGCAGTCTCAAAACTTCCATTCTGTAGGACAGCAGTCTAGGGTTTGTCACCTAGGTAAGGCGGTGGTTTGACAACTGCCAGTCAGTAGGGAAGTGATCCACGGTTTGTCACCTAGGTAGGGTGGTGGTCCCAGGACTGTTAGTCTACTATGGATGGTGGTTCTATCACTTATGACAAAATTCCATGGATCTACGCCTATGCACGAAGATTAATCTAGTTGATCAAATTTCTAGGTTGTAAAATTTAATCCATAATTACCAACAAGCAAAACAAGGAGAAATACCATGGATTAGAACCATAAAATGTACAATGGTGGATCTAAAACTAATTCCTTTAATTTAAAACAATGAGGTAGGGTTTGCCCCAAAATTTAAACCCAATACACAAATAATTTAGAATAAAATCCAGATTGGTAGAGGAAATCCCTCTCAATCCTCGAATAAAATAGTTTTATAAATAAAACCAAAGCTAAAATAAGCCTAGACTAACTCTCTATGTAGAATCCCTTGATGACTCTTCCTCTTGTGATTCCATGGCTTCCTCTTCTCCAACCTGCAATTTTAACAAAAAGGAAATATACCAAATGAGAAGAATGGAATAGGAAAAGGTTTTAATAGATTTTCATAAGGATTTTAGGGCTAAGTTTGTAACCCTAGGATCTAGTGGCCAAGATGGATTTGATCTAAGGGTGGAGGATTGGCCCTACTTTTTAGGTAGAATAGTATTTTAAATTTTTAAATTCAAAATCCATAAGGGTATGTGTAGATGGGTGAGTGGGGACATTTAATTTCCTAGGGGTGTAATGTCCTTTTAATCCTTAGTATGTTGTAGGAATTCAATAAATAAAATTTTAAAACTATTAGGATAATGAATTTAATAAACTAACATAAGGTTAACCTTGTTGGGATGGAACATTAACTGAAGAGAAGAGAATATCTAATTGAGTGAACTAAACCTTATTACCTTCCTATTGAATGATTGATTAATGGACCCTAGAGATAATTTTCAAAACATGTAACTTTTAACTAGACCTGGTTCTCCAATCATAAATCTGAGTTAAGTAGTGTAAGTTAAGTTAATGAACCCTAAAGGTTAACCACCCTTGTAACCTTCCATGAACTTAAACAAAAAAAATAGTCACAATTTTCAGGTTAGTTATTAGGTTGTAGCATGTTATTAGAACATAATTTTTTTGTGGGCGTTACATTTGGTATCAGAGCCATGGGTTCAAAGCTTGAACCCTTGGGCACACTAGGAAATAAGAGACATGGAATTTTAACCAAGCGCAAAAATATTCTTCTAAATATAGAAAACCACACTATATGATATTTGTATGATTTTAGAAAACATAGAAAAATGAAAGGAAACCTAAAATGATGAACTAACTCTCACCTTAGTCTGTGCAGGAGGCGTCGACTAGACGAGGGGTATTTCCATATAGACCTAGGTATACAAACCCCAGACCATGCCGTAACAGCTATTATTCTACATATTTTATAGATGCTTTAGGACATCAATGCCACTATATGTGGAAGGTCACTAGGAGGACGGCCTACTAGGAAGGATATGGAGCCATCAGTTGAGGCTAGGGCATCTCCTCGATACAGTGAGGAGCATGAGGCAGAGAACTTCCATGTGGAGTTGGTAAGGGAAAAGTCACCTCAGAGAGGGCATGGTGACTATATTTTAGGGCACAGGGATAGGTCTCAGAGCCCTTGGCTTAGAGATGAGCATGCAAAAAGGCCTAGGGGTCGCCAAACTATAGCTGTAGACCATATCAGAGAGATTTTGAAGCTTTGGTCATCACATTATTTTGGATAGGAGGTTTTCAGGCAGAGGCCTAGTTAGTGAGATTGAGTGGATGCTTCAAGCTCTACCCTTGTTATAGCAAAATGAAAGCTCATGTTGTGATCCATCTACTTAGGGATGGAGCAGGAGTTTGGTGGAGGAATGAGGAGTAAAAGCTCCATATGGACTTAGATACAGTGACCTGGGAGTTATTGGAGGAGCATTTCAGGAGTAGGTACCTTCCCAAGAGGTTTATTCAGCAGTGGATAGATGAGTTTCATGACCTCTATCAGGCGTCAATGACTGTAGCCCAGTATGAGAGTTGATTTATGGATCTACTCCAGTATGTCGAGTACATGTAGGATGAACAGGTATAGATACATAGGTTCATTTGAGTTTTAAATTTGGATTTGGGTGATGTACTACATATTCACTACCTAAAGACTTTAGTACAGGCTATGGAGAAGGCCTACATTATAGAGGAGACATAAGGGAAGACATAGGGGAAGACATAGAAGGTGAGATATAAAGTGCGGAGCTGCATCTAGAAAATGCAGGACAACAGGTCGAGGGGGTCAACTCCTCCTCCTATTCATGATGGATAGGTTTCAATGCAGTATTCATTTAGGCTACCTCAGTAGGAGCAGCAGCAGTAGCAGACCCACCCACCTTATAGATCTCCTCAAATATTCAAAACATAGAAAGGGCAGAGTATGGTGCCACCTCCTTAGGGTCCCATCAAGACACAAGGTATATAGAGAGCTCAGTCAATAGGAGGTCATCAGTAAAGACCTAAAGAGTCTATAGCCGGGTCATCAGGACCAACAGCACAAACATCTAGAGTACCGGATGGAGTTACATCCCACTGGAGAGGACCAAGAAATTGTTATGGTTGTGGTATCGCTAGGCACCATTGGAGAAAGTTCCCATAGAACCCTAGTAACAAGGGTAAGACACAGATCTCAGATTTGACTATTGGAGATATGGGACCGAGCCATCAGATATATGTTGTGATCAAGAACCACCAAGTTTAGCATTGAATTACCATCATAGAGACGACAGGTAGTATTGTTGGTGTCTCAACCTCTATTTTGTTTAATTTTGGCTCTTCTAATTCTTTCATTGCACCATCCCTAGTAGAGCATTATAGGCTAGTGGTAGTTAGGTAGGGTCGTAGTTGGAACATTGAGATGGCTTGTGGAGTAAAAAAATTATTAGACTCCTTAGTTAAGGATTGTGTAGTGGAAATGGGACCCTTCAACACTACTTTGGATCTTCAAATCCTTCCTTTGGATTCTTATGGTGTTATCTTTGGCATGGTTGGGTTGTCTACACATAGATCTAGAGTGGACTATTTCGATAAGACCATGGCTTGTACAGATGATTAGGAGTGGATTCAGTGATAGAATGGGTTAGAAGGCATGTTTATATTCACACAATCTCTTGTATACAGCTTAACCAGTGTGTGCGACAAGGTTTCCAGATGCATGCCATTATAGTTAGTGATAGATATGAGGATGAGTTTAGTGGACCATCCCTTGATGAAAATTCCATACTGAGATATTTATCTAATGTTTTTCCTGGGAAGCTACCTAGACTACCTCACCCATGTGAGATAGATTTTCACATAGATTTGGTTCTGGGTACAAAGCCTATCTCACAATCACCTTATCAGATGACTACCCCTGAGCTCTATGAGCTCAAGTTCTAGCTTAAGGGCCTTCTGGAGAAAGGCCTAATCTATCCTAGTGTATCCCCTTGGGGTGTAGCGATTTTTTTTATGAAAAAGAAAGATGCATCTCTATGGTTGTGTACTGATTACCGTTAGCTAAACAAAGTAATGCTCAAGAATCGTTACCCGCTTCCATGCATTGATGATTTATTTGATCATATGAAGGGGACAACAGTTTTCTCCAAGATAGATATGAATTCAAGGTATCACCAGTTGAGGATTTTGGAGGGAGATATTCATAAGACCACCTTTTCAATGAGATATGGCCACCATGAGTTCATAGTGGTACCTTTTGGTCTGATGACTTCCCCCGTAGTGTTCAGGAATTTTCTAGATCACTTTGTGCTCATCTTCCTCGATGAAATTATTATCTACTCATGTACACATGAGGAGCACGAGGAGCACCTTCGTTAGGTTCTTCAGTGTCTTTGTGAGCAGCATATTTATTGGAACTTGGAGAAGTGTGTGTTCATTCAGTCTGAGGTGCAGTATTAAAGCCACATCATTTATGGGGAACATATCACAGTCGATCCTTCCAATATTTGAGCTATAATGAATTGGCCAGCAACCACTAGTGTGTTAGAGGTGTACAACTTCATGGGATTGGCAGGATATTACAGGATATTTGTTCAGGAATTTTCTTGGATTGCACACCCCATCACTTCCCTCTAGTGGAAAGGGAAAAAGTTTGTCTGGTCTGATAGATGTGAGTAGGCCTTCAAGAAACTGAAGTAATGCCTCACAATGACGCCTATTCTATTAGTGTCAGATCCTTAGGGTGAGTTCTATGTTTGTACAAATTCTTCCTTGGTAGGACTTGGAGGTGTGTTGATGCAGGAGGGTAGAGTAGTTGCATTTGAGTCTCAAAAACTCAAGGACTATGAGCTCAATTATCTAACTCATGACCTTGTGCATGCCTTGGTATAATGGAGAACTTCCTAATTGGCCAGAGATTTACTCTCAGGACTGATCACTTGAGTCTTCGCCACCTCTTCACGTAGACCAATCTCAATGCTCGTCAGTGACATTGGATGGAGTTTCTTCATGAGTACAATATGGAGATAGAGCATGTGAAGGGGAAGGAAAATGTGGTCACAGACACCCTGGGTAGAGGGAGACATATGACTATGGCTACTTCAGTCGATAAATATTTGCGGAGCAAGATTTTACTGCACCTTCCTCATGACAACTTCTACCTTGCAACAAGAGCAGATATTGAGTATTAGATGCCCCTTGAGGTGACATTTGATTTATTTTATTTAGAGGTAGATGGTATTCTTAGACACAGAGGTCGGATATATGTTCCTAGACATGGAGGCTTGAGACAAGACATTTTTGCAGAGGCTCACCATGCACCTTATTTAGTCCATCCCGGGGTGAAGAAGATGCAAGCCACTTTGAGACAACTTTATCATTGGAGGGGACTTCAGAGAGATGTGGCTCAGTTTTTTTCATGCTACTTAGAGTGTCAGAGGGTGAAGGCCAAGCATCAGCATCCAACTGGCCTTCTCTTTCCTCATACTACACCAAAGTGGAAGTGGGACACCATTTCCATGGTCTTCATCGTTGGGTTACTGACATTGAGATACCACCATGATGCCATCATGGTCACGGTGGATAAATTGATAAAATTAGTTCATTTTTCATCGGTGAAGACCACCTATATATCCAGTGTAGTGGCACGGGTATATCTTGATGAGATCATAAAATTGGACGGGATTCTTTAGAATATCATTTGCGACCGTAACCCTTTGTACACCTCCCATTTCTAGAACACCATGCAGCATGCTCTTAGGACACGGATCAATTTCAGTATAGCATATAACCCTAAGAAATATGGACATACTGAGTAGGTGAATCAGATCCTGGAGGACATGCTTAAGATGTACCTTATGGATCACTAGTAAAGATGGGAGGAGTATCTGTACTTGGTGGAGTTTTCCTACAATAATAGTTTCCAAAGTTTGATAGGCATGGCTCCTTTTCAGGAATTAAGTGGAAGAGAGTGTAATACACCTCCTAGTTAGGATAGGTTAGAGGATAGGGTTTATCTTAGGCTAACATAATTACAGGATATGGAGCAGCATGTGACCTTAATTAGACAGAGATTGCAGGAGGCGCAGGACAGGTAGAAGAAGTATGCAGACCAACATAGGATAGATCATAGTTTTGAGGTAGGTATGAAGGTGTTTCTTTGTGTCATACTACATAAGAGAACTATCCATTACGGAAAAGGTTCTAAGCTTTCTCTTAGGTTTGTGGGTCCCTTTGAGATCTTGGAGCGCATCGGTCACTTTATCTATCATCTAGCATTGCCACCTAGCTTTTCTCACGTCCATGATGTGCTTCACCTGCCTGAGAAAGTTTCCTTGGTCATCCAAAATTTTAAGTATGGGAAGGACCCTTGAAATCTTGTATGTGTCTCTTTGGCATTTTTTGGTATGAAGCTCAAAAGAAGGCCTTCCACATGTCCAGGGTCTGAAAAAGTTACACCGGACACTTGAAAACAAAATATAAGTATGGGAAGATCCAATGTAAACCTCCATGTGGATCCTTGGCACTCTTTCAAAAGTAAAATTTAGGGGCAGGTCCCCAAACTGGTGTGTGCCCTCCATATGGAAAAGACTTGAGTTGAAGTGGGCCAAAAATCTTTAAAATACTCCAGTGACCCGCCTCTCTGCTTCTAAGTTTTTATGTGGGCCCCAATGGATTCATGGCTCACTTTTATACTTTATTCCCTTTAAAACAAAGCCAAAAAACTTCAAAGTCCTAAAAAAACCTACCTTCCCACTTTGACTTTTCAATGTTGATTTAAACATTTAACATTAATTTTTCCCCCGCGGGGTTGCGGAACATTTTATAGCTTTTCTCCTTTTCAAAAAAGGAAAAAAAATTCAAGATGCTCTGATGATCCACCTCCCCACCTTTGACTTGAAAAATGAACATGTGTCCTTCTTTGGTGTCAAAGTAATAAATTTTCCCTTCGCGGTCAAAGTAAGAAATTTTCATTATCACTTCATATTTGTTGAATAGCCAATTATATAATATTGGGGCCTTGGGGCCAATTTGTTATTTTTTACAAATGTAACAAAAGTACCAAGTTCACCAAATAGATCTGCCGTGCTGCATCCAATAAGAAAGGACCATGTATTCTCGGATGTTGGGATAAACTTTGACATGGAAAACACGACCGTGGAAAAATAAAGTGTAGGGGAAACTTCACCAATCGTGCCCACAAATCAAAATGTTTCTCGTGGAAAAAGAAACTGCAAATTATACATGGATAAACATGTTCCATGATCATAGAGAAGGATAAACAACAACATATAGCTGAACGAGAAATTTTACACACATCCATACAGGGATAAAAAAAATACTTCAAACCATGCGGACTGATAAATTTTGAACAAATGAGGTGAGATTAAATTGAGCACCAACACAACTGATGACTAAGGATTTGAATCATGATGTCATGTTGTGTTTCATTATCATCGAATATAATAGGCTCAGGAAGCGACATGTCTTAAGGTTAATTTATATGATATGTAGTACATATGGATTGCATATATGATGTAGAGGGAACACAAACAAATGATTTAGAGGCTTCTTTAAGTTGTTAAATTTTATATCTAAGAGGTATAATAGTTGATTTCATAGCCTTAAGATTATCTTCAAATAAATCATGTATAGCATGGATTGAGTCCCATAGGGGTTGAGTAGATGGTGAATCAATTGGGTGGGAGTCATCAAATAAACAATCAACTATAGGACTTATTTTTTGTGGTGGCATATCATCATCTAGATACACATAGTCTAGCTGTTTTTTTTAAAACAAACTTGCAATGGGGATATCACTTACGTAAATAAGATAAATAAACTTGAGGAAATTTATGACCCATGATAGGAAAAAGATGAGGATCCTAAGCATGAAAGACGTTGGTTTCACCAAAATGATTAACTAAAACATGGAATATGTGCTAGTTAATATAAGTTATGGACAATTGTAAATAAAGTAAATAAATGATGTAAATGAATGTTTAAACAAACCAAGAAACTAATTTAATGAAAAGGAAAATCCTAAGTATGTAAAGTAGAATAGGAAAGGACTTAGTGGAATAGAGATGGTCATAGGACTGTGTTGCAAAGGTGACAAGAAAATATAGAAGAAGGATTGATTGTGTAAAAGCACCAAAAAGAGTGGATCTTCAATGAGTCTTAACACTAGAGCACCTGCAGAGGGCCCGGAGAACCCACAGGATCTCTTGTCTAGAAAATGGACACCCTAGTCTGTGAAAAAGCTCTAAACAATATTTTCACAGGTTCAAAAGATGATCTAAAAACCTCATTGTGTGTTACATCTAATTCACCTCATTGCTCCATATGTCACTGTTATTCCAAGATGAATGAAAGTACATGCAAACCTCTACATAAGCATCAATCCCTAAAAATAAAAATTCATATGAATAGGTCATACTGACCTCAACTGCCAAAATGGTGGAATTAGTAACTAATCACTACAATACATTCTAGACCGAAATGAAGTTATATTTGTGTATGTGAAAATGCCTTAGGTTTCCCTTGTGCCAGTCAGAATTTTTTATGTAGCGAGCTAATTATTAATAGAAAAATGCAGTAAATTATGCATGAAATAGATTAGAATCCTCCTCTTCTACAGTATGTGATGCTGATGTCCTAACATTGTGCCTTTTGTTATAGAACTATGTGGATGCAAATGATCTCCAATGCAATATATATATATATATATATATATATATATATATATATATATATATATAACTCTAGGTGGATGATAGTAGCAACTAGTTTCTGGTCCCCAATTATGGTCTCATAACTTTATATTTATAGGGGTATCTTGATGTAATTTTGTAATTAACCCTAAAATGGCCAACCACAACAAACATAAGAACCTAAAACAAATAGAAAGATCCCAAAAAGTGGAAGGAGTTTTCAAGAAGGATCAGAGCACCCATCAGTATCCAACTAGGGCTAAAATGATAGAAGATGAAAAAAACTGACAAGGCTTGTATACGGTAAAATTAGATAATGATGTTGGAAATAAATACAACTGCCAAGGGATGAGGGTTAGTTAGTACTTTCTTCTCTCATAAACCTTCTAAATAGTAGTATGAGACCACAACTAAACAATGTTTAAAGTGCATGATTTCGTGTCTACACAATGGTAAGTTGATTCTTCAGAACCAACGAGTTGAATTTATAAAAAATAAGGGATACATGAACTGTCTGTACAAATAGGGAGTTACAAAAGAAATGTCAAAAATAATGTAATAGTTAGCTACTCCATTTACTCCTTCTAACTTATATGATACTGGGTGTGACTACGAAAAAATTTAGTGACGAATTTTCATTAATTCAATAATATTTGGATTTTTTAATTTTTATTTAATGAAATTTGAGTAGGTAGTTCGATTGCTACTACACATAATATTTTTTTGGTACAAATTACTTTTTTCAGTCTTTTCACATAGCATTAACACTAAAAGAATACCATTTATATTCAAATCACCTTTATCCTTTATAGATTATTGAATGGTATTGGGTATGCATTGTCAATCAATAGCATAAATCTTGTTACCGGATGACAATTTCTACCAGTTGATAACATTGTCAAATGATTCTCCAGCCATGCAAAACTTATTTTATTTTGATTATCCAAGTAATATCTCTGGTTTTGTAGGGGCTTCTTAAAAAATTTCATTGGTGTGAGAGATGCCCCTACCTCTTGGTGAGTTTCTTTGAAATAGATTATTGTGGATCCAATCAAATTTTTAATGGAAATCAATCGAGTTCTCTAAATTGTACTTGAGATAAGTAATCTTTGCTGCTTGGAATTGAATCTAAAAAATTATTAGAAATAATATCCACTTAATTAAATATTGAAACATTGGAATCAATAACAATGTATGATAAGAAATAATTAAATTTACTTTTTTCCAAATGAAAACAATTATTCCACTCTTGAAGAGTGTAAAGCTTGGGTTAAGTCCCTATGGATGCCTTTTCAATCCCCTAACAAGATATGTTTATAGTGCAAAAGATAAGGTCAAAAATGATAAAATAAGTCCAAATTCCATGTGAAAATAGTTTTTACTTTTTATAAAAAAAAGAAGAGGTGTGTAAGGGTTTCAATGCACCCATAAAATGGGTAGTGAGGCTCTGATACACATAATTGAATTAACTGATAACCAAGGCATAACTATAAGTAAAAAATGCCCCATGATATATTTTTAACTTTGGTATCTTGGGACATAGAATAGATAATTTCAAATTTACACTACAAATAATGCACATGAGAGTGCAAAGAAAAAATAAAGATTTTGTTTAACATGCGAAGCTTGGGTGATAGTAGCTCGTAGCCATGTTCATGTGAGTTGATTTGAAATGACTATCAAAAAACCATTTTTAATATTTCCACAAGGTGTGAGAAGAGCATAACATAATATTGCATGATACTTCCTTTGGATTAACATCCATAATTATTTGGAAATATTCTTCATCACCATTGTTAAAATTGAAATTAAGATTAGCCTATATGCATACAAGAAATTTTTATTATTGTCTACTATGGATATTTCACATTGTCTAAATCCCTCATCTATAAAGCTTGAGAGTATTTACCCATGACACATCTACTAAGGTATATTCTTAAATATATATAACCAAAAAAAACAACTCAATGTGATAATTTATGGAACGACCATTTCTGAACTCAACATCATTTAACTGAAGTCAAGTTTTTTATTTCTCCAATCCCATCAAATTATTTTACGAATTATTGAGGCCACTATTATCACTCGAGATTTGATGTCTTAAAGCTTTTAAATCGTATAAATCTCCATTTCTTTTGCCCTTACATAGTACCTTCCTAGATGCAATTGCACAATATAATTTTACAACCTTTTAACCTTTTAATGCAAAAAATAATCCTTTAATCATAATGGTCAATCCCTCTACACCCAATGTCCAAACATTATAGGCCACCATAGTCTTTGAGAAGGAAATAAACCCATAAAGAAAATACATGAAAACCTTTGTTTAGTTTTAAACTAGCCCATTGAAAAACTTCAAGAAATTTTTTCATTTTTTTTATTGAAAATAAGATGGATCCAAATATTATGAGTAATATACATGTGAGGTACCAATAAAATTATAGATTGATTAAACCTTACAAAGGAGAAGGAATTCTTGTTGCACTAGGATAGTTTCTTCTCCACTTTGTTAGTAACATACTTGAAAAGAAAAATTATTATATATTTTTTTAAAATACAACTCATATGTATCTTTTTACTGGAAATTTCAGAGATGAAAAATTTCTCTCCTTTATTAAACATAGGAATAATGTGCATCAATCTTTAAATTTCCTTCACATTTATTTGCCAATCTATAACATAATAATTCAATGATAAAGCACCTAATGTTACAGGTAATCTTTTTCTCCACATCCTTCTTAGTCAGATTTTATAGAATGGAAGTCAATTCATTAGGGTGGAAACTTCATATTTATGGGATTTCTCTTTGATTTTCAATCGATAACTATATGAATTTGTGAAAAAAAAAATTCTTGTTAAATTGTGAGTAACATGGAAGTTTACATTTTGCAAATTTTCCTATGGAATCTTTAGAAAAAATCTGGTTTGGTTGTGTTTCATGAGTTAATATCTTATACATATTTAAATGTCGTAAATTTGTATTTTGTGAAAAATATTTTTAGTTATTTAATTATTCAATATTTACATTTATCAATTTTTTACGACCCTTTAAACATGTATCAACATTTGTTCAGAAGACACCATTATTGCTATTCTCAATAATTTTTATTTTCAATATGCTACATAGATTGTTCTTCATTATTTCAATGTTATTTATTGAAATATCATCATTGCACTAATTATAAAAGGTTATAGATACATTAAAATAGGGTATTTTATTTTGGCACCTATTAAGAAAGACATAATAATAAATGTTTGGATTATTTATAAAGATGGTGCAGTTTATATTTAGTTTTAATCAATATATTAGTGTAGAAATGAGGCTAAGGATGAATGAAATACCAAATATTAAATAAATAAGTGGCATTTTAAAATTCCATTATAGTTTAGGTTGATTTAATGCAGGAGAAGAGATTTGAGTTTTTGGTAGCTTTTTATTTAAATTGTTATCTTCCCATGTTTCACATAGAAAGACCATCTTTGAATTCACTCATATTTGTGTCACCTTTTACCACACGTAAAAGGATCTAATGGTAATTTAATTGAAGGCATATTGATGGCTCCTTAAGCCCTATTTTTTGTCGCGTACCCTAAGAAAGCAACTAGACTTTCTTGTTTTTGATATTTTAGGAAAAGAAAAGTCACCGAACATATCCCAGTTCCAATATATGAGGTCCAAATCCAAAATGCCAAAACCGTACAATTTGAAGTCCCTTTTTGAAGATATCTCCAAATTCTTTTCAATTTCATCTTAGAAAGAAAAAACAATATCTTTAATAGCCAAAGTAATACTAATCAATTTTTAATCTATGGTGGGACAAAAGAATGAAATTATATATGATATGGACCATTGATCTCAATAGTTATAATTTTTTTCTCATATGTTATTCATATAGTGCATAGGCTCTTTCCAATTTGAGTGGTTCATATAAAATACATGTAGTCAATATGTGACTTTCCAAAAGAAATGTTTGTGTCTAGATGGAAGATGATGAATTTTATCTATTGTGGACTTTAAAGTGGGATGACCATTTCCCTTGGCTTCACTAGTCCTGTTTCCTTCAAATCTACTAGCGTTGTGTGTGATATGTGCCACATGTGATAGGATTGATTTCAAATGTCGTTAGAGCTGAAAATTATGAAGCATTTTGTTATCAACTTTGTTTCAATGTATTTTTAAATGTCTTGAAAAGTTATCGTTTATTTCTTTCACGAGTTAACATAATCACGAGAAACAAAAATATTTTCAACTATAAAAATAACATAAATATTTCTTTTAAATCATATTATTATTTCATTTCACATTGAAAACAATCCTTTGGTGGAGTTTTATGTTCCTAGGAAAATTCTTCAGCTTGGAGCAAGGTGAATAAAGCCATGAGTTCCATCAAGAAATGTTAAGATAATTAGAACAATACTAAGCCTCTTGTTCAAATGATGACATAGTTGACAACGGTATTTGCATAAATTTTAGTTTAGCATTGAGATTATCTAATATCAAGGGCTTACATTCAAAGTTATTTTTAGATTATGTTATCTCAAGAATTTACACTTCACATTCCCCTTCTCCTTGAAGCAGTTTGGAAAATTTAAATGTGGTCCATATTTGACATTACAAAACAAAGAAAAGGATTGTAATTTCACTCTAACATTTTCTCTTCCATGATAATTATCCTCACTCTACCTACTTCTTCATCGTCATCATTCCACTTCCTTAGGTAATATTTCTTATTTTCTACTCCTTATCAATATATCCATTGCAACAGTCACATACAATTGCTAAGACATTTTCTGTAAAATAAAATTGTGATTTCTATGCACATATTTGGGTGAGGGGAGTTTTCAAAAGATATTTCTCTCCAAATAGAAACATGAAGGTGGTCTAAATGAGAGACTAACTACTAAGAATCTAGAGCGAATTTGATTTTTTAGGGTTTGGGTTGGTATTTAGAGCCACTCTGGCAGATGATATAAAAGATGCAAAAAAATATTTATTGGAGACTGCTTGTAGATGCAAAGATAATTCAAGGAAAAGTGGAGGCTTTGTCAAGAACCCAACAGAAAAAATCTTGGGTCCTTGCAAGGGTATTGCTTACATGGGAATGACCATTTTTTAATTTACTCTTACTTGGAAAATCGAAGCTTGAATTATTGGATACATGCAAGGTCAAATGAAAGTGTGATACTGGACTGGTATAGTAGGATAAAAACAGCTCAAGGATCAGAAATTGTGGGAACACTTGGATACATCACACCTAAATACAAACAGTCCTGGTTAGCCACTCTCAAAGGTAATGTGAACAACTTTGGTGTTATGATCCTAGAGCCCCATACCCGCTTCGCTCGTCGTTACCAGGCATGGTTCATCTCTCCCTTTCTTCTATAATTTTTGTTCTTTAGTGGTTCATTTGAAATGAAATAAAATTTTAAAATGTATCATTATCATAGAATTGACAGTTTTAAAATAAACTTGTTTTCAAAACAAAAAGATGTCATACCATAGCTTGTGCAATTAAAATATTCCTTGGTAGATAAGAATAAACTCAAACCATCATTTTGAGATAATCTAAAAAACATTCTAATGAAACTAGATTGCTTCGGTACCTATTTTTATTGTTAATTTGAAGTTGAGTCCCTGTAAATATGTTGACCGCTCCCTTGTTAAAAAAAAGATAAATCACACTTTTCGGAGGCTTGCAAACTAAAATGGGTAACTCCAGAAAGGAGATGTCAAGTTTCCTACATGTACCTTGTTATGTGAGGAGTCACTCCAATCCTTAAATTGACCTCAAATGATCTCCTGTGATATTTTTTTATGCCCTTCTAGGAGCCCTGTTACACCATTTTGCAGCTATAGGAAGTTGCTAAATTTGAAAAGTTGTGTTTCGTATCATGTTGCTGTTTGGAAATCATGTTCCAGTTCTTAGTCCCGTCAACTCCAATGAATTCTCCATACATGGGGGAACTTGTAGGAAATTTATTTTCGCATGTTCATCCATCGAACGTCAGCTTTAGATGTGATTTTATGAGCATGGAAAAAATATTTTGATCATTTGCAACTAGGCCAATTACATTTGATGGCCTTGGTAAGCTAGTTACTAGTCATAAACTGTTCGCCAATTTGAAATTTTGTATTTTCCTATGAAATTTTGGTATATATGTGGACACGTAGATATTTAACTATAGTGTGTTTTCTCATCAGAAGACAACATTTAAAAGTGGTTTCTTAACATGTGAGCTTGATTTGAATGTTTTTGTAGCTAGTAGGAAATTGTAAAAAGAGAGTTGTCGGAGCCCTGTCTGGTTGCCAAATCACAGTGGAAACTTTTTGACACATGTAAATAACTATTTGAAACTCAATAGTGTAACTTGTTGTGTGAAATAGAAATTTTGAGAAAATGGTGTTTCTCTCTCTTCCTTTCTCTTTCTCCCCTCTTGGTTATGAAATGAAGTGAAATGAAATGAAATGAATACATGTTTCTAAATATTATTCTTTTGAATCCAAATTATAATTATTATTATATGGAAATGGGAAACTAAAGACATTAATTATATTAGATTAGGGTGGATTCCATGCCAGCGAATTATCGTTGATTTCATGCTCATGGTTTTGCAGGATGCGAGAATGATGGTGAAAAGGCGATGTGTGATTCATTATTTATTATTTTAATTTATATAGGTCATTTTAAAATGAATATATGTATAGTGTAGTCTTATGTTACAAAAAAAATTATATTGGAAATTTGTTAATATGTATAAGATGCTAGTTCTATGGATATCTTAGGAAATGTGCATTTAATCATATGTTCAATTCGATTCATAGTTACCTATGGTAAATGAATTTGAAGTTAATATCTTGTAGTGCATTTTCAGTGTTCAATAAATGATTGATTAATTAGTGGGTTGTATTCTTACCTTGCAAACATAATACAAAGATTTAATTGAAACAATAAACCCTAGTATAACATTCATGCAAAACATGTCTTCATGTGTGATCCTTCTTACCATAGAAGAAATTGAAACCGTAGAATGAACTTAAACTTTTCACTCAATGGAACCTCCTAGTTTTGGTAAATAAAACCCCTAGTTTGAGTTTACTGTCATAGTCCTAATGTTTAGTGGCATCATCGTGAAACCATCAATTAAGAATGACTTGATCAAACGTATCTATAGTAAGTGGTCCCCTTCCATGTTTTTTTATCATGTGTGTAGTAAGGAGTATGTTTTCTCTTCAGGTCCAACATATGTGTTAAGTGATAGAGATAACCCACTACCCTTGAAAGTAACCTTAGCAGTAGGGATTATTTGATGAAGTTAATATTTAAAAGTTTTTGTACCCTCCCTCTCATTTTAGCCACATTATTTTGCAAAACACTATCTTCCTGAAATATAATTAATCCTCGTAACTAAAATTTCTAGTACTCAACCTTAATCAGATCTAAAATAGGGCGTAGACCCCTGAGTGCAAATTGAAATTTAATGAAACCTCGGTCGATTTAGAGGTTAGCTTGTGGGTAGAAAATGGTTAATATCTCCTTGCAAATGAAATTGATTCTAAATACGTTTACATTAAAGAACCTAGGTAACCAGAATCTTGGTCCTGTAAAATCTTGTTATGCCCTTTTATGACATTAAGAATAAAATAAATGTTGCATACAAAATTGTGAAATGTAGAAACATGGGATATTACATTGAAAACAAATCACTTTTGGTTCATGTGTAGTTTATAATGCTTCCAATCATGTAATTCTTCTAGATGTTAGAAAAATATTTTTGTAACTCCTTTTGTTATAAAACAATGCTAATAATGAAACCATAGTGCGATGTAAGAGAAAAGCATATAAGAGTAAAAAGAGATTTGAGGTTAGAAATAATGTCATTCTTCGAGTCCTTATAACTCAATTAAACATTTTCATATGTTACAAAGGATATGAATTGCCTTTGGTGAGATCAAACTTCGAGAAAACAAATGATATATATAAATCTAAATATTATTTCTTGATGTGCAAATGTTGGATTTATTCAACAAATTATTGAACTACATTAACTATGCTAGGTAAATAAACATTTCGTGATCGAAGAATGTTTGTGCAAAACAAAGTATCTTGATTCTAAACCCCACCTTAAATCTTAATATTTCTTTCTTAGATCAAGTAAGTTTCACTTGATTTTAAAAAGTAAAATATAAACATTGAATAAACGTTTGAGAAGCATATCCTTAACATAAGAACAAGAGAATTAAGTACTTTGTATGCATTTTGAAATATGCCAAATAATTATGTAAGTTGTAATTAGTCAAGGATAAAGAGCCAACTTGAAATGGTCGATCTGTAAATTAATTGTAGAATGAACTTAAGGATCTGTAAGTGGAGAATGGAGAAAATTATCATTGCACAAAATTTTTGTTAGAATGTTAATCATAACTAAGATGCAATTAAGGAAATGATGTGTTGTAGGTTTGCTAATCTTTGAGTCCTTTTCTTGTGGTTGGGTCATTGCTAGTATTCATGTTTTTGGGAAAGTGTGGCATCGACATGTATATGGTATTGTCGTGTGCTTAAGTGAATTGATGAATTATGTAAGTGTCTGATGTGTTGTTGAGTTTCTCTTCTTGGAACCCTTGTGCCATTGTGAAGTGAGAAATGTAAGTAAAAAAAAAATACCTTCTTAATTTTACTGTTATAATTTTGTGTGTAAAATGTGGGCATTACAACTTCACTATTGTTTACAGAACATAAAATATTTTGTCTTTTATTCATATCTATAACACAGCGAAGAGAAGGATATAAATAACGAAATACAGTTGCTGTCGAAACAGTTACAGGAAACCGTTTAACCAACCAATGTAATATGTTATGCTAACATTCCCCCCTTATTACATTGTTCGTACAAACATACATTTCCTGATACTGGATGTCCCCCCCTTATTGAGAACACCACAAAGAGGGTCTTCACACGAGCATGTGCCTACAAGGTCTCGATACACATGATTTTTCTAAGGTTGACCATAAACCTAGAGGGACAGGAGCACTTTTTGACTGTTCACCTCGGTGGTTTTATGGGTTTACCATAAACCAAGAGGATGATACCTCGGTGGTTTTACAAGTTTACCACGAACCTAGTCCGAGTACCATGCACTAATTTCAGTGCTTTTCTACTCCCCATGACGATCTTCAGTTCAGAGGTCCTAAATAGGAAACTATGCACCATCTACACTTTATTGAACAACCAAACAACATAGGAAAACAACAAACAATACTGACAAATATTCCACATTCACTTATAATAATCATAGCAATCATGTTCTTAGTTGTAGCCACTGATGTCAATTGTCATTTAGCCAATCCTCAACAACAAAGGAAACAAATCACTGCCACTGGATGTTGCCCTTGACTAACTCGTTTTTGCCCATAATGTGAAAAATGAATACTGAGAAAGAAAATGCATCAAGAAACATACTATTGACTAGATCTCGCCACTTAGACCTTGTTGCACATGGTTCATGTTACAAATGAATATATTCACAAGCGAACCATCTTATTTTTGAAGCACGACACTCAGAGGATCAATTCAAAATGAAGAACCATTGGCAAACAACTATGCTCTAAAATAATCCATTAATTTCAACATCCGATCACAAAACAACAGAACACGGAAAAAAACAGAAACTGAAATAAACACAAACCAAAAATTGTGGAATTTGGTCCTTAATACCTTATTCGCCACAATATCTGTCAGCGGCCTTGTCGCTTGTGGCTTGCAAGAGGTTGTTGGATTTCCTCCAGCCTCCATTGTCCTCCATCCTCCTTCATTACTGCTTACAGTACTAGAGATGATGTGAAGCCAATCTCATCAACATCTTCCTCACTCTCATCAAAATCTTGTGGATCTTCTATATGAGCAGTATTAGCTCCATTGTGTTTTATATTTCCTTGTAGAACATATCTTGCTCGGCTATGACAGTTTCACATTGTATGACCTTTCTTCTAACAATAGTGGCATTCAATCTCTTCTTTAGCCCCTTGTTTATTTTTATCTGATCGCCTGTGAAATTTTTAGTTTGTGGAATAAAATCCACTTACTTGTTGAGTATCACCTTCTGCAACATCATCAGTTATGTGCTTTTCCTCTGTGAGAAGAGCCGCAATCATGTCATCTAGATATTTAGACTGAATTTGACTGAGAGAAAAAACAACATTGTTGTATTTGGAAGATAGACAGTTTAATAGGATAGCTTTGGCATCCTCGTCTTCTATCACAACTTTTACTTCTGATAGTTGTCGAAGTAGATACCGAAGATTATTAATGTGGGTAGACATAAAAATTCTTTCTTCCATTTTGAATCTATATAACTGAAGTTTTAGGGAAAACTTCACGTTCATTGCTTTCGCTCCAAATAATTGATTTAAATTATCCCACATGTCCTTAGAAGATTTATTGAGATCAACATGATGGATTTTAGAATCAGAGAGAGCAAGGCCAATAATGGATTTTTCTTTATCATCTATGCATTTCCATTCTGCTAATTTGGCGGCACCTGCGGGAGTTTTCTCTTTCCCATCTACTATACCCCATAAGTTTTTATGCATAAGTTGCATTTGGATCTTCACCTTCCATGTATGAAAGTTTAACCACGAGTATTTTTCCAAGTGAATGTCCATAATAACTACTAAAGAAAAAAAAATGGTGAAGTAGAAAGTAAATTGCCAATTAGGACTCTCTGTCATATGTTTTGCACTTCTCCATTGTCTACTTTCTTGACACCCTTTTTTGTTGGCAAAGGCATGGTCTTATCTTTTACAATATTCTTTTCGACGAGCCTCCGCTTATCCTGTTATCATTTTTAAATAAAGCCAAAACCTCAACTTTTGCGAGGAGAGAAGAATAATCAATTATGAAACCATTTTCTCCACATTCCTCTGTAGATTCGTTGGAAGAAATGATCAGCCTCAGTGACGCTCCACACCTCTCTACATCCCTTTGAAAAAAAAGATAGAATAGAGAAAAAGTTTGATAGATGAAGAAAAGTTGATTGTTCATCATCTAGCAAAAAACAAAGGTATTTGGCTCACCCATGAGAAGTCTGAATACACGGTTGAAGGTGCACGATGTCTAGGTAGCCTGCTTAGACCCTCAGACGTTTTCTTCTTGGAAGATTCTCCTCATGGCTCACCAACCGTTGGCTGCTGGCAGTGCTTTGGCGCTTCACCTCCTCCCATGCTTCTGCCCACACGGCTCACACAAAATCCACACAGGTTTCTTGGCTGAGTTGGCGAGCAAGAGATTTCAGGTGCCTCCTCTCATGTCGTCCAATCGCTTTATGCTCTGATACCAATGTTTACAAAACATAAAATATTTTGACTTTTATTCATATCTATAACATAGTGAAGAGAAGGATATAAATAAAGAAATACAGTTGTTGTAGAAATGGTTACAAGAAACCGTTTAACCAACCAATGTAATATGTTACGCTAACAACTATATTGTGTGTTGGTGCTTCGTGTGGGGTTTTTGCCTCACTAAATCAAGGGTTCGTGCTCCTTGTCTAGTTTTTTACACACTAAATTACTTTTCTTTGAGTAATCTAGGCAAATTTCAAGTGGGTTTTCTTCCCCATGAGGGTTTCACACTTACATATGGTGTTCTTGTGTTGATTACTTTACTTTCTTGATCTTGTAATTAATTTTGTATATTTAAATAAGCACACATTATCATGGATGTTGTATAAAAAATCTAATGAATGAATATATGGTTCAGTAAATGATAGTAAATTTACCATAGGAATTATTCACCCCCCCCCCCCCCCCCCCCCCCCGCTCAGTCCCTTGTCCTTCTAACAAAGAATATTTTTACAAGTAAAATATATATTTTTAAAATATTCCCTTCCCTTTAAACTTGTATATGAAGGTTGAAGGGAAAATTAATCGGTTCTAAAATAAAGGCAGTGGATTTACAAAAAATGTTCCTAGATAGTCATTTGGATGAAAGTGATACATTTGAAAAGGATCCAACACATATAGATGTTGACAAAAATGATCATATAATTAATTTAAAAATACAAAATGTTAAATTTTTCAGAGTGATTATTAATGTGGTGGAGTTATGATTAAATTTTAATCGATATATTAGTGTATCCACAAGGAAAAAAATGACTTGAATGAAAAAAAGTAAATAAACAAGTTTATATTTTAGAGTCCATTATAGTTTAGGTGGATTTGATGGAGGAGGGATTTGAATTGGTGTGCACTTTCAATTCAGATTGTTGTCTTCGAATGTTTTTCTCGCAAGAACCACCTTTGAAGTCACTCATATTTATGTTACCTATTCCATAGGTAAAAGGCTCTAATAAGAAAATAATTAAATCCGTAAACATATATCCTAAATATTGATGTGTTCTCATTTACTTTAAGAAGTGAACTAGACATTCTTGGTTGAAATATTTGAGGAAAACAATACTAAGCTAAAATATCCCCCTTATACAATATGAGGTCCAACTCAAGAATTCCAAATCCATAAGATTTCAAAAAAAATTTCAAAAAAGTTTCCTAACGGTTTCAAGTTCCATCTCAAAATGAAAATAATTATATTGAGTAGTTTGAGTAATAATGAATACAATGTTTTTTCTATGGTTGGATGAAAGAATGATAGTTTATATGATATGAACCTTTGAGATCAATATTTATAGATTCATATGTTATTCATGTAGTGCGTACCAACTTTCCACTCTAAGAGATTCATATAAAAGAAGTGTAGTCAATGTGTGACCTTCAAAAAGAAATGAGTGTTTCATAAATAGAAGAGGACGAATTTTGGCTATCTAAAACTTTCAACTGTGATGAGAATCTCTATTTGCTTCACTAGTTGTGTCTTCTTCAAATCTACTCGCATTATGAGTGACTTGTGCCACACGTGATAACATTCATTTCAAACATGGTCAAAGGCGCAAATTATGAATCCTTTTGCAGTTAACTTTGTTTCTATTTGTTTTCATATGTCCTGCAAAGTTATCACTTCTATCTTTGATGGATTGACATAATCATGAGAAACAAAAATACTGTCAACTATAAAAAGTCACATAAATATTTCTTCTAAATCATTTTATTCTTTCATTTCACATGAAAAATGATTTATTGGTTTAATTTTAAGGTCCTATAAAAAAAGTTCAGCTTGGAGCAAGGTGACCAAAGCCATTAGCTCGACATCAAGAAATGTGAAAGTAATTAGAACAATAAAAAGTCACATGTTCAAATGTTGACTTACGTGACAACACTATTAACAAAAATGTTGGTTAAGCATTGGGCTTATTGGACATCAAGGGCTTACACGCAAACCTATTTTAGGATTATGTCATATCAAATATTTGCAACTCATAATCTAATATTTCTTTCTTTGTGAGCTTCTAATATTTTAGGACTATGTTTTAACACATCACAATCCAAGCTTATTTGTTTGTGAGCTTCTGAATTGGTAGTAAACTAAAATAAAATCTTCTAATGTTCTACCAATGCATGTAATGCAAACGCTTGCGTTTTCATCGCTATTTTATAAATTTTCATTTAAATTCTAACAGCTATAGCCTGTGCGCTAGCTGGCTACTGGACCGTGGATGAGATTTCTCAGCATCTTAAAATATTTTTCAATTCCTAAAGTGCGTTTACTATAATTTTCCACGTTCCTCGCTTTCAGCGCGGCTGTTTATATAGAAATTTAAAGATCACGAATCCTGGAAAACTAACATAAAAACAAGGTCAGACTATAATTTCACGTGAAATTTAGCCCGACCAGATCCGAAAAAGCGTGTATATATTTCAACGTGTTGATAAATTTCACTTGAGCTAGCTGTGTGTAGAAAGACACCCATAATCAATGGGTCTGTGAGCACTATAAATACCCAATAAGCCATTTCATATTCTTCAGCATGCAATATTTCTTTTCACTTATATCGTGCGTATAAAGCAAGATTTCCATCATGAGAAAGATAGTTGCAGCGCTCTTCATGGTTATGATTCAAGTTGCAAGCACCATGCCACTGATAACGGCGTGGACTCCTCCTAGTACTCCAGCACCAAAGTGCCCAGTTGATGCTGTGAAGCTAGGAGCCTGTGTTGATGTTCTTGGTGGGCTGGCGCATGTAGCGCTAGGAGATCCAGTTGTAAACAAGTGCTGTCCTTTGTTGCAAGGTGTTTTGGCATTAGAGGCAGCAGTGTGTTTGTGTACAACCATTAGGGCTAAGCTTCTAGATCGACTTAATATCGTTCTTCCATTAGCACTGAAGCTTCTTGTTATCTGTGACAAAACTCCTCCACCAGGATTCCAATGCCCTGCTCAATAAGTTTCTCTCCTAATTAAGGTTTCCTTACAATCTGTTTTCTGCTTATTATTGTATGTTTGAATAGGGGTTGACTTCAATTCGGTATTTGATGCTTATTAGTGAAGGGATACCTGAGTTGAATGTAATCTTGTAATAAGAGGTATGAGTGCGGTAATTTGTAATGTGTGAGACTAAGCTTTCACATAGTGTGATGTCTTGTATGTTTCCGGCAGCTTTCTATGAATAAAGCAAAAAAAAAGTAAAAAATTTAGATTTAATTTTATTGATTGGTAATTTGACGGGTTCTGCAATCAAAAAATATATGAAATAAAAGTGACAGTGTAAGAAATAGCTTTAGAATATTATTTATTACCTTGGCAATTTAAATGGTAAAACAACACTTCATTGTATTATCTATTGGAACAAAATATACGTCGTCTTTGTTGTTACCTTGAAAATATTTGAGAACTCTTTCTATCATTATAAATTTGTTAAAAATATATGTCCACTTGTTTGATTGTTCATACTTGTCATTACTAATAAGTTGAGAGTACTTTTATTCTGTAAGTATTGAAATTGTTTCTGTGTTTAATTTCAACGTGTTAATAAATTTCACTTGAGCTAGCTGTGTGTAGAAAGACACCCATAATCAAGGGGTCTGTGAGCACTATAAATACCCAACAAGCCATTTCATATTCTTCAGCATGCAATATTTCTTTTTAGTTATATCGTGCTTATAAAGCAAGATTTCCATCATGAGAAAGATGCTTGCAGTAATCTTCATGGTTATGATTCAAGTTGCAACCACCATGCCACTGATAACGGCGTGGACTCCTCCTAGTACTCCAGCACCAAAGTGCCCAGTTGATGCTGTGAAGCTAGGAGCCTGTGTTGACGTTCTTGGTGGGCTTGTGCATGTAGCGCTAGGAGATCCAGTTGTAAACAAGTGCTGTCCTTTGTTAGAAGGTGTTTTGGCATTAGAGGCAGCAGTGTGTTTGTGTACAACCATTAGAGCTAAGCTTCTAGATCGACTTAATATCGTTCTTTCATTAGCACTGAAGCTTCTTGTTATCTGTGACAAAACTCCTCCACCAGGATTCCAATGCCCTGCTCAATAAGTTTCTCTCCTAATTAAGGTTTCCTTACATTATTCCATGTTTGAATAGGGGTTGACTTCAGTTCGGTATTTGATGCTTATTAGTGAAGGGATACCTGAGTTGAATCTAATATTGTAAGAAGTACGAGTGGGTAATTTGTAATGTGTGAGATTAAACATTCACATTGTGTGATGTCTTGTATGTTTCCGGAATTTTTCTATGAATAAAGTAAAATTAGCAATTGCATGTGTATAATGCAATGTGAACGCCGAACGGTATATGTTATTTGATTCAGAGGGATAGTTATTACTTTTGTAGATTATGTTGATGAGGGGTGTGATTGATACTATAAGTGTAGGAGTATAGATGAAACATTACATTTAAAGGTTCTATCTATACATTTCAATTTTTTTACAAATTCATACATAAACATTTGCAAATCTTGTATTATGAGTGGTAGATTTTAGCGGACTATTTTATTTGAACTAAACATGAATACATGAAAATTTCCGTATATTTGCAAATTTTATATCATAAGTGGTTGACTTTGGTGGCCAATTTTATTTGCACTAAACATGAATACAGTTGATATCACTTTGGATAAAAGAAGTTTGAGTAAAGTATTAGTGGAGGTGCTATCAAAGTAGAGGGTAGTATTTACGACGGGTTGTTTTTGTTGAGTGATAGTAGTCTTGACTCCTCCTTTCTTCTTCATAACATAATCATTGTACTCACTGTGTAGGATGTCCCACAGAATTCCATTTACCATGTAATCATAATACAACATGTTTCCATGTGGAGAAAGAAAATATCCATGCATAATAAAAAGATTATGATGTTTGATGCTTCTAACTTAGTTTCAATTCAAGTGCTCACTGGCAACCTGCAGGTAATGGACCATCAAACACTCTAGCGCATGATCAACAATCTTGATGTAAAAGACTTTAATGTCTAGCCATTTAAGGCATTTCTGCCGCACGAGGCACCTAGATTCACAACAAAATTGAATTACTTTTAATGGTGTGAAAGATTCCATCAGTTGACACATCATAGATTTGGAGCTAAATGTGACTATGTTCGAAGAACTCTCTGCCATGTACACAAAAATCAAAATTTAAATTCATTAAAGAAAGAAAAGAAAAACCATACTAAGTATACCTATATTAAAGTTTTGAAAAAGAGGAGATGTGCCAGGTTTTAGTGATATCTTGCAAGTTTTGTGGTGCTATTATGAAGTCAGAGACACTAAAGAACAAATGGTAAAGAAAGAAAAAATTGTCAATCAATGGTCAGTGGTCACACTATTTCTAAAAATGGAAATTGTATATTAATATGATGCAATGCTGACTTGAATCTCTGCAACTCATTCACCGATTGTTGTGATATTTCTAAAAACATAAATTCTAGAAAAATAAATATATTGCTAATCGTGCATTGATGAGAAGTGTTTTTTGGAGTTTCATGAAATTACATTACTGTGTTTAAATATTGGGTCTATTACCAGTGGTTTAAAGTTATTATAGCTTATGCAGTCCCTTTTCCATTCTTCTTGTTTCATTGTGTGTTTCCCATTCCAAGATTTAGGTAAACAAACTTGAAATTATGTTGTCTAAATATTATGAGAATTGAACAGGGTATATGAGCTTGCCCTTGCCTAGAAAGCTCCAACACATTAAAACCTTAATGAGAGAAAATGACATCCACAATATTTTCATTTTGAGCTCTTTAAAATATAATGCAAGGATGTTCTCTGTAAAAATATAATGATGTATTAATCAATCTCATATTTATAATTCTACTTCTCACATCCTCAAGTTTCTCAACTAAGTGGCTCAGCCAAAAACTGTGTTGACAAGGTTCTAAATATTTTATCTGAGTTTCCATCAATGTCACATCACCTACTCTATCATCTCTCAAATATCCTCTATACACTGATCCAACGTTGCCTATTCCTAACAAGTTTTTCTCATTAAATCCGTCAATTGCATTAAAACTATATCCATAAGAAATTTTGAGGTGCTCAATTCTTTTGTAGAATAGCTAGTGCTATATCCACTACTTCCAAAGTCCATCTCCACAAGAAAACCAAAAGTAAAGAACATATCACAAAATCACTAACACTAACTACCACTATCACTATTTTGAAATGTGAAGCAGTTATTTGACTTGGACATTCAGGAAACAATAATTTCCTTGGTGCACAGAGCCCAACATTTCCATTAAGTAAAACAATAGCATTGGCATTAGTGAAAACACCGTCTTTTAGAATTTCTCCCATGACTCTGTTGAAAGATAGATTTAGATAGCAAAGAAATTGAAGTTTCTTGAGGAGTTTTGGTAGTGGACCAGTTAAGAAATTTGACGAAAGCTACAGGTCAATGAGATATTTCAAATTTTCCATTTCCTCTGGAATAAGACCCTCTAATGTTTCAATCCTACGCAACTTCCAATTGCAATAGGAATGACTCCACAAAACTTATTGCTTGAAATGTCTATATATGTAACCATTGTAATTTTTCCAATCTCTTCCAGAAATCACCCTCTTAATGCATTCCATGAGAGATTTAAATACAACTGAATATTTTGAAGACCTGTAAGATGTTCTCTAGGTATACTGACCAACAACGTATTGTAAGACAGGTCTAGCAACCATTCCTTTAGACTGGCAATTATTTTTCCTTACAAACGGTTGTGATACAGAGAAAATATTCTTATCTCTTTGAGGTTACCAATTGAATCAGAAATTCTTCTAGATAGATTGTTCTGACCAAGAGACAAGAGTAAATCTAAGTAGTTTAAGTTGCACAAATTTGTAATTTATGGATGTATACTTCCACTTATGTTGTTAGCGGATATTTCAAACTAAGAGAGGTTAGGTGAAAGTTGGCTAATGGAGAGAGGAAAAACACTAGTAAAATGATTACTAGAAAAAATTATTTGCCACAAATTAAAGCCCACCAAAATTCACTATGGGCAGATCGAACCAAACTCGCTTCGTTGGCCGACACATGCAAGAAAAATTTGTTACAAAGAAAATGAAAAAATCATGTGTAACGACCCAAAAATCACACACACGAACAACACAGTAAAAGACAGGATATATATATTTTTTGACTTGCTTGACACATAACATGATGCAACATGTCATCACCAAGGATACAACTAACTCTGTTAACAACTCGATACAAGGATGGCCATAAAAGCAGCACGAAAAACGTCCACACCTATCAAGGACAATATTTTTTTTTTTTTACAGAACAACATAGAAGCCCAACCACATGACACTCTCACAGCTAGGGCAAGCTATAGTAAGAAATGATTGGAGGTTATTTATTTTGATAAGACACCCTGGATAAAGTTAAAGGAAGAAGGTCAAATGAATTCACCCTTAAGACGTCATTAGCTCTTACAAAGGTTTAATTGAAGCTTGAGGTTTTATACGTAGTTAAATAGAGCTCTTACTTAGGCTTCACCGAAAGAGCTTATCAAGAGGAAGCTACTTACTTTTAAATAGGCTGAGAGATAAATTGAGTGGTTTCAAAATTTTCTTCTCTTACTTGTTAAATCTTATTAGAAACTAACCATTGTTTTCCATTAAGCTTGTCTTTAGCGTTCACCAAAAGAGTAGTGTTTACTAGTTCAGTTAGGGATAACACGTTATAGAAAATAACTTTGCAAGGATAGTCTCACTCTTGATTACTTAAGGTATTGTTTGTTTACAAGGGGATCTAAACCACAACATATTTCTTTGAATAAAACTTTTAGGTAACTTCAGTAAGGAAAAGCCACCCCATTAAAGCTTGCATATAACCCATCAATACAAAGTCTTAGAAAGATTTAAATTAACACTTAATTCTCAAGATCAAAGTTTTACAATGCGTATGCCAGTGAAGAGATGGAATATTATTTCTCACTAAGAAGAGTTACCAACTGAAATACAAAAAAAAGGAAAAAATTACTACTTCCGTAATTCTCCGAACAATTCCAGGCAAAAGGTCATGTAAACTCTCTTTACAAGCAATGTTACACAATTTACAACAGATTGGACATTTTTACAAGGAACTTCATAAATTGTACAGATGAACCTTTAACACTCTTTTCCTCTAGTCTACTCGCATAATCCATCTGCACAAATATTAACTAGAGTCAGTTCGCTAGAACTGAGCATGTTAATACTACCCATTGCAACAGTAAGCTAACATTTTATAGTATCATGAAAGTAAAATTCTAAACTCAAGAATGGATCAAATCACAAACCACTAATCAATATGTTTCACAAGATGAAGAGATTTATACCAGCCAACAAGGAGGAACCCCAATATTCAAGTGAGAGAGATATTCCAAAGCCAAACAAGGTGAGACCTTATTGGTAAAGACAACAAGGCTGAGAGTATTGAGATTTCAGTCATGTAATCCTATGGATTACGTGATTGAAATCTAACACCCAAACATCATTCTATTATTATTAACCAAAAGGATAAAGATCAGTCAGATGACTTAACATATTCAAAATCGTTTGGTAACAAGACTGCATTGACACACGTCCTTGTTTTAGGAAGAATATAGGCCCCAACCATATATGAACACAAATCAGTCAAAGATTAAAGTTAACTTCACTCAACTGAATAAACCAACATACATATAATACTCAAAACACATTAACTGAATCTGAAGATTCAATATACCAAGTAATTCTCACCGAACCTAATTATTTTTCTTCAAGAAGTTAAATAAATTAGATTCTATCCAACTAAATTACATTCAACAACTATAGTTGGATTATGTAGTGCCGCAAAAAGATGACGCTCACGACGACGACGACGATGACGACACGCCACAACCAAGCAACCCGAAATTGCGAAACAATTAAAAAAAAAAACGGAAGGGATCCTGGCCAACGCAAGGACCATTTTGTTATTACCGACGTGGTGGGTCCTCAAGCCACCACGTGGCTTGCCACCACAATTTTGATTCTGCTCGATTTTCCTAATGAGAATCGACAAGTGGAAATATATGTTGCAGAGTGTATGTGTATTGATTTTAGCTTGTCGAGCTACTGAGTAGGTCACATTGCATAAACTATGCTCCAAGCCACATATTTACATTGCTTGGGTTAATCTCCCATTACCTTGGTATCATTTTCCCGATGTTAGGATCAAGATTATTTCCATAACTTGGCTAGATAACATACAACTCGGCAAGCCTAACACTTTGGGACTCGGGCTTATTCTATTACAATGTAGATTGAATTATCCAAGTAACAACCCACCTTACTCGGCATGGATTTAGATGCCACAATCGAATGAACCAAATTTATATTATTTAGGTTAATTAAACTAACCGACATGACCATAAAATCAAACACAACCATTTGTTAGTGGATCCACACAGCTAGGGACATATATGTGGCTGAAAAGGGAAGGAAACACGTGACCGAGGCCACGGTAAAAAGGTTAAGCGGCCAAGATACAAGCTATTTACCGAGTTACATCGCATTGCATGGAACAAATTCATAAGTGAATTGACTGTTTAGCTTGGCAAGGTAACAGATGAGAATACTCATGCTACATCTAAAACGTAGCCACATTCACGTGGCACACAACATGGTTTAATGCGATCGACATGGCCAATTTAAACATGCACCGCTAATATACATAAGTAAGCATACCACACAAATCTTGGTGGTTTGCCTGACCCCTACGTGGGGAGAAAAAACTAGGATCACTATCGTGGTCGTAGCCACTACGTGGGGACATAATAAAAGTTTAGGTTGGAAAATCATGGTTGGGGACTGGGTGGCTCAACCAACACCAGCCAAATCATTTAAAACTCCTCTCCATGCGTGCAAGTGATGCCACTCCTACTGGCCGCATATCTTCATTTAAATCACTTAGATTTTGCAAATCTCATATCTTTGCACAGTTGGCCTGTCGTTTCTATACTGTCCTGGCCGCTTGAAGTTCAATATGGTGGTTGAAAGATGAAGCCACGGACCAGAGGGAAGGCGTGAGATCTTGTTTGAATCGCGCCCTGGCCGCGCAAACAGAAAAGGAGAGGGTGGTATGGAAGAAGCTACAGGCGAGGAGGGGGCGGGAAAAAATGGCGTGTTACCTCCACTTTCATTTGGTGCTGCCACAGCATGTCTCATGGCCAGGTTTCATGGCTGCGGCCTGTGACAGTGAGACAACCAAGCAGTGGCACAGTCAAACAAGTCCCCCTCTTCGTTTTTGAGCGCTTACAACAAGCAGGTTGTCTAACTATGGTGTTATCTGTTCAGTATCGAATGCATATCCTCAAACTCGGGATTCCCTTCGAGATATTTTGTCAAATCGATGTAAGGGACAGATGAGGGTGTCACGAGGAGACATGGTGCAAATTTATTACAAGGATATTTTCCTGATCTGAGAACATTCTCATTTTACGGTGCAGCTCCGTGGAGGAGAATCTCACAGAGGTGGGATCTGTTTCATATCCAGCACTGTCACAGGAGCACAGTTTGCTTTGCAATACATATGGACTTTTCAGCGCAAGTTTCATTTTTTTTCATACAGTGGGTTAACATGATAGCCCTTTACATGAGAATATGTCATGAAGTTTTATTTGTTTTGCATGATAAAATGTACTTATCAGCATATAATTTTGGTCACAGTTTGCTTGGCAGATGATATTACAGAGATAACCGTAATTTTCTGAATTGATATAAATTAGAATATATTGGTAATAGACATTATATAAAAAGTATTAATAATACAGTTCATCTTAATAAATAATAACAGTTCATACGTATTTAGTTTGCAAGCCTATTACTTTATTATGAATTAATTTTAAATATATATACCCCTTTTTAGTTATTAGTGAATATATGGTAATATAAGCTTAATAAGTTTAGGAGCTTACAATTTACTATTTATTTCTACATTAAGTTTAATAGGAACATTAGTATGAATTATTTTAAAATAGATTTGATTTTTATTTCCCTTATTAATTTGCAAATAATTTTACAATGAATTCTTAAATGAAGAAAAACATAATAGAGCTAGAGACATAGAATTACTTTATTGGCATATTTAAAACTATTTAAAACTTAAGGTCTTTCCATCAACATTACAAGAAGAGATAATGAACTAATATTCCAACTTTTCAATACATCTCTTTCAAGTAACAAAATGAAATCTAATATGTATATTTTATTTTTTTGTAATTTCCTAACATTCCACAAAAGAGTCCACAATATTTCCATTAAGTTTTAAAGCAAGAACTACTAACATTTCAACAAGATCAACATATTTATATGAGGTTCCAAGCCAAGTTAAAGGAGAATAAATAGATGGTCTTTCTTTCAACTTTTGATTCCATCCATATTACAAACCTTACTAATGAAGTTCAAAAACAAATTTCCTTCAACATCTTGCTACAACACTTCCTACTTCATGTGGAAACAAATTTACAATAATGGAAGCTAAAATACAAAGCAATATTACATTTTTCCTCCACTCAAGGTGGGTAAAAACACATGGTGGTTTCACATTGTCATCAACAAGGTTCCAATGCTCCAAATATCAACAAGGTGGCTCCTCCATAGTTTGCTTGATTCACAACAAAATAAGGGGAGAGGCAACGCTCTCCTCCCAACCAAGATACCCAATGGAGAAGAGAAGCCATCCTCTCCATTAGCCCCCGAGCCCCAACCACATCACAATGGGAGAAAAATCCAACTCATGGCAACTACTAGCTTCCACATAACTCAACATAAAATTTCACATTCATTCCATAATCCTTCAAAACAAAATCAACAACACAACAAGAGGGGAAACAATCACAACAACAAGTCACAAGGCTTACCAAGAAAGCCACAAGAGTAAGACATATGGGGAGGCCACTTATGCCTCCCAATGGGAATGGGTGCCACCTAAAAGCCTCCAATGCAAACACAATACCCCTAACAACTCTTATGCCTCCCTCAAGTACCCCTTATCCCTCCATTCACTCTTATGCCTCCCTCAACTCTTATGGCTCCCTCAAAGTAAAACAAGAAGAAAATGCAAGCATTTCTCTTACAAGGTGGGCACCCAACCCAAACTCCCTCCTCAAGAACATGATCTCTTATGCCTCCCTCAATTAAACTCCCCATAGTCTCCTCCCACTCCCAACTTAGGCATTCTACCCATTCCCCGACAAGCATTTCAAACAACAATATTCAACACAACATAAATATACATTCATATAACAAAAAGAAGAAACATAATGCAAACAAAGGTGAAGCTCCTACCTTTCCATGGTAGAGCTTGCTCCAAGTATGAAGTCTCAAATCCCTCCAAAGATCAAGCAAGCATCCACAAGCTCCAGCAAAATTCCCACAAGTATCAACAAGCTCCAAAAATCCACAAACTCCTTCCAATTCCTCTCCTCTCCAAAATACACAAGACTAAAAATGAAACTTCCAACCCCCAAAACAAACAAGAGGATCAAATAAATAGAGAAAAGAGAGGGAGGGATGATGTGGCTCCAAGTAGGATGCCACCTCCTTTTCCCTCCACTCCACATCATTTGGTCAACTTCATATTCCAATGCACCATTAATAAGTGGTTGAAAGAAAGGCAAGCACCTTACACACTCCAACTAAGCCCACTCCCTCAAAGGACAAAATTAAATTTTGAAAGAAAGTGCAATTAATATTTTACCCTTTTATCCCCCCAAAAACACCTAAAAGACCCTAAATTTGGCCTTCCAACCCATAGGTAGGGTTGGCATGGGGTTTTAAGAGGTGTGGGACAAGTTTGACTTGTCCCACAAGCTTTGAAATTTGGCCTCCAAGGCCAAATTCGAGTTTCCCATGTGGGGTAGAGTGTGTTACACTCAAACTCAAACACACATCAATCCACACAAAATCCCAAGTAAATCAAATCCTAATAAATGAACTCTCTTAGGTCACATCTTTTAATTAGTTTAGGACAATTTCAAATTAACTTAATTAACCCACTACAACCCATGGCTAACAAAGGGGTAAACTCCAATCCAAAGAATATGAATAATAACACAAGTAAAATTTCACTTACTAAGAGCAACACATACAACATAATAAAAGGGAAAAATTAAAACAAAACAACACATGATCCCTAGGTCACAATTTTCCCTTTACCAAATAATTCTAACACACACACAATTACTTGTTGCCATGGTGACCTTAGCTGGATTCTTCTCGAATTCCGATGTGGTTGGTCTCCACTCCCCAATATTGTTGTGAATATAATATACCTGCAGAATAGAGAATACCTCCTTCGGCCTGTTGGCCGCATTAAAACATTCATGCCAAATATACAATATAATCTAAAATAAACGACACATGATTTACTATCATCTATGCAAGTACGATATCACTAACACTTTCTAGCACATTTCTATTCCACATTTCATTTATGTCAAAACGATCATCACGCATTAGTCCAATTATCAAGTTCTACTCAATATGATTAAACATATCACATGTCATAATTAAAGATAAATAACCCTGTCAAAAGTATACAAATATCGTCATCAAATGTCCACCAGTAAACCATATGCATCATATAAAGATCAAATCACTAACAGTCCAATGTCTATGATATCTACTAGCATGCTAAATCAAGAAGCCATAATAATCCATAAGTGAAGTAATCAGTCTCGAAAACAACAAAACAAAATGGTGTCGAAGGGAAGTGGGCACTACATCCCCCTCCCCTTAGACTCGACTTCCTCCTCGAAGTCACTGGAAAAGGTGTGGAAACTGTCCTCGTAGCAAAGTAGCATCCTCCCAAGTAGCTGCAGTCTCATCATACCTGTCCCATTGGACCCGAACCTGATCAATCTCTCTGCCGCGAAGGCCCAGGGTCCTGCGATCTATAATGCGCATGGGCTCCACCATCACCTGCCCCTGATCCTGCACCTGCAATGCAGTCCAATCTAGCACATGAGAAGGATCAGAAATATATCTCCTAAGCACAGAAACGTGAAACACATCATGGACGCACGATAAGCTAGGTGGCAATGCTAGACGATAGGCCAAGGGACCGAGGCGCTCCAAGATCTCAAAGGGACCCACAAACCTAGGAGCAAGCTTAGAACCTTTTCCATAACGGATAGGGCTCTTATGCGGTCTGACACGAAGAAACACCTTCGTGCCTACCTCAAAATTGTGATCTGTCCTATGCTGATCTGCATACTTCTTCTGTCTATCCTGTGCCTCCTGCAATCTCTGTCTGATCAAGGTAACCTGCTGCTCCATATCCTGTAATAAAGCTGGCCCAAGGGAAACCCTGTCCTCAATCCTATCCTAACTAAGAGGTGTCCTGCACTCTCTACCATATAATGCCTGAAAAGGAGCCATGCCTATAGAACTCTGGAAACTATTATTGTAGGCTAAACTCCACCAACTACAGATACTCCTCCCATCTCGACTGATGATCCATCACGTACATCCTGAGCATATCCTCCAAAATCTGATTCACCCTCTCTGTCTGTCCATCTGTCTCAGGGTGATAAGCTGTGCTGAAATTAATCCTCGTCCCGAGGGCATACTGCATGGTGGTCCAGAAATGGGAAGTGTACAAAGGGTCGCGGTCGCAAATGATCTTCCGCGGAATCCCATGTAATCTGAAAATCTCATCAAGGTATACTCGTGCCACAACACTAACTGTATAGGTGGTCTTTACTGGAGAAAAATGAGCTACCTTCGTCAATTTATCCACCGTGACCATGATGGCGTCGTGATGGTATCTCGACGTAGGTAACCCAACGATGAAGTCCATGGAAATGGTGTCCCACTTCCACTCCAGTATGGCGTGAGGATAGAGAAGGCCAGCTGGATACTGATGCTCGACCTTCACCCTCTGGCACTCTAAATAGCGTGACACAAACGAAGCCACATCTCTCCGAAGTCCTCTCCAAAAATACAACTGTCTCAGGGTGGCGTGCATCTTCTTCACCCCGGGATGGGCTGAATAAGGTGCACGATGAGCCTCTGTCAAAATGTCATGTCTCAAGCCTCCATCTATAGGAACATATATCCGACCTCTGTGTCTGAGAAGACCATCTGCCTCTAATGAAAATCCATCAAATCTCCCCTCAAGGGGTCTCTGAGACTCAATCTCTGCTCTGGCTGCAAGGTAGAAACTATCCTGAGGAAGCTGCTGCAAGATCCTACTCCGCAAATCTGTGCCCACTGAGGTGGCCATAGCCACATGTCTCTGCCTACTCAAGGCATCTGCAACCACATTCTCCTTCCCTTTCACATGCTCTATCTCCATGTCATACTCACAGAGTAACTCCATCCAACGCCGCTGATGAGCGTTGAGATTGGGTTACGTGAAGAGGTGGCGAAGACTCAAGTGATCAGTCCTGAGTGTAAATCTCCGGCCAAGAAGAAAATGTCTCCACCGCACTAAGGCATGTACCACTGCTGCAAGCTCAAGGTCATGGGTCGGATAATTGAGCTCATAATCTTTGAGTTTGCGAGAATCAAAGGCAACTACCCTACCCTCCTGCATTAACACACCTCCAAGTCCTGCCAAGGAAGCATCTGTGCAAACGTAGAACTCACCCTGAGGATCTGGCACTGCAAGAATAGGTGCTCTCGTGAGGCATTCCTTCAGTGTACTGAAAGCCTGCTCACATCTATCTGACCATAAAAACTTCTTCCCTTTCCACTGAAGAGAAGTGATAGGGTGCGCAATCCGAGAAAAGTCCTGAACAAACCTCCTGTAGTACCCTGCTAGACCCATGAAACTACGCACCTCGGTCACACTAGTGGGTGCTGGCCAGTCCATGATGGCTCGAATCTTGGAAGGATCGACTGCGATACCTTCCCCAGAAATGATGTGGCCCAAATACTGCACCTCAGGCTGAAAGAACGCACACTTCTCCAAGTTCCCGTAAAGGCGCTTGTTCGCGAAGACACTGAAGAACCTGGCGAAGGTGCTCCTCATGCTCCTCACGTGTGCGTGAGTAAATCTAGAATGTCATCAAGGAAGATGAGCACGAAGCGATCAAGGAAGGTCCTGAATACCCCATTCATCAAACTCATAAACACTGCGGGGGCATTCGTCAAACTAAAAGGTACCACTGTGAACTCGTAGTGGCCATATCTCATATGGAATGCTATCTTGTGAATATCTGTCTCCGCAATCCTGAGTTGATGGTACCCTGACTTAAGATCTATCTTAGAGAAAACTTTAGCCCCCTTCATCTGATCCAATAAATCATCAATGCGTGGAAGGGGGTAACGATTTTTGATAGTTACTTTATTCAGCTGACGGTAGTCAATACACAACCGAAGAGATCCATCTTTCTTCTTTACAAAGATCACTCGGTGCACCCCAAGGGGATACACTATGACGGATTAGGACTTTCTCCAGAAGGCCCTCAAGCTATAACTTGAGCTCACATAACTCAGGAGTAGTCATCCGATAGGGTGCTCGTGAGATAGGCTCAGCGCCCGGAACTAGATCTATATGGAAGTCGATCTCATGTGGGGGAGGTAAACCCGGTAGCTCCCTGGGAACACATCAGAAAACTCTGAAAAGATGGGATGATCATCGAGGGAAGGTCCTCTTGACTCATCCTCTTATCTATCACTGACCGTAATAGCAAACAACTGACAACCCCGTCGCGCACACCGCTTAAGCTGCATAGCGGAGATGGTGCGAATGGATACGGCCCACCTAACTCCTGATATCATTGACTCTACTCCAAGATCATCTATGCAAGCAATAGTCTTATGGTAACAATCCACTCTAGCTCTGTGAGCGGACAACCAATCCATGTGTAAAATGATGCCATAAGATCCTAATGAAAGGATCCGAAGATCAGAAGTAGTGGTGAAGGGTCCCAAATCCACTACACACTCCTTTACTAAGGATTCTATAGAAATCTTGGCTCCAGAAGCCATCTCAACGTCCCAACTACGGCCTTGCCTAACTACCACCAGCCTACAACGCTCTACTAAGGATGGTGTAATAAAGGAATTAGAAGAACCAGAATCAAATAACATAGAGGTGGAAATACCACCAACACTACCTGTCATCTCAATCACAGTACTCTGAGACTCAGCCTGGCGGTTCTTGATCGCTGCGTAGATCTGATGACTCCATGCCATATCTCCAACAATAGGCTCTTAGCTCTGTGTCTTACCCTTGTTAGGGTTCTGTGGGCACTCTCTCCAATGATGTCCAATAACACCACAACCATAACAGCTGCCTGGTCCTCTCCAGTGGGAAGCAACTCCGGCTGGTACTCTAGATGACTGAGATATAGATCCTGACGATCTGGCTATGGAGTGCTGATGTCACTGCTAACGATCTCCTGCTGACTGAGCTCTCGGTGCACCCTGTGTCCTGATGGGACCCCTAAGAGGAGGCCCCATAATACATCCTCTCTGCGCATCAAATCTCTGAGGAGGTCGGTAAGGTGGGCGGGTCTGCTGTTGTTATGGTGGCCTGAATGAAGCTTGCCCTGAACTCTGTCCACCCCGTGGAGGAGGAACTAACCCCTTCGACCTACCATCCTGCATCTACTGGATTCAGCTCCGAACTCTGTCTCTAGCCTGCTGCATCTTTCCCCGTGTCTCCTCTTCAATATAGGCCTTCTCTATGGCCTCTTCTAATGTCTGTGGATAGTGAATGCGCACTGCGCCACCTAAATCCAAGTTCAGGCCCTGGATGAACCTGTGAATCCGTACCTGCTCATCCTGCATATAGTCGACGTAATGGAGTAGGTCCAGAAATTGACTCTCATACTCAGCTACTGTCATCGATGCCTGACGGAGGTCATGAAACTCGTCTATCCACTGCTAAATAAATCTCTTGGGTAAATACCTACTCCTGAAACGCTCTTCAAACAGCTCCTAGGTAATCCTCTCCGAGTCAACATGGAGCTTTTGTTCCTCGGTCCTCCACCAGACTCCTGCTCCATCCTTCAGAAGATGGATTGCAACACGAGCTTTCATGTTGCTAGTACAAGGGTAGAACTTGAAGCATTCGCTCAAGGTCACCAACCAGGCCTCTACCTAAAAACCACATTTATCACCTGAATAGTGAGATGGTCACAGCTTCAGGATCTCCCTGATATGGTCTGCAGCTGACGTATGACAAGTCCTAGATCTCTCTGTATGCTCCTCCCTCTCTCTAGGGCTCCGAGACCTATCCCTATGTCCTGAGATCCTGTCCCCATGTCCTCTTTGTGGTGACTCTGCCCTAGCTGACTCCGCACAGAAGTTCTCTACCCTATGCTCCTCGCTATGTCGAGGGGATGCCTGGGCATCTACTGATGGCTCCAAACTATGTCTAGCAAGTCATCCTCCCAAGGGCTCTCCGCGTATCGTGGCATTGACATCCTGGAGTGTCTGCAAGATCTGAGGTAGGATCGCTGCTACGGCCTGCTCTGGCGGTGGTATATCTAGGTCTATATGAAGAGACCCCTCGCCCAATCCATGCCTCCGGCACAGATCAAGGCAAGAGTTAGTTCATTTTTCTAGGTTTTATGCCAGTTTTCTAAATTTGTTGTTTCCTATAATTATCAACATCGTGGTTTTATATATTAAAATAATCAGCTCATGACTAGATTAAATATTCATGTTTCATGTTTTCTCCGTGTGCCCAAGGGTCCAAGATTCAAACTGACGACGCGCCACAACCATGCAACCCGAAAATGCGAAACAATTTTTGAAAAAAAAAATGGAAGGGATCCTGACCAACGCAAGGACTATTTTGTTATTACCGACGTGGTGGGTCCTCAAGCCACCACGTGGCTTGCCACCACAATTTTGATTCTGCTTTATTTTCCTAATGAGAATCGACAAGTGGAAGATATGTTGCAGAGTGTATGTGTATTGATTTTAGCTCATCGAGCTACTGAGTAGGTTACGTTGCATAAACTATGCTCCAAGCCACATATTTACATTCCTTGGGTTAATCTCCCATTTACCTTGGTAGCATTTTCCATGTTAGGATCAAGATTATTTACAACTTGGCTAGATAACATACAACTCGGCAAGCCTAGCACTTTGGGACTCGGGCTTATTCTATTACAATGTAGATTGAATTATCCAAGTAACAATCCACCTTACTCTGCCAGATTTAGATGCCACAATGGAATGAACCAAATTTATATTATTTAGGTTAATTAAACTAACCGACATGACCGCAAAATCAAACACAACCATTTGTTAGTGGATCCACATAGCTAGCCACATATATGTGGCTGAAAAGGGAGGAAACGCGTGACCGAGGCCACGTAAAAAGGTAAGCGGCCAAGATACAAGCTATTTACCGAGTTACATTGCATTGCATGGAACAAATTCATAAGTGAATTGACTGTTTAGCTTGGCGAGGTAATGGATGAGATATTCATGCTACATCTAAAATGCAGCCACATTCACATGGCACACAACATGGTTTATCCGATCAACGTGGCCAATTTAAACATGCACCACTAATATACATGGTAAGCATACCACACAAATCCGCCTGACCGCTACGTGGGGAGAAAAAGGATCACACGTGGTCGCAGCCACTACGTGGGGACATAATAAAAGTTTAGGTTGGAAAAACATGGTTGGGGTTGGGTGGCTCAACCAACACCAGCCAAATCATTTAAAACTCCTCTCCATGCGTGCAATCCACTCCTACTGGCCGCATATACATTTACTCACTTTGATTTTGCAAATCCATATCTGCACAGTTGCCCTGTCATTTCTTTACTGTCCTAGCCGTGTGAAGACATTATGGTGGTTAAAGATGAAGCCACGGACCAGAGGGAAGGCGTGAGATCTGTTTGAATCGGCCCTGGCCATGCAAGCAGAAAAGGAAGGGTAGTATGGAAGAAGCTACGGGCGCGTGAGAAGCTACAGGCACGTGGAAAGAAGGCGTGTTACCTCCGCTTTCATTGGGTGATGCGCAGATTTCTCATGCCAGGTTTCATGGCCGTGGCCTGTACAGTGAGACAGCCAGGTCGTGGCAACAAACAAGCCCCCCTCTTCATTTTTGAGCGCTAAAAACAAGTAGGTTGTCTAACTATGGTGCTGTCTGTTCAGAATTGAATATATCCTCAAACTCGGGATTCCCTTCATGATATTTTGTCCAAATCGAGTAAGGGATAGTGAGGGCGCACTAGAAGACCTGGTGAAATTTATTACAAGGATCTGTTTCCTAATCTCACCCATTGTATAGCGTAGCTCATGGAGGAGGATTTCAAGGTGGCGGATCTAATTCATACCAGCACTCAAGAACACAGTCTGCCATGCAATACATTGGACTTTTCAGCGCAAGTTTCCTTTTTTTTTCTTTTGGACAGTCTTATAACATGATAGGTTAATTACAGAGGCGTGTCATTATTTTTAATTGTTTTGTATGATCTAAATGTATGATTTTATATATAATCTATCACAGTTTGCTTGGCAGACCTGTTACGGCCATGCCGTGGGTTTGGTTTAAATATATATATAATTATTAATATACTTTTGTTAATAGACATAAAAAAAAGTATTAATAATACATTAAGATTAATATAATTCAATAACAATAAAACCATTAGTTTTAGTATTACTTTATTATGAGTAATGTTCAAATTATTAATACCCCCCTTATTTTTTTTGGCATTAAGGACATATGGTAATAAACTTAATAAGTTTAGAGCTTAATATTGAATTTTCTTCTTAGAAAATTAAATAGGCATTGTACGGTATTCCACCTAGATTTGATTTTATTTCCCTTGCTAATTTGCAAATAATTTTACAATGAATTCATGAATGAAGAAAAACATAAAAGAGCTAGAGCTTAAAATGCTTCATTGGCATATTAAAAGCCATTTAAAAACTTAAGTCTTTCCATCAACTATACAAGAAGAGATGATGCACTATTTTACCAACCTTTCCAATACATCACTTTCAAGTAACAAAACAAAAATTTAATATATTTTCTTTTGTAATTTCTTTCCAACATTCCACAAAAGAGTTCAACAACATTTCCAATAAGTTTTAGAGTAAGAATTACTAACATTTCAATACAACTTTCCTTCAAAATCTTGTTACAACATTTCCTACTTCATGTGGAAACAAATTTACAATATTGGAAGTTAAAATACAAAGCAATATTACATTTTTCCTCCACTCAAGGTGGGTAAAATACATGGTGGTTTCACATTGTCATCAACAAGGTGGCTCCTCCATAGTTTTCTTGATTCACAACAAAATAAGGGGAGAGGCAACGCTCTCCTCCCAACCAATATACCCAATGGAGAAGAGAAGCCATCCTCTCCATTAGCCCCCGAGCCCCAACCACATCACAATGGGAGAAAAATCCAACTCATGGCAACTACTAGCTTCCACATAACTCAACATAAAATTTCACATTCATTACATAATCCTTCAAAACAAAATCAACAACACAACAAGAGGGGAAACAATCACAACAACAAGTCACAAGGCTTACCAAAAAAGCTACAAGAGTAAGACATATGGGGAGGCCACTTATGCCTCCCAATGGGAATGGGTGCCACCTAAAAGCCTCCAATGCAAAACACAATACCCCTAACAACTCTTATGCCTCCCTCAAGTACCCCTTATCCCTCCATTCACTCTTATGCCTCCCTCAACTCTTATGGCTCCCTCAAAGTAAAACAAGAAGAAAATGCAAGCATTTCTCTTACAAGGTGGGCACCCAACCCAAACTCCCTCCTCAAGAACATGATATCTTATGCCTCCCTCAATTAAACTCCCCATAGTCTCCTCCCACTCCCAACTTAGGCATTCTACCCATTCCCAACAAGCATTACAACAACAAAAATTCAACACAACATATGTACTCATTCATATAACAAAAAGAAGAAAACATAATACAACAAAGGTGAAGCTCCTACCTTTCCATGGTAGAGCTTGCTCCAAGTATGAAGTCTCAAATCCCTCCAAAGATCAAGCAAGCATCCACAAGCTCTCATAAAATTCCCACAAGTATCAACAAGCTCAAAAAATCCACAAACTCCTTCTAATTCCTCTCCTCTCCAAAATACACAAGACTAAAAATGAAACTTCCAACCCCCAAAACAAACAAGAGGATTAAATAAATAGAGAAAAGAGAGGGAGGGATGATGTGGCTCCAAGTAGGATGCTACCTCCTTTTCCCTCCACTCCACATCATTTGGTCAACATCAAATTCCAATGCACCATTAATAAGTGGTTGAAAGAAAGGCAAGCACCTTACACACTCCAACTAAGCCCACTCCCTCAAAGGACAAAATTAAATTTTGAAAGAAAGTGCAATTAATATTTTACCCTTTTATCCCCCCAAAACACCTAAAAGACCCTAAATTTGGCCTTCCAACCCATAGGTAGGGTTGGCATGGGGTTTTAAGAGGTGTGGGACAAGTTTGACTTGTCCCACAAGCTTTGAAATTTGGCCTCCAAGGCAAAATTCGAGTTTCCCATGTGGGGTAGAGTGTGCTACACTCAAACTCAAACACACATCAATCCACACAAAATCCCAAGTAAATCAAATCCTAATAAATGAACTCTGTTAGGTCACATATTCTAATTAGTTTCAGACAATTTCAAATTAACTTAATTAACCCACTACAACCCATGGCTAACAAAGGGGTAAACTCCAATCCAAAGAATATGAATAATAACACAAGTAAAATTTCACTTACTAAGAGCAACACATACTAACATAATAAAATGGAAGAATTAAAACAAAACAACACATGATCCCCTAGGTCACAATTTTCCCTTTACCAGATAATTCTAACACACACACAATTACTTGTTGCCATGGTGACCTTAGCTAGATTCTTCTCGAATTCTGATGTGGTTGGTCTCCACTCCCCAACTTTGTTGTGAATATAATATACCTGCAGAGCAGAGAATACCTCCTTCGGCCTGTTGGCCGCATTAAAATATTCATGCCAAATATACAATATAATCTTAAAAAAATGACACATGATTTACTATCATCTATGAAAGTACGATCTCACTTACACTTTCTAGCACATTTCTATTCCACATTTCATTTATGTCAAAACGATCATCACGTTAGTCAAATTATCAAGTTCTACTCAATATGATTAAATATATCACATGTCATAATTAAGATAAGTAATCCTGTCAAAAGTATACAAATATCGTCATCAAATGTCCACCAGTAAACCATATGCATCATATAAAGGTCAATTCACTAATAGTCCAATGTCTATGATATCTACTAGCATGCTAAATCAAGAAGCCATAAGAATCCATATGAGAAGTAATCAGTCTCAAAAACAACAAAACAAAATGGTGTTGAAGGGAAGTGGGCACTACAGATTACACAAGTAAGAATCAAGAAGAAGTCTTTTCACCAAAGGTGTTATTATCTTACATCACATAATCAGTAATAAACCCGTAATCCACCACTCGTATGATCATTGCAAGAGTTAAGAACTTAGCTCACTAAAATATGTAACTGAGTTGATTCCTACCTTTTCCATTTTCATACAAGTCTAACCCAATTCAAAGAAAGGTAACCATTCTATTTCCATACATGCCTCAGTCAACACTTACTCAGAAAGTCCCTACCTGAATTATTGAAGGTTTGCTAAGCTACAAAATGGATTTAATAGAAACCCATTTCATTCGATACTTGAATTTAAACAAGCAAGGGATATTCTGTTGAAAATATAAGTGAATCGACACAAGATCCTCTACTATGACCCAACTCGAGTCACTAATCACAAGGTTAACAGTCAGCGAAGGAGGAATACAAAGCAAAATACTCTTCCTACGAACTATGCCTTCTCTTCTGTCTCTAAAACAACATATGAATAGTTTGGGCATACCCATCTATTTCACGACAGTCTACTCGACCTATCCTCATAGTCGCTCCAAAGAAAACATCTGCTACTACAGAGTTCGATTGAACTCTTTTATTTCGAAAAGAAAAGAAACGAGGTAGAAAGGAGTGTATACATGCTATAACAATTGCTACCAGGCTATGAAAAAAAACAAACAACTCCCAACAGTCCTTCCTTTCCTTCAATTTGGGTCGATTCACAAGGAAAAAGCAGAAGCCCATTCTAAAAGCCATAATAGATAAAAAAAAAATAGAAGGACATTCAATTCATGACATAATAAGAGGGTAGCAGAAGATTGCAAGGGGCAGGTTTAACATGCTTGGTTTAAAACGCCATCTCCATATGCCTACCAACTTGGTGACTCGTTGAAGAAGCTCATATAATAGCAAAGCAAATTCTGTTTCATGAATATTATGATATGAAACAGATCGGCCTCTATGAGGTTCTCTTTCATGGGTTACATCGTACAACAAGTAAGATCTCAATAGAGAATCTTTGAAAATAAATTTCATCAGGTCTGCTGGTAACACCCTCATTGTCACATAATTGATTTTAAAGAACAAACTCAGCACATGATCTGGATTTGAAAAAATATCCTGCTACCTTCATCTCCCAACACATTTTCTCCAACATTGCATAGATCTCCTGTGCCCGTGGGTGTGATCTGTCACCTTGAAGGAGAATCCTGAATTGAGGATGCAGTCAATACAGAACAGATAACATCATAGTTGGATGACCTTCTTATTGGAGGTGCTCAGAAATGCTTCATTTTTTGAAGGTATTGGATGTGAATCAGAATCAGGATTTGCATTCTCTTCAGGTATCTGGGAATCAGTACTCACCTTTAGTACTGGTGGCTGTAAATCATGATTTTCATTCCATCCTGACATTACTTTTTCACTCAATGAAGCCTCATTTAACTATTTTTTTCCTTTTCGGTTGGATTTTCTTCTAAAATGAATCCACCTTGGTGACTAGAAAGTCCATCTTGAGATACGCTCTTCACATTACCTTCCTCTATGTTAGCAGATATTTCTATGGCAATATGGGAGCCTTGAAAGTCCTACCCAGACTCTTTGTATTCTCTATTATTTTTACCACCAGGACGGAAGCAACTTTCCAAAATGAAAAGGCAAGACAACTCAACTAAAACTTTACCTCGTTCTTCTACTACAGCTGCAAGATTTTGCAACAACTGATCACGACTATGGTCGCGTGCAACTAGAACATCAAGATCAACACCAACGGTTCCTTGGGATCACCCTGCAGCAGCTGTTGCACTTAACTCTCTCTAGAGGCCACTGATTTTCTAAGATAAGTTTACTTCTCTACCCTATAGCTGCTGCATATAGCCAATAACTTCCTCACGGCACTTTCCTAGGAGAATTTCAGTTCTACGCTCCACTGATACTGCCTGTGCAGCACGATTTTGAGAACCCACACCCACCCTCGCAACATCAGGGTGATAGACCTTCATTTCACCATAAATGAATCCACTATCCAGAACACGCTGTAGCAATTCATCTGTTGCAGCATTTGATGGAGTGCAAACAATCATTCATGGTTTAGGGCAGGAAGAAGGAGGCATCTAGGAGAAACCGTGAGAAAAAGAACTTGACAGACAAGATTTCGATGCCTTCTCAACCATTCCACACACAGACTAACCAAGGGAGATCTCATGCGGTCCGAGAGGATAAGCAAGCAGTCAAACAAGGAGCAAGGAATGTTAGGATAAATTTTATTATCCTATTATTAATTATGCATAGTAGGATTATTTAATTAATTTTATTAATTAAATAATTAATGATTAAATTGTTATATGGTTAAACAGCCATATTTGTCTGTTTGCACATTGTTATATTGTTATAAACAATATATTTGTCTTTATGTAATTTTGCTTCCCGGATGTTATTGGAAGCTTGTGAAATCTGGTTTTTGGTTGCACCTGTGCAACTCATTTTCCCGGATGTATTTGGCTGTGCAATATCTATAAATATTGCAGCCCATCCTCTGTAATTGTTTACTGATTGAGATTAATAAAATATCACAGGCTTCCGTCCCTGTTTCTCAATCTACATTTGGTACCAGAGCGAAATTCTGGCCCTGTGAAGGTGTGGAAGAGAGAGCAGCAGAGAGAGAGGAGATTGGAGACGTGTTTGCAGCATTTTGAGAGCCTGTGCAGCCTCGTGTAAACTCCCAGCCCCATCCCTGCCTCCCCCACATCAGCCTGTTCCTTCCAGGTACTTGGAAGGCAAATTTTTTTTTTGCACTGGTGCACTCAGCACCAGCCAAAAATTGCTACAGGTATTGAATTTTAAAAAATAAATAAATAAATTCCAATCAGGTTTTGTTTTACTGTATTTGGAGATTGTTTTGGTTGTTTGGAAGATTGCTTTGCTCTGTATATGTACCTGTAGTGATCAAACAGAGCAAAGAAAAAAAAAAAAAAAGAAAGGAGGCGTTTTTCTTGCTCCAGCAACCTGTACAAGAAAAAAAAAAAGTTTTTTGAGAGCATATGCGCCCTTTGCTGTCCCATGCGCGGCCAGCATAAGAAAAAACGTTTTTTGGAGCTAAACCGCACCCTTTGCTGCCCCCAGCGCCTGCACAAAGGAGAAAAAAACATTTTTTGTGAGCACATTCAGTCAAAAAACGCACCTAGGCAATACCAGGCGTGAAAAAAAGGAAAAAAACACAGTCTAAAGCAATTACAGCAAAAAAAGAGATGCGCCCCAAGTAAAAAAACGGCCCAGCAATCAAAAACAACGCAGCCAAAGCAAAAAAGGCGCCATTTTTAATCTTCCACGGCCTGTACAAAGGCTAGCAACTAAAAAATGCCCCCAGGCATTGAAAACACGCGCCCAGGCAAGGAAAAATGCGGCCAGGGCAATAAGCAACAACAGCAAAGGAGAAAAACGGCCCAGCAATAAAAAAAAACGCAGCCACAAGTCAAAAACGCGGCCTGCACTTGCTACAGTGCGTGAAAAGAAGAAAAATGCGGCCATAGAAGAATACAAAGGCATGAAGGTTAAAAGAAACACTTCAGATCCGTATTTGGAGCAATAAAATAACCCTAAACCGCCTCTCACCAGCTGCTGCCACGTGGATCCCTCATCTAGGGCGCATTTTCTAAGGTAAGCCATTTTTTCACATACTTTAAATACAAGTTTGCTCATCTCTACATCAAGCGCCCTTAAGTGGCCAAGTTGGATAGAGGGAAAGCCTTAGAAGTGGGAGGTGCATGGTTCAAATCCCACCCCCAACTCCACATTTTGCATTTGGCAGAATTTTTAGCGGAACTGCTAAATTTAGCAGATTTTTTGAATTTAGTTATAACTAACTAAATTTAGCGGAGAATCCCTAATTTAGGGTAAAAAATTTTTTTTTCTCCCATTTGGTCTGTTTTCTCATTCCAGACATGTTTTGCAAAAGGAGACCCACCTAAAAATTGCATTTTCAGCTATTTTTTTGCAATTTTTAGCATTTAGGGCTCAGGAGGCCACCAGGACCCCGAAACTGAAATTTTTTTGCCTGTCATTCAAATTGCACAATTTTTTGAATGTAAATTGTATACTGCTGCATATTGTACTAATTTGTAGGTTGCCATAGTCAACTGCAAAACTTTGTAACTGCTCAGAAACTGGCAGAATTGTAATCAAAAATAGTAAATTTGGTTCTGTAACACTCACGAGATCCTAGATCTCATTCGCAGCGTTCGGTATATACAGTGCCTCTGGGAAGCGCTTACGGGTAAAGCCGTTGTGACTACTACTACACTTAATGCCTAATATAGCTGCAACAACGTCGTCTGGGCATCGTCCCTATAAATCGACGGGGAGTAATAAGGTCACAGTGCACACACTATGAACCATCCCATCCGTCTATGAACGATTGCAAGACATAAATCTGGACTGAGAAATTATCTGAGTATATAGCAAAGTTACGTGCGCGTATGAGGATATTTCTTTGAGCCGGTGTCAATAATCGCACAGACCCCATCAGTACTGTCTTGGTACCACGTATCGAATTCTTTCACGTACGTTAACGCCTCTTTCACGTACCACCGGGTATATAGAAAGGGCGAGCTTCTTCCACGTACCGACGGGTATATCGGAAGGGCGCGTATATAGAAAGGTTCGGTATATCGGACTGACGGTATATAGATTGGGAGACCTTATACCTGGAGTGATAAGAGCCAAACCCTGTCAGTGATCTCTGCAAAATGGGCACCAATGCCCCCAAATTTTTTCTTCCGGATTCACAATTGCTCAGAGGAAGCAACTATGCTGCTTGGAAGACAAAAATCAAGACACAGCTTGAGTTTGAAGAAATCTGGCCTGTTGTGACTGGTACTCTAACCAGATCACCAACGGATGCAACACAACAACGACAATTTGATAGAGCAGATCAGAAAGCAAAGCTCATCATCTTGTTTGGAGTATCCGACGATGTGCAAGTCCACATTCGAGATGCTACATCAGCAAAAGAAGCTTGGGATAAACTGAGCACAATATATGAGGCCAAGAACAAGAATTTCATACTCAATTTGCAGAGTCAGTTACATACGTTGAAATTCAAACAGAATGAGAAAATTGAAGCCTTCCTAAGAAGAGTTGCAGAGTTGAGGGCTTCACTTCTAGCCCTAGGAGAAGAGGTCAAAGATGAGTCTCTCGTTCCCATTGTTCTGAGAGCTCTCCCTTCTTCTTACCAAATTTTTGTCACAACTCTAAACTTGTCAGATACGACAATTAGTTTTGACAAGTTAGTAAACCTATTGCAACAAGAGGAAGCAATGCACAACAAGGATGATGAAGAGGAGCAGGCACTGTCTTCACATCAAAAATGGAAAGGAAAAGGTAAAGGAAAACCTAAATCCTATCAGAAGTCCCCACATCAGAATCAGTATCATGGGGACAATCAACAGAAGAAGCGATGTCCCATTTGCAAAAGAGGACATGACTTGCAAGAATGTTGGTTTAATACATATAAGAAAGGTTCATCAAGCAATGCTGGACCTCAACAACAACAAACTTACAAGGGACATTCAAACAATTATCACGGGCAGAAAAAGGGGAACTGGAAAAGAAGACCCCACCAGCAAGGTAATATTGCTGAGCAACAAGATCAGTCAGACAATGAAGACTTCTTGTTCACTGCTCGATCAAGTGAACCATCCACGTCATCTAGTGAAGTCTGGTATGTTGATTCGGGAGCCACTCGACACATGACCGGCCACAGAGACTGGTTTATTTCAATGAGGGACACGCCATCGAAAAATCATGTTTCGTTGGGAGATGATTCTTCATATACAGTACAGGGGATTGGAAACATTTCTCTACCCCTTGGTTCATGCAAATGCAAACTATTAGATGTTCTATATGTCCCTGGGTTGACAAAGAACCTTCTTTCGGTCAGTCAACTCCTAGATCACAACCTGAAAATTGACTTTGATAGTCAATCCGGCAAGAAAATGTGTTTGATTCGAGATAAATCCAGAGGCTCGAAAATAATTGCAAAAGCCTCAAATGTGGGAAGAATGTTTCAACTTGATTTCATTCACAAAAATGATCAAGCACTCGTGGCTAAAAACTCCACCTCAGCTCAGTTGTGGCATAGGAGATTTGGTCATGTAAGTTTCAAATATCTCGACACACTTCGCCGGTGCAATATGGTACATGGGCTACCATCTCTTCAGAAGGATACAGACAAGTGTCCTCACTGCTTAGCAGGGAAACAACACAGAGTTTCATTCCAAACAAGTACTTTTCGAGCTCATGGAAAACTTGACCTGGTTCATACCGATCTGTGTGGTCCAATGCAACCAAGTCATTCAGGGTTCCAGTACTTCATGCTCTGTGTTGACGACTATTCACGCAAAATGTGGATTTTTTGTCTTCGTAAGAAAAGTGAGGCCTTTGAAACGTTCAAAAAGTTCAAAGTGGCAGTTGAGAAAGAAACTGGTCGTCACATCAGAACTCTCCGCTCAGATCGAGGGGGAGAATTCACCAGTGATGAGTTTAGAGACTATCTACAAACTCACAGGATTCGTCGACAAATGCCTCCTCCACACACACCGCAGCAAAATGGTGTTGTCGAGAGAAGAAATCGTACTATCATGGAAATGGTGCGATGCATGATCGATGATTCCGAACTTGCAAAGACATTTTGGGCAGAAGCAGCAAAAACATCAGTGTATTTGCTAAACAGAGCACCCACAACTGCTCTTGATGGAATTACACCACAAGAAGCATGGTAAAAAAGGAAACCATCCATTGCACACCTCAGAGTATTCGGGTGCAAAGCCAGCATGCACATACCCAAACAGAACAGAAAGAAATTGGACATGAAGTCACAAAATCTCATCTTCATTGGATACAGTGAAGAGACTCTTGGGTACAGACTAATGGATCCTAAGACCAGAAAAGTCTCTACAAGCAGAGATGTTGAGTTTTTTGAGAAGAAGGAAGCAGAGACTCCTCCTCCGGACTCGCAAGATGTAGATTTTTCACCAGTTGTAAAAACTGAAGCAAATGTTCCCTCAGAAGATGAAAGTGATGATGGGGATGATGGCGTTGATCAGATAGAACCACAACCCATGGGAACAGCTCAACGTATGCCTAAATGGTGTACAAGCACATTACGAGATGCAAGACTGGATTCTCCACCGGATACATCCACCCCTGGACCACGGACTCGCAGTAAAGCAAGAGAAGAAGTTAACTTTGCTTTGATGAGTAGAGTTATTGAAACAGACGAGCCATCTACAGTCCAGGAAGCCCTACAGTCAAAAGCTTGGAAAGATGCCATGGATTCTGAATATCAATCAGTGATGAAGAATAACACTTGGCAGCTTGTCGATCTTCCACCAGGGAAGAAACCCATTGGATGCAAATGGATATTCAAAACTAAGTACAAAGCAGATGGGACAGTGGACAAGTGTAAAGCAAGACTTGTAGCAAAGGGGTACGCACAGAAAGAAGGCATTGACTATGAGGAGACATTTGCTCCCATAGCTAAGATCAAAACGATCAGGATGATCTTTGCTCTAGCTGCTCAGTTTGGATGGAAAGTTCACCAGATGGACGTAAAAAGTGCCTTCCTGAATGGAGATTTGCAAGAAGAAGTCTACATGACTCAACCTGAGGGATATGTAGTACTTGGTCAAGAAGAAAAGGTATGCAGACTCAGGAAATCTCTGTATGGCCTCAAACAGGCACCCTGGGCATGGTACATCAGGATTGATGAGCATCTCGTACAACATGGATTTGTCAGAAATCCATACGATCCCAATCTCTACCTCAAAAAGCAAGGGGGGGAGATGGTGATTATTGTAATTTATGTCGATGATCTAGTCATCACTGGCAGTTCAGTGAAGATGATTGATGAAACAAAGAAAGATCTTAAGCGATCATTCGACATGACAGATCTCGGGCTTATGCATTATTGTCTTGGACTGGAAGTATGGCAGAAAGAGAATCACATATTTGTTTCTCAGATGAAATATACCAAGACAACGCTCGAGAAGTTTAGGATGATGGATTGCACACCAATTGCTACACCTATGGAGAACAGATTACAGTTATCTCGTTCAGATCCATCTCCTGAGGTAAGTGCCACTCTCTATCGGCAGCTGATTGGGAGTCTCATTTACCTGACCTACACTAGACCAGATATCAGCTTTGCAGTGAGCTATCTATCCAGGTTCATGCAGGAACCCAAAGTTTGTCATTGGAAAGCAGCAAAGCGCATCTTGAGATATCTCAAAGGATCAGTGGATCTTGGTCTAGAATACAAGAAGAACGAAAAATTCTTCTTGACTGGATATTCGGATTCAGATCATGCAGGTAACATTGATGATAGAAAATCCACTTCTGGATTTGTATTCTTTATGGGATCTGGACCAATATCATGGGGAAGTAAGAAACAACACTTTGTTTCTCGCTCTTCCACAGAATCCGAGTATCGTTCTGCAGGAGAAGCTGTCTGTGAAGCGATTTGGCTACGTCGCATACTGGAAGGACTTGGAATACCACAGGACAAACCGACCACCATGTATGTTGACAACGAAGGTGTTCTCAAACTTGTTCGCAATCCAGTTTTTCATGAGAGAACAAAGCACATTGAAGTTCAGGTTCATTTCATACGCGAACATGTATTGAAGCACAACATCCAGCTTCAATTTTGTCCAACAGCTGAACAACGAGCAGATATTTTCACAAAGTCACTTGCATGTGACAAGTTCGAGTTGTTCAGAGCATTTCTCTCCTCATCTCTTCAGACAATGCACAATTAAGGGGGGGAATGTTAGGATAAATTTTATTATCCTATTATTAATTATGCATAGTAGGATTATTTAATTAATTTTATTAATTAAATAATTAATGATTAAATTGTTATATGGTTTAAACAATCATATTTGTCTGTTTGCACATTGTTATATTGTTATAAACAATATATTTGTCTTTATGTAATTTTGCTTCCCGGATGTTATTGGAAGCTTGTGAAATCTGGTTTTTGGTTGCACCTGTGCAACTCATTTTCCCGGATGTATTTGGCTGTGCAATATCTATAAATATTGCAGCCCATCCTCTGTAATTGTTTACTGATTGAGATTAATAAAATATCACAGGCTTCCGTCCCTGTTTCTCAATCTACAAGGAAGATTTGCAAATCAGGGTTAGTAAATGCAGTGCAACCACCAGCCACAAGACTCCATCACGTCAGGCTTTAATAACTCCACCCTCCATGCCAAGAAGGAGGTGAAGCTGACTGTGAAAACTACAAGTCTATGAGATTTCCAGAAGGATCACTCATATACAACAAAGGTTATAGCCAAATCATGGACTTGTAGCTACGGGTTCACTTTCATATTTTAGAGCATGCTTGCACATAAGAAAGAGATATACATTTCATAAGGAATCATTCGCAAATCAAAGCAGCAGGGAAAATGTTTGTCTATAGTTCATGTTTGGGGTATTGCAAAATAATTCAATTGCAACTTCTATTAACTGAAAGCAAGTATTCAAGAATCTGTAATGAGGGACAGCTAACAAACTCCACGTTTTGAAAGGAATATCAACTGGAAAAAAATGTTCAAACTCTAAGTAGGTGTCTAATGTTTAAAAGTTTTACCACAAAGGATGAGACTACACTCATATGCGTAAAAGAACAAAGAGATTTATCAAGCACAAGTTTACGACATTTAGGAGATGCAGTTAATAATTCATCATCAGTTTTCATGCATGAATGATTTCACAAAACAAGAAGCACAGAAGGAGTAAGATGATTCCATGAAACATCCCAGGTTTAAGGGCAATTCAATGGAGAAACAACTATACTTATTCATCATGTTATAGCCTCTCAAGCACCAAAATCTTAGTAGAATTGATATGGGTAATAATAATCATCTATAGCTCAGGAAGGGAATCATATATGCCTTAGGAAAATTTTATCCTTTCAGATAAAAGGGAATATCCAAGAAGAGAGCTATAGTTGAAATCCTAAGTACATGAGAAGATTACAATGTTGTAGCCTTTCAGACCTCACTTTTAGGCGTTCCTAGAATAGGTTGCATCTTAATCATCTTGACGTGGCCCGAGCAAACTCAGGGGGGGCATATATTCAATGATGGGAAAAAGCATTAAAATGTGGCCTAAAAGGCTTTAATAATTGAACACAAAATTTTATAATTTATTTACACAAATAAAACAAATATAACCGACATGAATTTATTACAATAGTTTTCTCCATAAAATTCTCATAAGCTAAGAGGTATAAGAAATTTTGTATGATTTACTATTCAACCTGAGAAGATTAAATCGCATGCAGACGAGCAAGCAAGAGGAAGAAAGAGTCGAATTATCCATTACTCTCAATGATTAAAACAACTTGCGAACAGGCTTAAGCAATCAAGCGAAGAAAACTAGAGGTTGAAATTCCAAAGTGAACACGAAGTAGGGAACGACCATGGCACCAAGACGGGTAGCCACTTCTTCAGTGTAGGACAGGGTAAGAGTCACCTAATGATAGAAAGGGGAGTTCAATTCAGCATTCAATGACACACAAAAGGACAAGGACGTAATAGCGAAAGTCGATGCCGAACAGGGCATTACATCATGGAGGTCTTAGGTTATCTTTTTGTGTTATATTTTTTACAATAAGAGGTTGCTTGTAGAATCTCGCAAAGGAGCAAGATGTGTTGGGAAGCATCAGGGTTTGGATCTAAATGGAGACCCTAGAAGTTTTTTTTAAACACTGTAGGGTAAATGAATCTATTCCACTATATAGGAACCCGAAAACAACTAAAAACAACACAAAAATATAGATGAACCACTTCATTTAAATAGTGCAAAAATGAGGAGTAACCTTTTAAACAATTTAATATGAAAAAAGTGATATTATTTACAAAGTTTTAGATGGAAACAACTATATATTACATAGTTCTTTCTCGGCATTTGAAAACAATAGGTGTTTGTAATGCACTATTAAAACGTTGTGTACTAATATTTAAAGTTATAATTATTGTAAGAAAAATAAATTATGATACTTTGTGGCTTTTGTTTTGATTAGATATATTCACTTTCTAATTTATATTAAATTCTTCCTTTTTCACAATCACAAATAATTGAATTATTTGAATCTTAGTATAAGTGTTTAAAGAAAAATAAATTAGTCCATTTTTCACAATCACAAATAATTGAATTATTTGAATCGTATTATAAGGGTTTCAAGAAAAATAAATTAGTCCATTTTAATTGTTCTCCATAAACAAAATTGATATGTTCACTTTTCAATCTACATAAAATTATTTCTTTTTCACAATCACAAACAATTGAATTACTTGAATTATATTATCTCTTCAAGATAAATAAACTCATCCAAAGTAGATACAACATTATAAGGTACTTGGTGGCCAAAGAAGAGTATTTAGAAAGCTTATGTGGGGAGGAAATTGCAATAATTATCTTACAAAAAGGATAGATTTCCCAAACTGTAGTAACTATCTTAAAGAAAACTCAAATTTCACAAACTGCTTAACTCGATGGGAATGGATCCCATAAAAGCACATCCCATCAGGATCCTAAACAGAGCGTCGATCATATGTGTTTCTCAGTTTTGAAGTGAGAGGCTAAACCCATGCAAAAATATTAAATTTTACAGGCTTACAATGTATCGAGGTGAAGCAATTGACCGATGGGGTTTGGGATCTTCCCAGTTAACTCTTTATTATATGATAAATCTGTGTCACAAAACGTAGTAGATAATAATACTCATAAGAAGTTATACAATGTTAAATATAGGAAACAAATTGTCTAGGATAGCTCATAATCCATATTATATGTAGGAGAGACTGTGATTTTTAACAAAGACACTTACAAGTTGATACCAATAAATGACATATACAAAGAATCAAGAAATTTTTGAAGAATTAATTCTGGCTTAATCCTTTTGATGTTGTGTTAAATGAAAAAAATACAAAGGATAACGAAATACCAATCAAATCCATTGTAAAATATGAAGGGTACATAATAACTGTGGTAACATACAAAAATTCATTTGCATGCTCCAACTTTTGATTTCCTTGAGTTGCGGAATGCTTGTCTTTCACCTCATAGAGGAGTGAGCTTTCTTGACGATTTTTTTTTTGTAATTTATGTAGTGATGCAACCACAACTTGGCATATCTGTGTCAATGGACTGCCTCTATCGAGGAGAGGAGGATTAAACCTGTCTCACATTAATTTTATGTAATCATTAGCCTTCTCACATTTGAACCCTTATTTTATACACCATTTTATGGATATATTTTTTGTAGCTAGGGGTATTTAATTCCAGGTCACTCTCTTATAAGTACCCCACTATTGGTGTGTAATCCTTGGACCTATTTGGTAGGTATGTTTGGGTTAACCAAGTTTCTTGATAAAATACCATTGGTAGTTAGGGAAAATACCATGTTCTCTAGAGGATCACTTAAAATCCTTTATTGTAGTAAATCAGTGGGAGAGATTAATGTATCAAGTGGCTTATGTTTTATATAATAACGACTGATTGTTAACTTCAGTTAGGTAGTTGATTGGAGAAAGGAGATCAACTGCGTTGTTTCTCCTTAATTGCTTGTTGTCTGCACTTCATAGAACATCATGAAAAGAGCTAGGTCAACTCGAAAATGGAATCAGGATTTGGAATTGAGACTAGGGCACTCTAAAGCAGATAAGGGAAGGGCATTGACTGTTAGCATTAGTTTAGTGTTAATACATTATTATTTGTTGGACAATTATAATTGTCCTCCTCCTTGTTCCCGCAGCTTCCAGCCTTTATATGGCTCTGTTCATTGAATATTTTTCAAGGCATTCTATCAATTTTTATTTCTATCTCTCCCTTCATTGGTATCAGAGCGTCAAGTCTTTCCTTGACATGGGGATCGACCTACAGTAAACATGGAAATAAGGCATTAATGAATCTATTTGGCGTGGACGGCAGGATAAATCAGAACTATGTGGAAGTCTTGAGGAAATTTTGCAGTGATCAACCTTGAATGGCATGGCACCATGAAGGATAACTTGTGATCCTTTAGAGACATGGATGTGTATAGTCCAAGATTAAAATCGCAGGCAACTAGTTTATTGTAGGCTGAGCATTCGGTTACTTGTTGGAAGTCAATAAAACAAGAAGACGTTTTTTTATCAACAATGGAGATAAAAGTAGATGTTTTTTTATAGACCCTGTTGTAGTTAGTCTGAAATGATTTTGGTGAGACATGTTGGGAGGGTTTGTGCGAAGAGAAAAAGTAAGAAAGGCGAACTTGGGCAAGGAGTCTGAGGTTCCTTCATTTGAGACTGTGATTTTTATCTAGTTAGTTCGATTCCATTGTTTTTAACCTGAAATTTGAGGGTTTTGCATGCCAATTCGCATTGAAAATGACGGAAAAAGAGAGGGAGAACCATGTGTACATGAAAAATCTTGTGAAGTAGGCTAAATGATATGATGAAATGGTGGAGTCAATGAAGAAAGTTGCCAAGTTAGATGTTGAGCTCACAGTAGAGGAAAGGAAGCTGCTTTCAGTTGGCTACAACAATTTCATTGGGGCATGAAGAGCTTCATGGTGGATTATGTCATCCATTGAGGAAAAAGAAGAGGCAAAGGGCAATGATGTTAGTGTTAAATGGATAAAAGAGTACCATAACAAAGTTGAGGATGAAATTTGTAGCATTTGCAATGAAATTCTTACAATCATTGATGAGCATCTTATTACCTCTTCTAGCACTGGTGAAAGGAGATTATTATCGTTATCTTCCAGAATTTAAAGTATTGTAAGCAGCATTACAAGAGGATGGAGGATAACGGAGGTTGAAGGAAATCCAATGACCTCTTGCAAGCCGCAAGCGACAAGGCCACTGAATTATATTGTGGCAAATAAGGTATTGAGGACCTATTCCTCAATTTTAGTTTCAGTTTATTTCAGTTTTAGTGTTGTTTCCATGTTCTGTTGTTTTGTGATTAGATGCTGAAAATGGATTATTCTCGAGCATTGTTTTCTGGAGCATGTTCATTGATGCAATTTCTTTCTCAGTATTCACATTTCACATTATGGGTGAAAACAACTTAGTCAAGGGAAACATTCAGTGGCAATGATTTGTTTCCTTTTCTGTTGAAGATTGGCTAAACGACAATCGATATTAGTGGCTATAACTAAGAACATGATTGTTATGATTCTTAGAAGTGAATGTGGAATATTTTTCAGTATTGTTTGTTGTTTTTCCTATGTTGTGTGGTTGTTCAATAAAGTACAGATGTGCATAGTTTCCCTTTTTGGGACCTCCTAATTGAAGAGTGTCATGGGGAGCAGAAATGCACTAAAAGCAGCTTATGGTACTCGAAGTTGGGTTCATGGTAATCCTGTAAAACCACCGAGGTATCATCCTCTTGGGTTTGTAGTATTCCTGTAAAACCACCGAGGTAAAATCATGTTGGTTTGTGGTAAGCCTGTAAAACCACCGAGGTGAACAGTCAGAAAGTGCTCCTGTCCCTCTAGGTTTATGGTCAACCTTAGAAAAACCATGTGTATCGATACCAAGTAGGCTCATGCTCGTGTGAAGACCCTCTCTGTGGTGTTCTCATTAAGGGGAGGACATCTAGTATCAGGAAATGTATGTTTTTACGAACAATGTAATAAGGGGGGAATGTTAGCACTAGTTTAGTGTTAATACATTGTTATTTGTTGGACAGTTATAATTGTCCTCCTCTTTGTTCCTGCAGCCTTTATATAGCTCTGTTCATTGAATATTTTTCAAGGTATTCTATCAATTTTTATTTCTATCTCTGCCTTCATCTCTGCCTTCATTGACCACCATGAAGAACATTGGGTTAAGCAATGTTATAGTTGTTGAAGATGATGATGATCCTATTCATATGTTGTCATCATCATTCTCCATTTATCACGGAGTTCAGTCAACATCTTCAACAATGGTTTTACAAGTATGTCTTAGTCACATCTCTCTCACTATGCATTTTAACATTACTACTAGCCGTTGTACTCGATTATAATTATTTAAAGCCTTATATGTGTTAAAAGTGAGATATTGAAATTGATTTCTCAGGAATAGATTAGATGGCCACAGTGATTAGCTATGTATCATGTTTTTGTTTGTATTTATGATTTGGAGTTCTTTCTAAAAGGTAGTATAGCTTCTATCTATTTGACCAAGTTAGAAATGGAGGTCCTCGGAGGTCTCTTTGGGTGCTACTAGCTATAAGTGAGGAAGATCTAGAGCTTCGAATTGCAGTTGAAGGTGCGTGCATCGACCTTGATATGTTATAGATAAGTTTACAAAGAAATTTGAAAGTCCTTATTGAATTACAAAATGTGATATAGAATTTTTCGGCTAGAGTAAACATGTTGTAGTTGGAGAATAGAAAGACTTTCATAAGGAATATTGAAGTATAAACTTCACAAATTTCTACGGACTGGAATTTTTAATAAAATATAACATTATAATATTGAAGCACTCTTAAGGCATAAAATGTTCTACCCTGTTTTACAACTTTGAAAGAAAGGTTTCAGACAGAGAGAAAACAACTGAAAAATCTGAATTGGACCGATATGAGATTATCCCATTTGCGCCTCTGAGATCGAGGTTGAAGATAGATAGCCAGAAGCAACAAGGAAATGAACTTACCAAGGATTAAGAAAACACACTTACCAAAGTCTATCGGTGAGACGTCTTAGATGAAACAGGGCTGACTTAACAGTTCCTATTTCTTCACATGACCCTTCTTCGCTTACAAAGATAAGAAAAGGAAACTGAGAATGAACTGATAGTTGACCGAAACCCCGGCAGACACTTAGCATTTGCAATGTTAAACCACGAGGAGCCAAAACTGTAATTGAGACACCTACAATTCTCGAAGTTAAACTATTGATATTCGAAGGAAATTACAAACAGAATGTCACGAACCATAATTAACTCTACAGATTTTGGGTGCCATAAAATATTTCGATAGATTTCGACACCTGAGAAGCAATTGGACATATTGGCCTTTTATTAAAGAAACATCATTTGGATCAGATTTATACCAGAAATAAAGAGATTTTCAATATATAAATTTCCCAGAAATCGGTGGATTTTGAATATATTCATTTCCCAGCAATCATTGGATTTTGAATTATTAGAATTTTTTGAAGGGCATTCTTTTGGTTTAGCTTCTGCGATGAACCATCAGAGATTTCACCAGATTGCCAGCTTCACTTTTTAATCAAATAAGCAACCTTTATACAAAAGAAGTCACATTACAAATAAATAGAGAAAAGGAGAAATAAACTTCACAAATTAATAAAAGTGGGAAGGAACCATGAAAACTATAAGCAACAAAAATCTAGCCTAACTATCTTATGCTTCATATTTCTCTAAAAAGTAGTATGCACAAAGAGTTTTTCTTTTTAGATAGAATTTTGTGGAATGTTCGGCCAACAATTCGAAATCAATTGGTTCCTGTTGGACTCTATAATAGACAAAGCTAACTCCACCAGTGCACCATGGCTTACACTATAGCACGCATATTTGAGAATGGTATGCCCCAAACCACTGACCATCATCCTGGAAATCCTTACAATGTCTTTAGATAGATTTGAGCTCCTGGTTACAGAACTCTTTGTATTCGATAGATTCCATAACCTGACACAACAACACACATATTTTAAAATGGCATGCCCCAAACTATTGGGCATCATCTTGCTAAACCCATACACTGACATTAAAGCCAGGTTTGGTCTCCTGGCTATATAACTCGTCATATTTGATGGAGTCCACAGCCTGATATAAAAGCAAAGCACATATTTGAAAATTGTATGCCCCAATTTATTGAGCATCATTTTGCCAAACCCATACAATATCTTTAAGACAAGGTTTAAGCTCCTGGTTACAGAATTCCTAATATTCGATGGTATCTCGACTGGCTTTTCTCAATTCCACTATGAAAAAAGAAGGCGTCACCTCAAAAATCTCTGCAGAATTAACCAAATTCCCTTTCCTGCCATCCTTAGATCCCTGCATCTTGATCTTGCAATCTGTCCTCTTCAAATTAATATTCAAGTGCTTAGCCACTTCCTCGAACTTTGAGATTATATTAGAAATCGCTGTGTAGATGTAAAACGCTTTTCATTTTTCACCATGTGTTTCTCTTCAAACAGACCTGATAAATCAAAGCCACGATAAAAATATATGATATAAAATGCATTTAAGCTTGTTGGCTTCGTTACGGGGGTGTTGTCAGGAGATGAATTCTGACTCAACTCAGAGCCCACTTCATCAAAACTGTTGCTAATAATATCATCATACTCTATCTCAAAATGCACATGCTTGTAATTCTTTCTGAACCATGGAACTTCCATTAGCTGAGGAATGGTGATCCTTGTTTTGGGATTTGGATCCAATAACTTGTTCATTAGCCTTTTAACATCATTACAAAACCAAGATCGACATTTGAATTCTCCCTTGCAGATTTTTTTATACATAACCATCAGATTAGGATCATGAAAGGGTAAATAACCAGCCATCAAAACAAATAGAATAACCCCACATGACCATACATCTGCCTTGGCACCATCATAAACTTTTCTTGTGATCACCTCGGGAGCAACATATGTGGGAGTCCCACAAAGTATTATGCAAGAGACCATCTTGTCTGAGTTGTTGAGTTACTGTGCTTAATCCAAAGTCTGAAACTTTGAGATTTCCACTCTCATCTAAAAGCTGCTAGAAATACTTCCTTGCCGCATCCTCCTTTAGCTTTACTTTGGCAATTTGTTAAAGAGCTCTCCTCCTTTTACACATTCCAATACAAAATATATTTTGGTTTTGCTTGCCATGAATTCGAACAGCTGCACAATGTTGGGATGCCTGACTAGTCTCATCACGAAGATTTCTCTTTTGATTTGTTCTGTCATGACCTTATTGAGAACTTTCTCTTTTTCGATGGCTTTGATTGCCACAACCTGTCTTGTTTTCGTATTTTTAGCATAATAAACCTTCCCAAATGTGCCCTGTCCCAAAAGTTTGCCTAGTTTATACTTGCCCATAAGCATGCGAGTTCCATTGATCTGCATTTTTGCCATGACCATAATTTCTTGGGAAGTAGGCGATCCAAATGACCAGAGGATTATACTCAATTGTAGGAAGAATAAAAAATCAGTTCACCTATGTAAATGGTAAAAGTCCAATGGCCTCACCTCAACTTGGTAATCTTCCCAACAGACCCTTGTATATTGTAAAATTCCAAGAACGTTCACGTAACTCAATTGGATATGTACCTCTAACAAAGTGATTGAAGGGGCCCTATCTAATTGGGTGTTTGGCTCATTAATAAGCAGGTTATGTATTAAGTAAATGACAATCTAGCCAGGCCCTTTTAGGCCAAAATCACTCAACATGTTTCAAAATAAAAAAGAGAGAACAAAACCAAAAAATTCAACCATCTCCTAACAGAGTATGGCTCCATTCAATAATCTTGATCTCGTAATCAAGCAATCTGTGTAGGAATTGCTGCCTTGCATAATCATGCGTCAATAGTCTTATCACTTCTTGTAAAGTTACTGCATTGCCCCCTTGGTCTATGACCTTAGCATACAAGCACATCTTTCTACATTCCCCGTTGCAGTCTTCCGATAAAATAAAACACCCTCAATATGAAATGATTCTCAAAACGTCACCTTCCTCTAAGCCTCTTGAAGCTTTTAGCTCAAAAACTGCAAAAGAAAGTTACGACAAGAATTTTGGAAAATCAAGTCAGAATTTATTGTGCATCTAATATCTGTCTTTCCCCAGATTTAGCTCTCTGACATATCAGATTTGCATTTAATTATGACTGCTGCACATTTACTTTTTGGTTAATTATTTTCGCTAATTATCTCTTGTTAGAGATTTTGTGTTGACTTGTAAGGAAATTTTTTTGTGTAGGTGTTTTATATTAAAAACATCATGTTTTATCGTGAGAAGGAGAAGAAGGAGGAATATCATATTTGGGAGAAGAAGAAAAATGCACAGTTCGAGCTCAAGTCTGGACTAGTTTTGTTGAAAGAATTCCTTCATTTCAATGTTGTTATTATATGCATGAAAGTTATGTTCAGCTGTAGCTGTTGTTCATTCCTCGAATATATATATATATGAATGTATGTATGTATTGCTGAAACAATTTGATGCCCAAATCTGTGTTATTTGCAGCCAAGTGTGTTATTTTATTTTGTTGTTATAAATTTCTGTAGCTTCTCCTTTTTCCCCTGTTTTGAATCATTTAAATCCGTTGCATTATATTTTCTATTGTTGTCTGAAAATTCTATAGTTTCTGTAGATTCTCCAGTTTCCATAGATCCTCACATTCGCTTCATCTGGTATCAGAGCTAGGCTAAACCCTGCTTCTATTATTTTTCTGGATTTTTTGTTTTGGAAGCCATTAATGGCTTCTACATTTGGTGCATTGTTGGGTAGTGCGCAAACTCAAATTTTCTCAGGAAAGAACTATGAGTATTGGTATTTGAGCATGAAAGCTTTGTTTCAGTATCAAGACATTTGGGAAATGGTTGAAAACGGTTACTAGGAACAAACAGACTAGGCAACATACAATGCTCTTACACAAGATCAAAAGAACGTCTTGAAGGAACAAAGGAAGAAGGATGCAAAAGCATTGTTTTATATCCATCAAGCAATGCATGAGAGCATACTCCCAAGAGTTGCAGTGGAAAAACAAGCTAAGGAAGCATGAGACACACTCCAGATCATGTATCAAGGTATGGACAAGGTTAAAACTGCTAAATTATTGCTCGTTAGAAGAGAATTTGAAAATTTAGCAATGAGAAACTCAGATTCAATAGATTCTTTCTTTACTCATGTTGTTGGTCCGATAAATTAAATCAAGTCCCATGGAGAGGTCAAAGAGGATAGCAAGATTGTTGAGAAGGCACTTAGATGTCTCCCTACTAAATTTGATCCCGTAGTTGTGGCTCTAGAGGAAACCAAAGATTTGAGCCAGTTTAGTGTTGATGAACTACATGCCTCTCTTATCAATCATGAATATAGACTGAATAGATCAAATAGTTCAGTTGAAAATGTATTTTCATCTCAGATTTATGTAAATCATGGAAGAGGAAGGAGTTTCAGTCCTAGAGGTAGAGGGAGAAGTTCTCCTAGAAGTGGACATAGTACAAGTCATGTAAATGATGGTGGTAGAGGTGAAAATCAGAATTTCAGTCACCCAAGTCGCCAAAGATTTGACAAATCACACATTCAATGTCACTCTTGTAAGAAGTTTAGGCATTATGCTCATGAATGCAAAAAAAAACAATATGATCAACAGAAGCAAGGTCAAAATCAGTCAAGTAGCACTCCCTCAGGCAGCATGTTCATTACATGCAAGAAGATTGCTGAACTAATCCCTACAAACTCTCTAGTTGAGTGCAATGTTGTTCAAGAAAGGCCATGTGACATATGCTATTTAGATTTGGGCTGCAGTAATCACATGACAGGTAATAAAGATTTGTTTTCTAGCTTGGATGAATCAGTTCAAACTGATGTTATACTTGGTAACAACAACAAAGTCACTATTTTGGGTAAAGGTACGGTTAATATTCTAACCAAAAACGGGGAGCCAAAATTTCTACCTAATGTATTGTTAGTACAAAATCACAGCACCCCTGGATGCAGATCAGGCTTCTAGGTTGATCACTCAGGCACCCAGTGTGATTGCACAACATTGAATCCTTTCTCTAGGTGTGGGACCTATAAAATGAGAAAGGAATCTCCAGAGAAGGCTGGTTCCTGCACCTAAACTACCTGCCACAAGCTATTCCAGTGCAGGCAAACTAATCTAATCCTAATCTAACCATGCCAAGGAGACAGAGAGAGAGAGAAGGGAAAAAAAACAAAAGCCTACACTAAAATGGTGATACACCAGAGAAGGATAATGTTGGACATTTATCAAAACTGCCACGGGACAAAGAGAGGTGAGCAATGGGAAGGATGGACAGATGCATCACAGGCCCAAGGATAGATTTCACACAGAAAATGTCCCAAAACTCCATGAACACAACTCCAAACCTACAATGAACATTCAAACATGCAAATATACCTGCAATGAAGAGAGGCAAGAAGAGAACAAGCAAAACTGAGCAAGGATGGACAGATGCATCACAAAACACGTTTTGTTGCTCCAGAAGTTTGCACAGAACATCATTTCAATAGTAAAAGGCAAAAAATGCCATTACAGAGCAAGGGAGGAGGTTCGAACTCCATTTTCAACCCTAGAGAAGAAAAGAAGAGAGGGCAGAGCAGAAAAGAATGAACAACTAGTTATCTTGTTTTTTTTTTTTGATGAGCCAAATCTGGCTTTATACAATGCATGGGTCGAGACCAGGAGACAGAAAACATAGGAAAACATGTAAGCAGCCCAACCATTGACCAAAACACATTCTTCATTAAAATCAGTGGTTGAGACATCACTTCTGGCCATGCTGAAGAAGAATGCGACCCATGTGCATTAAAACTGGTTGTTGAAATGTCGCTTCTGGGCATGATCACGCCTCAGATCCGTTTCTCAATTTTCTCTCTCTAGACTATACCAAAATTCAAGATTGATCCCAGAATCATGTATAGAATTTCATAAGCTTTCCGTTGATATAAAGAACGTGCAAATCTGAGCTCTGTATCGAAAGTTATGGAGGTCTGAAGTTTTAGGACACAAAACAGGCGAAAACGTGTTTTGAAATCTTTCCTGCGCTCTTCCACTTGGATGACACGTGGCACGCATTGATTTGTCGTGTGATTCTCTCTCCTCTACCTTTCGGCAGGCTTTTTTTGAAATTTCCTTGTGGGCCCCTTAAACTTGGACACGTGGCATGCATTGATTGGTCGACAGGGGTGCGGGGCAGGCCTTGGCTTTTAGCTTTTCGGCCAAAACTCATGCCAAATTATCTAACTCCTTCCCGAGCTCCACATTCCCTGTTCCATAGGACACGTGTCCTTTTTTGATTGGCTCAGGCTGACCCCTCAAAATTCACCCTTTGACTTTTGGACTCTTTCCCCTGCGACACGTGTCGTGATCTGGTTGGTTCTCGGCCCTTTCGGCTCCTTCGCGCCCTTCGCGTCTTTATGTCCCAGATGTCCCAAACTACTTGGGCCAAAAACTTCCGATCCGCCTGAAATGGGCTTCCTCGTCCCTCATTTGGCCGATGACACGTGGCATTGTTTGATTAGCTTTCGGCTCCTTCGGCGATCTGCGTCCCACGCGTCCCTTCATCCCAGATGTCCCAGTACGAACTTTCTCTGTTTCGGGTGAACCGGCTGGTTCACGTCATCATGGCCCAAATGTTTCAATTGCTTCTGGACTGTTTGTTCTCATTTCGGCCGATCCGGCCGGTTCATGTACTTCGCGTACTCTTGTCCTGAACTGTCCCGCTCAGCAGTTAGTCATTTTTCTTCCTCTGTCGGTCGGATCAGCTTCTCGCGGCCGCCGCGTACTTCTGTCCCAGATCTTCCTTTGCTTCATGGGCCACCTTGAGGCTTTTCGGCTGATCCACTCCTAGATGTCCCAAATGTCCCGACTACCTCTAGGACTAGGACTTAGTCATTTTTTATGATTTTTTTTGGATCAATCTACTTGCCTTCTGCAACTTTTTTCCGCATTTTCTCAGAGCTCGTTCTTTCCTTCTTTGGCCAGGGGAGTTAGAAAAAATATGAGGGAACCCCAGAAACATGATTTTTGCTCTGAATCAATCAATTTTCCTGGGACTTGAATATTCTGATGCATGTTATCAAAATTACCCTGAGGGGTGAATTTTGGATAACAATTTGGCAACTCAGCGGGCTCATCTGCCTACAAGATGAAAAGACCAGTTGCCTGAAGCAATCCATTGGGCATGGAGTCATGAGTAGTAGCCTGAAAACTGATCTGAACTTTGAAAACCTCCCTCTGAGCCAATTGAATCCCACCGGACATGGAGTTGTTCTCACCAAAATGCCACTGAAAAGAACTGTGCAAGAGCAAAACCAGCAACACCCAAAACTATGTACAAAACTGAAAATCATACATGCCCCAAATGGAACATGCAGAGTGTGCACAAGCACTTCTTCTGCTGAAAGCAAACCTACCTACTCTACTCTAACTGGAAGCAAAGGCAAGCTAAACAAACCCTGCAACTGGTTGTGCAAAATAGCTTCCTTTCTTCAAAATTGGCAGCCATGCAATTGATTTGGTACTGATCATGGCTATTAGGACGGATGGAAAATCAACAAGAAGCTGGTCTTCTATCCAAATCATCAAGGTATCAATTGAAAACAAATCCAATACCTCTTTTAGTTGCTCTGCATTTGGATTAAAAAGGTATGGCAGCTGATCCTTGGTACTCTGTAACTCACCCTCATGCTCAAAAGCAAGCATGACTGGTTGTGACTTCTCCTTTGGCTCCAATGAAGCCAAATACCTAATTGGGAAAGGTCTGATCCATTTGATATGCCCATAGCTCTGATTTTCAACTCCAAAAATGGAGTTCTCTCGTACACCCTCTTGAATGGGTGATGTGGAAGAAATGGTGGAATCCTTCTGTCCTTTCTCTTCCTCCAATGAAGAACAGGGAAGATTAAAATCTTCCAATTTTGATTCCAAAGAGCTGCTATAAGATGCGGGCTGCTGCAAATGAATGCTCTCCTCCATGACAGCAGAATCTTGTTTTTGGAATGTGGATGATGAAAGAGAGAATGGTGGAAACTCAACCGGCTCTTCTCCATCAAAACAGTCCTCCAAATCTGACAGGTAAACTACCTCATTGATGTCTTGCTACTCGTGTTCAACTCCTCCCATGGTGTCCTCTTGATCTGTAACTTGACCACCATGGTTTCCTTCACTCTCCAATATTAAGTTTGAGAGATCAAACTCCTCTTTAGTACTAGAACTTGGGAGAGGTGAAGTATAAAAAAGAACTGAAGGTTCTCCTGTAGCCTGCTTTGTGCTCAAAGCCCTTGGATCTACACTTTTCTCCTCCACAACTAGGATGTGCTACTCTTCTTTTGGATTTGGAGTGGCTTCTCCTTCCTCTAATGTTTGAAGGCAATCTTGCTGTTGATTGAACTCTTCCTCCAGCATGAAGTTTGTCAAGTCAAACTCTTCAATCTGCTGCTCTAGAGGACAAGTTGGAGCTGCAAGATCTTCTTCAAAGCTTTCTTCCTCCATGGCTGATTGTGCAAATTGAATTGGATCAGCACCACGTTCTGAGAAAACTAATTGCTGATCTGCTTCTTCCTTTTTCTCTTCTTCTGCTGCAACAAATTCAGTCATGACCACCATTTGTTCAACCTTAGCCTCTTCTGTAGGCTTAACCATCAAGGGGATCTTTTTCATCCCAAACTTGGTAGCCCAAACCTTCAAGTCATCTGTCATTTCTTTTCTGTTGGGCTCCTCTTCTTGCTGTCCTTGATGACTGATTTTTTCAATTTCTTCTTCCCCACATGAAATTGGGAATTCAAGAGGAGGAATGGGTTTAAACTCAACTGATTTTACATTTTTTTGTGGTGGTGGAGGCAGTGAAACCTCTTGTTTCTTTGGAGGAGGGGGTGTTTCTGTTAGATCTTGTGGAGGGGATGACTGTTTGGAAGGGAAAAGGAAAGAAGAATTGAGATGAGATGGAAGACTGAGAGGTGGAGACATGAGATCAACATTTGGGACAGCAGATGGAGAGTTTAAAATTTGCAAGTCCAAATGAGATGATGCTGCTTGAGTAATGGGAAGAGAGAAACTAGATGATGGTGTAGAACTTACCCATTGATAAGGTTGTTCAACACCGAATGTATAGGCCTCTATTTCTGCTGTCCATTGTGCAGGTTGGGGCAGCATCTTTATCATGAAGTCCAGCTTCTCCTGAGGGCTGAAGTGTCTTGGAAAAGGGCCTCCCCATGGACAAGGAGTCCTGCAACCAATTCTGAAAGCTCTCATTTGAGCTGTTGCTCTGGACTGCAGCTTCTTTACCTCCATCTTTTGGATCTTCTCAAACAGACCAGCATCTTGGATCTGATGGTCTTCATTGTATGCACACCCTTGCTCTTGGAAAGCTCCATAGCCAAACTGACTTTGGCACAGCTACTCATATGGGTATGCATACTGATCTTAAATCTGCTCAAAATGCTGATTTGGAGGATTTGTAAAACATGTTGGAGGTGTGATATACTGCTGTTGTTGATGTGAATTCCATGATGGAAATGAAGTCATGATTGCACAACCTCATGGAATGGGAAAGAATGAAAGAGATGGAAAGAAATATGTAAATAGATGGAAACGGATCTGCAACTCAGAGAAATGGGTTGCTGATCAGATGGAGTCGCCAGATGTGTTTGTAAGTGCCTCTAAAGGCTGAAATCTTCACAAGAACACACCAACCTACAAAAGATGAAGTGGAAGACCTCTAAGGTCCCACCGGGCATGCCAAAACTGTTAGTGCAAAATCAAAGCTCCCCTGGATGCAGATCAGGCTTCTAGGTTGATCACTCAGGCACCCAGTGTGATTGCACAACATTGAATCCTTTCTCCATGTGTGGGACCTATAAAATGAGAAAGAAATCTCCAGAGAAGGCTGGTTCCTGCTCCTAAACTACCCACCACAAGCTATTCCAGTGCAGGAAAACTAATCTAATCCTAATCTAACCATGCTAAGGAGACAGAGAGAGAGAGAGAAGGGAAAAACAGCAAAAGCCTACACTAAAACGGTGATACACTAGAGAAGGAGAATGTTAGACATCTATCAAAACTGCCATGGGACAAAGAGAGGTGAGCAATGGGAAGGATGGACAGATGCATCACAGGCCCAAGGATAGATTTCACACAGAAAATGTCCCAAAACTCCATGAACATAGCTCCAAACCTGCAATGAACATTCAAACATGGACAGATACCTGCAATGAAGAGAGGCAAGAAGAGAACAAGCAAAACCGAGCAAGGATGGACAGATGCATCACAAAACACGTTTTGTTGCTCTAAAAGTTTGCACAGAACATCATTTCAATAGTAAAAGGCAAAAAACACCATTACAGAGCAAGGGAGGAGGTTCGAACTCCATTTTCAACCCTAGAGAAGAAAATAAGGGAGGGCAGAGCAGAAAAGAATGAACAACTAGTTATCTTGTTTTTTTTTTTTTTGATGAGCCAAATCTGGCTTTATATAATGCATGGGTCGAGCCCAGGAGACAAAAAACATAGGAAAACATGTAAGCAGCCCAACCATTGACCAAAACGCATTCTTCATTAAAAATCGGTGGTTGAGACATCCCTTCTGGCCATGCTGAAGAAGAATGCGACCCATGTGCATTAAAACTGGTTGTTGAAACATCGCTTCTGGCCATGATCACGCGTCAAAGCTGTTTCTCAATTTTCTCTCTCTATACTGCACCAAAATTCGAGATTGATCCTACAATCATGTATAGAATTTCATAAGCTTTCCGTTGATATAAAGAATATGCAAATCTGAGCTCTGGATCGAAAGTTATGGAGGTCTAAAGTTTTAGGGCACAAAACAGCTGAAAACGTGTTTTGTAATCTTTCCCGCACTCTGCCACCTGGATGACACTTGGCACGCATTGATTGGTTGCATGATTCTCTCTCCTCTGACTTTTGGTGGCCTACACTAAAACGGTGATACACCAGAGAAGGAGAATGTTGGACATCTATCAAACTGCCATGGGACAAAGAGAGGTGAGCAATGGGAAGGATGGACAGATGCATCACATGGCCCAAGGATAGATTTCACACAGAAAATGTCCCAAAACTCCATGAACAAAGCTCCAAATCCTGCAATGAACATTCAAACATGCACAGATACCTGCAATGAAGAGAGGCAAGAAGAGAACAAGCAAAACCGAGCAAGGATGGACAGATGCATCACAAAACACGTTTTGTTGCTCTAAAAGTTTGCACAGAACATCATTTCAATAGTAAAAGGCAAAAAACACCATTACAGAGCAAGGGAGGAGGTTCGAACTCCATTTTCAACCCTAGAGAAGAAAATAAGGGAGGGCAGAGCAGAAAAGAATGAACAACTAGTTATCTTGTTTTTTTTTTTTTTGATGAGCCAAATCTGGCTTTATATAATGCATGGGTCGAGCCCAGGAGACAAAAAACATAGGAAAACATGTAAGCAGCCCAACCATTGACCAAAACGCATTCTTCATTAAAATCGGTGGTTGAGACATCCCTTCTGGCCATGCTGAAGAAGAATGCGACCCATGTGCATTAAAACTGGTTGTTGAAACATCGCTTCTGGCCATGATCACGCGTCAAAGCTGTTTCTCAATTTTCTCTCTCTATACTGCACCAAAATTCGAGATTGATCCTACAATCATGTATAGAATTTCATAAGCTTTCCGTTGATATAAAGAATATGCAAATCTGAGCTCTGGATCGAAAGTTATGGAGGGTCTAAAGTTTTAGGGCACAAAACAGCTGAAAACGTGTTTTGTAATCTTTCCCGCACTCTGCCACCTGGATGACACTTGGCACGCATTGATTGGTTGCATGATTCTCTCTCCTCTGACTTTTGGTGGCCTACACTAAAACGGTGATACACCAGAGAAGGAGAATGTTGGACATCTATCAAAACTGCCATGGGACAAAGAGAGGTGAGCAATGGGAAGGATGGACAGATGCATCATGGGCCCAAGGATAGATTTCACACAGAAAATGTCCCAAAACTCTATGAACAAAGCTCCAAATCTGCAATGAACATTCAAACATGCACAGATACCTGCAATGAAGAGAGGAAAGAAGAGAACAAGCAAAACCGAGCAAGGATGGACAGATGCATCACAAAACACGTTTTGTTGCTCTAGAAGTTCGCACAGAACATCATTTCAATAGTAAAAGGCAAAAAACACCATTACAGAGCAAGGGAGGAGGTTCGAACTCCATTTTCAACCCTAGAGAAGAAAAGAAGGGAGGGCAGAGTATAAAAGAATGAACAACTAGTTATCTTGTTTTTTTTTTTTTTGATGAGCCAAATCTGGCTTCATACAATGCATGGGTCAAGACCAGGAGACAGAAAACATAGGAAAACATGTAAGCATCCCAACCATTGACCAAAACGCATTCTTCATTAAAATCGGTGGTTGAGACATCACTTCTGGCCATGCTGAAGAAGAATGCGACCCATGTGCATTAAAACTGGTTGTTGAAACATTGCTTCTAGCCATGATCACGCGTCAGAGCCGTTTCTCAATTTTATCTCTCTAGACTGCACCAAAATTTGAGATTGATCCCAGAATCATGTATAGAATTTCATAAGCATTCCGTTGATATAAAGAACGTGCAAATCTGAGCTCTGGATCGAAAGTTATGGAGGTCTAAAGTTTTAGGGCACAAAACAGGTGAAAACGTGTTTTGAAATCTTTCCCGCACTCTGCCACCTGGATGACACATGGCACGCATTGATTGGTCACATGATTCTCTCTCCTCTACCTTTCGGTGGGCTTTCTTTTGAAATTTCCTTGTGGGCCCCTTAAACTTGGACACGTGGCATGCATTGATTGGCCAACAGGGGCGCGGGGCAGACCTTGGCTTTTAGCTTTTCGGCCGAAACTCATGCCAAATTCTCTAACTCCTTCCCCAGCTCCGCATTCCCTATTCCATAGAACACGTGTCCTTGTTTGATTGGCTCGGGCTGACCCCTCAAAATTCGCCCTTTGACTTTTGGACTCTTTCCCCTGCGACACGTGTCGTGATCTGGTTGGTTCTCGGCCCTTTCAGCTCCTTCGCGCCCTTCGCGTCTTTATGTCCCAGATGTCCAAAACTGCTTGGGCCAAAAACTTCCGATCCGCCTGAAATGGGCTTCCTCGTCCCTCATTTGGCCAATGACATGTGGCATTGTTTGATTAGCTTTCGGCTCCTTCGGCGATCTGCGTCCCGCGCGTCCCAGTACGAACTTTCTCTGTTTTAGGCGAACCGGCCGGTTTGCGTCATCACGGCCCAAATGTTTCAATTGCTTCTGGATTGTTTGTTCTCATTTCTACCGATCCGGCCGGTTCGCGTACTTCGCATACTCTTGTCCCGAACTGTCCCGCTCAGCAGTTAGTCGTTTTTCTTCCTCTTTCGGCCGGATCGGCTTCTCGCGCCCACCGCGTACTTCTGTCCCAGATGTCCCTTTGCTTCACGGGCCGCCTGGAGGCTTTTCAGCCGATCCATGCCTATATGTCCCAAATGTCCCGACTACCCCTAGGACTAGGACTTAGTCATTTTTTATGATTTTTTCTGGATCAATCTACTTGCCTTCTGTAACTTTTTTCCACATTTTCTCAGAGCTCGTTCTTTCCTTCTTTGGCCAGGGGAGTTAGAAAAAATCTGAGGGAACCCCAGAAACATGATTTTTTCTCTGAATCAATCAATTTGCCTGGGACTTGAATATTCTGATGCATGTTATCAAAATTACCCTGGGGGTGAATTTTGGATAACATGTATTTTATGTTGTTGGTCTAAAACACAAATTGATGAGCATTGGACAGCTGATACAAAAGGGCTATAAAATGTACATGGAAAACAATGAGTGTGTTATTTTGGACAAGCTTCCAGGCAATATGGTTATTGCCAAGGTACAAATGATTGCAAACCACATGTTTCCATTAAAAATAAGGCTGGCTATGAAAGGAAAAATAGCTCAAGCTATTCGTGAGATAAATACTATATATTTTGGAGCAACTTTTAAGGTAGAACATACAAAATCAGCAGTAGCCAAAGACAATTATGGAGAAGTTCAAAAAAACTATAGAAATATTCAAAAAGGCTACAAAAAATTTCAAGACAACTACGGAAATGTTCTAAGATAGCTATGGAAATATCCAAGACAGCGACGAAAATGGCCATAATATCTCCAAAAATGAAAAAGATGTTTATGTAGAAACTAAAGCAGCATTTCAATCATTGGTAAAGGATGATTCTTGGCTATGGCATTTTAGATTTGGGCATTTATATTTTGGAGTTCTTAAATTACTACATATGAAGAATCTGGTAAAAGGTTTTCCATTAATTGAGAAACTGGAAAGAGTCTGTGAATGATTTATTATGGGAAAACAACATAGAGAGTCATTTTCAGTTGGCAAGGAAAATAGAGCTACAAATCCACTTGAGATTGTGCATTTAGATATTTGTGGAAAAATGCAAAAACCATCTATAGGAGGCTGCACTTATTTTCTTACTTTTATTGATGATTTCACAAGAAAAACTTGGGTTTATTTCTTGACACATAGATCTGATGCATTTGCTTATTTCCAGCAGTTCAAGGCACTTGTGGAGAAGCAAAGTGACCACTACATCAAGGTTCTAAGGATGGATAGAAGCGGTGAATTTATATCTAATGAATTTACAAATTTTTACAGATCTCATAGCATACACAAGCAATTTACAGCCCGCTATACACCTCAGAAAAATGGTGTGGTGGAGAGGAAGAACCGAAAAAATATGGCGATGGCTCGTAGCATGATGAAATTCAAACATCTACCAAATGAATATTTGGCTGAGGTAGTAGCAACTGTTGTTTACATCATGAATAGGTGCTCAACATAGAGCGTAAGAAACAAAGTCCCTCAAGAGGCTTGGACAAGAAGGAAACATAGTGTTTCTCATATGAAGGTATTTGGTTGCATTGCATATGCGCATGTTCCAGATGAGTTGAGAAATAAGTTAGATAATAAAGGAAAAAAATGTATATTTGTTGGTTACTCAGAGGAAACAAAAGCATATAAGTTGTTTGATCATATCAATAGGAAAGTTATGATCATCCGTGATGTTTAGTTCATGGAGGATGAAGCATGGGATGGAAGCATAGAGAGGACTATCAGAATTGCAGCTGCTGTCCCTAATGATAATATGGCAGATGAAGTGTTTCCCACACCAAATATAACTCAAACAACAACTCCTTCTAATCCCTGGATGGTACCAAAAGTTTCAGCTCAAGCTACACCTTCATTCACACCTAGGAGATCTATAAGGTTGTTGTCCACACCAACAGGAAAGAAAACTTCGCAGCCAAGTGTGTTATTTTATTTTGTTGTTATAAATTTACTTTCACACACACACACACAACAATGTCAATCAGCATCTCATCATTAGTATAAAATGTTTCTAATAATCCACACGCATCATATATGAATTGAAATCAACAATAGTCCATTATCTCTAGCATCTAACATCATGCTAAATCAAAAGCTACAATAATATTCGTAAGTATAGTCAACAGTATCATAATCAATAACAAAAGGTGTCGAAGGAAAGTGGGCAGTACATCCCCCCCTTACACTTGACTTCCTCCCAATAGTCACGGAAGGAGAGGTAGGAAACAATGCAATAGAAAAAGGACCACACCCTTTATGGAATTGTTTTACTTCAGAAAAGTGTGGGTCTACAGAACCCAAGTTTGATCCAATTAAACTCGATAAGAAGAAGGAAGATTCCAAGGTTTGAGCTCAAAAATTTCTTCATGCAAGGTTGTAAAAATTTAATTCTAAGGAGTAAATTTACATGATCAACCAAGATACACCACATAACATTATGTCATGAAGAGGTCAAAGGAGTATCACGAATAACCACCAAGTAGAGGAATAATAGGGAGAATTCTGTGAGTTTGAGAATGACCACCTAGTTTCCCATGGAATACTACATACTGCAATAAAAAATTAAGGTTTCTACCAAGGTTAAGTCATGCTTTCAAAATTTCATTGTGTATACGAGGATACCAGAATCAACCATACCCAAAAAATTTTATGAGAACATGTCTACTCAAAGGTCTCACAATTTGAGATGACACAAGATGATGTTTAATAAGAAGGAAGGATCCTTCAATTAGAAAAACCATTACAATCAAGAAAACTATTCATGAGTGTAATGCCCACTGGGCATCGGCTCCTTTTCTACCTTCTCTCCACCAGCTGTCTTCATTTTTCAACATACTAACTGTCACAACCTACCGCAATTTATAACTCTGTCACCTCATTTTGACCTACTCCTCCTTGGCGTGTTCTAAACAGTGGATTCATTAATGGTGAAATGAAGGTATGTCGCCCTGATGTTGCGTGGGTGGGTGTGGATTCTCAAAATCATGTTGTGCAGGCAGTTTCAGGGAGTGTAGAACTGAAATTCTGCTAGGAGTGCCGTGAGGAGGTATTTGGCTACACGCAACAGCTACAGGTAGACAAGTAAACATATCTCAGAAAATCAGTGGCCCAGAGAGAGCTAGGTGCGACAGCTGCTGCAGGGCGAGCTCAAGGAATACGACTTGGGGTATAGATTTTTTTCTTTGCCAAGCCAACGCAATTCATTCAGATTTTTTTCTACATCCGATTTACTGAGATGGTGGGTGTGGTTTCTTTTAGAAAGTAATGACTGATGTACCTGATTTAAAAAGTTGAATGCTCCATTAAACTGACTATGAGAATGGACAATACAGTTTGTGAGGAATCAAAATAGCTTTGGGTGGGAAAACAAACCAGTGATCAGAGCACAGAGGTGGAGAGCAGCGCAAGCAGGGTTGCATCCCTATTCTTCTAGAATGTGGGGTGGCACTGGGGTCTATTCTATACTTGGTGTTGCTTCCTTCATTTTTTTTTATACACGTCTTTTGGGGATGTCCTCCACATGTTCAGATTCACACAACCAAGCATGAGCTTTGTTAAAAGGAATGGATCTCAGTTTACGGTGGATGGGATCCCAACAAAATCAACCAACATGGCTTTTGATTCAATCCAATGGATTCTTGCTATAGCTTCAGGGGATGGCAGAATCAAGTCATTTGGTGGCGATGAAGCTCAAATGTTATAGCAATCTCCCAACCCAACCTCTTGCAAGTTTATGCAGTTTCTTGAGAACTAAGGTATCCTACTGAGCGTAACATCACAGAATGCAATTGAGGTATGTTGGAGATGAGAAAGGGAATGTGTTTATTTTACAGTTTGATCAAGAATCAAACAAGATATTGTGTATGCAGTGTTCCATTCCTGTGTCTGTCACTCATGGGGTTGTTGCTAAAGGGATTCAGGATCGTTCTGTCGTTTGTATCTTGCCCCAACCACCTTATGGATTTTGTAGGATTCTTGTTGTCTTTACAAATGGTTTACTTATTTTGTGGGGTATTCAAAAAACATGGCTATAGAAATAGGAGGCAATGGAGGGATTCAACAAAAGAAAAGTGTTGCAGAAACATATCAAGGAGAGGTTCGATCCCTGGACCCCCCTATAAAGAAAAGATGATGAAAAAGAAAATGAAGTATCATCTACTTGTTGGGCATGCTCTAATGGGAGTAGGGCAGCTATCGGTTTTATTGATGAAGACATCTGGCTATGGAGTGTGCCAGTAATTTCAAAACTGAAGTCCATTTCTGATGCTAAAGGTTTAGAATCATGTGATCCTCAATCTTCGTCAATATCCAAATTGTAACTATTCACTGGCAAAAATAAATAAATAAATACCCATAGTTTCAATCAGATGGCAGCGAAGTAATGATAGCTGTGGATGTCTCTATGTTTTTGGAGTTTTTGGTTCCACCTCTTCAAATGCTATTTGGGAGTTAGCCAGGCAGCAGGCATGTTGCAGTATAGTAGAAGCCTTTGTGAGCACTTCCAACAAGCAGGTTGTCCAACTATGTTGTTATCTGTTCAGTACCAAATGCATCCTCATATTTGGGTTTCTCCTTCAAGATATTTTTATCAAAATCAGCTATGTGACAGTAAGAGTGTTACCAGGAGACCTGATGAAATGTATTACAAAGATTCTCTATTGAGATCTTACTTGTTTTACGATGTAACTCATGGAAGAGAATCTCATAGAGGTGGATCTATTTCTTATCAGAATATTCATGAAGCACAACTTGCTTGCAATTATTTGAACTTGCTGGAGATACGTGGTTTCTGCCACGTTAATTGTTCATTTTTCCACCTTGGTGGGCCGATGATTTTATCTACCCACGTGTATGGTTGCAGTTGAGTTACCAAGGGAGTGGCTGTCGAAATACCATGTAGGTCCGCATGTGTAGAGTTGAATGTCTGACTTGGTTGGGTGGGACATTTTTACTGAACTCATGGGTAACCGGAATGGTTATTGTTTCTTTTGCATGGTATTTGGGACACCGTGTGGGTGAGAAGCATGCGTTTGGTGGAGAAATAATTTTTGGACTGCTGGGAGAAGGGGTTTGCTCGTGCATGGCCATGGGATATAGCGTTAAAGACAGGCATGATAAGCCCTAACCCTCTCTCTTAATGATTTATTTCTTTTAGCATTTAGATAAATCAATACTGCAACTTTGTTCAAATGCTGTAGATGTGGGTTTCTTTTGGAATGTGGATGTGTTTTTGTTTTACTAAATAGATAGTGTTTGGACTCTGGATATCATATAACATGTATTTACACATATTGACTCCTTCTTGAAAGAGATGCTCAAAAAGAGACAAGTTTTCCAAATGAATTTTAATCATAATTGCATGAACTGATCTCTCCCCCTTTACAATTTATCTTATTTAATGTTGAAGTAGAAGAAATCTCTACATCGATTCTTTCCTACTGATTTTATAATATTGGTTTCTCTTTTTCCTTGATTATTCCTTTGAATGATGGTTTCTGTAGAAAATAGTATAAAGCGTGAATGAGGTTTTTAATTTTTCTTGTAATGTTTATATTATGTAGAACATGGCTTGAAAAAGGGAATTTCCGATATGACTGTATTTGGATTTTACTGTGGTTTCACAATAATTTAAACTCCCACTAGGATTAGGGCTTCCATTTAGGAAGAGTCATACTAGTTTAATTGGTCTTCTAGATAGCTCCATCTGAGTCATTTGATTATCATTTACCTTGGGGATTATTGAAAACCCCTCACCAGGACCTCTACTATTACTATTACTATGAGCTTATTATTAGATTGGAACCCTCCTGAAGCATGCGTTAATCGGTTTTCTATGACCTCTACGAATATGTTATGCACGCAAGTCATTATCCTTTGTGGATAATTATTTGGTTTAATTTTTGAGGCACTACTTGGATCCTTGAATCGATTAAAGTAATATTGGATACATCGACATTCCTCAAGTTTGATTGATATGTGATGCCCTCATGCATATGAATTCAGGCAATGCTTGAAATATGAAATTATAAATTTATCTTATACTTGACCTTGAAGCTTGTCGAAAGACGTTTGGTAGAAAAACAGATGAATAGGTAAGTTAAGATAACTACCCTAAAATGGATTCATGCACAGCCTTAAGTAAAGGTAACAGCTACCATATAGGGACTGTGCATACCATGTATGCCAGTAAGGATATAAGTCCACCTGAAAGTATTTAACTTCATTTTTATATAACAATAATTAATACCCATAAATTGGTGTATGCAAGTGGAGGTTGAATTATATAACAGGATATATTATGTTATCAGGTAACCAGTAAGGATAAATATATTATTTCAATACTTGGTTAATGAGTGGAATATTTTCTGGTATTTACGATGATTATTATGTTAGCTAAAATTTGATACTTTCATCTCAATTGGGAGTTGAGATAATGTTGGTACTTGTATTTATAGTGGCTTGGACTGCGCTTATTTATCTTAGTTAGTCAAATGTATCTTTGACATATTAGCAAAACATGACAATTTTGTTGATCGTAGCTCATTCCAATGAGTTGGATCCTTGTACTAAAAGAAACATATAGAGACATGGAATAAGCAACCAAAAGGATACCTTAATATTATATGAACTTGTGGATTGGTGGAATCTTTGTTAACATAAGTATATCCTTAAAATTGTGAGATAAATATCCAAATTATACTTACATATCACTGAGTTTCTATTAAGGTTTGATACTTGGGTAATATCGATGAATAATATAAAAATTGATACTTGTATTTATTAGATAAGCTTAATGTCGTTGGTGCTTTTATTTAATTGAAAGATAATATTGTTGGGTACTTAAATATGCGAAGTAGGTCGAGGGTATTAGGTGAGCGTCATTATTGTTACTGTAATTTGAGTATGATTGATTGCATGGTTAGGATTGTATATCTAGTCACTTGGAATTGTGTCTTAGGTAAGTAGATCTTAAGGAATTGAAAATTAATGAGTAGGAAATGTATTATCATGAGATGTGCAGTTAAGTTTTAAATGTATGTGAGAAATTTATTTGATAAGGAGTATTGCAAACTTTCATTTATTTAAATGCTAGATGGCATAAATTATTAGGTGAGGTTTATATCTTATCATGCTCAGTTCTAGCGAATTGACTCTAGTAAATATTTGTGCAGATGGATTATGCGAGTAGATTAAAGGAAAAGAGTGTAAAAGTTTCATCAGTTCAAATTATGAAGTTCTTTGTAGAAATTTCAATGCATTGTAAATTTTGTAACTTTGCTTGCAAGGAGTTTAGAAGATCTCTTGCCTTGGTATGTTCAGAAAACTACGTAGTGAAGTGTTCTTTCCCTTTTGTTGTTAGACTAGTAACTTATCCTAGGTGAGGAATGATATTCAATCCTTACCTTGGCATAAATATTGTAATACCTTGTTTTTTTTGAGAATAAAGTGTTAAGTCAAAACTCTCTGACATCTTGTAATGATATGATATAAGTAAAATTAAATGGAGTGGTTAACCCTTATAGAAGTTAACTAAAATATATATATTCAAATAAATTAACAGAGATGTCTTACTTGAGAACAAGATTTCCTGAAGTACTCAAAGGTGAAACTATCCTTGTAAAGTAAAATTTTATAAATTGATATCCCGAGCTAAACTAGTGAACACTAACCCTTTTGGGTGAACTCTTAAACAAGCTTAAGGGAAAACAATGGTTAGTTTTTGGAAGATAATAAGATTTAGCAAGTAGGGGAAAACTTTAAGTGAACTACTCTGCAGTGTATAAGGAATTAACTCAGTTTATAAGTTGAAATTGTGTGAATCATATATCGAATCTTTCTGAAAACATAAGTCATGAGATAAAGGGTGTTTTATCAAAATAAATAACCTTCAATCATATCTTACTATGACTTTCCCTAACTGTAATTGTGTTTTGTGGTCGGACTTCCATGTTGTCATGTCTAAAACAAAAGTAAATTGTCCTTGAAAGATGTGAATGTTTCCGTGCTGCCTTTATGGCCATCCTCGTATCAAGTTGTTCACAGTGTTAGTTGTACCCTTGGTGACAACATGTTGCGTCATGTTATGTGTCAAGCAAGTCAAAAAAAAAAAGTTATCCTGTATTTCACTGTGTTGTCCTTATGTCGTGATTTTGGTGTGTTACAATGAGAAGCATTTCTATAATCTCAAGAGGGTACAATTAACTTTTCATGGTAATACTAAGCAAAGTCATGACCACAAGGTTTCTTATAATCTGATTTTACACTAAAAAAAATCGAGCACACCACACTAACCAAATATAGGGACATCAAATGTTTAGCAAACAAAAACAATATCTCCACTAGAAACTAACATATCAATACAAGAAGCACCATTCACTATGACATAATGGGATTCATTTATCTTACTTCTTGCTCAAGCTTGGAATAACCATAAATAGAGCACATGCATAAATCGTAACACCAAAGAGCAATCAAGGTAGTTAGTAAGAAGAACAAGTAACAATGGGGATCTAACTGCAATCTAAAGGTGCATCGTATCAAAAGTGAGTAACAACTTACGAAAACAACTTCCACTTTCCTTCCCAATGGAAAGAGAGGCAACAACAATATTGTGTCTCAAGAAAAACAATAAGAAAAGAAGAATTCCCAAATTTATTTCATATGGTTAACATATGTTGCCTTAAAATTACAATAATTTAGGTCACCAAGGACAAGACAACGTGCAAGGAGGTTGTGTTTCTCAATACAAGAGATAAGTCCTGCTCCAGAAGGGACACAACTCACACTCGTCAAACTAAGAGGAAACAAGGGTATGACAACCCAAACTCCTGCAAGGGAAAAGTGCATAAACTTATGAACAAGGGTGTACTTCACAATTAGAACACATCACTATCCATAAGGTGTTTTCAAAATTCCGAGTAGGAGACAAAACTACAGGTTCAACTATACATTGCACTACAAAAATAAATCTTACCCATTTTATAAATCAACTTATTGAGTCAAAAATTTAATCGTTTCGTTTCCTAAGCACATTCCTTACATATTTTCTTAATTAAAACCTTCAATTTACTATGATAATACATGTTTGCATTATAAGGAGCATGACTAAGGTGGTCAAGATATCTTGCCATTCTATATAGGAGGAAAATAAAATATATATTTATTTTACTCCTAGGGAAGGTAGATGGACAAAGTTTCCTTCCTATTCTTCTACTTCGTTTTTTTTTCTCTATTAATCTACCCAGGTTAAAGCAAGGACCATTTCACTTTTTCTATGTTCCATTTTATTTGTTAAGTTTCAAATTCAACTCCCCTCAATTTTAGTTTTATGGTGTTTGGGTGAATCATCTTATCAATTAATGTTTAATGAGAAGCAAGAGTCAAACATATCACATTATTACTTTTATGGGAAACAACATATCACATTTTTTTAATTCTAAAGGAATAAGAGACATTCAATATAGAAAACATGTCATTACTTTTGTAGGGACTAGGAATCTATCAACCAACATGGATCACAACAATATTTCAAGCATTTACCAAATAATTACAAGCATCATTAAATATTCCTAGAGGGTTTCTACAAGTCTCAAAAGAAGTTACAAGGAAGGCCCATTAAAGAGGCCTAATTACTTTTACGAATCTACTAAGGTTTAACAATGTTTGTAGTTTAGGCTAAAACATTTTACACACATAAAAAGAAAACGAAAATTTTAAAATCGACACTCATATTCCCACAAGATACTACCAACAAAGCAACAGGATGGCAATGCAAAATTTTACTCCAAGGGAACCACATTCCCATTAGATAGCATCAACTACAAGAGGGCAATCAACTGATCTATCTAGACATGCAATTTACAACCAAGATTTATAATTTTATAATAAGAAGCATAATATAAACACCACCAAGATTAATATATCAAGATATACCAAACTACATCTCTAATAGAAAAGTCCAAAAGGCCCTAAAGCATCCATAAGTGTCTCCACGTAACCCCAAGATTGATAGGTCATAGAGTGTTATTCATAGTAATTTAAAACGGTACGGTAAGGGTGGGATTATTTATAGCTCAACGTGAGCAAAAAAAACACACTTAATTAAACACACTGCCTAAATGGGCTTAAATATAATCATAATTACCAAGATGCATACAATCTATAATTCAATACTTTTTATAATGAAACATGGAAATCATGATAAAAATTATTATGCCATCAATGAAAAGTCACTACGAAAGAACCTCCTCCACTAACATCTATAGTCAAACAAAAAACAATCCTATCCTAAGACAATCCAATAATTAAACACCTCTCCTCTGACAAGGATCAAGCTCTTACTAGATTGTAAGAGCATCACCACCACTGCTAACAGTTTCCAACTAGACCGCACTACACAACGAACTCTCTAGGACCCTAGAAACACTCAAGGTTTTGTCTTTTCAAACTAAAGGCATACATTAAAGCACCTATGAAGACATTCAAGTCACTTAAGGTGTACCCCCATATGATGAAATGTCATAATAAAAACAACGTAAAACCAATTCAATAACATGTAAGAAGGAATCACCTAACATTTAGCTAAGTAGCCAATAGATAAACAAGATTTGAGTCACCAATCAAAGTAAAATCCAAGAATATCCACAATCAAGAAAAGTGGCTAAGTAGCCGCATTGTAATGTCAAAAAATTCTCACAAAATATACATAAATAAAAGAGTCTCAAACGTTCTCAATCAATCATAAAGTAAGATGCTAGTCCTTGATAAAATAACACAAGTTTACGAATATAAAATAAAGAAGTCCACATCACAATCACTCCACAACCCTTCTTGGCCACCAATAGGGATACTTTTCCTTGAGCTTAGTTCTAAGAACACATACACAAAACTGGATTAAATGTAGTACCCAGACCTAATATCCACTTACTCACATGGGGATTAAGTCGCCAAGGTGGAAACTAAAACTAACTTGTCCAACCACCAAAGCAAAAAGGAAGCTTTAGACGATAAAAAATCTTCTAATTAACTCCGTTATAATCTCAAACACAACCACTAACACTAGGTCACAAGAGCCACACCGCACAATTTATCATTCTAACAAGGAATATTCTCTGTGGATTTATCACATCATACCACTAAATAAGGGTTAGGACTCCTTAGAAAACATCTTTTTTTTTCAAAGTAGAAATAAGTTCCGCTACACTAGAAGTTCACAAAAATATCAATTTAATTTAACACTATCATATACCCAGGTTTTGACAAAATGCCACTAGGCGAGTACAACCATTCAAACAACTTTATTAATTTATTATTATTTTAATTACGGAGCTTCAAAATTTTGTTAATTGGTTTTCGGGTTTTAGTGTCGGCCCAAGGTCCAAGCGTTGAACCCACAGCATTGAGACCAAGTGTAACACCCACTAAAATGACCACTCGAGACCCAAAAAGAACCTAGGTTTAGATAGAAAAAACAAAAGGGAATAATTTGTTTTTGAAAGGTGAGTCCTGGAATAGGCTTTGAAAACTACAGTTGCTAGAAGAAAGATTCAAAGTCAATTATAATTTAATAAAAGAAATTTTCCCGTTATAACAACCATTAGATCCACATTACAAAATTAATGAGTATAATTAATCCAAATGTAGTCAAATTTCTTTTATGTGTTAATTTAATAGATAATTAAATTAACACTATGTTAAATGTTCTTTAATTAATTTTAGAGGTTCAAAGGGGCCTGAGCAATTAAATGCCCAAGGTTTTTATTTTCATTAGGTCAAAACAATAACTAGAATTCCTATTTATATGGGACATAAAACATTATCTTATCCCTTAACGTGACCCCTTAAAAAGGTCAACCCAAGCTTTAGAATTAAACATTTAAGTTAGAAAGTGGTAAATTCTCACTTACCCACTCTCAGGCTCATATTGAACTTTGACCTAGTTTTTCACGCATTTAATGCACCTAACTTTTCTGGAAAAAAATTCCATTAGATACGAAATTTCTTCCCCTTTACAATGATATAAAGAAGTCCTCCTAACTCCTCATATTTCTTAAGTTACGAGTAGCCAGGGCTAGGGAGGAATTTTTTTCTAAAAGCGGGCTTGTGGGGTTGGGAAAGAATGTTTTTCCAAAGGTGGGCCTGCGGGCATGGGGAAGAAACTTAGTGCTTTTCCCTTTTTTGGAAAAAGTGTAATTTACACCCACGATTCTGTAGCAAGACTTCGCACCCCAAACAAAAAATAATTTAATCTTGAGGTTCGCAAGGGACATGTGCCCAAAAATTTGAGTCTAGGTGGAAAGGCAGGGTTGTGGATATGTGGAGGAATTATTAACCAAGTTAAATTTTCAAACTTAGAACTCCTTTTTTTATCGAAGAGAGAAAAATTCCAGCCAGTTGAGCAACGGTAAATTCCTTGTCTTTTTTCTTTTTTTGAAAAAGATCAAAAAGTATATTTCGACCCCGCGGGTCTACTTAGCAAAATTTTCCTTATTGACAATTAGTTTTATTTTATGAACACAAAATGAAGTAAAAACTCTAGAAGACCATAAATTTTGATTGGGAACTTGGTTTTGGGAAAATGAGGAATTTTTGGGAAGGTCCCAACCTCCTCTTTGCACGGAAAGCAAAAAAAATTATTTTTGACAAACTTAGGTGGGTCAATTTTAAGAAAACATCTTTCCTCACATTAACATGTGAATTGCACTATTTGAACAACTAGAATTGATTCAATCTGCCATTCTTTCTTCTTCAACCTGCTAAGTAGATATGGAGAGTTGTGCTTGAAAGATTTCAAATAGATTGGAAGGATAAAACATTAATGGTTTAGATTAAATACAAATTTCCTTCTCTTTTCTATGAAGTTGTACTATTTTTCCTATTGTCCTATTAAAGATGAATTGTGTAAATTGTAAGGGAAATACAAACTATTTTTGAATGTGTTTTGATCATCCTTAGTTCATTCCAATCCAAATTTACAATGTTCAAATTTCCTTCAATAAATATGTGAAAAGCAAGAATGTAATTCTATTTTTAAAATGTTCCCTTCAAAAAATATAGAGGAATGTAATAAGTATAACACAGACATTTCAAGCCTTCAACAGAGAGTTTACAATATACATACAACAACAGGTTTTAAACAATAGTAACACCATTTGATGAAAGGTGATTCAAAATAAAATTAAATGAATTAATTCCTATTACACTTCTTTTCATCTTGCCAAAATATGCCAAGTAACGTTTTCTCATTCCTTTTTCACATACAAATACAAATTTCAGCATATACATCTCTCACATTCAAATATTATTACAATGTCATCCACTTGAAGTGGAAAATTTTCACAATAAGGAACCCAAGGACAAAACTACAAAATTTGTCTTCATCCTCAGCTCCATAACAACAAGAAGAAGATCCACCATATATCATTTGACCACAAAAAAAAACAAAGAGAGGCAATGCTCTCCACCCAACCCAGAATTTCAATGAACAGGAGAAATTTTCCTCCTGATTGGCCCCGAAGCCCCAACCACAAAGCAGTAAGAGATGTATTTCAACTCATCGAAACAAAAAAGATTCCACAACACAGAAACTATTTTAACATATAGAACAAATTCCAAATACATACTATAGTTTGCAACCACATGAAGAACAAAAAACAATACTCAGGCTTCATCATGCATAAGCGAAAGGAGTAAGACCTATGGGGGAAGTAGTTTATACCTCCCAATTGGGAAATGGGTGTTCACCATAAAATAAACCTGCCAATATATATATATATCATTTCAAAACCCCAACATGCCCTTATGCTTCCCCCAAGTACCCCTTATACCTCCCATTCTCTTATCCCTCCCCACACTCTTATTGCAACCCATAATGGGTAAAGAATTGCAAGCTATTTCTTTTACAAGGTGGAACCCAATCCCAAACTCCATTCACAATAATGCTGATACCTCCCTAAAAATCTTATGCCTCCCCACAAGAGATCCCCATAGTCTTCTCCTTCACCATACCTAGGAAACCTACCCAACCAACCAACAACATAACAAAATATTCAAAGAATTCACATATACATAAAAAAAAGAAGAAGAACATTTTAAGGAGAAAAACTTCTACCTCACCATTGTAGAGTTTTCTCCAAAACTTCAACAACAAGATTTTTCCAATCCAAACAGTCAAAAATTTCCAGCAATCCACAAGCATTCAACAAAAATCTCTAACTTTCTCCAAAATTACTGGAGTTCCAAACCAAAAGAAGTAACCGAACTGAAATCACCAAAAATGAAGTAACCCCAAAACAAGTAAAGGAATTGGAATAAATAGAAGAGGGAGAGAGAAGGATGAGGTTGATCCATGTAGGTTGCCACATCACACATCCTGAGCTCCACTTCACAAGTCAACTTCAAAATCCAAGGCACAATTAAAAAGATAGATGAATAAATGACGTATTTACTTAGACACACAATCCAAGTCCACACCCCAAGGACCAAAAATAATTATTTGTACGAAGGTGGAATAAAAACTTACAAATTTTCATCCCAAAATACATAAAAAGGGTTAGTTTTGACTCCCCAACCCATAGTTAGGGTTGGTATACAAATTGAAGAGGTGTGTGACAAGTTTAATTTGTCCCACAAGCCTTGAAAATAAGCCCCTAAGAAAAGTTCTAAATTTCAAAAGGAAGGTGGAGTGTTTCACACTCAAAATTACATACTTATTACTTACAACACCTAGTCCAAGAGCCATCAACTCTAATAAATACATTATTTTGACCTAATTTAATGAATTTAACAACATGATTACTCACAAATATAGACACAAATTAACTAAATAATAAAGAGGAAATACATCACTAAAATCACATACTAAACTTAAACAAAGGAACTAAATAAATTAATACACATAACCCCTTGGTAACATTTAAATGTGATTCCTACCATGGAAACTCCTAACAACAAGTGCAAACAAACACACATAACAAAAACATGTTTTCATGGTGACCCTTGTTGAATTCACCTAGAATTCTAATATTGTTCGTCTCCAATCCCCTGATGTTTGTTGTATAATGTTTACCTGCAAAATAGAAATACCTCCTTCAGGTCCATGGTCGCATCAAATCATCCAAAATAAATATACAATATAACTCCAAAATCATCTATATATGAATCAAAACATCATCTAGCCAAGTAGCAATATCATTTACAATTTCCTCAATAACCATATGATCATAAGATTAGTTAAATTTTCTAGGTCTACTCAATATGATGAAATATCACATGTCTGAAAGACACACACATATAGAAATATATAACCATGTCAATCAACATATCATCATCAGTATAAAATATTTCTAATAATTCACATGCATCATATATGAATTGTAATCAACAACATTCCATTATCTCTAACATCTAACATTATGATAAATCAAAAGCTACAATAATATCCATAACTATAGTCAACAATATCATAATCAATAACAAAAGGTGTCGAAGGGAAGTGGGCACTACAGGAGTAGATTGAGTTGACTAACATGGAGATGATATGAGTAACCTTTGCTTCTTGCAATTTAATTTGTAAAAATTATTAGAAATAATAACCATTTAATTAAATGTTCACAATGTATACACCTTATTTTTCATATTTCATCTATTGTACCTATTAATATCAAGTTCCTTTGTGTAGATAAGGGTCACTGATGCATCTATTTATTGAGTGGGTTCCTTAAGGGGCCTACCTCTAATGGGGAATGGTTATTAACGTAAAAATTATGAGTTAGAGACAGTACACGAAGAGAGTGTTCATTTCTTTTGTCTTGACCTTAGTTTTTCTTTCACTTGGTATCCTTGTCTTTCTAGGTCTCATGCAAATCACATTCATAGTTCTTTACTAACAAACTACAACAAATAAGCTCTTTTTACCACAATTATTCTACAAAATTTGAACAATTTAAGAGAATTGTAGAATATTTGTAGTATCTCTATAGGTTAACTAAATGATCCACAATTTGAACATAGTTGTACAAAATTGTACAACACCCTCATTCCTAAATATCCATTGTGGAAAATCCACATATTTTGAATTTTCAAAAACATAAATAAAATAATATCCTACCACATTTATATCTTTTAGGAATTCAAAATTTAATAAATTATAAAAAATATGTGGTTATGCTACATTAAATAGTGCTTGATTGGTATATAAAACAATTGTGGAAATTCCACAAAACTCAATATTTAAGCTTTTAGAAATTCTTTGTATGTAAATTCAACATTACATAAAATATGTATTTATTCTTCTTTAAAAATTTTAAGTCTTGTATGACCTCAATCATATCACTTGTGACATAAATTTGATTTTAGGAAAACCTCTAAAACTAGGGTTGGGCTCACTTGGTCTTGGTCTCCAATTTAGGTGGCCAACTAGGTCATTAGTTTGATTCTTGATTTATTCAAACATTTTAAAACTTAAAATAAATTATGTGGATGTTCCAAAATTTAATTATGTTCATAAAAATATAAGAAACTTATATTTGTAAATATCTAGAAAGAAAAACTACGTTTTTTGAAAAATAATAAAATTTAATAATGGTTAAAATTTATTGTTTTTGATTATAAATGTATAAATTTATTAAATAATATCATGTATTGATGAGCACACCTGCACATATTGTATTTTTGTTATAAATTCATATGTATATTATATTTTTAAAAAAATTCCTTCCTCTTTTATATAATTTAAAATATGTGTGTGATTTAACATGCAACTACTGTGTAGAACTTGTAATCATATTAATTATGTAATAATATATTAATATTTAAAATGTAGAATTATTCAATACCAAGTTCTCCCTTTGCTAAGATTCAAATTTAGTATATATTAAATCTTTAAAATCTATACCCAAAATCTAATATTTAAATCCTATTTATTAAAATTTTCATTTCTTAAAAAAAATTGAAATAACAATGTGACATAATCTTAACACGAGTTTTATGGATTTTCAAAATATTGAATTCCTTATTTTTAACAATCACATCACAAGGATTTGAGTGTTAAATAATATCCATCCCTCCTAAATATTTTCTACAATTTTATAAAAATTAGAAATGATGAAAAAAGGTAAAAATATAATAAAAACTACAATAGGGCAAAAATAAAATATTGATAAAAGTCTGAAATATTATTAAGTAATTTTATAGAGTAAATTTTAACTATATTGTAGATATAATCCATATTATAGAACTCGACAAATTCATGTCTAGGCAGATCTTGAGAAAAATAAGTTATTGGAATTAAATTAAGATGGGATCATAATGGTTGGTTATCATTTCATCCCCAACAGTTTACCAAAAATATGGGAAGCTTCTTGAATCTCGAATCGTTAAGCCTTATTTTAAGGCTTTGTATTTTTAAATGATAAGATTTATTCTATTTATGGATAGATGCTTATCATTATGTCAAATTTATAATTTGAGAAATCCATTTATCATTCTATTGGATAGATGGTTCTCACCTTCACGATACAGGTTTGATGTGAACGCTCTTCATTTTAATCTTATGGTGAAGATATACTTTTCGTTTGTTATATCATTCAGTCATATAACAATGTTTAAGAAAATTTGTAGCTCCAGTACCATAGGATGCTTACACTCTTGGGCATTCTTCGCATCCATATCTTCAGTACAAGTTATTAAATTATTATTTAGGTGAGGTTTTCATATTGTGCACAACACAACCAACTGTTACTCAAATGACTTGTGAAAAAGTAAAATCAAAACAAATTTAAGAATTTGTTAATGTTACTATAAATTCATTTAAAAAATAATTCATTTTCTTTGATATTTGGAACTTAGTGCAAGTTCGAAATAGATGGCTTTAAATAAAATTGGTCTATTTTGGAAGCATATAAGGAGGATTTCAAATAAACACATTGTTTCAATTAAAAGAACATATTTGGGAATCTTTTCATGCTCAGATCTGAATTATATCCACAATGCTCATCGTTTCACCCTTATTTGCTTTCTAGTATTTATTTCTATTATCTTTTCCTTAGCCTTTAATATTATTATCTAATGTGTTATTTATAATTGAATTGTATATTAATATTACTATATTATTAGTGTTTATCATTTTAATTTTTGTTTTTCATTTTATAAGATTGATTTTATTTCAAGTTTATATAATAATTTAAAGTTAATTTAGTTTAATTTATATAAATCTTATAAAGTATATTTGATTTGAGGAATTATTTATATTTAATTTATATATAATTGACATACGATTAGTTAAATTTTTATTAAAAAAATAAATAAATCTTAGAATAAAATGATTATTCTTCTTTAAAAATTATGAACTATATATTACATTTTTCTTAATACAAAGAATAATTATTTTTTAGTATGTGTGCTGAAAAATGTAGATAACCCACATATACAATATTTAAAGGAACATGAAATCTGTATAATATTAATAGTAATATATCGCCATTTTTTAAAGATCACTGCCACAAATTATTATTGTGGCAATCAAATTGTAGCTTCTACCTACAAATTTCATTTGGTAATTATTCCTGTAGAACAATTTGTAGATATTGCTACATATATTATATTGATGCAAAACAAAAAGCTTAAAATGTAGAAAATCCATAATATTAAAATATATGGAAAACTACAATTTGATGAAATAGTGGATTATTTACAATCCCAAAAATTATGGATAGTTGAAAAACTATTAAAATTGTTGATAATCTTCACTACTAAAATCTATAGACGAACTACAAATTTTATAAATTGTGGAGTATCAACGTTATAATAAATTATGGACGAGCAACAATAATATCTGCAATTGTAGATGGGCTATAGCTTGAAAGCCACATTTTAATTTTTAAAATTCCTTATAACCATAAAAACAATTTATAAAATTTGTTGAAAAATGGCTTTTTTGTTGGAGTGACATCTCATGACATTAAATTTTTCTCATCCATATCCATGACCTAGGATACCTTACGTCTTTCTACTACCTGTTATATATTGAAAGAGCACCCTTGTTGAGAGATGATTGTAGGGTTTCTAAGCTTGCTCTGAATCTCTCACTTTTGTAGATTTGATTGAAACACCTTAGGTCTGTGGGTATACATATTGTTGAGTTGAGTCTCTGGTATAAAGGCCAGTTCCTTTTTGATGTATCCTAAAATAATTTATTGGGGGTTTTTGGGTAAAAAAATGACTTTAAATGAATTTAAAATGGGTTGATACACCAAAATTATTGAGGTCTTTGACCGAGCACATGCACAATATAATTGAGAATGAATTTTGGATGCACAAAAAAATAGTATTCGAAAGGATATTAAGGTAAAAACACTTTGTTTATTGAGGGAATAAATCACAACAACACAATAAGATAAACATCCAAAACAATACTATGCAAAAATTAGTAGATTTTTAGCAAGGTAAGATGATTAATCAGGGAATTGAAATTGACAACAATTAATAAATATTTACACACCACTCAAAATAATTGGAAAGACATAAATAAGTTCACATTCAAGGGGAAAAACTAGCAAAAAATTCTTCAACACTCCTATGTCCAAAATGTCCTCCCATGTGCCATGCAATTGCACACAATAGATAACAAGATTATTCACCCATCCCATCTTAAAAATAGAATAAAATTTGTATTGGGGATTAAAAATTAACATAGTTTCCACTGTTTATACTTTTTTATATCTAAAAACTATACCTTTTCATTTTAATAGTTCATAGCAACAATACTAAATTATTTCATCATTTGATATTTCTTGTAGCTAATGGAAACTTTGTAACATAGATAGTCTGAAAATTATGTTTAAAACCATCTCTGAAAGTGAAAATCTGATTGATTTTCTTGAAATGATTCTACAATGGCTTGATTTGAGCCTTTCTTTCTAGATACACGATCTAGAATTCTTCCTAATGGATATAACCTTTATAATAGTTCTTATTTCACACCTTGTAGCTTTTTGAGGGGTTTTCAACATGACTGTAAGATGAAGATGTACTTTGATATTGGAAATGAAGTAATATTTAGAAGCGGAAGTTGTAATTTGTACCTTCTATTGATAAATCACCCTGCATTGACAAGTGCATTACTGTTTGGTAGCTCTAAGTATTTGACATGATGTACCTCCAATGTTTTGTTTTTTGACTTTGTACCTTCTGAATTTTCTTCTTTTCTTACAACTTAAATGTTTCTCATGGTACATTTGTAGAACTTGATCTCTATCTTCCTTAAGATATTTTATAACTATGGAAAGAATCTGAATGATTACTATCTGAAAATGGGTTTGATGTATCTGATTTTTGTTCATAATTTTTATTGCTTGAAAATTTATAAAAATCACATCAAGATTACAACCTCATTTTTCCTAGTTGATGCTTGTGGCATTAACAAGAAAGTTCTTTCATTAGTCAGATTGCGTCTCTGTTACATATACTCTACAATTTGTACTTTATACCTGAATGTAATGTGACGAAAAGTGATCTCTTTTTCCTGCATGGCTTCCACATCTATATTAAAAATCCCTTTGGATCCACAATATCTTTGTACAAAGTTTAACTATTCTCTTCATAAAGTGTATCCCCTTCTTTGGTCTGAAAGATGTTTTCTATGAAAACAACGATTTGTTTGTGTCGTATCCTCCGAATAGTTGTTCTGTAGTTGTTATTGTTTGAGTTTTGTGTATTGATTGTAATCTAAACTTGATAGTATAGACCTTCAAAAACATGCATTGAGTTCTTCTACTGCAACTTGTACCTGCACACTTTAAGAAAATAATTAGAAAATTATTATTCCTTTTGGCCTTTCTTATGTTCCATAGTATTTTTCTTTTCCTTTCTTCTTTCATGATTTTGGGAATCATATATACTTTTGTAGAATACTACTCTACCAAATTTATATATTTCTCTGATGTACCTTATGTTTTTGATATTAAGAAATCCATTTGCATGCAATTAGATAGCACATGAGTACCATTATCCAATTTTCCCCCTCGGGAAATATTGATCAAACATGACCTTGCATAGGAGAAATGGAGAGGTTGGTTCAGTCATGCAAGCTCACATTCAATCTTAGAAATCAAGTTACGGGTGGCCTCGGTGATGGAGAAGAAAGGTTGTAAAATAAGGCCAAACAAGAAAAATGGAGAAAGGAAGTGTTCACCCGAGGCCCCAAATTGGCTAAGTATAGTAGGCCCACAGAAGGTGACAAATGTCATCTTGGCACAAATTTAGAAGACCCAAAAGGTAGTCCCTAGAGAAGCACAAGCTTCCCACATGATCAGAGTCCAAAAGGGTTACACCAGCCATTGAAAATTCATAAAGGACAAATGGAAGGAGCCACTTGTAATCTCAGCGAAACTCTGAAGGTCAAGTCCAAATTGGGTCTCCAGATGAGCACTGGCCCTCCACGTCTCTCAGGATGTGCATAGTGTCTTCACCAAAAGGTGGGGACCTAAGAAAAACATAAAGTAAACAAAGCAGGCCCGTGGAAGGTAAAAGTGTCAGCTTGGTGCAACTTCAAAGGTATGACCCAAAAGGTAGTCCCCAAACAAGCACAGACTTTCCATGTGTCCATGGCCCAAGGAAGTGGTACCAGCAATTGAAAATTCCAACCATTAATGGGAGCCTCCATGTGCATCTTCAACGCATCTTCCGAGGTAAAATCTAGAGGCAGGTCCCAAATGAGCGCGAAGGCTCCATGTGTATAGGGAAAGACGTAGAGCTCCACAAAAAGTAAGGGACTTACCCAAAAAATGAAGAAAGTAAAGCAGGCCTGTGGACGATGTGAAGTGTCCAATTGGCACAACTTTAGGAGTGAAAATAGGGGGCTGAAACCTTGAGACATGTGAGGCTACCACGTGGATCTTACATGGTTAGATTCTTTTAAATATTGTGAGCATGTGTTAAAATCAAAGACCTTGACTTTCAGGCAGCCATATCTTTCGACTAGAAACTCCGATTTGAGTGAGAGAGGACTTTTTTGAAAGTTCTTGGTGTCTACTACCCACCTACCACAAAAAAGTTTTAGTCCACCATTTTTATTTTTTCATGCTTCTCACCCACCACTATAATGAGGTTTGGCATTCCTTTCTAGTGCAACAAGGAACATCAATGAAAGAACAGGTTGTGTCATGGAAGCCATCAGTTTTGTAGGTGAATTCAATGCATTTTTGGGTGGTTGGAGTAGGTGAATTCAATCCATTTTATTGGGTTTTTGGAGTAGGATTTTGGATTCTTCCCTCCTTTATCTTTATTATTATTATATTTGTTAAGTATGGGCCATTTTTAAAAAGTTGGACACTCTTGGTTTGCACCCTCCCTTCTTTTGTGTCCTACATGTGAGTTTTGTGGAGTTTTCAAGCCTCCGATTTAGATTGTATTACAAATCTTTCCTCTTGGACATTGTAGTGCACTGTATCAACTTCAGAGAAAAAATGCATGTCTGTGGATGATTATCAACCCTCTCTTTTTTTCATCGCATCCTTCCTGATCTTTCATTACCGTCTTGGTTATCTATGCATAATAGTTGTATTGTGTTTTTATGGTCTGTGTTTATTACAAAGCAGGTGTTCATCATTCCTTTGGTGCATCATCCTAGTTAGTTTAGGATTTATTTCTTACATATCCTTAACCCTATCTCCTTGGAAAGTTAGAGCTAGTTTTAGAGTAGATCCTTTGCAATATGAATGTGTGCACCTGAATAGAGGAATAGGAATTGGCCTTCATCTAGAGAGGTCTCTCAAATCACAAAGTCCCACAATTTGAGAGATTCTCCATGTTATACAATCACACTAAGAGTCTCAACCCATCGAGTTGCAGACATTCAGGGGTGTTGTGATTACGCATCAACATTTTTGGCATCCCTGGTTGGAATAGAAGTCTTCATTTTTTATTGCAGCAAGATTGATGTGCACTTGTTTTAAGTTCTCATCTTGTAATAAGCTCTGAAAATGCACATTTGATGACTCCAAAAGGGGAAGAATCAACTGGTTTTAGTAGTCCAAGCTTCACAGATTCATGAGAAGAATTCAAATAAGGACAAGAACTAGAGAAGGACTATTTCTCTATCTGCACTAGTCTCCTAAAATAGTGAGGAGATGAAGAAGAGATAAAAGATTCCCATCTCTACCCAAAAAAAAAATTCAACAGCTCCACCTAGTAGGCCTTTCATTCAATTGAGTCCTCTGACCAATCAAGATGACACAACCCAACCCCTACGTCAAATTCATTAGCAACAGCCCACTAGTTCTCAATACACAAAATCCAGTTCCAGATGCCACACTAAAGAGAATTCCATATTTTACTAGAGAGAACCAACCGACTCCGATTGATCACATCCAGGATATTGCAAATTTTTGTGCAATTCATGAGATTAATCAAATGGATATTGCAGTTAAGTTGTTAGCTTCATATTTTAAGGGTAAAGCTTTACAATGGTTTAGAATCCTAACAACATGGTCTATACAAAATTGGGACCATTTTTGCATAGCTCTCCACAATTAATTTGGAGAAAAGGTGGATAATTTTTCCTTGTTGGAGCAGGTGACAACAATCAAGAGGGCTCCTAATGGGCAGTTGACTGACTTCAATTTCAGATTCAAACGAACGTGGTATAGGATTCCGTTGGTCATGAGACCAAAAGAAGAAGGTGATTTCCTATACTTCCTTAAAGATTTAAAAATTTCCATGACGATTCAACCCATGGGAGGCATAAATTTACCCACATCCTCTAACATTTCTTTTAGATCTGAAATTATTTTAAATCAGGTTGGTAAACTTATACCTAGGCCACCTATGCCTCTATCTCTAGAACTAGGAGCTCCTATAACTATTCAAAAACCAGATTTGTATCCCATTCCAGCACCTAGGAGTCAAAAAAATAGTGAAGCTTCTGCTTCTTCAAGCACTTCAAAAGATCTACAATAAGTTTCAAAGCAACTACAGAACCTAGGAAATGAACTAATGACTATCAAGACATAGCAAGCCCAAAGTTCTATACCCTATCAACCTCTAAATAAGTATCAAGGTAGACTCCCATAAAAGTAAAATATACCACCAGCTCATACTATAAATAAAAATAAGAGCCAAGGACAACCCCAAGCCATTAGGCCATTTCAGCACAAAACAACATGGCACAAGAGTACAACTGGTGTTACCTATATAATCTACTTCACAATCAATCAATGTGTTTCAATGGTGCACTAAACTAGGCCTTCATGGTGTAGACCATTGGTGTATCCAAGAACCAAGTCATGAGGGAAATCAAAAGCAAGAAACTCAACAACACGTGCCACCAAATGAGACGACGTTGGTCAATTGGCACACAGAGGACTTATTTGGAGTTAATATACCCCCTTCTCAGGGTGTAGCTCCCAATAAAAATTCAAAGAAGAGAAACATTGAGGAGGAACAACCATCTAATATAATTGTCTCTCAACTCACTCCTACACAACAGGGAGTTAGTAGACCAAATTCAGCCCCAAACGTGCAAGATCGGCCCTAGACACCCTCTGCAACACCACATGTGCCTACTCGAGCTCCCAAGAAAGTTATGCCAAGTAAGGGGAAACAAAAGGATAATTCATCCCCCTTCAACATTATCGATTAGATGAATAAAAAACATGTGAACATTTCCATGTGGGAGTCATTATCTATCCCAGGACAAAGAGACCTATTGCAAGCTATTATGGAAAATTGGTCAGCATCAAGTCATCCACCCAATCAATAAGAACAAGTGCTCACCAACACATCTCATCAAGAAGGAACCCATGGAGGTGACCAAGGTAGTAATTTTAAGCCCACTCCATTATATATCTCATTAATCATAGGAGATAAGTTGGTACATAATTGTACATGATTGATTTGGGAGCAAGTATCTCTATCATGCCGAAGCAAATAACAGATCAATTAGGTCTAAAGTATGAGGCAGTGCTGAGAGGAGTAGTTCAACTGAATGGGACAATAGTAGGAATGGTTAGGGTCACCAAAGCATTAATCCTAACACTACATGCCTACCCAAATGTCACAGTTTTGCAGGATGTGTCTATAATTCACCTCCCACCACTCTTTGCATTGTGCTTGTCAAGATAATTCACTACCGAAATTGGGGGATATTTTCTATTGAGTTGTCACACATGCTATTTAGAACAAGGTGTGGAGCTAAGGCTACAATCAGATTTTATCTCATTGAAAACTTTCACATAGATCCTCACACACTGAGTCCAATCAATGTGAATTGTTCAGCTTTTGATCAAGAAGATCTTCCAAACATCCATAATGTAGATACAAAAATTAGATGCATTCCATACTTGACCATTGACGAGTGAGAAAACAAGATACATGCTTTTGACCCTTACAAAGAAATGGAAGAATCTGAGTTGGGAGTCTATTGTTTTCATGAATAGAGTCAACCTCTTCTTAGCATCACCAAGCCAGACCACAAGGATGGTAATGAATTGTGGCAATTATTTTTTGATGCCTCAAGGAGTAGACAAGGTGTAGGAGGAGGAACTATGCTCATTTGAACAAAAGGTATGAAATACTACTTAGCTTTTCATTTCTAGTTTTCTTGTTCGAATAAGACAACTGAGAATAAAGCCTTAATCTTTGGATTGCATTGGGTGAGAAAGAGAGGCATTAAAAAATTACAGGTATTTTTTGATAGTGAGTTGATTGTGAATCAAGTCAGAGGGAAATACACTGCAAAGAATGACCTACTCAATAGCTACAAAAATAGGGTATGAGAAAAAATTGAAGACTTTGAAGATTTCAATGTTGTTTCCATACCCAGGAAGGAGAATGAAGCTATATATAGGCTTGCAGTAGTTGGAGCAACATTTGATGCAGTCAATAATATCAAAAGAGACAAAACACAACCATATATCCATGTGATTGTAAGGCCAGAAATTCAAGATAATAACACAAGTTGGCAAGTGTTTAAAAATGATCAACAAATCATCAATTTCTTACAAGGAGAGGCTGAATTCTTATCTAGGAATCAGGATGAATTGGCACAGAAATACGAGGATCAAGTAGTGTAGTTGTGGACCAAAAATTTTACCAGATTTTTGGTGACATTGGAGTCAATATTAAATTCTAATGACCAATTTCATAAAGAGAAAGAAAACATTAATCTCAAGGGAGATGATTCAGAACCAATTTTTGTTGGGGAGGGAAAAACATCAGTTTATTGTCTTCAGAGATTTCTAGGAAGGATCAATTTTGTTTGCAAGTTTGTGCCAATTTTTTCTTCTCTTATATAGACAATAAACTGATGTCAAAGAAGAGCATGGCATTTAGGTGGATAGTTGAGGCAAAAGGAAAGTTTTTAATCCATCAAAGAGGCTATATCCGAAGCTCCAACTCTTGTCAATTGAGACTTATCCAAGGTGGTGAAACTATTTCTACAATCCTAGTGCAACGAAACAATGAGGGATCATAACAACTAGTTACCTTACCCAGCCAAATTTGGGAGGACTATGAAGTGAGATACTCCTTCATTGAGAAGCATGTCCTTGTAGTGATCAGGAGCTTAAAGAGATTCAAGCACATTGTCTCAAACAACAAAATTAAATTATTGGTCTCTCATGCAGGAGTCAAGGACTTCCTTTTGAAAGAATATCTAAATGAGAAACATGCATGATGTATCAATCATGTCATGGAATATGAAATCGATATTAAAGTCACCCAGTGGGTCCATGGAAAGGGGTTATGTGAAAAACTAGCGTCAAGTCAACAAGCTGAAGCAGGTAATGAAAATGGGGTTGTTTTAGTACTACAAGATGGTGAGAAACAAGTAAGTAATGATGCCCCTGTTCCTTGTTGGACTCAAAATATGATGCACTTATTAAAAATAGGCCTTTGTACTATAGAAATGACTAAAGAAAAGAGTAGATATTTCAGATTACAAGCCATTCCATATGTGTTTGTTGATGGTTTTTTGTTCAAAAGGAACATCAATGGTGTTCTACTAAGATGCATTGGAATAGATTAAATCGAGAAGGTGTTACAAGAGTTTCAAGATGGAGAAGTTGAAGGTCATTTCACTCCATGGGTAATATCTCTCAAGATAATGAAGGAAGGATATTATTGGTCCATAGTGTTCAGTGACTACTACAAGTGGATCACAAAGTTCAAAAAATTTGCATTCCTCACAGGAAGGAAAGACTAGCAACACTTCCATCGCACCCAATTTTAGTTGACTGACCATTCATGCAATGGGGATTTCACTTCATTAGGGTTGTCAATCCAAACTCAAGCCAAGGTGAAAAATGGATTCTCACAGCAAGAGACTATTTCACCAAGTGGACCAAAGCGATAGCACTTAAAGAAGTGAATGATTCTAGTATACTAGACTTCTATTAAGGAATAGTTACTAGGTTTATTGTACCAACCACTATAATATAAGAAAATGCATTAGCGTTCCTAGGTTCCAAGATCACATAACGGGTTGTTAATAATGGAATCTAATTGAGCACCTCTTCAAACTATTACGCCCAGGGTAATGGACAGGAAGAATCCACGAACAAGAAATTGCTAATAATCATCAAAAGGACTCTAGATGAAAATCAAAGGACATGGCATACCAAGATTACATCAGCATTATGGGCTGATAGAATAACGCCAAAGAGATTAATAGGGAATTCTCCCTATAAGCTAGTCTACGGGAAAGAGGTAGTGTTGCATATATTATTAGAATTACATGGATTGGAGCTCATGAAGTAGTTGGAGTTGTCTTAATTTGAACCAATGTAGGCCAAGTATGCAAAGCTGATGGAATTGGAAGAGATCACAGAACATGTAGTTTAGATGATAAGAGAAGATCATGCCTTCTTCAAAATATGGTTTGATAGGAAAGAAAGAACAAGGACCTTTCAAGAAGGGTACCTAGTTCTAAAGTGGGATGCAGATCGAGAAAAACCAGGAAGGCATTCCAAGTTTGATGCCATTTGCAGTGGCCCCTACATGGTCACAGAATGCAAAAGTAGCAATTCCTTCTAATTATCTACATTTTATGGAGAGGAGCTTCCGATTCCAATTAATGGAATCTATCTTAAACATTGCTACTGAAAAGAGAGGTTTCACCCTTGTAAATATTAGCCTAGGATTTTAATTCCTCTAAGTGTGTATGCACATTGTCTTGCTGTAGTGTATATTTCAATTTACCTAAGTTCCTCGAAAAGGGTTTTGTTTCTCCAAGGTTGTATCCTAGTGCATTCAGTGTGCCTCTAAGTGAATGTGTTCCTACAGTCCATTTCTAGAAGTAGGCTAGTGCTTCAAGTCAAGAAATTTTTTTACTCTTACAAATATCACCTTGAATATTTTCTTATAGAAATTGAGAGTGCAATCAGTAGAGTAGGTTAAAGGCCAACAGGTTGTAAGTAGTTAGGCTCAAGATTTTGGGACATGATAAGTACCAAGTTATCATTCATAACTCTGTGCCTATTGGATACTTCAAGGAAACTGATCCATTCACCTAGCAGGAAGGTGATCTTGTGAGTCACCAAATATTTATCTAATATTGCCCCTTAGGAAAAAATGATCAAACATGACCTTGCATAACAAGAACGAAGAGGTTGGTTTAGTCGTGTAAGCTCATATTCAATTCTAGAAATCAAGTTGTGAGTAGGCTCGATGATGGAGAAGCAAGGTCAAAAAATGAGGCCAAACAAGAAAAATCGAGAAGGGCAGTGTTCACTCAAGGCCCCAAAATGGTTAAGTATAGTAGGCCCGCAGAAGGTGCCAAGTGTCATCTCAGCGCAACTTTAGAATTAAGACACAAAAGGAAGTCCCCAAATAAGCATAGGTTTTCCACATGGTTAGATTCCAAAAGGGTTGCATGGGCTATTGAAAAGTCTCGAAGGACTGGTGGAAGGAGCCACTTGTTAGATTGGCACAACTCTGAAGGTCCATTTCAAAGTGGGTCTCCAAATGCATGCTGGCCCTCCATGTGTCTCGAGACAGGCATAGTGTCTTCACCAAAAGGAGGGGACTTAAGAGAAACACAAAGGAAATAGATCAGGCTTGCGAAAGGTGCCAAGTGTCAGCTTTGTGCAAATTCAAAGATAGGACCCAAAAGGTAGTCCCTAAACAAGCGCAATATTTCCATGTGTCCACACCTTGAGGAAGTGGCACCAATAGTTTAAAATTACAACCATTAGCGGGAGCCTCCATGTGTCTCTTCAGTGTAACTGCAAAGGCAAAATTTGGAGGTAGGTCTCAAATGAGCACGAAGTCTTTGTTGGTACCCAAATTCATTCTCCCTTAAAAGGTTAGCAACATCACAATTTTGACAGAAATCTTAGAGGCAAGCAGATCATGTTGTATGTCATTTTGTATCCGGGGAAGGGATGCAACTTTATCTTAGTCACTCAAATGTGGAGAAAAAGGTAACACCCTCAAGAGGATTTGATCTATAATCACTACTTGACAGGGAATGAAATTGTTTATTTCATTCCCAAATTAAATCCTCTTGAGGGCACTAACTTGTTCTAGAGCTTGTTAATGATTTTACACTCATAACCACCTTGACATGCTCAAATTTAATACAAATGAAATAGATAGGTTTCTTAGACGACCTCTCAGAAAAACCTGAACCTTAACACTCCAACCTTTGCAAAATAAATTCGTACAATTTATAATATTTTACAAAAAAGTTTTTTCCCCCCAAAATCAAATATTGAGTGTACCATTGTTCTTCATGATCTCAATCACAGGTCCCAGAATCATATCTGTAAAATGTTTTCAGGTTCTCAGGGGGTATATCTCTTTAAATATCTCCCATATTCAACGCTTTCTTCTCATATATCACTATTCCTTCTATTTGCCAACCACTTCTACCCCTAATCTATCAAATCTATTTTTTTGTATGCCCGAGAGAAGGAAAACAAAAAATTAGATCGAGCCCAAGGGTTAGATTATTTTAATGGCAAAAGACATCTCCATATCTTCCCCAACAAACTTAGATATCAAAATTAACTCTCCTCTCTATTTGGCATGTAGAAAATACCAAAAAATCATGAAGACTCGTACTTCCAGGAGATTTTAAGTAAAAATGGGGGGCAAATTAGATTTAGACATACAACTGAAATTTGATCTCCAATTTGAATTCAGGTTGTCCACATGGAAGATTCAATTAAAAATGGTCTTGGGCGTTCCTTTTGACTTTATACAAATTTTTGAAAAATGGAAAAAAATTCCATTTTTCTCTACTCATTTGCCTTCAAAAAACGAGCCTAACAGGTGTCCAAATGTGGGTCCCAATGGAAACGTGCTCTCTTTCTTCACTTTGACCCCTTTTCCCACAAAGGAAAAATTTCTATATTTCCTCCAAAATTTCACACCTCCGCCATTAACCTTCCCCTCAAATTTTGACTTATCCTTTGTCAGGCTTGCGGGCCATTTTGATATTTTAATCCTTATAAGGCAAAAAATCCAAGTTACCCCCAATGGTCTACTTCCTCACCCTTTTGAATTTTTAAATTTCCACGCATCACAATGGTGCATCTTGTGATGGTACCCAAAATTTGAGACCTTTAATTAGCGCGGGCTAGCCACGTGTCCTTTTCTATAAAAAATTGTCTAAAGGCTTAAATCTCAGTGGAAGGCACCATGTTTCAGGGTCCGAGGCAATCTCCTTTGGCCATTGAAAATTCCAAGAAAAATGTAAAGTGAGCGGAGGCAATCCGCTCAGTTTACATCGGTTCTGATATATTGATAATTTATGGGGTGAGACAATTTTGAGCCCCAACATCGGTTCTGACTCAGGGATGGGAACTCCCTTTGAGTGCCACAAGAACAAAGGTAGACCAAGTGCCAAAAATACCCATTGGGAAACGAAGTCAACTGGCAGAGAAGAGAAACAAAGCCATCTCCCAAAAACTAGAAAAGAAACCAACAAAAAAAATTCACCAAGGACCAAAATGAACAAAAACACAAAAGAAAAGAAACAAAAAATGAGCTACACATTGTACAAAAGATGTTTACCCTAGATATGGGGAATCAATCCAAGAAATCTTTTAAATGCCTACCATTAAAAGGAAGTTGGATCAATTCTCCATCCAAGTCCTTCAAGAAGAAGGTATGTTCACCAATTCTTGTATCAATGGAATAAGGGCCCATCCATAATGCGTCAAATTTTCCATGCTTGCCCTTATCTTCATGCTTGCTATCCCATAACAACACAAGATCTCCAACATCGAAATCTCTGGGAGTTACTTCTTGTCAAATAACTTCTTCAACTTTTCTCTAATCTTTACATGCCTTTGGTGGGATGCCCTCCTTTCTTCATCAAGTTCAAAAATTTTGTTAATGCGACCATCATATGGACTAACCTACTAATCTTCTAGCTGTTGAATGAACTGACATGAGGATAGTTGCATATGAAGGGGTAGCAGGGCCTGATTTCCTTACAACAACTCATATGGACTCTTTCCAGTAGCTCTCTTGACAGTGATTATATCAGCCCAAACAACAAACTTTAACTGTTCACCCCATTTCCTTTTGTTTAACTCCAAGGTTGTTCTAATAATTTTAAACAAGTTTTTATTACTGGACTCATCTTGTCCATTTCCTTGGGGGTTGTAATTAGAGTCATATGTTAAGTTGATCCCATACTCTCTGCACATTGCCACCAAATATTTAGATCTGAAAGTCATGGCATTATCAGCTACAATTTTAACTGGCACTCTGAACATGCAGATGATATTGTTCAACAAAAAATCCATGACAATTTGGTGTGTTGCCTTCTTGGTGGGTATTTCCTCCACCCATTTAGTAAATTAATCAGTGGCTACAAGAATCCACTTATGGCCAACACTTGAAGGGTTTGAAATCTCACCAATGAAATCAATTCCCCATTACTTGAACAGGGCTTCAATTGATACAGGCTGAAAGACAGGGAGCCTAAAGCTTTTAGTCTTCTAGAGAAGCGCTGATAACTCTCACATCTTCTAACCAACAAGGTTGTATCCTTAAAGAGAGTTAGCCACCAATAACCAACCCTCACGATCTTGTCTTTTGTGACTCTTATAACAAAATTCCCCCCACAAACTCCTCCATGGAGATCAACAATTATCTTGGGGGATTCATCTTAAGTAATGCACCTTAAGAGGACTCCCTCAGTGTTCTTCCAAGCTAACCCAAAATCAGTAATGACATATTTCTGGGAAGCCAACTTAAGAGCTCTTTTCTAGTTCTTACTCAAATACTCAGGGAAGCATAAATCTCTGAGATAAAATATCATATCTTTGTACTGTTATCCAAAATTCACCCCCAAGGTAATTTTGATAACATGCATCAGATTATTCAGTCCCGAGCAAGTAGATTGATTCAAATCCCAAAATCATGTTTTTCGAGATCCCCTCAGCCTTTTTCTAACTCTCCCATCCAAGAAGAAATCCCAACGAGCTAGAAAGAATGGAAAAAATGCAAAAATAAGGTTGCGGGATTGTTTTGAGGCATTTCGGGTCTGAAGGGCTCAGGTTGTACCAGTTTGGGTTGAACTGAGGTTCATCGTACCAAGCTTAGGGTTGAAAAACAAGAAAATCGGCTAAGTCATAGTCTAGGCAGTCTGCGGGATAGTTGGGACGTCGGGATGCGTGGGACACGAAAATCTGAGTCGGCCGAAGGAGGGAAAAACTTGCCTAAGTCTTATTTCACGTGGTCTGGGACATCCGGGCCAAAAGTACGTGCGGGACGCGGATCGGCTGGTTTGGTGCAAGTCAGTCCATTTTGGGCGGTTCAGAGATATTTTTCCTAGGCAGCCCGGGACAGTTGGAACAAAAGTATGCGGAAGACGCGAACCGGCCGATTCGGCCGAAGTAGGAGACTTTCGTCTGAGAAAGTTTGGGACATCCAGACCAAAAGTACGCATGGGACGCAAAAAGGTGAAAGAGCCGAGAGTGAATGGAATCTTGCCACGTGTCTTCACGCCAAAGAGGGACAAGGAAGCCTGAATCAGTCGAAGAAGGAGATTTTTGTTTTGGACATCCAGGCCAAAGGTACGCGAGGGACGCTTGGGACGCGAAAATCCGAAAGAGCCGCTAATGAATCAAATCTCGCCACGTGTCTTCACCTCATCGGCCTGGTGGGAAAATTTTGAAAAATTTTCCCAAGGCAAAAAACAAAAGGGAAATGGTTAGGAAGGGCCCATGTCTAATGAAATCGTGCCATGTGGCACTTGAGTGGTGGAGCATAGGGGAGAAATGGGAAAATTTTCCCAAAGTGAAAAATACCAAATTTTCGAAGGACAAAGTGCGCCCCTAAGGCCCGAGCCAATAAAATATTGCCACGTGTCCAAGTGGCAAGAAATTAAGGAAGGGCCCAAAATAAATTTTCAGAGGAGACCCGTGGATGAATCAGAGCCTAACACGTGTCATCCAAGTGGCAGAGCATGGAAAAAATTCAAATATTTTCCCGCCGATCCATTTTGGCCTTTTTTTTTTCCCTAATCTTCAGATCGCCATAAATTTCGATCCAGAGCTCAGATTTTCACGTTCTTTATATCAATGGAAAGCTGGTGAAATTATCTACATGATTCTAGGGTCAATCTTGCATTTTGGTTCAGTTTTGAGAGATAAAATTAAAAAACACCTCTGGCACGTGATAATGGCTAGAAATGACGTTTCAACAACTAGCTTAAATGCAAAATACAGTTCACCACTTTTGCTAGGGTTCTCACCTACGACCATAATGAGATGAATTAAATGTAACCTAGAAGTGGTTGGGGTAGATCTGGATTTTCTCTCTCTTCCCTCTCTCATTCTTCCTATAAATTGTAAGGAGGGGCTTCTTTCTAAGGGTTGAACATTCTTGTTTTGCCTCTCCCTTATTTTCTTTTGCAGGGTTGAAAATGGAGTTCGAAGCTCCTCCCCTGCTCTGTAATGGAATTTTTTCCTTTTACTATTGAAATGATGTTCTGTACAAACTTCTAGAGCAACAAAAAATGTGTTTTGTTATGCATCTGTCCATCCCTGCTCGTTGTTTTGCTTGTTCTCTTCTTGCCTCTCTTCATTGCAGGTATTTGTGCAAGTTCTAATGTTCATTACAGGTTTGGAGCTGTGTTCATGGAGTTTTGGGACATTTTCTGTGTGAAATCTATCCTTGGGTTTGTGATGCATTTGTCCATCCTTCCCATTGCTCACCTCTCCTTGTTCCATGGCAGTTTTGATAGATGTTCAACATTCTCCTTCTTTGGTGTATCACCGTTTTAGTGTAGGCTTTTTTTTCTTTTTCTCTTCTCTCTCTCTCCCTGTCTCCTTGGTGGTTAGATCAGGATTAGATTAGCTTACCTGCACTGGAATAGCTTATGGTAGGTAGTTTAGGAGTAGGAACCAGCCTTCTCTGGAGATTCCTTTCTCATATTTACAAGTCCCACACTTGGAGAGAGGATTCAATGTTGTGCAATCACACTGGATGCTTCGAATGATCAAACTAGAAATCTGATCAACATTCGGGGGTGCTGTGATTTTGCACTAATAGTTCTGGCATGCCCGGTGGGACCTTAGAGGTCTTCCACTTCATCTTTTGTAGGTTGGTGTGTTCCTGTGAAGTTTCAGCCTTTGGAGGCACTTGCAAACACCTCTGGCGACTCCATCTGAGCAGCAACCCAATTCTGAAGTTGTAGACCTATTTTTCATCCATTTCCATCCATATTTCTTTCCATCTCTTTCATTCTTTTCCATTCCATGAAGTTGTGCAATCATGACTTCATTTCCATCATGGAATTCACATTTTCAACAACAAGAATGTTTCCCACCTACAACATGTTTTTTAAATCCTCCAAATCAGCATTTTAAACAAAATCAAAATCAACATGCATACCCATATGAGCAACAATGCCAAAATCAGTTTGGCTATGGAGCTTTCCAAGAGAAAGAGTATGCATATAATGAAGACAATCAAATGCAAGATGCTGGTTTATTGGAGAAAATCCAAAATATGGAGGTAAAGATGGTGCAGTCTAGAGCAACAGCTCAAATGAGAGCTTTCAGAATTGGTTGCAGGACTCCTTGTCTATGGGGAGGCCCTTTTCCAAGACACTTCAGCCCTCAAGAGAAGCTGGACTTCATGATGAAGATTCTGCCCCAACTTGCACAATGGACAACAGAAATAGAGGCCTATACACTTGTTGTTGAACAACCTTGTCAATGGGTAAGTTCTACACCATCATCTGGTTTTTCTCTTCCCATTACTCAAGCAGCATCATCTCATTTGGAATTACAAATTCTAAACTACCCATCTGCTGTCCCAAATGTTGATCCCATGTCTCCACCTCTCATTCTTCCACCACACCTCAATTCTTCTTTCCTTTTTCCTTCCAAACAGTCATCTCCTCTACAAGAGCTAAAAGAAATACGCTCTCCCCCAAAGAAACAAGAGGTTTCACCTCCTCTACCACCACAAAAAATTACCAAATCAATTGAGTTATAACCCATCCCTCCTCTTGCATTCCCAATTCCATGTGGGGAAGAAGAAATTGCAAAAATCAGCCATGAAGGACAGCAAGAAGAGGAGCCCAACAGAAAAGAAATGACAGACAACTTGAAGGTTTGGGCTCTTAAATTTAGGAAAACAAAGATCCCCTTGATGGTTAAGCCTTTAGAAGAGGTTGGAGTTGGAGAACAAATGATGGTCAGGACTGATTTTGTGGCAACAAAATAAGAGCAAAAAGAAGAAGCAAATCAACAGTCAGTTTGCTCAGAAATTAGTGTCCATGTCGGTACTCTATTTGAAGGGAATGCTGATTCAATTCAAGTTGCACACTCAGCCATAAAGGAAGAAAGATTAGAAGAAGATCTTGCAGTCCCAACTTGTCCTCTAGAGCAGCAGATTGAAGAGTTTGACTTGAAAAACTTCGTGCTAGAGGAAGAGTTCTATCAAGAGCAAGATTGTCTTCAAGTAGTAGAGAAAGGAGATTCTACTCCAGATCCAAAAGAAGAGGAGCACATTCTAGTTGTGGAGGAGAAAATTGCAGATCCAAGGGCTTTGAGCACAAAGCAGGTTACAAGAGAACCTTTAGTTCTTCTTTCTACTTCACCTCTCTCAAGTTCTAGTACTGAAGAGGAGTTTAATCTCTCAAACTCAATGTTGGAGGGTGAAAGAAACCACGGTGGTCAAGTTACAGATCAAGAAGACACCATGGAGGAAGTGGAGCATTTGCAGCAAGACAGCCATGAGGTAGTTTATCTGTCAGATTTGGAGGACTGTTTTGATGGAGAAGAGCCGGTTGAGTTTCCACCATTCTCTCTTTCATCATGCACATTCCAAACACTTGAGTCTACTGTCATTAAGGAGAACATTCATTTGCAGCAGCCTGTATCTTATAGCAGCTCTTTGGAACCAAGATTGGAAGATTTTAATCTTTCATGTCCTTCATTGGAAGAAGAGAAAGGGCACAAATATTCTACCATTTCTTCCACACCATCCATTCAAGAAGGTCTACAAGAAGACTCCATTTTTGGAGTTGAAAATAAGATCTATGGGCATATCAAATGGACCATACCTTGCCTAATCAAGTATTTGGCTTTATTGGAGCCAAAGGAGAAGTCACAACTAGTCATGTGTGCTTCTAAGCATGAGGGTGAGCTACAAAGTACCAAGGATCAGCTGTCATACCTCTTCAATCCAAATGCAGAGCAACTAAAAGAGGTATTGAATTTGCCTTCAGCTGATACCTTGATGATTTGGGTGGAAGACCAGCTTCTTGTTGATTTTCCATCCATCTAACCAGCCATGTTCAATGCCAAATCAATTGCATGGCTGCCAATTTTGAGAAAGGGAAGCTATTTCTCACAACCAATTGTAGGGTTTGTTTAGCTTGCCTTTGCTTCCAGTTAGAGTATAGTAGGTAGGTTTGCTTTTAGCAGAAGAAGTTCTTGTGCACACTCTGCATGTTCCATTTGGAGCATGTATGATTTTCAGTTTTGTACATAGTTTTTGTGGTGTTGATTTTTCTCTTGCACAGTCAATTTTAGTGGCGTTTTGGTGAGAATGACTCCATTTCAGTGGGTTTCCAAGTGGCTCAGAGAGGAGGTTTTCAAAGTTCAGATCAGTTGTAGGTTACAACTCATGACTCCATGCCCAATGGATGCTTCAGGCAACTGGTAACTTCATCCAGCAAGCAGATGACCCCACTGAGTCACAAAATTGTTATCCAAAATTCACCCCCCAGGGTAATTTTGATAACATGCATCAGATTATTCAGTCCCGAGCAAGTAGATTGATTCAAAGCCCAAAATCATGTTTTTCGAGGTCCCCTCGGCCTTTTTCTAACTCTCCTATCCAAGAAGAAATCCCAACGAGTTAGAAAGAATGGAAAAAATGCAAAAATAAGGTTGCAGGACTATTTTGAGGCATTTCAGGTCTAAAGGGCTCGGGTTGTACTAGTTCGGGTTGAACTGAGGTTTTTCGTACCAAGCTTGGGGCTGAAAAACAAGAAAATCAGCTAAGTCCTAGTCCAGGCGGTCTATGAGACAGTTGGGATGTCGGGACGCGTGGGACGTGAAAATCCAAATCGACCGAAGGAGGGAAAAAATTGCCTAAGTCTTACTTCGCGCGGTTTGGGACATCTGAGCCAAAAGTACGCGCGGGACGCGGATCGGCTGGTTTGGTGCAAGTAGGTCCATTTCGGGTGGTTTGGAGATCTTTTTCCTAGGCAGCCTAAGACAGTAGGGACAAAAGTACCCAGAGGACGCGAACCGGCCGATTCGGCCGAAGTAGGATACTTTCGTCCGAGAAAGTTTGGGACATCCGGGCCAAAAGTATGCGTGGGACGCGAAAAGCTGAAAGAGCCGAAAGTGAATGGAATCTCGCCACGTGTCTTCACCGCAAAGAGGGACAAGGAAGCTCGAATCGGCCGAAGTAGGAGATTTTCATTTGGGACATTCAGGCCAAAGGTACGCGAGGGACACGTGGGACATGAAAAGCTAAAAGAGCCGCCAACAAATCAAATCTCGCCACGTGTCTTCACCTCGTCGTCCCAGCGGGAAAATTTTGAAAATTTTTCCCAAGGCAAAAAACAAAAGGGAAATGGTCAGGAAGGGCCCAGGTCCAATGAAATTGTGCCATGTGGCACTTGAGTGGTGGAGCGTGGGGGAGAAATGGGAAAATTTTCCCAAAGTGAAAAATACAAAATTTTTGAAGGATAAAGTGCGCCCCTCAAGCCTGAGCCGATAAATATATTGCCACGTGTCCAAGTGGCAAGAAATTAAGGAAGGGCCCAAAAGAAATTTTCAGAGGAGACCTGCAGATGAATCAGAGCCTGACACGTGTCATCCAAGTGGTAGAGCGTGGAAAAAATTTAGATATTTTCCCGCCGATCCATTTTGGCCTATTTTTTTCCCTAATCTTCAGATCGCCATAACTTTCAATCCAGAGCTCAGATTTTCACGTTATTTATATCAATGAAAAGCTGGTGAAATTATCTAAATGATTCCGGGGTCAATCTTGCATTTTGGTTCATTTTGGAGAGATGAAATTAAAAAACGCCTCTGGCATGTGATAATGGCTAGAAATAACGTTTGAACAACCAACTTAAATGCAAAATACAGTTTGTCGCTTTTGCTAGGGTTCTCACCTACCGCCATAATGAGATGAATTAAATGCAACCTAGAAGTGGATGGGGTAGATTTGGATTTCCTCTCTCTTCCCTCTCTCATTCTTCCTATAAATTGTAAGGAGGAGCTTCTTTCTAAGGGTTGAACATTCTTGTTTTGGCCCTCCCTTCTTTTCTTCTCCAGGGTTGAAAATGGAGTTCAAACCTCCTCCCCTGCTCTGTAATGGCATTTTTTCCTTTTAATATTGAAATGATGTTCTATGTAAACTTATGGAGCAACAAAAAACATGTTTTGTGATGCATCTATCCATCCCTTCTCGTTCTTTTGCTTGTTCTCTTCTTGCCTCTCTTCATTGCAGGTATTTGTGCATGTTCTAATGTTCATTACAGGTCTGGAGCTGTGTTCATGGAGTTTTGGGACATTTTTTGTGTGAAATCTATCCTTGGGTTTGTGATGCATCTGTCCATCCTTCCCATTGCTCACCTCTCCTTATTCCATGGCAGTTTTGATAGATGCTCAACATTCTCCTTCCCCGGTGTATCACCGTTTTATTGTAGGCTTTTTGTTCTTTTTCTCTTCTCTCTCTCTGCATGTCTCCTTAGTGGTTAGATTAGGATTAGATTAGCTTACCTGCACTGGAATAGCTTATGGCAGGTAGTTTGGGAGCAGGAACCAGCCTTCTCTGGAGATTCCTTTCTCATATTTGTAAGTCCCACACTTGGAGAGAGGATTCAATGTTCAATCACACTGGATGCTTCGAATGATCAAACTAGAAATCTGATCAACATCCGGGGGTGCTGTGATTTTTCACTAACATGTACCACTCAGAACTCATCAACTTTTCAAAGAAAACCTACCCTTTCTTCTTCTACCTCATTTACCTCAATAGTTTACAAGTTTCTCTCAGCCATAAGCTTAGCCAAGCCCAAACCTCTCACCAACTTCTTGGTTTGGATATCCATGTCATATTCTTGCAACTTGTTCACCCATCTGCATCTTTTTCTTGAGACCTCCATGTCTGACAAGATGTCCTTCACCATTGTGTGGGGAATAGAAACAACAAATTTTAAGCTTAGAATGTAAGGCCTGAAAACCTTTGTTGCTTTTACTAAGGAAAATTCTTGCTTCTCCATAATAGTTTATTTCAGCTCAGCCCTCTATAATGCCTTACTGGAAAAGGAAATAGGCCTCTCAGCCCCTTCATCATTCTTCTGCAACAAGACAAAAGTAATAGTGTTATCTGAAGTTGTTGACAATTTCTGCACTCATGCAGAAATGGGCAACTTGAAACTTTGTTACAATGGATATCATTGGTGAAGTATACCTAAGCTAGGGGAATTTATATTAGATTATATCGTTACTGCTTATTTGTGAAAAAGATTAAGTGAAATTTGCAGCTATGTGTGTTGTTACAAAATGTAACAGATCACATAGTCTGTAATTTCATGAATATCCTTAGCAATAGAACATAGGCCCTAAATGATAGCTGTGTGGTCTTGATGAAGACACTAGATTGTAGAATATGTGAAGTGTTTGGTTCTGGGACAACAAACATAGTTGTAGTTTTCAAGTAATCAGATTCACTATTATTATGTTTGTCCTCATCATATTTATTTCTCTATATTCATCAAAGTTGTTGTTATAAATGAAATTGCATCCATCTATTCTAGCATAAAGTGTTACAAGTGACTCCTTTCCTGCTACTTCCATCAAGAAAATACCTCCAAACAAACAGTGATAATAATGTCTAAATGGAGGTAGTAGGAAGGAGTCAAAATGAAGAGCATATGCTAAGGCAGTCAAACATCATACAAGGAAGCACATCTCATTCAATGGTTGCTTATTGGAGTTACATGTATTCATTTTAAGGTTATCTCTTATATTAATTCATTTATTGAGATATTGAGTTGCCTACATCATTGTACAATCAAAGGAAAAACTAAATGTAGAAAGAGATAGTCAACTTATTACTTCAATTTGATGCCTTATTCATAAGAGATCACAAGTTTTCCCACACAAGCCATGGGATGTGACTAAGTAACAACATCATATACATGGAAATGAGAATATTGCATGTGCTAAAGAATAAGAGTAGAGGAGTAAAAGTGAACCCATCATTTCCTTTTCTATCTTCTTCCTGCTCTGCATCATCTTCAGCTTCATCTCGTTCCATCTTTCCTTTCCATCTCCATCTTCTTTTCACCTGCAAAACAAAGACTAGTACCAGTCAAAATTTTGTGCTCCGGGTACATTTTTATTCCTATACACTTGTTCTAAAGCAAATACGTATTTTAAGTTCAATGTATCTAATGATACTTAAAAGGAAGAAATACAGGAACATGACACAAGGTAATTTAAGGATACAGATAGGCTTGATAGCAAAAGAGAGCAGAGTACATAAAGAGAAATGAGTGGTAGAAAAAAATAAAAGAGCTAAGGATTGGATTAGAAGGTTGAATTTGACATAGTTTACAGAAGAAATAGATGTGGAGATTACACATAAAAGAATTTGAAAGCAGTTTTGCAAAAGAAGAATGAAGAAGAAAATAAAATCACATGGATACAAGAGAGGCCAAAAAGCCTATATATTTCTAACTTATTTCTAAGTTTTGCCAGATTAGATTGCAACATGAAATGAAAAATCAGTTTAACTACAACTATTATTTACTTTCAAGAGAATGGAAAACAAACATCATTTCCAGATGGTTTATAGGAAGAGAGATGCATCATAATAAGTCAGGAAAGAAATAGTTTTACAAATCAGGTTGAAAATATGGAAAAAGAGAGATAAAAAAAGGATTTTGAAATTTTTTTACCAGAGTCTCCCCTTGTAAAATTGACTTTTGATTTAAAATAGAATTAAAACACATTATTTTTTAGCTACTGCAGGCTTTATAAGGTATTTGAACTTCAAAAGGGACAACACAGTGAACAAAAGTACATGTTTCATCATTATTAAGATGATATTATGATCAAATGAAACATACAGGTATTCCAAAAGTTCATCAAGTTGTAGCTATTAAAAGTTCCTTTTATTTTCCAAATTCAAGTGTGAATCAAAAGCCAACTACTTCACAATTTTCCAAAGTTACAATAGATCAAGCAAAGCTAGCATAAACAAATTTAGTCAGCTAAACAGACAATTCAGAGAGATATTTTCTTATCTTTTCACAATGGTCAAGTTGTAGAAATCTGGAAAGAAAAGGATTTTGAAATTTTTTTCCAGAGTTTCCCCTTGCAAAATGGGGTTTCTAGAAAAAATAGAATTGAAATTAATGCTAAAATTGAAATACAGTTTCTATTTTATCATTTCTGAAAAGGAAAGCCATATACAGAAAATAACTCAATGATTTTCTTTAAGTTTCCAAGAAAAGAATCAAGTTCTTCATTATAGAAAAGAAATACAACTATCTGTCCAAGAGAACTGATCAAATACAGGACAGAGTACAAGATGAAGATCTCAAAAAATAAATGTTGAATCTAGTTTTCTTGAAACCCAGTTTACTATACACGTCTATAAAATCTGAAAGGTAGTTTTACCAGTACATAACAGAAATGAATCAAAGAAAACCTGATGTCACACAATCATTTTTGAATTTAAGTTCCATTTGCAGGAAGAATCATAAACACCATGTAAAAATGTGAAGAGCTACAAGCTTAATAGAAACAATCATCATTCAAGATCTCAGAAAAGAAAAAGTAGGATAAGTTTCAAAGATCTATAAGTTGACATTAAAATAAGCTATAGGTACAATGAAGTCATTACATTCAGGTCTCAACAGACCAAGTTTCAAATTTATCACTCCTTTAATTCAAGCAAACAGTTCTCGCTCAACAAGGTCAAAATTACCTTCTCTCATAAAACAGTTAACATTTTGAAAACCAGATGGGTCAAGAATATTTCAAAGTTGCTATAGGTTCGATATCTTGAAAACCAAATACAGAAGGTCCAAAAATGTGTTTCAGTTTTAAATTTATCTTTCAAAATACTCATTTCTTAGAATATACAGATCTATCATCATCCTGAGTAGAAAAAAAAACCTATGCACAGAAAGGGATTTTGACAAATTACAAGCGGTAAATCAAGCTCAAAGGCTCATTGTAGAAGAAGAATGAAATTCACACTCAAAAATAGTTTTGTTTTTAACGAGTAATATAACCAAAACCAATAACTACAGGAGATGCAAAAGCAAAGCTCAAATTTGAAAGGAGAGTTATGCAGAGAAGCCATAGAGAATACAAAACTCACCTTGCTCAAATATGAAGTCAAAACGAAGCAAGAAAATGGTGACAACTTCCTTTACAGGCTCGTTCGAGCTCATTAAAGCTGAGAAATGAAGGTAAAAACCAGAGAAGAAATAAAGCATGGTCATTTAGCATAGAGCAAGAGGAAGAGAAAACAGATTGAAAATGATCTACAGATCATATATAAGAGGAAATAAATGCAGAACAAATGCCAAGCTACAGGAAAACGAAAGGAAAAGAACACCTTCGAGTTTGTCAAAAATGCAAGCCAAAGCAAATATACATAGCGTCCAAGAACAAAAATGAAGTATACAGGCTTCAAGAGCACCAAGCTGGCATGTTTTCTTTCAAAAAATGTAGAGCCAAGAAAATTTTTCCAAGGCTTTGCCTGCATAGCTCAAAAACAAAATGAAATGACAAAATACAAAAAGCTCAAAGGTTTTAACTCCTCATTTAAACTGAGGGTTATCTTCACCTAAATAGTGGTAGGGATCAACAGCTCAGCAAGATCTAGTACAAGATCAAACAACAGATAACCATGCTCAAGTTCCAAAACGATAACCGAGGTTAGCCACAATGACCACATTAATTTCCTGGGTCCAAAACCCAAACCACAGTCAAAGATCAATGGAAACGTAAATAGAAGGATGAAAATCAAGGGCCCAAAATGCTCCTAAAAATCCAAGTTAACCCAATAGGGGTTAGGTCACCACCGAACCAGTTTGCAAAAGGGTTGAGTCACTGTGGGAAGGGGCTAGCCCACTTGGCCCATATACTAATCATTGCAAGAGACTTTCCAAAATTCCAAAACCATAGTCCAAGCTAATAATGCATGTATCCCAAAATCAATGGGGAACATAATAATATGCCATGATTATTGAAAAGGTGAAAAATGTAATAGACCATGCAAGCCAAAGGTGATCCCAACAAGGGGTTCGAAGTAAACTTTGCAAAGTGTCACTCATGTGACCATTCAGAAAAGAGATAAAATTAGAGCATGTTCATAGTAGAGGATTGAATAAAGAAGATGAAGAATTTTCATGGAGGAAGACTTGCCTAGCAATAAAATTGTATTTTTAGTAAGTTTTTCATCCTTTTCTTTCTTTGAAATAGAATAGTCAACTTCAATTTGACTGAATTGTATCTAAGGATGTTAATGCCTATTTTTATTACATGCTTTAGTTTGTATTATTTTATTCCTTTATTAAATATAGGATAAAATTAGAATGCATGGGCGAGTACAACCTTTAGGATATTTTTAGGAAGGGGGTGAACTTTTGCTATATATTGTGTGTTTTTGCAAAGCACAAGGGGGGAACTTTTAAGAGAATTTTCAAGAGAACTTTTTGATATATGAGTATTGAAGCCATTTCTTCTAGTTTTTCCCTCTGAGTGTGAATTATTTTTGCCTTTCCAAGTTATTTCACAGTTTTTTGTATGTAAACATTAATCTTGTGAACAAAAATTACCTAATTAACCACTTTACCCTACTATAAATTTATCCTTTCTGCTAAATTTTATTGTGCATGTTATCTTACTAGTACTTTTGTGAATCTCCCTCAGTACAAATTAAGTGTTTTTACCTTAGATTTATACAAAAGGTATTAATTGGTTCATGTATTAAATAATTCTTCACAAATTAGTTGTGTATATCACACAGTCAAAGTTCTTTTAGAAATTTGGTGTATCACCTTAGTATTATTAATTTTCAGTCATCTTTCACCCCTGAAAACTATCAAGAAAATAGTTTTGTATACACCAATAAGGAACCAACATATTAATCCCAAAGATTCACCTCACAATAGGTATACCCACAGATATGAGGTGTCTCCATTGTATCTACGTGAGAGAGAGATATTTTTTAGGCTTAGAAAATTTGTTGCCATCTCTCTGCAGGGTGCACTTTCGACAGATAACAGAAGTAAAGGAAAACAATTGGAAAGGCTTCTTATAGTATGGATCTACTAAAAAAGGGGCATGCTTCAATGCCTATTTCATCTCATTAAAATCTTGGATGGAAACCTCCTCCCATTTGATGACCTGGGCATTATTTAGCATGGAAGTGATTGGAATGGTCAACTCAACAAAGTTTGATATAAATATTTTGATGAAGTTTATCTACTCAAAGAAGGAATAAATTCCTTTCTTGGTTCTTGGAATTGGGACCTTGTTGGTGGCCTCTACCCTTTCTGGATCAATCATTACTCCTTGTGACACAATCTAACCAAGAAAATTTACCTTCTACACTCTAAAATGGCACTTATTTGGATTGAGTGGGATGCCATATTCTCTACATCTTATCAGCATCTTCTCCAAGTGCAGCAAGTGGTCACTTGTCTTCCTAGAAAACACTGTTACATCATCTTGGTAAACAATAATAAACTCATTGATGTAACTAGGAAAAGTAACATCCATTGGTCCTTGGAAGGTGGCTCCAACATTCATCAAATCGAACAAATGCTAAGCTACAGGAAAACGAAATGAAAAGAATACCTTCGAGTTTGTCAAAAATACAGGCTGAAGAAAATATACATGGCATCCAAGAACAAAAATGAAGTATGTAGGCTTCAAGAGCACCAAGCTGGCATGTTTTCTTTCAAAAAATGTAGAGCCAAGAAAAATTTTCCAGGGCTTCACCTGCATAGATCAAAAAACAAATGAAATGACAAAATGCAAAAAGCTCAAAGGTTTTAAATCCTCATTTAAACTGAGGGTTATCTTCACCTAACTAGAGGTAGTGATCAACAGTTCAGCAAGATCTAGTACAAGATCAAACAACAGATAACCATGCTCAAGTTCCAAAACGATAACCGAGATTATCCATAATGACCACATTAATTCCCTGGGTCTGAAACCCAAACCGTAGTCGAAGATCAACAGAAACACAAATAGAAGGATGAAAATCAAGGGCCCAAAATGCTCCTGAAAATCCATGTTAACCCAATAGGGGTTAGGTCACCACTGAACTAGTTTGCAAAAGGTTTGAGTCACTGTGGGAAGGGGCTAGCCCACTTGGCCCATCTATTAATCATTACAAGAGACTTTCCAAAAGTCCAAAACCATAGTCTGAGCTAATAATGCATGTATCCAAAAATCAAAGGGGAACATAATAATATGCCATGATTACTGAAAAGGTGAAAAATATAATAGACCATGCAAGCCAAAGGTGGTCCCCACAAGGGGTTCGAAGTAAACTTTACAAAGTGTCACTCATGTGACCATTCAGAAAAGAGATAAAATCAGAACATGTGCACAGTAGGGTATTGAACAAAGAAGATGACAAATTTTCATGGAGGAAGAATTGCCTAGCAATAAAATTGTATTTTTAGTAAGTTTTTCATCCTTTTCTTTCTTTGAAATAGAACAGTCAACTTCAATTTGACTGAATTGTATCTAAGGCTGTTAATGCCTATTTTTATTACATGTTTTAGTTTTTATTATTTTATTCCTTTATTAAATATAGGATAAAATTAGAATGCATGAGCGAGTACAACCTTTAAGATATTTTTAGGAAGGGGGTGAAATTTTGCTATATATTGTGTGTTTTTGTAAAGCACAAGGGGGGAACTTTTAAGAGAATTTTCAAGAGAACCTTTTAAAATATGAGTATTGAAGCCATTTCTGCTAGTTTTTCCCTCTGAGTGTGAATTATTTTTTCCTTTCCAAGTTATTTTGCAGTCTTGTGTATGTCAACATTAATCTTGTGAACAAAAATTACCTAAATTAACCACTTTACCCTATTGTAAATTTATCCTTTTTGCTAAATTTTATTGTTCATGTTAGCTTACTAGTACTACTGTGAAACTCCCTCAGTACAAATTAAGTGTTTTTACCTTAGATTTATACAAAAGGTATTAATTGGTTCATGTATTAAATAATTCTTCACAAATTAGTTTTCTATATCACACATTCAAAGTTCTCACACAAATTTGGTGTATCACCTTAGTATTATTAATTTTCAGTCATCTTTCACCCCCGAAAACTATCAAGAAACTAGTTTTGTATACAGCTATAAGGAACCAACATTTTAATCCCAAAGATTAACCTCACAATAGGTATACCCATAGATCTGAGGTTTCTCCATTGTATCTATGCGAGAGAGAGATATTTTGTAGGCTTAGAAAATTTGTTGCCATCTCTCTGCAGGGTGCACTTTCGAGAGATAACAAAAGCAAAGGAAAACAATTGGAAAGGATTCTTATAGTATGGATCTACTACAATAGAGGCATGCTTCAATGCCTCTTTGATCCCATTGAAAGCTTGGATGGAAACCTCCTCCCATTTGATGACCTGGGCATTATTTAGCATGGAAGTGATTGGAATGGTCAACTCAACAAAGTTTAATATAAATATTCTAATGAAGTTTATCTACTCAAAGAAGTACTGAATTCTTGTCTTGGTTCTTTGAATTGGGACCTTGTTGGTGGCCTCTACCCTTTCTGGATCAATCATTACTCCTTGTGACATAATTTGACCAAGAAACATTACCTTCTACACTCCAAAATGGCACTTATTTGGATTGAGTGAGATGCAATATTCTCTACATCTTATCAAAATCTTCTCCAAGTGCAGCAAGTGGTCACTTGTCTTCCTGGAAAAAATAGTTACATTATCTTGGTAAACAGTAATAAACTCATTGATGTAGCCAGGAAAAGTAACATCCATTGGTTCTTGGAGGGTGGCTCCAACATTCATCAAACTGAACAAATGCCAAGCTACAGGAAAACGAAACGAAAAGAATACCTTCGAGTTTGTCAAAAATACAGGCTGAAGCAAAGATAAATGGCATCCAAGAACAAAAATGAAGTCTGCAAGCTTCAAGAGGACCAAGCTGGCATGTTTTCTTTCAAAAAAAGTAGAGCCAAGAAAATTTTTCTAGGGCTTCACCTGCATAGCTCAAAAACCAAATGAAATGACAAAATGCAAAAATCTCAAAGGTTTTAACTCCTCGTTTAAACTGAGGGTTATCTTCACCTTACTATAGGTAGGGATCAACAACTCAGCAAGATCTAGTGCAAGATCAAACAACAGATAACCATGCTCGAGTTCCAAAACGATAACCGAGGTTAGCCACAATGACCACATTAATTACCTGGGTCCAAAACCCAAACCACAGTCGAAGATCAATGGAAACATAAATAGAAGGATGAAAATAAAGGGCCCAAAATGCTCCTGAAAATCCAAGTTAACCCAATAAGGGTTAGGTCACCACCGAACCATTTTGTAAAAGGTTTGAGTCACTGTGGGAAGGGGCTAGCCCTCTTGGACCATATATTAATCATTGTAAGAGACTTTCCAAAAGTCCAAAACCATAGTCCAAGCTAATAATGCATGTATCCAAAAATCAAAGGGGAACATAATAATATGCCATGATTATTGAAAAGGTGAAAAATATAATAGACCATGCAAGCCAAAGGTGGTCCCCACAAGGGGTTCAAAGTAAACTTTGCAAAGTGTCACTCATGTGACCATTTAGAAAAGAGATAAAATCAGAGCATCTGCAAAGTAGAGGATTGAAACAAGAAGATGAAGAATTTTCATGGAGGAAGACTTGCCTAGCAATAAAATTGTATTTTTAGTAAGTTTTTCATCCTTTTCTTTCTTTGAAATGGAAAAGTCAACTTCAATTTGACTGAATTGTATCTAAGGTTGTTAATGCCTATTTTTATTACATGCTTTAGTTTGTATTATTTTATTCCTTTATTAAATATAGGATGAAATTAGAATGCATGGGTGAGTACAACCTTTAGGATATTTTTAGGAAGGGGGTGAACTTTTGCTAGATATTGTGTGTTTTTGCCAAGCACAAGGGGGGAAATTTTAAGAGAATTTTCCAAAGAACTTTTTGATATATGAGTATTGAAGCCATTTCTGCTAGTTTTTCCCTCTGAGTGTGAATTAATTTTGTCTTTCCAAGTTATTTCGCAGTGTTGTGTATGTCAACATTAATCTTGTGAACAAAAGTTACCTAATTAACCACTTTACCCTACTATAAATTTATCCTTTCTACTAAATTTTACTGTGCATGTTAGCTTACTAGTACTACTGTGAATCTCCCTTAGTACAAACTAAGTGTTTTTACCTGAGATTTATACAAAAGGTATTAATTGGTTCATGTATTAAATAATTCTTCACAAATTAGTTGTGTATATCACACAGTCAAAGTTCTCACACAAATTTGGTGTATGACCTTAGTATTATTAATTTTCAGTCATCTTTCACCCCTGAAAACTATCAAGAAACTAGTTTTATATACACCTATAAGGAACCAACCTTTTAATACCAAAGATTCACCTCATAGTAGGTATACCCACAGATCTAAGGTGTCTCCATTGTATCTATGCGAGAGAGAGATATTTTTTAGGCTTAGAAAATTTGTTGCCATCTCTCTGTGGGGTACACTTTCGAAAGATAACAAAAGCAAAGGAAAACAATTGGAAAGGCTTCTTATAGTATGGAGCTACTAAAACAGGGGCATGCTTCAATGTTTCTTTGATCCCATAGAAATATTGTATGGAAACCTCCTCCCATTTGATGACCTGGGCATTATTTAGCATGGAAGTGATTGGAATGGTCAACTCAACAAAGTTTGATATAAATATTCTGATGAAGTTTATCTACTCAAAGAAGGACTAAATTCCTTTCTTGGTTCTTGGAATTGGGACCTTGTTGGTGGCCTCTACCCTTTCTGGATCAATCATTACTCCTTGTGACACAATATGACCAAGAAAATTTACCTTCTACACTCCAAAATGGAACTTATTTGGATTGAGTGGGATGCCATATTCTCTACATCTTATCAGCATCTTCTCCAAGTGCAGCAAGTGGTCACTTGTCTTCCTGGAAAACACAGTCACATCATCTTGGTAAACAATAATAAACTCATTGATGTAACCAGGAAAAGTAACATCCATTGGTCCTTGGAAGGTGGCTCCAGAATTCATCAAACCAAATGGCATCCTAACGTATACATAAGTTCCCCAAGGAGTAGTAAAGTTTTTCTTGATTCTTTCTGATTCCTTCACCGTAAATTGGTTATAACCAGAGAAACCATCCAAGGTAGAGATCATTTTAGAACCAAACACTAATTGCAGCATGTTCTCCATGTTTGGTAAATGATAATTATCCTTCATTGAAGCTCTGTTTAGATTCCTGAAATCCACACACAACCTGATCTCACCATTCTTCTTTCTAACTAGTACTAAATTTACAACCCAAGAAGAATACCTTATGGGCCATATAATCCCTCCATCTCTTAGTTTCTTCAGTTCTTCTTGCATTTTAAGACATATAATTAGATTGATTGGGCTCCATTTTTTCTTGAATGGCTTTGTATTGGAATCCAAGGGAATCTCATGTTGAAACAAATCCTCTTTGTATGCTTTTAGTTCAGAATAGGTCCAAGCCATGCAATCTTGGTATTTTTTCAACAATTGGATGTATGACTACTTCTCCTCCTTGCTGAGATTCCTGCCTAACCAAATGTTCTTTGGTTTCTCCCTTTTTCCAAGATCATGCTCCTCAACATCCCTCAAGGCTGCCATATGTCTATTAATAATGCAATCAGAATTATCACAGTTTGATTCAAGAGAAACCAGCCCTCTAGGAATGGAATTAGTCTTTAGATAATCGATGCCCTTGTAAAATAATGTTTTTTTTCGCTTTGCTACATACACCATTGGCTCCCAATCAATGAATTGATCAATAAACTATCCCTTGTTCTGCAGAAATCTTCTCATCTAAGCATCATCATCAAAGACTTGTTAGTGTTTAAGATTTTCAAGATAGGGGGTCTTGACAATGCTTTAACATCATACTCATAATATGGGGACCTTGCACAATTATCAAACTGAGATCCCAACACTGCAAGCTTGTCTTCCAAATCATTGAACTTTCTATCATGATGTGCAATGTTGAATGAGTCAAACATCTCAATAAGATCCCAAACTGCATGCTTGTACTGTTTAATTTGCTGATTTTTTGTGGAATAAAGTTTCCTGACTTGTTTGATAATTAATTCCAAATATCCTTATAAAATGATGTCCTTAACACCATATTTCCAAGAAATTCTCAAACCTAACAATAGTGCCTCATACTCAACAATTTGTTTTGTGCACTCAAAGTTGATTTTGAAGGAGAAAACAAACTCTTCTTGGCCTCGAGAAATAAGAACAACACCAGCACCATTTCTAACCTTGGACCAAGATCCATCAAATAATAAAGTCCAAGGATACACTGTCTATTCAAGACACTTGAATTCTTAAATCTTGTTCTCCTTTCCTTCAGCAAATCCTACAAAATTATCAGCATCAATGCTTGTGTACAATACTTCATAGGATGCATTGTTGGGATCTTCAATAAGGTGTAACATCTTATTTTCTCCATACAATCTAATAAGTCTTCCCTCAATTGGGATGGTGGCATAGGACATTTCCATTTGAACACTCCCACCAACACTTATAGCCTATTTTCTAGACAACAACATACCCCACTTGGCTGGGCAATCAACAATGACTACATCAAGTTTCAAGTTTTTACCTTAGTAGGCTACAAGTTGCACCACCAAATATTTTAAACATCCCACCACTGGTAACTCTCTGGAATCCATGACAGTGCACTTCCCATATGTTGATGTTACTTTTATATTTATCTCATTCATGACATCTAGAGGAATAACATTGCCTGATGCCCCTAAGTCAAACATACAGTTGTGTAGAAATTTGTTCTTAATGATCAGAGTGGTGAAAAATGGATCCACATACTCCACCAAGGATGTCGCCAAATAAACCTTAGGTGGTTCACCTAATTCTTCCAATGCTGGTGGTGTTTGTACCTCTTCAATGATTGGCGGAGTCTCCACAATGTTTACATTTCTACCTAGGGCAGTCGTCTCTTCTTTCAATCCCAAGTATTCAAATGCTCTCTTCTCATGCTCAGGAATCCTAAGCAACTCAAAAATTGGAATAGAGACTTTGATTTGACTTAAAACTTGAGAAATTTCATATGGGACATTCTTTGGCAAGGTAGCATTAGAAGGAAGGTTGACACACTTATTAGATGGCATAGAATTTTTGACAACTTGGGCATGAGGAGGGGTATGATTTTTGTTCGGGACAGCAGGGCTTTTGGAAGATGCATCTTTCTTAGGAGCCTCTTTAGGAATGTTTTGAAAGTAAGGGGGAGTTTTTGTCTTGGCCTGAGGCGCTGTCCCTTTGATATCCTTACGTCTTGTGTTATATTCCTTCTCTTGAGAAACAACGACATTTTCATAAATAAATGTTTATCTTCCTTAGATGGGATTCCTCCAACATAATTCTTTATCATTAAAGCCCTTAAATATTCAAATTAATTATTGGGATATTCACAATCTTGTACAATATCTACTTCTAAATTATGAGAGGGACGAATAATAAGTACCCTATGAATGCAGTCCCAAAAGGTGGCAGTAGTCAGGGCACTTATCACCTCAGTTGAAGTTACCCCTTATTGTGAGCTCGTGGAATAACACATCATCCTGACATCATCATCATTATCATCATCAAATTCTTCTTATTCTTACTAATATTCTTCACAAGGAGCATGGGGTGTGAAACATCTATCACACCAATCAATGACATATGTCTCCTCCACCACAACAACTCTGGTAGCCAAAGGATCAGGCACCATTTTTTGTTCCCTATCTTGGGACTGTCTATTTCTAAATCCAATAGGTCCCTTGCCTCTTGTCATTAGATATTTTCTCATTTCTATGATGATTTGTGAACCTATCTTATCTTTACCTACTTGCTTGTACTGACATTGTGAACTTTTCCCAATTCCTTTCTCATCCAAGGCTAGTTTGTAGGAAATTTCTTTGACAACCCCTACCAAAGTCTTCACAAATTCTTCCAAATCTGTAGCCTTTATTGTTTGGGGTTTTTTTGGGTTAACCAGCTTCACACCATCCCTCTTATGAGGTTTTGAAATTTCCTTGATATTGTTTTAAATTTACAAATCCATAGTGAAAGCCTGCCTCAAATCAGCAGGGTTTTTGTCCCTCAAGTAGTAAGCAGCCTTTTATCAAATGAATCTGAATATCTGATCAAACATGATTCATCACATGGCCTTATCCTAATAGGAAATATCCTCAAGGTATTATTAAACCTTGTGTTGAAATCATGTACTGACTCATTAGGATTCTTTTTGATGTTTACAAATTCTGTCAAAAGAAACCGAGGGTCTAGTCTCTATCACCATACTGCAATCTAAATGCATTTTTCATCTCTAAGGTCCAAAAATCAATTGAATCATTTAGAAAAGCATTATAATTGAATCCCTTATATCCTCTTCCAGAGTATGGACAAACAACTTGATATACATATCTTCATGTATCAATCTCAAAGTCTTCCATGATATTGATAAAAATATTTAAATGTTGATCACCAGTTATAACATTATTTCCTTGGAACTTTGACAGTTTGTTCCTTACTTCATGAGGAATAGCATTTGGATAACCAGCCATCCCTACAAAATTTATAGGTCCAAAGGTATTCACAACAAATGGAGGTATGTGTGGGGGAAGGGCCATGTTTTTTCTGAGCGAGTTGACCCTGGAGGGTGAGAACAAATTGATGAGGGGTAAAAGATCTTTGAAACACAGGGGTGTAACTTTCAAACTGGATACCCCCTAAATGTTGTAGTTTCTTGGAAATCCCTATCAACTTCTGGAGAATAGACAGGGGTAGAATGAGAACCAAATTTTTTTAAAATCCAAATGAAGGCCCTTCTCCAGACTAGAGAATTCTATTCCATAAAGAGGCTACCTAGATTTAGAAGTGCTTGAATTGCAAATCTTCAATAATAGGCCGGTCACTTTCATCAATTAGATATCAACTTTCTTGTCTATTGATTTCCCGTACAGCTCTCCATGACTCTTCTTCCTTATAATTTTGCTTTTTCCTAGCTCTGGAAATAATGTCCTAGAAGGATCTTTAGCAGAATAAAGATCTTATTCCTTCCATCTTTACAAAGGTTAGTAACAAATCTCACTTGACAAAGGTTAAGACACTAGTATTCATTAAGAATCAGATCAACAAGGAGTCGCCAGTGAAGGATTTCCACCTTATTTGTGCAAGATACACTAAAAATATGATCTGTCAAATGTCTGCCAACACTAGAATTTGAAAATTGAAAGATCTGATCTAATTTTTACCAAGATTTATCAATGAATACTTAAACAAAAACTGTAGAGACTAGAAAAATTTACACACAACACTTGTAACCTTGAAAATTCTTACAAGCCCAAACACATGGTGATGTTCAAACAAGATTTTGGAACTTAGAGCATATAAGAAATGTTTACCAAGGTCTAAGTATGAACTGTAATCACAATGTCCCCAGCAATCAGCACCACTCGACGTGTTCGTACTCAAATTGATTCTCCTTCAAAATTTTGAGCAACATCATAGGTTTGAGCAGGAAGCTTAGAGACAAGATAGATCTTGTATGCATGTCATTTTGTAGCCAGGGATGCGATGCTAGCTGGCCCTTAGTCACTCAGAAGTGGAGAAATGGATAACACCCTCAAGAGGATTGGATCTATCCTCACTATTTTATGGTTGTGCCTTTCGAGCCAAGGTGAAGAAAACCCTTTTGTATCCTGTTTTTTATGGAAGAAATGGAAATATATCCTTCCTAATGAAGTTGTTAAGGATACCTTTAAGAAAATTTGATCAATATAAAAAAATCTAACTCTCACAAGTTGTCACTCTATGGAGATATTCTCTAAGCAAGGTTCAAGCTACTAAAGACATTTAGAATCTTGATTGTTTCTACATGTTTTGGTAGTAAAATTTATGTATTTGTATAACACACATTAGCAAAAACAGGGGTAGTCCATGGGTAGGATTAGTTGTTTTAAAAAAAAATTTTTTGGTGGGAGGTGAGGCGGAATGGAACTTTATTTTCACAAGATCTCTAAGGGAGTATTGCAAAATGGAAAGTCTAGACAATACAGAAATACTTCAGAATCAACTAAAATGTTCCTTTAACTAAAATATGTGACTTCAATTGAGGCCCATAATTAGCACTATTTCACACAATCTATGAGATTTTAACGTGGAGGCTTGATTTAGAAGACTCAATAAAACATCAAAATCTAAGATCAATCATGCTTGAGGTACACCCAAAGGCTTACAAACAATATGTGTCAAGAAATGAAAGACAATTCATTTTAAATCATTTATTTCACTCCCAAATGAAAGATCTTCTGATAAATGACCAAAATTTTAGATGCCACTAAACTCTCACAAGGATTGAGACGTAGGTGATTTAGATAGATTTTGATATGAGATTGTAATAAAAGCAAGAAAGACTATTTGCAAACATTAAGAAATGAAACAAACACATTTTTCTCAAGATCAACACAGAATAACTCAGAGTTTGATTAAATTTATCAAGCAGGGGAAATGTTTCTAGAAAAATATCCAAAGATTTTCAATGGCTATACACTGGTACAACCACCTTGACATGATCAAACGTAATACAAAAGAGATATACAGGCTTCTTTGATGGCTTCTCTGAAAAGACTAGGCTCTATGTAAAATTTTCCTCTATTGGAATTTTCAGTCACGACCTCTAATACTCAAACATCCAACCATTTTCATGAAAACATTGTGCCATTTATAACATTTAAAATAGAATCCCTTTTTCCCCAAAAGGAAAAAAAAATCAATGTACCAGTGTTTGTCATGATCTTGATTGCAATTCTCAGAATTAGATCTGTAAAAAAATTTCAGGTGCTCATTGGGTACATCTCTTCAAAAATCTCAGCATTAAATTTCTTCATCTGGTAGAACACCCCTACTTTAACTCACCAACCACTTCCACCCCTAATCTTTAAAATTTGGTTCCTTGCATGCTTGGGAGAAGAAAAACAAAAAATCATATCGAGCCCAAGAGTCAAACTATTTTAATGGCGAAAGACATCTCCAAATTTTCTCCACCAAACTTAGATATCAAAATTCACTCTCCTCTTTGTTTGGCATGCAGGAAATACCAGGAAATCATGAAGAATCACACTTGAAGGCATGTTACAGTAAAATGGGGGGAAAATTATATTCAGACACACAAATGTCATTGATCTTCACTTTTAATTTTAGACGTCCACATGGAGGATTCAATTTCAAAAATAGGAGCGGGGGTTTCCTTTGACTTTTTACAACCTTTTGATAAAATGGAAAAAAAATTCATTTTTCTCTGCACCTTCACCTTTGAGAAATGGGCCTGACACATGTCATAAGGTAGGTCCCAATGGAACCACGGCCGAATTTTTCCATTTCACCTCCCTTTTGGAAAAGGGAAAATTTTCAAAGTTTTCCCTGCAACTCCGCCCTTGAAAAACGGGCCTGACACGTGTCCTAATGTGTTTCCCAACAGAACTGTGCTTCCTTCTTTACTTTTAACTCTTTTCTCCCTGAAATTCTGTACGTCTGCCATTGACTAGGGAAATCTTTAACCTTTCCTTTAATGGGCTTGCGGTCCATTTTGATTTTTTAATATTTTGAGTATTAGGGGTCCAAAAATCCAAGTTACCCCTGATGGTCCACCTCCCCGCCCCTTTTGACTTGAAACAAACTTTGACTCATCCTTTGTCGGGCTTGCGGGTCATGTTTGTTAGTTCAACCCTTTTGAGAATAATAGGAAAAATTTCTAAGTTGCCCCCAATGGTCCGCTTCGCCACCCCTTTTGAATTTTCAAATTACCACGCATCACAATGGTGCATCTTTAGATGGTTCCAAAAATTTGAGACTTTGAAAGAGCACGGGTTCACGACGTGTCCTGGCCTGACAAAATTTGTCTAAAGGCTTGAAGCTCAGTGGAAGGCACCGTGTGTTATGCTCTGAGCCAGTATCCTTTGGCCGTTGAAAAGTCCAACCAAAATATAAAGTGAGCGGAGGCCTCCATGTGTCCTCCTGGCACTTTTTTAAGACATGAAACTTAATGGCCAGATCCCCAAACATGCGCGGTTCTTCCACATGTCCCATCTCAAAAATACCTCTTGAACAAAAAAAAAGTATGGGAAGACCTAGAGGAAGCCTCCACATGTCTTCATGGCATAATTTCAAAATGGTGCCCAAATCAGAGACCCTAAATGAGCGTGGGCTCACCACGTGTCTCTTCTCTGCCAAACTGTATTCAGTACATAAAAAAATTTCTAAGTCTAGGCAAAGTAGTGGAAACCTCCACGTGTCCTCTCGACACTACTCCAAGGCCAAACCAAAGAATAGATCTTGAAATGAGTGTCATTCCTCCACGTGGACAAATTTTGGGCTAAAATTTTCCACAAAGTTTAGGTGTGACCCATTGAGCTGTGTCAAATCAAAAATGAACAAGTGGACACCCTCGAGGTGAAGATAAGAAATTTTCCAGGCCACTTTAATTTGCTTTATTAAATACCTGACAGGTCTATGGGGTGAGTTCAAACCTTTTACCAAAGTATCCAAAAAGAACAATTTTCAAAGACAAACTTGTCGCACCCCATCGAATTAGAAGAAGCCACGTAAGCACTAAAAGAACCAATAAGAATTGAGTGGAGCCACGAGATCAAATTTTAATTTTTTCCAAAAAATTAAAAAGTGATAAGTTAAAGAATTTGTTTGCCATCCCCTAACCAACCAAAAGAGGCCATGTTCCCTATCGATGAAAGGATGTAAATTTGACTGGGAGAAATGCCTGTCAAACTGTAAAATATAGAAAAATTACCATGTGAGCTCGGAGATGAAAATTTATCCAAGGATAGAGGATTTAGAAATGTTACAAGGCTCAAATACGCTCTTCAAATCTACATCCATTAATTTTCCTTCAAGTATTTAGGGCAAAATAATACAAGGGCAGTAAATTATGACTTTGGAAAATAGAAAGAATGGGAAAGCCTGAGCTTTTGACACCCAAATATAGACCCTTTCAAACCCAGATAAAAAATGAAGATAAATATGGACCCATACATGACCATCGGCTCAAGGAAAGATTAATTATGGAAGCCAAAGGAAAGTAGGGACTTCCTAGGCACAACATGGGGAGGATAAAATATGACAGAGGCTGTAAAAGGACAAATTTCAAAGGCAAAATGGGGAAAGACTATTTTGAGAACCAACAAAACCTTTAAGAATATTGTTAAAACCCAAAAGGTTGAGTTTCATAATGGCTAGTCATTCAGACCATGAGCAGCGAAATGTTTTTCCACCTTTGCAAACCTCTAGTATTTCTACTAGAAAGTTTCCTAGAACCATCAATTTGGAAAAATAAATCTTCTGGATAGTTTGGCAAAGGTATTTTATAGGCCTGCGGTCAAATTTTGACTAGTTCATACTGGAGCAATTACGAGTAGTGGCTCTAGAAAACCTATTGCCATTTGGAAATCATTTGCTAGTTCTCAGCGCCGTCGACTCTGGTGAATTCTACATATATAGGTGAAATTGTAGGAAGTTTATCGTTGTGTTCATACATTGAATGTCATTTTTGGGGATGGTTTGTTGAGCCCTCAAAATGCCGTATTTTGATCATTTAAAACTAGGTATATTATGATCGATGGCCTTGGAAAACTAGACGTCAATCGTAAATCATTAGCTAGTTCTAAATTCCATCAGTTCTTGTGAATTATTGGTGTATAAGAGGTCTTGCATAAACTTACTTGTGGTGTGTTTGCTCACTAATAGTCAACATTTGAAATTGGTTTCTTAGCCTCCGAGCCTGAATTGAACATTTTTCCAAATAGCAGGAACATCAATGAAAGGAACGTTCTAGGACCCTAGTCAAGTTAGCAAACCCATCAATTTTGCAAACTTAATTCAATGCATTTTTGGGTGTTTGGAGTAGGTGATTTGTAACTGCTATCTTATGACTTGTTACGTGGATGGAGTAGGAATTTCTGAAAAATATCTGTCCCTCTCTTCCCTATCTCTTACTCTCTCCTATGGGGATATTATAATGAGGTGCAATGAAATGGAATCTAATATGTGTCTCTACACCTCTTGATTTTAGCACCCTAAATTATTATTATAATGTAAATGAGAAACTTAACATGTTAATTATGCTAGATCTAGGTGAATTCCATGCCATTTACGATTTTATTATAAATATTCATGCTCACATGGCCATTGCAGGATGCAAGTAGTATGGCGAAACGATGTGGTTGTAACTCATTCTGTATTATTGTATTTTATGTATGTTAATGAAATATACATACATACATACATACGTACATACATACATCCATGCATACATATCATACATATATATATATATATATATATATATATATATATAGTATGTATTGCATGCATCTATGTATGTATGTATGTATGTATGTATAAATAGTATGCATGTTCTATGTTACATTAAACACTTGTTACTGAATCACCCTTGTAATATGTATGAGATGCTAGTATTTAGGGCATACTTTGAGAACCCTATGCATCCTTGGCAACTATAGAGTAGTTCTTTTGATTTAAAATTACCTTATGGTAATAAGGGAGGTTTGATATACATGTTAAGTGAGATGGAATAGAGGATTGCTCAATATTTTGTGAAGTATTGAAGGGTCTCTCAATTAGAGAAATTTTGTCCCACATTCTTTTTAAGATGCTACTCCATATTAAGGGAAAAGTTCATCTAAATGATGAGTGTTATTGGATTCTAGGTTAGGTATTGTAGACAAGTTTGATATTTTGGTAAACGAAATTAAACTTCAATAGCTTATAGTGAAATTACAGTGTGTAATTGATGAATGGATATTTAGTGTTCATGTTTCTTATTTTGCAGCAAGATGTAATAAAGAAATCCAACTTGTTTTACCATTTCCCACTCTAGTATAAAATCCATGTATGACTATTCTTCATATGTGATTCTTGTAACATAGAAAACTAAAACCTTAGGATGAACTAAACGATTCACACGTGATGAAACCTCCTAGAATAAATAAATGAGATCCCTAGTTTTACTTTCTTCATTGTAACCTACATGTTTAGTGGCATCATTGTGAACCTGACGAATAGGAACAATGTGGTCAAACATTATGTAAAGTATGGGTTTCCCCTCCTAGGTTTGAAAATCGTTAGTTTCAGTAAGGAGACATGTGATAGCTATAAATTACATGTAGCTACTCTATGGGTACACCTAAACCCCAACATAATGTAAGATCCTCTTGGTTAGCCACACATTTAAGTGAAGACTATAGGTGGTGAAGATCGCTAACTAACCTTGGAAGTCACATGTTGTGAGGCCGAAATGGAGGAGAAAGAATAGAGATTGTAAATCTCATATTATTCTATTCAACATAGAAATCACGTACAGTATTTATAGGAAAGGAATTGAACTATACTCCCCTAAATGAATGGATAGGTTACAAAATAGAAGGAGAGAATAATGGAATATACCTAGGAGGAGAAGATAAAGGGATAGACCAGAATATAGACTCCTAAAAATATAAATTATTCAACGCATGCTAACATTCTCCCCCTTATTACATTATTCTTGCAAATGTGAGCCTCTGAAAGATTCAGATTTCAATTTGCCAAAGGATTTAGTGAGAATGTCAGCAGCTTGTGCTTTAGTAGGATAGTACTGGCGCTTAATTTTATAGTTCAAGATGTGCTCTTGAATGAAATGGCAGTCAATTTCAATATGCTTTGTTCATTCATGAAATACTGGATTCTGCACGAGATTTAACACACTCTGATTATCGCAATAGAGAATAGGTGACTATTTTTCAGGAATTCCCAGGTCATCCAAAATGTGACGTATCCATAACACTTCGCACACAGCTCCTCATGTGCGCGTACAATATTCTTCCTTTGTGGATGAGATAGAAACAAACATTTTGTTTCTTACTTATCCACGAGATAGGTCTAGATCTAAGATTAAATATGTATCCTGTAGTTGACTTCTTATCATCAACAAATCCAACATGGTCTGAGTCGACATATCCCTATAAGAAGAATTGATCATTCTTTTTATATTCTAAACCATAATTAGTTGTTCCTCATACATATCTCAAAACATGCTTTTTTGCATTCCAGTGAAATTTCTTTGGCTCCTGCATGAACCTGGAAAGATAGCTGATAGCATAATAGAGATCTTGTTTGGTATATGTTAAATAGATGAGCCCTCCAACAAATTGCCTGTAGAGAGTAGCATCTACTTGAGGTGAGTCCTGGAATCTTGAAAGTTGCAAGCCTTTTTTAATGGGAGTGGATATAGGTTTACAGTCTGACATTCTATACTTTTCTAGGAGTGTCTTAGTGTAATTTATATGGGAGAAAAAAATGTGATGCTCCTTTCTCCATATCTCCAAGCTAAGACAGTAATGTAGTAGTCCCAAATTTGTCATGTCAAAGGTTCTTTTGAGATCATTTTTTATAATATTAACTTGATCTTCTGAACTACCAGTGATCATAAGATCATCTACATAAACAAACAGAACGAAAATTTCTTTTCCTACCTTCTTTATATACAAATTTGAATCTGAGGGGCTACGAGTGAACCCATGCTACAAAAGGTGATCATTGATCTTGATATACCATGCCCTGGGAGCTTGTTTCAGTCCGTGAAGAGATTTGATGAGATGACATACCATTTTAGGTTGATTTTCATCAAAAAATCCTTTAGGTTTGGTCATGTATACTTCTTCTTTCAGATCACCATTTAGGAAATCACTCTTGACGTCCATCTATGGAAGTCTCCATCCTTTCTGTGTTGTAAGTGCGCAAACTACTTTGATGGTCTTCATCTTTGCAGTGGGTGCAAAGCTTTCTTCATAGTCGATGCCTTCCTTTCTGAGCATATACTTTAGCTACAAGTCGTGCTTTATGTTTTTTGATGGATCCATCTGCCTTATATTTTGTCTTGAAAACCCATTTGCAGCCTATGGGTTTCTTTTATGTAGGCAGATCAATAAGTTCCCATGTCTGATTTTTTATGAGCGAGTCATATTATGTATCCATAGCTTCCTTCCACTGAGTTTGACTGAGTTCTTCATGAACATTATCTAGCTCAGAGCTATTCATCAGTGAACTCATGAGTGTAAAGTTTACATCATTTCTTGTTTGACTCCTTGTTTTGACTCTGAATGATGTATTTAGGAGTTGTTGCAAATGTGAGTCCTTGATAGTGCTTTGTACCCACTTCAAACGAGAACATGACTTACTTTTAAGTAGAACTATGTCATTGCCATGAGGATTGATGTGGAGTCACATTCTCCAGTTCTCCAAGGTCAACAAATAGTTCTCCTGGTAGTATTTCTTTTCTCTGAGTAGTCTCCTCTGGCTCATCATCTGATTCAGAGACTAATTGGTGAGATGTGTTTGGAAGTGGATCTTCTGTTGATACTATTGAGTCAAAGGATGACTCGTCACAAACCACATCCCGACTCTCATATATTTTCTTTTTCTCAGGATCCATGAGATGATATGCCTTCGAGGTAGTACTGTAGCCAAGAAGGATACATGGGAGTGTGTTTGGCTCTACCTTCTTTCTCTTCTGAGCTGGGACATGCATGTATGTTGTGCAACCAAATACTCACAAATGATAAATTGATGGTTTTTTACCACTCCATACCTCTTCTATCATCTTGTTTAATAGAATCTTTATCGGTGCCCTATTGAGAAGATATACATAGTCGTTTTGTATTACTTTAGCCCAATAGTGTTCCTAGCTTTGCAGTTAATACCATGCAGCGAGCCATCTCCATCACTGTGCAATTGTGATGCACAACAATGCCATTTTGCTAAGGCGTGTAGGGAGTAGTCAGGTGCTGCTTAATGCCATGATGGTTCAGGAAGGCCAAGAACTTCTTTGACGTGAATTCCCCCCTCGATCTGAGCGGAGTACAAGAAGTGGTTATCCGGACTCTTTGACAACACGATGATAGAAGTTCTGCAAGTGTTGAAGAGCCTCACTTTTCTTCTTTAGGAAATCTACCCACATCTTACGAGAGTGGTCATCCATGAACAACTGGAAGTATTTGTATCCTGAAAATGAAGTAGGCATTGGGCCATTTAGATTAGTATGAACTACCTCCAGAAACTTCTTGACATGGAAGGTGCTCGCTTGAAATGGATCTCTGTGTTGTTTTCCTGCAAGACAGCCAGGGTAAATAGGTAAGGAACTGGACGATTTGGGTAGTCTATGGACCATTGATTTTGAACTCATCTAGTGCAATGAACTGATTGACAAGTTTCCATATCTAAAATGCCATAAGGCAGTTGATTCTATTGTTGAAGGAGATAAAGCTACTATAGAAGATGAAACGGTATCTAAAGCAAATAACTTATCTTTTACAAAAGCTTAAGCAAGAACCATACCTTTTCGGGAGATTAATCATGATTTAATGCCATTTTGAACAAGAAATTCTACCTTAAGGTGATGATTCAAGAGCTGAGTAACTAATAAAAGGTTGCTAGTCAAGCCAGGAACATATAGTACCTTTATAAGTGTACATTTTCATGGCCCCAGAGGAATGGTCACATTCCCTATTCCTTCTGCAATGTACTCTTTGTCATCTAGTTACCGAACTCGATCTCTAGTTGGCTCTTCATGTAGTGAATCAAATAGCTTCTTGTCACACGACATATGCTTGTTTGCATTAGAGTCTATCAACCAGACTTTCTTTGTGGGCTAAGAAGTTTGAGAGATGAGTACAAGATTCTTACTACAATGGGCTCCTTCTGATGTCTCCTCATCAGAGTCATCATCTTCTTGTTGGGCTGCAAGATGTCCTTTTTACTTTCTCCAATGTGGACGTCATTTGGAATTTTGAAAATCTTCGCGCCTAGATGTGCTTGTATGGCTTGAAGGCCCTTGTTTCAAGTTGTTGTGCTAGCAGTGATCAGTGTCGTGAGTATTGGTTCTGTAAATGTGACACCATCTCTTTGAATTTTGATCTTTCTATTTGGGTTGCACTGGATTTGGATTCTCTGGGGGACCTTTCCGATTCTTCTGGCCACGATTAGGCTTTGAGAAAAAGGCTTTGTCCTGAGACTCCTTATGCGATGAAGTGATGGCCTCTTCCTACTGTAGAAAATTCACAAGCTCTTCAAATGTCACTGTTTGTTTAGACACATTCAGTGTTGTAACAAACACTCAAAATTGAGAACAGAGTGCTCTCAAGGTGATTGGGATGAGAAGTTTGTCATCCACCGTTTCACCGAGCGCTAATAACTCCGATCTCAGCTTAGCCATGAGACGCAAGAATTCCTCCACTTTCTCGTCAGACCCCATAGAGAGGGTGTGCAGCTTCGACTGAAGATGAATTATCTTCGTCTGATTTTTGTCTTCATAAATGGTTACCAACTTGTCCTAGGCATCCTTGGGTTTCTCCGCATTCTGAACATGTGGTTGCACATCATCACTGATACCGAGCATTATTAACATCAAGGCTTTAGCACTAGCCATGTCATATTTTATTAGTTCATCGGGGGTTGTGGGAGCAGGCAAAAACCCTGTAACAATTCTCCATAATCCTTCAAACTGAAGGATTGTCTTCATTTTTGTCTTCTAGGATGTAAAATTAGACCCTTTGAGCAACTGAGTGTCAGACAGAAGTAACTTCAGAGAAGACATTGTAATAAAAAAAATTATTTATTTGAAAAGTTATTACAAATTTTACTCACTGACGAGAATTACTAGCTCGTAGATGCTCATGATATTCACGTGATGTGAGATGGTGACGCTTTGTAGGGCATTCTTATACATTGTCACAATAGGTGTCATATCCAGATTCTAATTCTTCCCGTACTCGCTTTTCTTGGCATCTGACGTCGAAAAGAAAGTATTCAAGAAGTCCTTCTCGAACTAGTTTGTCGAATGGAAGATTTCTAGAATTTCGAAGCTCGTTCAGCAAAGCAAAGTAGAACCCGAAGCTCTCAGGAGCTTCTCCATGGTGTTCTCTGGCTGGTGAGATGATATTCTGGCTTTCATCTGTGGCGAATGTGTTATTGACGCTCTCAATCGAGTTGTCTACACTCGACATTCGACGTAGTGTTGAAGAAACTCCACGTTGCTAGTATCAAACTTCGTCGTAGAGGGTAAAAAAAACTTCAGGTAGCAAGTGAGTTTCATCTTGTCATTACACGTAGATTTTGGTATTACCACGTGGGTTGTGGATTCTTTTACACATCACCACACAGGTTAAAGATCTCAAGGAGAGACCACTCTATCTTCCTCCACGTGCCCAGGTAGCAAACTGTCAAGATTTCCTCTCAACTGTCTAAAACTACAGGCCACTCCAAAATTTTAATGCCTCCACACAGCAGACAAAAAAAAAACAAATTAAATGCTTCCTTCCTTCGACACAGGTTTTTAAGGACAGCAGCAGCATACCAAGAAAACTTCTTACGCAATAGGAAATTGAATTTCCTACGCAGCAGAAAAAGAAAACTTCACTTTTCCACGCACCTTCCTTGAATCCATGTGTCTTTTCTCCTTTTTTTTTCTTCACGTAGGTTTATAAATACTCACGTTGAGTATTGTCTCTTCCATGTAGCATGGAAAAAATAGAAAATGGGGAGAAAGGCCATTGGTTCTGGTTTTTAGCGCAAAAGGAACAGTAAAAAAAATAGATGCAGGAAAAGAAAAACAACAAAAAAAGTCCACGTTTTAAAAAAAAACATTTTCACTTTTCTGGCACAGACCTCCAGATAGGTTACATGGGTTAGAGACAAAAAAAAAGAAGCAGGCTGCTGATTCTTTTCTTCCACCACGCACACTATAGTCCACTCCAAATTTTATGCCTTCATGCATAGGAAAAAAATCTCCACAGATATGACACGAGACAGAGAAAAAAAAGAAACTGTAGGTCTCTGATATTTTCTTCCTCATATAGATCCCTCAACTTCAAGGAAAATTTATTTGCTTCCTTCAAATATACACAGCTCAGAGATCATAGAAGCTCTGATACAAAACTATGAGGCAGAAATGAAGGAGAAAGAATAGAGATTGTATATCTCATATTATTCTATTCAACATAGAACTCACGTACATTATTTATAGGAAATAAATTGAACTAGACTCCCCTAAATGAATGGAGAGGTTACAAAACAGAAGGAGAGAATAATGGAATACACCTAGAAGGAGAAGATAAAGGGATAGAACAGAATATAGACTCCTAAAAATATAAATTATTAAACGTATGCTAACATTTTACACACATGGAAAAATTATCAATATTTTTGGTGATCATGCAGGGAAAGTTGCTTTCTATCTTGTAGATGAGTGGCTTTCTCTTGTCCATTGGGCATGGAGTTAAAGCATATAAGCAAAACTACCTTCTGAAAAAAAAAAACTAAAGATGAGAAAGGATCTGGAAACCAAATCATATGCATGAGTGCACTTTATTGAATTAAAAAACATTGTAATGTGGATGAACTACACTTATTGAAACAAAAAAACTACTCTAACAAAACACTGTAGGGACCACTCTAAGAAACATACCATTCTAAGGAATGGGAAGTTCCTCTCCATTCAGTCTTGAAACCTGATATGCATTTTGTTCTTTGTAAGCTGACATCATGTAGGGACCACTCCAGAGTGTATCAAACTTTTTGTGATTTCCTAGATTTACATGATCAACATCCCATTTTAAAATAATGCCTCCTTTATTCAAGAATCTAAACTTGGCCTTCTTATCAAAAATTTTCTTGATCCATATTTCATTATTTTCCATATTCAAATGATATTGATCTCTTAGCTCTTGATGCTCAAAAAATTCTACATAATGAACCCGCATTGGTTCGTTCTCGAGTAGTTCTATCTTATGTAGTAAGTCTAATGTAGGTAGCTCAACTAAGATAGAGATTCTCTCCTCTCATCCATAAACAAGATTTTATGGTGAATTGCCAACTGATCTTTTAGGAGTCACTTTGTTATCCCAAAGTGTTGAATTTAACATAAGATGCCAAGATCTTTTGTTATCCTTGAGTTTCATTTCAATGATCCTTAAGATATTTTGTTAGTACTTTAAGATAATCTGTAACCTTGTGGGTGATAATTAAATGAGGTAATTAAATAAATTCCATGCTTTATAGCCCAATATGTTACATTCACACCAATAAACATTTAAAATCTATCTAAAATGATAGTTGCTAGAACACGAAATATACAAACTATACCTTCATAGAATGATATGATTGAAGTCTCATTAGCTTCCTTCAAGACTATTGTTTTAGTCCAACATGTAAAATAATCAGTAGTAATCAAGATCCACTTGTGTCCTTGTGAAAAAGGTGGATTTATCATTCCAATGAAGTCAAGACCCCACTGCATGAATGACTGATCAACTGAAATAGGCTACAGGGGGGAGGAAAGACAAATGTTCTTTTCCAACAAAGATAACACATTTATTACACTTTGTAGTCAATTCAAAGCATTCCTTGAATATGTTGTGCCAATAGTAACCAACTTTCATAATTTTTAAGTTTTTAGTACGTGTTGGAAAGTGACCTCCTATAGGTCCTTCATGAAATTTGGATAATAGTTGTTGAATTCTATCATAATAAATACATTGCAACAAAATTTCGTTTATATCTCTTTTAAACAACACACCATCAATGAAAATTTTGGGTACATCTTGTAACCTAAAATATCTTCATTTATTCTTGTCCATGCATTTTGGATAAGAATTGTGTTGTAATTATCTAGCCAAATCTTTCATCCATATTTATTCTTGAACTTCTTGACTAGGGCCGGGTTGCTGATTTTCTGGTTGCATAAGATGTTTGAGTCCTAATATATGATTTCTGCATGCTTCTCTAAATCTTCTGATTTTTCAGCCTTTTTTTTTCCATATCAGCAATCATATATTCACAAAAACCTTTTCCTCGAACTATTTTTACATCATGGATGTCAACATCATACTCCATAACCTTGGTTATGTAGCATGCTCTCTTCTCGTTCAGTTTTTTGTTCAACAACAATGCTTTAACACTTGGATGAGATACTAAGACATGTATCTTATTGTTTGAAAGCATGTATTTAAATTTCTTTAATCCTCTAACTACTAAAATTACTTGTTTTTTAGGAAAAGTGTAACTTGTCTCGTAGTCATCTAAGTTTTGTCCAAAGAAAGCAATTGCCTATTTAGTATTTTCATCATTAACTTGAGTTAATATGGCTGAAATAGTCTTAGCTCTTGTAAGTGCATACCTCATAAAATATGTATCAAAATTTGGATTTTCAAGAGTAGGAAGTTATGAAATATCTTACTTTTTGGTTTTGAATCTTTTTCTTCCTTCGCTGGTCCAGGAGACAGTCTTATCTTTCTTTAACATGGATGTTAGTGACATAACTAATGTTGTAAAATCTGGAACAAATATTGTTACAAATTTTATATTTCCAAGAATAATATGAAGTGATTTTTTATGATGAGGCAAGGATAGCTATGAAATAGCTTTAGTTCTAAAAGGATCAATAGCTAAACCTTAACTAGAAACCAAGCAATTTACCTTGATGGACTAAAAATATGGACTTCTTGGGATTCAATGATATTCCAAATTGTATACAAATCTTAAAATTTTGCCTTAAATGCATTAGATGTTCATTTTAATTCTTTGAAAATATGGTGATATCATCTAAGTAAACCAAAATGTATTTATTTAATAAGTTATGAAAATCCATGTCCATTAAATGTTGAAATGTTTGCCCAAAATTTGAAAGTCCAAAAGGCATTATTTTGAAAGAATAAGCACCCCATTTTGTGGTGAAGGCTATTTTGTATTTTTCTTCTTCATGCACAAGGATCTGATTATATCCACTATAACCATCCAAAAGAGAAAGTTTGTCTCGAACATGAAACTATTCTTAAAATTTGATCCATGTTGCATAGTGGATAATGATGTTTTAATGAAGCTTTATTAAGATCTCTAAAATCGACACATAACATGATTTCTACATTATTTTTTTGAACAGGAAAAAGATTAGATATCCAATTTGAATGGTACATTACTGGAAAGATAATACCTAACTTGATCAGTTTGAACTACTATTTTGTCATCAGTGGTTTAATCTGCAGGTTTGCAGGCCATTGCTATTTCCTAACAGGCTTGGAATTTTGTTGTAACTCTATTGTATGCTAAGTTAAACTAGGATCAAAACCTCTTATATCTTCGTATTTCCAAGAAAAAACATCTCTAAATTCTTTATGTAAATTGATAAATGACTATTCTTCAGCTAAGGAACATACCTTTCTGATAAATAGTTTTTTTCATCATCCACCAAGATCTCTTCGCATTTATCTATGTGAGATGAAATTTTACGTTTGTCTTTACTTAACTGATCGTACAAACTGAAGATATCTTCTAGTGTGACCAATCCTTGAGGAAACTTGTTTTTATTCAACTAAACAAACTGGTCACAATAGAAGTGTTGCAGTCTTTCTTGATTTACTACAGAAAATTTAGCTTCCTGCTGTAGAAATATGAAGATTTGTTCATCATATTTGAGAAGTTAACAATTTTCTACCTTATATGGTACTGAATTTATGATAATCAACTTTATATGTGGCTTTAATTTGATGTTTTCAATTTGTTCTAGCACATCAAAGCTAGCACCAACTGTTGCAACTCTGTCTAGATGTTTGCTTTTAGTTTTTGGAATAGATTGCATGTTAATAACATCAGAATCATCCATTAAGTCTTAAACACTATGTTTGTAATATTTCAGCAATGAATTCTTATACACATTAAAAAATTTCACCTAATTAATAACTAACTCTGAATCCCTGAAAACTTACAAACTACTAATACCTCTTAATCTGGACCATTACAAGACATGAATTAATGCTTCGTACTCAACTACATTACAAATACAAGATAACTACAAACTTAAAGCTGAAAAGTACCTTTCATTTGAAGTGGAAGTAAGCATCAAGCATGCACCTAGTCCCTTCTTTTTCTTAGCTCCATTGAAGTGAAGTTTCCATAGCCCTTATACTATTTTTTCTATTTTGGAAAGCAAAGGAATTAGTGAATTTTCTTCATTCAAGCAATAGACACCAAACAAATCTTCTTCTAATTCTTTGAAAGGATCATAAACCTTTTTTTTTTAGTCTTTTCATCAATAAACATATTAGAAACACCTTATAGTGCTTAAATGTGTGTTGTAACATCAAAATAAGATTGATATAATGCTACATAATTTGTTGCAACATTTGAAGCATGAAACTCAATATTAAATCTAGTAAGAGGCTCTTAATTTACACTAAATTTCATTCCATATCTTGTAATAAAGAACAAAAATGTCCAATTTGAAGAAAGATAACATCCTATTTTTGTTGTAAAATATTTTGATAAGCATAAGGAAAAGTACGGAGGTAAATCTAAAATAGTAACATCTTATAAGAGAGTAACATTTGGGAAAGCATGTCAGGTTACCTCTAGGTTCTAGATAATGCCAATTGAGTTGGTTTTTTTCTTTCTAACTATACACACTTTTATTTGTAGGCTCATACTCTAGGTCCAATTTTTCTGTAATTTCTTTCGGCATGACCGTGTTACTATCACCACTGTCAACCATGCAGTTATGAACTAAATGATCTCAAATAATCATAGATAGATAAAATGTTGGTTTTTTCTTGATGTCATGAGAATTTAGAACCTTTTTAACCATCCATTCAACCTCTTTCATACACTCTTGCTCCAATTTTCCAAGGACCATGTTCGCTTTCTTAGCTTCCTTTTCTATTGGTTTTGATGAAATTTACATCTTAGAAAACTCATGAGAAAGTAACTCTTATTATCTTGGATAACTTAGAGCATCCCATAGTGAACTATTAATATTATGATTTTTATTACCTCAAAAATATTAAAAGAAGCAACCATTTTTTAAACAAATACTACCGTTTTAGCATAAGCTTTAGTAAAAAATGATACTACTTCAATAGCCTTTGAAATTTGAGGTATGAAAAGTCTTATGGGATTTAACTATAATTTTTTTTGCTGCTCTTTTTGAGCTGAACTACTTGCTTGTTTTTTAGGAACAAGAAAGTTGTTAGATTTTTTTTTCCTGCACTTGTTGTTTTATCAGTGACTATAGGAAACACAAATATGTTTTTGTTGTTTTTCTCTCTCTTGAGCCTTTTCCTGAGACCTAGTTGCGACTGCAATAAAATATTCCTCTCCAAATTTGACTAGACTCTGCTATGGTGGTTTCTGACTATGACCTTCTTGCGGCCCATAATCCATTTGAGGCATGAATAACACTACAGGTTGAGTTTGTGTAACAAGTCTTATATTCAGAAATGCATTTAGACAATTTCCAGCTGAATGAGGTTTATTAAAAGGTTGACATCATTCATCCTAAACCATGTTAACTAGAATGAGAGCACTAGATGAACTAGGAACCTTTGGGTCAAATTACATTTGTTAATAGGAATGTCTATAATTCTGATTTTGCTGATAAGGCTACCTATTCTATTGATTTCATTGATTTTAATGATAAAGATTTGGATAAGGTCTACTAGGTTGAGCTAATTTGTTCTCAATTGAATTCAATTTATTACCCATAGTCTGTAAGGCCTTAAAAACATCATGTGATGGAAGTGCAACAAAAGACTCTAAAATGGTAATATACTGAGAAATAGGTGACAAATCTATTATAAGAGGCATTAAAGGCCTTGGTGCTACATTTCCAACTTGAATAAGACTATTTTTAGCCCTTATGTCGATATCATAAGTTGGTAGGAGGGTATCTTTTCCCATAGAATGAATCATAGCTGAAATATATCTATTTAAATCTCTCAGATGAGATAGAAATGTGTGATCATCTTGAGGCTTAGTAGTAGATGGAATTCTTTCCCAAGTTCTAGTGAAATGAATGTTTAAACTAGCCATAAATTCATGAGGGGATCTTTCAATTGTAGATAGTTGTTCTATGAGAGATAAATGCTCAAAATTGTCTTCAATTTACTTGTGTATTTTCTCTCCTAACTCATCCCAAGTTCTTATGCTCCCAATTTCTATAATTTTATACCATTGCAAGGCTTATCCTTTAAATGATGCACCTAGAAGTCTTAACGCTACATCTTCATGAGTTATATTATGGACACCAAAAAGGGTTACAAAATATTTAATATGGTTTGTACGAGTAATTTTATTTTCACTAGTGAATGAAGGTAAATGTTTCATGACAACATTTGGAATATCATGATAAACTTCAATTACTAAAAGATTTCCCAATCATAAAGGTCACAAAATTCCAGGTGGTTTAATAGCCAGTTGAATAACTGATATTTAAACAACAAGATTTATAAGTGGTGAAGGAAGATTAGGAGGGGCGTTGCAAAAACTAGGCCTACTATAAGGTAAGGTATTGCCGAGTCTTCTTCTTCTTGTAGAATTCAATGGTAAAGAAATAAACTCAGCAGGAATTCCTCTTACCGATGATCTTGTAGTCACTTTAGGAATGGAACATGCTGTAAAACTGGTCTAAAATCAGGCTTATAGATTCACAAAATAAATCTTTTAATCTTTAGAATAGATTGTTATAGCTTGCATATATTTTGAAATGACTTTCCTTTGCTGTAAAATGTTGTAATCTGCTTAAAATTACTGGAACTTTTGTTTTAGATATGATCCATGTCCCACCATGCCTGTGAAAAACTGTTATGTATCAAAAGATCACCCTTGTGAGATGAATACAGGGGTTCTAATCTTTCTCTTAATCTCCCACTTTTTTAGATACAATGGAAACACCTCAAGTTTGTGGGTATACCTTTTGTTGAGGTGAGTCTCTGGTATTAAGGTCGGTTCCTTTTTTATGTATCATAAAATAATTTTTTGGGTTTTTAAGGGTTAAAAGATGAATTTGAATTAATCAAAAATGGGGTGATACACCAAAATTGTTGAGGTAGTTGATTGATTACATGCACAATCAAAATGAGAATGAATTTTGGATGTAAAAACTAATAGTTTTGAGCATAATATTAAGGCAAAATACATTGTCTATTGAGGGAATAAATCACAAGAACGCGATAACATAAACATGAAAGGTAAGATGATTAATCAGGAAATTGACATTAAAAATAATTAATAAATATCTACACACCACTGCAAATAATTTGAAAGGCATAAATCAATTCTCATTCAAGGGGCAAAACTGACAAAAATTACTTCAGCACTTCTATGTCCAAAAAGCCATCTCTTGTGCCTTGCAATTGCACACAATATATAGCAAGATTCTTCACCCATCCCATCCTAAAAATAGACTAAAATTTGTACTGAGGATTAAAATTTTTCATATTTGCCACTACTTGTACTTGATATGATCTAAAATATGTACCTTTTCATTTTTACAGTTCATAACAACTATACTAAATTGTTTCATCTTTTGAGATTTATTGTAGCTGATGGAAAGTTTGTAACACATATATTCTAAAAATTATGTTGAAAACCATATATGAAATTGAAAATATGTTTGAATTTATTGAAATGATTCTATAATGGCTTGATTTGAGCCTTCCTTTCTAAATACATGATCTGCAATTCTTCCTAATGGATATAAGCTTTATAACAGTTTTTATTTCACACCTTGTAGATTTTTGAGGGGTTTTAAGCATCAATGTAAGATGGATATGTATTTTGATATTGGAAAATGAAGTAATATTTGGAAGGGAAAATTGTAATTTGTAACTTCTTTTGATAAATCACCCTACATTTACAAATGCATTACTGTTTGGTAGTTTTACTTCTTTGACACGATGTACCTCCAATGTTTTGTTTTTTAACTTTGTACGTTCTAAATTTTCTCCTTTTATTAAAACTTAAATGTTTCTCATGGTACATTTGTTGAACCTGAGCTCTATCTTCCTTTAGATATTTTGTAACTATGGAAAGAACCTGAATGACTACTATCTTAAAATGGGTCTGATGTATTTGAATTTTATTCATACCTGTTATTTCTTGAAAATTTATAAAAATCATATCAAGATTAAAACCTCATTCTTTTTGGTTGATGCTTGTTGCATTGACAATAAAGTTCCTTCATTAGTCAGATTGTGTCTTTGTTACATATATTCTGTAATCTGTATTTTATACCTTATTGTAATGTAACAAAAACTAATCTCTTGTTCCTGTATGGCTACTACATCTATATTCAAGATCTCTTTTGATCCACAATATGTTTTTACAGAGTTGTACTATTATCTTCATGAAGTGTATCTCGTTCTTTCGTCTGAAAGATGTTTTCAATGAGAAAAAATTAGTTTATGTCTTATCCTCAGAATTTCACTTTTGTAGCTATTACTATTTGATTTTTGTGTATTAATTGCATTCTACACTTTATGTACATAACTTCAAAAACATGCATTGATTTCTTCTACTGTAACTTGTACCTGCACACTTTAAGAAAATAGTTAGAAAACAATTAGGCCTTTTGGCCTCTCTTATGTTCCATAGTATTTTTCTTTTTCTTCCTTCTTCTTGCATGATTCTAGAAATCATATTTGCTTCTGTAGTATACTACTTTACCAATTATGTATATGTCTTTGATGTACCTTATGCTTCTTATATTAAGAAATCCATTTGCATGTAGTTAGATAGTACATGAGTATATATCAAACCTTGAGCTCAATATTTATGCCTTTTCTTTAATTTTTTCAAGTATATTTGTCACTTCTTTGGACATGGAAGAAAGATAGAGCTAGAACTAGAGACAAGAAGATTGGAAGAAAAATCCCAACGAAATGATGGGTTTACTCTATACTCTTTTAATTTTAAATTCATGCACATGTACTTCTTTCTTTAGTAGTTATGAGTTACATCCCATGGCTTGTGTGAGAAACATTGTATTTATTCATGAATAAATAATATTGAATTTCTATACTTGAGTTATATACTTTTTTTTTTAAATCTTTATAACATGTATTGATTAAATAATGAAATAAACAAATCAACTACATAGTTAAGTTTATCTAAACATGAAGTTATAATGAGTTTTAATGTACCTGTAACCTAAAATGAATCCTTTGCATGAAGACTACAACTCAATTTTTCATTACTGAGTTTAACTTCTAACATAAATTTCAATTCCCACCTTCATCAAGGAAATGTATTGGTCCCTCGGGGATTTTGTATTTCTTTGTTGAAGATGAACATGGAATGGCATTCTATGTAAGGTATTACATTCTGTAGCAACATACATAACTACAAATTACATGTAGGTAATCAATTGCTACAACTAAAAACACAATAAAATTGTGATGCATCCCCCTGGTTAGATCCATTTCATCAATTCCATCCATTGTAACAAAGTTTGGAGTTTCCCATTTTTACACAAGTGAAGAAATTGTTAACACTTAGTTGTTAAATCTAGAAAGTGCTATTATATTTCCCTTGGTTGACACCATCACCTAGGATTGATGATGTCTTATATATACCCTCACCTAATTTTACATTCGTAAGAAGAGGAAGCGATAATAATTGAAATTCCATTATGTTTTATCTTCTACACCATCTTCACATCTTCTCACCTAGATCTATGTTCAACTTGCATCTTACTTCGATTGGATTAGATGCTCTTCTTCATATATGGTTGGTTTCACTATAAGTTCAAATGATATAGAGGTAAGGATAGCAATGATATTCACTTTCTCCACCTAATAATCAATCTATCTTAGTGTAATACTTCTATAGAGAGATAGATGGATCAATGACCACCCTACATGTGCATGGTAAGTTCCCTAATCATTTGTTTTAATTTTTCATTGTTAAGTTAATTTCATTCTTCTTTATGTTATCTTAGCTTAGTATTTTATATATTTGGATGCAAGATAGTATAGTAAAATAATACAATATCATCTTGTTAGCTTTCAATTCAGTAATTTAATTTATTCTTGTTTCATTTAGTATTGATCCATACCTCTCCACATCCAACCATCGATATCTTACTAGGATTCCTTACTCTATCTTGAATGTGGGCCTAAAAAATCCTAGGTTGAATTATTGTAGGGATTATTTCCCTGTAGATATATGATCTTAGTGCTTACTATAGCCACTTTAATTCTAACCCCTTATATGTTGTTACACATGTTTTTTCTACATGTTTCCTAAATACCCTTGTTAAATGGATGATTTAGTATGTCCACATTATTGAGACAATATTTTTGCCTATATACATCCTCTGGAGAAACATGTGTAAATTCTGCAAACCTTTAGATCGGGTAGAGATCGTTAAAATCATCCATCTTTCAAATCTGACCTCATCTAAATGGCCAAAAACACACAAAACCACAAGATAGTTTTACAAGTTTCCTACCTTTTGATGACAAAAGTAATCCTTTTCTCATAATGTTCAATCTCTCAACAGATAATGGCCTAAATTTTTAGGCCACAAGAGTCCTTTGGATGGAAATAACCATGTGAAAAACAATATGATAACCTTAGTTTAAGTTTGATTTAGCCCATTAAAATACTTCTAGCAATGTTTTCATTTTCTCTATTCAATATAAAAGGTATCCTAACATGATGACTAATAGTCATGTGAGGTACCAATAATATTAGATATAGTTTATAACTTACAGACCTAGGAGAGTGAATTCCTTATCCAATGGGATAGTTTCTTGGCCATTTTTTTAGTAATATACTTCAAAATAAAAACATGCATTACTTAAAAAGGGAATATTTCTCCATGGTGAATTGACTTACATTTTACAACTTCTAATAAAAAAGGATGAGGTAAAAATGCTTATCTTTAACATGAAGTGTTTTTTCATTGAATTATTTAGATAAAATTGATAAATAAGAGTAAAGGAAATTCATAACTTGATGCACATTATTCTTATGTTCATGAAAGATGAGAAAATTTTCATCTCTCAAAATGGCTTGAAACAATATGAATATGAGTTATAATTAGAAGAGATATTATATTTTCCCTGACTTTCAAAGTAGCATTGGCTAGGAGAAAGGAAAATGCTTTAGCATCTAACATGTATAGTGTAGGAGAAAGATGGAAAATTTACCTTATTGAACGAAATATTATAAAATGTTTATAATCAACACCATTAAAATAAAAATAGGATGTGGTGTAAAAACTTAGCATCTAAATATGAAATATAAAGCTAGGAATGGATCTAAACACTTCGATCATTCATAAAATAAATTTAGATTTATAAAATTCAATATTCACAAATAAGGATTACTTGTGGGACAAAAAATCTAGTTCAATACCTTGAGAGACTACAACATTATTATATATGATATATATGCTTTAAATAATCCTTATTTTTTCTTTAAAATAAATTTCGAGCAGTAGGCTTTATATGTATACTTTTAATTTCTTTAAGAAAGGTGATAAGCCACTAATTGTAGATACGATCTGGGTTATTCACCTTAGGATTATAGTTTTGTATTGTCGTGCTTATTGTATCATGAAAATAATTATAGTTAAAATCTTCACGGTAAATATGGAGCAGTTCATTTTTTACCACATAATGAAGGGTTTTTTAGAATTCATTTGATAGACCATCTTATCCATGGGCCTAATTATTATCCTTTTGAGAAACGTTATCGTACAGATACTAACACAAAATTATTCCATCACATACCAACATTTGAGATATTGAAAGGTTGTTTGGGAAAAATAAAAATTTATTTTTCATATGTTGCTTGTTACTTTACAGAAAAAACTTGAGATTTAAAAATTTATCAATGATGGAAGACAAATCCTTGACAATAATCAAATTGTTAGTCGTTATAGGGGTTGAAGAATCCATTATAGAAATATGTAATATTGTAGGTCAGTATTTGTTAATGAACATATGGAGAATTACATTGTCTTATACTAATTTTCTTGAAACTATATTACTCTAAAGTTTTATTACAATGGGGAAGAATTTTAGGGTCTCTAACAAGTGTGGGTTAATTTAAGGTTATACTATTAACCATACTTCGACGTTTGCATGGCTTTACCACTTCCTGTCAATTGACATGATAATAGTTTGTTTTCTATTTTTATATCTAGCACGACATCGTCAAAAATCACATGTGAAATACATCTCACAGATTTAGACACAAAATTATGCACTTAGGTATATTTATAGGTCCATAAACACCTACTTACACTTACATGGTTCCTAAGTGAGAAAACTAGCAATTGAAAAATATATTTAGAATTTTGTTTGTGTTTATTATTGTCTATTTGGTATTCCACAACCTACAACCTAGTCAGAAATTTATTGTTTTATCTTTCATGACTTCAGACACACCAACGTATACCAATTCCAGGCGCTCTCATCCCCTCTGGGAACACCTGAGCTCTTTCCACTTGTACTTTCTCTTTTGGATCCTCTTTAATGTTTTGTGCATATTATTTTTTTATGGGTTTCAATTCCAATTTTCAATTACAAAATTCAAGAAAAGGAATCATATAAATACATAGCTATGTTACAAAAATAAAGGAAGAATCTCTAAGCATCTACTATCATCAAGTACGCTTACATTCCAAAGGTATCTAAGTGCATTATGGCATCCATTGACATTCACTAAAGGGACAAAGGAATACATTTTTTGTATAGACATGACATACGAAAGAGAATTTTATTCATTCCATCTACTCATATGATTACATTGTTACATATTTCTAGCCCACTATCAAGTGCACTTGCACAAGGGCATCATAGGGAAATATTATTTTATGCACTTATAAGAACTACATGGAGTGTGTGAATTAGTGCAATTCTTGGTTCTAAGGTCAATTTATCAGGTAACCTTTAGGGTCACTCTAACTCCCAATATTACATCTTTCTTTTTTTATTTGATTTGGTATTATGGGTTTTATAGTTGAATCTTTATTTTATAGGTTATAAGTACATGAGTGATCAAGGTGCGACATACAAGTGATAAAAAGTGAAAACTTGCAGTACTTGTGTGACATTCTAGACATCAGGTGTTGACTATTTTCATTGTAAAAAGTGCCCAGTAGAGTTTGTTAGTGACCATGTGCCCCTGTGCTATCATGGGTGCTCGTGTCGAGCTTATTTCAGGACCTAAAAAAATTATTGAGAGCAATAACAATATGAATCAATTCATGTTCAATAGTTTTCCCAATTATGTATTAGTCCAAGATCAAGCGCAAATTAGTTAAGTCTATTCTTCTCTCTCCTTAATTTATGGTTTCATATTCTATTCAACTTATTGCTTGTGTTAAATATCTACTTTACCATTTTATTATCATACATGACATTGCAATTAGGATTTAACAACATTAAATTCATTTTTTCTTAGAAAAACAACATTGAATGGACATAGTGGTCATTTGGATGGAATTACGAGATATCTTAAGCTCCACCCACAACATTTTACACTTTTTTGTTAGCCTCCATGTGTCTAAAAACAACACACATATCTTCTCTCACATTTCCCTCACGATCTTCCCCTTTTTAATAAAAAATAGGTAGCAGAGATTTTAGGAAAAAAGAAGAAGCGGAAGCACCATGGTGTCTATGAGGAGATAAAATGGAAGCTAATTTGAGGTCATTTCTAGACAAAGATTTAACCATGTAGTTCAGAGCTCTTCTCATTGGAGAGTTGGGTACATGTGAATCACATGAATCTAAATCACTCCGACTCTTTCTTGAGGAAGAATATCGATGAAAAATGGTTTCTATAATTATATCCAAATTTATGAAAAACCTATAAACTAATTAAAGGAAAGGATTGTTAAGGAGATCATGTATTGAAAAGCTTAAATAGGGTGTTTTAAGGTTGACATTAATGCTCCACATAGGATTCTAAACCTTGTGTTCATTATTCCTTAGTAATATATCAATAACTATGAAGTATTTAAGAAAGAATAAACATTTTAGATTTATTGGAAATTAGAGTTAAAAAAGTTACATAAAATTTCACATATCCTTTCCTCCTTTCATGGGATTGTGCATAAATTCATGTCTCCCAAATAAGTGTGTAATTTTTTGATTGAGGAAATTACAGAATAACAACAAAGTATGATTGACATATACATTTTCTCATATGACCATTTCTTAGAGAATATCAAGTAAAGATGATATTTCATGCATCTCCTTCTTTCTCAAAAAAATTATCTTAAAAATGAAATGGGGGCATACAAAATTTTACAAAAAATAAGCAGTGTGACTGTGTTTTGTATGTTTTACGTTTTGGATTTCCCTCTTTATTATTCGATAAACCACCAACCACGCTCATCTAGAAATAATGCAAGTAAGATTGAGATGAAAATGTGGAGTGAATACAATAGATGTTATTTGGATAGGAACAAACTAAGTCCTAGATTAGGTGTGAGACATGTAGGAATTTTGTTCCATATTTTTAGTTCCATATTTCCATTAATGTATTTCTGTTACCTAACAAATTAAACCTCTAAATAGTAACCCTTGACATAAAAAATAAACTATAACAAAGCACAATTTATGACAGTATTGATGTTGCTACCACTAGACATGCCCTAACACATGCCAATTTTTTTTATCAAATATTTTCCATAACATCTTTCATAAATGTTCACTATCATCTCTTTGGTAAGTGTTGGGAATGAACATAGGAATTCAAATTTCCATTAAAAATTATTTTACATTGTCACTTTTCATTACAATGTTAAATCCACATGTATTTACTTCTTACCTATTTATTTATACCATTCCTTTCATGTCCTCATCAAGTATCTAAAAAATTAATATTTTCAAATTAATAACCTTAAAATTTCAACATCAATCAACGTATATTTTCATTTCATCATGGATATTGATGAAATTTTTGAAAATATTTGGGATTAGAATTCTCATAATTTTTTTGTCATACTACCTTATTCTCTACTACAATTTTTAGAGTAGGGAATACATTTTCTCCATCATAAATGCACATGGCAAGATTTAAGAATTTAATTTAGAAAATGAGCTTTTATCAAATCCCACCTTTGACCACATTTTGGTTAATTTGCACACTTCAAACGATCTTCTAGAAAATATCAAGAAAAAGATTTTAGAAAAAACATGGATTCAAACTATTTATTATGAATGTTTTCCTTTTAGTGCATAAATTTATTTGTAATATGACACTTGGCCTTGAAGTAGCATGGCCGAAAGCCTATTGGCATGTGGTCCTAATAGGTGTCGTCATTAATGAAAAACCACATTAATGACGAAGTGAATTTTGTTGGATGATGTCATGATGTGTTTTATGGTGCTAACAATATTGTTTAATATGTTTATCAGCTATTACAAAGTTTGATTCAATCATGAAGGTATTTTTTCACTTCCAAGCCTGTACAAGTGCCTAGGAGGTGTATCTCAATAGTGTGAGTATCTTGGATGCTTGGGAAGCATGTTGACATAATTTCTAGCATTATTTAAGGGTGCTTTGGCACTCATATTAGTGACATGGTATAGGTGCAAGTGTTTCACTTGACTACAGGTGCTCATTAGGAGTAGGTATAGTAGCTTGGAGGTGTGACGGTGTGGATTGGAGACATTTGAGCTAATGGAATCATGGAAATAGGTATATCATGACATATGAGGTTTCTTTGGGTCATTTTTAGAAGTTTAATATTGAGTTATTTGATTATTTTGGGTCACCCTCGTTTTAAACACTATGAGAATGTATCATGCAAGAAAATTTTAGGTGCTTCAGATGTATATTTTATCAGTTATGACAAATTATATAAGATAATTTCAAGAACAAGCAAAAATCAAGCTTGAATTGGAAATTTTTATGCTCATTTTGAATAGTGTGCTTTCAATGGGACCTTTTGGATTTAAAGAATGATTCTAAGGTGAATTTAGAAGGTTTCAAAATAATAATGAGGTTAGTTTCTCTTCACATTTTTATGAATGAATGTTATGAAGGTAAAAAGATCTAAAACCCTAATAAAACCCTGACTAAGAGAATCTGGTGAAAAATGAACTATTATGACCAAGTTTTGATTGATTCATAAAAATTATTGATTTAATGTTGTAGAGGACTTGTTGGGATTTCCAGAAATGTATGGTTGTGGTCATGGTGATGAGTGGGCCCAACCTGAAAATAGTAGTTTATGAAGAAGAAGGTTTAATAACAAGATGGTTGAAGGGTGTAACATGAAAAATTGATGGCGAATGATGATTGGGAGTGTTTATTGATGTCCATGGATGTTTTAGATCATGTTCATGTAGTTTCATAATATTTTGCGGTCCAAACAAATTGATTTGTCCAAGGGCAGTTTTGGGATCTCAAATAGTAAGGTCTAGTAAAATGACCCTAACTTGAGCTACAAGATTATTTATGAGATGATTAAAGTTGTTTTGGAAATTTAATTAAGATATATTATCATTGATATATTAATTTCCTCATGTTTAATTGATTTTATAGGGTTTCGAGGTCATTCTTTGAGAAATAATAATTTTGGCAGTTCAAGAAAACATTTTTTGTGGTGCAACTTTGATGTTGTTTGAAGCATGAGATGTCAAAGGGAATTTGGGATCTCATGCAGGGTCCAGTTCCTATTGAGCTACATGTGGATTTAATATGATTAAAGTTTTTTTTGCGAATAGGATTTAGATATATTACCAGTGAATTACATTTACTCTTGTTAAAATTATTTTATAGGATTTATAGGTCATTCTAATTAATCCATTTGTTATAGTGTATTTATGTTGTTTGATGTAAAATGATAATTTTATGAGAGGGATGAATTGGGCATATATGAATCCTTTTGGAAAAGAGTTGTTGATTTTATGTAGGTTGATTGATGGTGAAGGAAAATATTGTTGTGATTTGAAGTGAATGATGTTTCATGAATTAAAAATTTATTATATATGTTCTAATAGGTTCTTTCATTTATTTTGAGTAGTCACATTTAATTTTTGGTTGAGGATAAGTTATTTGGTGATCACATGAAGTTTCTAGGGTGATGAAGGTTGAAGGAAACAACTTTTTTTAGAAATGTAAAGGGAACTTGGCCTAGTAAATGAAATAATTTTACTTTTGGATATTATTTGTGACCATGTATGAATTTTAAATGGTATTTTATTCATATGTAATGTTTTTTGGGTCATGAAAAACTATGCTGCTAATGTTATGTCATTTTGAGGAATGTGCCCATGGGGTTTTGAGCCATTTTTGGCACATGTATTAAGGGTTCTAGCTAGGCCAAAATATTTTTATCTTATTTATATTTTTTAATTTTAATTTTTGAATTTTATAGATGGGATTTTATGGGATGCTATATTTTTGTCTTATTTACATTTTTTAATTTTAATTTTTGAATTTTATGGAGTTTTATTAGATGTAACAATATTAGACTATCTTTTGTTCTGGAAGGAAGAAAAGTAATATTTAAGTGCTTGTTTGGTTCATTTTTGAACTAATGTTCTTAATGGGAAGACATGCGACCTAGAGGAAGAGATTTTTTAGGTATGAGTAGCATTATTTGAAGGGTGAGGAAGAGCATGATATTTTGAGTAATATTATAGAGTATGTGTGCATGTGATTAAAGATTTGACAAGTGAAGAAAGAGTAAGATTATGAGAGATTGAAGAATAAGTGTGTGAGTTAGGGTTATTGAGCTGAAATTTTGATCTCCATGAATTGTGGCAGTAAAAAAATATAAAATCATTTAGCGTCAAGTGGCTTAGTTGGTGTCTTTGGTTATCCTTAGGGGTTGGTATCCTCCTTATGGAGAGGGTGATTCACTAAATTAGGGGTCGGTGCCCCTTGAGGGGTTCATGCCTCACTAAATCAGGGGTTTTTTCTCCTTGTGTAGTTGATGCTATAATAAATTACATTTTATTTGAGTCATATAAGTAGAGTTTCAGTGGGTTTTCTTCCCCATATAGGGTTTCCCACAAACATATGTATGTTCTTATGTTAAATAATTTACTTTTTTGTCTCTTGTGGTTGGTTTTTTATATCTTAATAAGCACACATGATCATGGATGTTGAACAAATAATATAATGGATGAATATATGGTTTGGTAAAATGAAAGGAAATTTATTGTACTACTGATTCACCCCCTCCTATCAGTCCCTTGTTCTTAAAAAGGTGGTTATCAAATTTGGTCCTTTTTGCATAAGTTTGACAACTTGAAGAAGATCCTTTGAAGCACAAGAAATGGATAAATTTGTAGGCCTTGTGGCCATATTAAGAAGAAGGAATGAAATAGAACCAATCGTTTAATGAAGGGCTTGTTGACTATTTTTTACACTCATGCAAAAATGGTAACTCAAAATTTCATTTCAGATGGAAGGAATTGATGATGATGGACATAACTACGGGGAAGTCATACAATTTTCATTATGTTTTCAGTTGCAGTAAGTTGATTAACAACATGCAATCTACAACTATGTGTGTTGTCACAAAATATAACACCTCACATATGTTGTCTTTCCATGTTTGTTCTTAATCAAGGAAACACAAAATTCCCTAAAGTACCGAATGCATTTTCATTGATGAAGGTAGGAATCAAATTATATGTGGGATTTAAAATCCCATAGCAAGTAAATAGAGTTGCTGATTGCATGTTACAGATGCTCATTACTAAGTTATAGGTATTTTAAATTAGATCATTTCCTATGATTAAGTGTTATTAAATATGTTATTGAGTTGTTTAATTTATTGTATGCAATAATTACATATCATAAGAGCTGAAATTAAAAGAAAGTACACAAATCAATCATAGAAATAATATCATTTATTCATGAGGAAATTCAATGTTTCCCACACAAGCCGTCAGATGTAGCTTATAACTACTAAAATAAAACATACATGTGTATAAAGCTAAAAGCAAGGGAATGTATAAGGGATCCATCATTGCCTTGGGGTTTCCTCTTGGTATTTATTGTTCCAGCTTGAGATTTTTTATCTGCATCTTCTCTACATCATTCAATTGCATCAGTGTACCTAAAATAAAACATAAGCAGTGTTGAATTTTGAGCCCAGGATTAAATCAACATGCCTATGCTACTAACTTAAGGAAAATGAATTTCATAAGATCAATAGGCATCATGGTACATCAATGTGACAAATACATATTTAAGATAATTACTATCTTATAGTAGCACTATATAATTCTCATAATCGTGACAAAGACAAGAGGGAAAAGAAGGAAAAGAAAGACTATGAAATACAAAGAGAGGCTAAAGCCTATTTATTTTCTAACAAGTTTGTCTAAATGTGCAGGTAAAGGTAGATGGAAAATAAATTACCTACTATTGTCATTTCATAACACATTATGAAAATTTAAATCAAAGCAATGCATGCATTTGACATTGATCAAGTACATTCAAAGTTTCAGTTCAAAGTTTCATTTTAAAGAACTATTTTAAGAGGAGACAAATTAGTATCAACATTCAAAGCAACCACAGATGCCAAGAATGGTTTTTACAAAAGTATCATCAAAAGCCAAATCAAAGGAACTTTCCAGTATACAAAGAACAAGCCTCTCATTGTAGAATAAAATTGATCCAATTTCATAAATATTTTAGTGAAAGAAGATACACAGTTGTTTCAAGAAAGGATACAAGATAAAAGAAATAAAAATAGTCAACCTAAATAGAAATTTTGAAGTAATCGGAAGAAACAATAAAACTTCAAAAAAACCATCATCTCTAGACAAAAGATCCTACTAAATGTACACTTCATTTTTCAAGTTGCAGAAAAGAGTAAAACAATAATTTCAGAAGCAAAATTTCAATGTTTGTGCAGTAACAAGAGTAAACTAATGTTTGTAAATCCTCCATCTTAAACTAAAATAAAGTCAAACTGCGCAGGATAAAATATTCCAGAAAGAAGAATCATGAAGATACTATCAGATATACAATTGGAAGTAATACACTAAATCAAAAAAGAGTAGCTTTAGATATTTTTGTCTTTCAAATCTTGAAACAAAACTTGAGTTTATGAATGTCAAGGTAATCCAAATTACATGAAAATAACGAGGCTTCTCTAGAAGGGTAAATGCTTAAACTTTCAAAAAACTCAAAGATATATGGAATGAAAATTCAGAATACCGTGAGTACATAAGTATAAGGTTTGAAAACTATAATACATACATGCAATTTTTGCAGGTTTCGAAACAATTTCCAACACTGGAAGAATGTAGATAGGTCCATGACACATTCTCCAGATTTCGCAAATTCACAATGGAAATGATATTCAAATTGTGATATCAGCACATACAAGGAGCAACAATATTTTCAAAATAAATGATAAACATAGTATTTCATAAAGTCCAAGGACCGAGCGAAATAAGGATCATCAAGCCAATGAGGTTTGTGGCAAATAGAAACTCATATGCACAAGTTATGAGAAGATCAAATAAGATACTAGCAATGAGCTCTAATGGTTATTAAAATGCAAGTCTATGTCACTGAGCATATATGAATGAACATCGATCATTAGAAATAATTCATTAGCTTTGAAAGTACAAGCTGTTAAGAAATACAAATTTATATATGATTCTTATCATTCAACAGTTCCGAAAAGTTTCAGGTCAATAGCTGGAATTGTAATACTTTTGGGGGTTTCTTATTAAGAATAAACATTCAACTGTGTCAGAAAAAGGAATGATACCAAGTAGAAATAAGAAATTTTAAAAATACAAGTAAGCAAAGCCCAGTTATCCTCTGAGATGGAAGTCATATTAAGAGAAATGTTTTGCAGGCCACATAGAACAAAGGATAGGGCATTTTATCTTTGAATGGCTGATACAAAACAATTTCTAAGAACTCAGTGGCGAGTTGGGAAGTAATAAAACGAAAGCCCAGATATGAGCCATAAATTCAAGAAAACAATGATTCTATACATGCATAAATTTAGTCAGGGATAATTCCAGATATTGGAACCACAGAATTGAGGCAATAAAACAAGATGGCGACTCAAGGGCTCGAAATAAAAATTGAAATAATTCAAATTTTTCATAAATGGCAATCATATACCTACAATGCTAGCATACAAAAGTGGAATAAAACATATGGCCTAGAATAGTAAAATCACAACCACGAGTCAACCTAAGAAAATCGAAAAAATAATGGATTATGTTATACGATATCGTCACAGAAAAATCGCAAGCAAGATATTGAGAAGAACGAGTTTGCAGATCTAACAAACTGAGTCAATGAATGAAGACAGTTTAAGTCAAAATGAAAAAAAAATAGCTTGAGCTAAGTAAGCGAGAACTCAAGCCTTTCAGGTATTACAGTAAACTCCAAGTCAAAAACGAATAGATTTGGCCTCTAGAGCAAATGGAACAAAGGGGGATATTTCAATAATAAAACCTTGAACTACAAACACATAACAGCTCGTGTCAACAAATTGATGCAAATAACAAGGGTTTCAAGTAAAATAAAGGCTTAGCCATGAAGAATCAATTTAGGCCCTTCAAATAACAGACACCCACTTTGCGATAGATAAGATATAGAAAAACTTATTTTTGGGAAAATTAAATGCGGATTAGAGAATGATATGGTGGGTAGAGTAATTTTCCAAAGCACGGGAATCCAAATCTACATTATGCTTTAATACCCAAAACAAGAATCAACTTGTCAGGTCTACATCAAGTATATGAAGCCATAGGTAGCTTTCAAATACAAAAATATTTGTAGAAAGAGAAAATTGTAGTGCCCACTCCTCTTCGACACTGTTTTATCTTGATATTGATAATAATGGACTGATGTTTAGATATTTTATTTTGATACATTGATCAGTAGATACTAGATTATACTGATGTGTGGATTATGGAGACTATGATGTATGTCTTTAATCTTGATGCACTAGATAATAATGTTAGAAAGTTGGATGCATGTTGATTTTTCAGGATGTATATTTAATGGTGACATGTTATGTTTTTTTTGAGATATTGGTATATAATTGTAATATCATGGATGTTAGAGTTATATTTTGGCATATTGGTGGATGTTAGAGTTATATTTTGGCATATTGGTGAATAATAAAATTGATAAATGTTCAATGATGGATTTGGAGTGTGTGTATGTGTGTGTGTGTGTGTGTATGGATATATATATATGATTTCCTCGATGTTGTTAATATGAACAAAAGGGAGGTATTTGTTGTGTGCAAGAATTTTATCACAAACATCAAAGGGGATAGGTTACCAACCATCGAAGGATGTCGAACATTGAACAACGGGGACAAATTGACAACTTGTGTAATCATGTGTTGTGTTGTGTCTTTCTTGTGTAGTTCGGAGGTCACCCATGGGGGTGATTTCACATGTGTGGCCATGCGATGAATTGTGTTTCTTTCTTTAATTTTTTCATTTGCTTATTTGTGTTTTGTGTATTTTAAAATTTCGAGAACATTTCACTTTATTAGCATGTGTAATTGTGTGTTCACTAGACTTAATCCCTCTTGTTTAGTTTAACCAAAGTAGAGATGTGATTTATGGTAATGATGTGATATTGTTGTCCTTGTGTAAGATGAATTTAAGTTGTTTTGGGATTATTTTACTCCACCCCAAGTTCAAAATTCGGATTTTGACTTGGGGGCACATTTAAAGACATGTGAGACAAGCAAGTCTTGTCCCATGCCTCTTGATTTCGCCCAACAACCTTACCAATGGGTTGGGAAGCTAAATTTTGAATTATTTGTCCATATTTGAGTGTAGGAGAAGGAAAATATTTTCACTTCATTTCCTTCCAAATTTAATTTTTTCCCTTGAAAGCATGGTGTGCAAGTTTTGAGCCATGTGGGTTGTCATAGTATTTTTTTGTGCATTGACGCTTCTTGGTTTTGATGTTTTGACTTGAGTGTGAGGATGGTGGATGATGAAGTGGCATCCTACATGGAACCACCTCATCGTCCTCACTTCCCAATTCTACTTATTTATGAATTTTGGTTGCAATGGGGTTTACTTGCTCTTTTTTTTTACTTCTTGTGAATTTTTGATTTGGGAGATTTTGGAGTGCTTGGCTTGGATTTGAAGAATCTTGTGAAGTTTTTTCTTGGTCTTGATGGAGAGGTAGACCCTCCACTCTTTTTTTTTGTTAGTTTTTTGTTCTAAGAAATGTTGTTCACGTCAAAAGAATGTTTGTCTTGTGATGCTGTTGTGTGGGTTGGTTTTGTAGTTGGCCTTAGTTGGGTGTGTTGAGAAGGGTTTATGGGACGATTGGGGAGGAAAAAGGGAGTTATGTGAGACATGTAAAATTGGTGGGAGGGTGAATGGGAATCTTGACTATGGGGAGAGAAAAGGGATTAATGGATTGTTTCTTATTGCAAGGGAGAGATAAGGAATTGTGTGATTATTCTTGAGCACTTAGAGGCTTAGGGCAAGACTCCCACTTCACTTGGGGGGTATAAGGATGTGGTCCCCCATATCCCTTTCTCTACTTGATTTGATTTTCAAACCTTTGTTTTGATGTGTTTGTGTAGACTTGACGGTTATATGAAATTGGTGGTGTTACTTGTCTTGTAAATGTGTTTTGTTAAGAAGCCTGTTTGTGTTAGTTGTCAATGTTGCTTAATGCCCTTCATGGTTTCTCGGTTGGGGCTCAGGGGCAATTAAGGGAATGGATTATTCCATTAGTGGATTTAAGGTTGGGTGGAGAGAATTACCTTCTCCCCCTTCCTTGTTTTTTGAATCTATTGTGAAGATAAATCATGCCAAAGTTAGATCTACCTTGGTGGAGAAGACATATTTTGAAGACTTGAAAGTTGTTTGTGGATAGCCTTGTTGTAATTTATTTTGAAATTCATACTTCCCACTTTGAGTGGATACATTGTAAAATTGTAAATGGTGTTAAAGTTGTTGCATTATTAGAAATCATTTTTCCTTGTAAACTCTTTAAAAGTATGGATTCAGAAAGTTAAAATTTCAAACGTGATTAGGCTTGTGAAAGGAAATTATTAACATTGTATTGTCCTTGAGAATAAAAGATTTGAATATAAATGTAATGGATATACATTCATTTTCATGAAAGTACTTTCATTGTTGTTTTTAAATATGCATACTTTCATTTCCAAAAATATTATAAAGTTGATAGACTTCATTTAAAAAGAAATAATTATCTTCTTAGATTGCATTTACTTTTCTCAATTACCCATTATTTTTTGTATAGTTAAAAAAAATCATTGTCCTCACTTTGCTCTATCATGCTCCAAATGACTTGTTTGATTAATTACATAGATCAAATTGTAATAATGAATGTACCCATTCATAATTTAAATTGTAATTAATTTATAAATTTATTACTATACTAATACCTATGTAGTCCATTATTAAGATTTACAAAAAAAAAATATTCAAATAAATGTGACTATCTTTATACTATTGATATATTAATATAATTAATATATTTATATTGCTCAATGTAATAAAATATTAGTGAAATTAATATAATACTAATAATCATATATATATATATATATATATATATATATATATATATATATATATATATATTATATGTTAATACACATATATAAATATACCTATATTTATTTTTAATTTTATTATATGTAACTTTAAACCTTTTTATTAATATTCATGTTAACAAAACTTGGAACTAAGTAAAGTTTAATAAAACTAAAATTAAAAAAAGTTCATAGTTGATTAAAAGTTAGGTATGGTCGTAGATTTTTTTAATAGGGAATGGAATGGGATGGAATGGGATGGGTTGGGGTGGGGTCGGTGACCCCTCCCCCAACTCAATTTTTTTAATAAACATATTTATGGGTGGGGGTTGAGCCCCCACCAATTTTTTTTTTTTATTTAGAGCCTGCAGTCTCTTTTCACACGGTCAAGAATTTTACACACAGAGTCTACATAACTAGTGAAAACTACGACCTTCAGTTAATAAATTTGATATATATATATAGTTTTGGATGTGTATGTCTATTTCATTTTCAACAACTTTAAATATATTTATTTTTGTATATATTTTATTTCCTTAATGAAATAAATTTTTGGGTATTAGTGTTTATATTTTTTTCTAAAATATGATTAAATTACTACTAAAATATTTATTTAAAATAGATTTACCAATAGGAAAAATACCAAAATTCTTAAGAAGGGAAAATGAATTTAAATGAATTTTCAAAAGAAAAAAGAAAAAGAGAGAAATTATTGATCTTTTAGGCCAATGCCTTGAAATAGGCTCTCAAAAAATATTAAATTTAAGATTGTTTTGGGGTAAAATCCACACACCCAAATGAGTATTTCCCTTGATTAAAACTTGTACTATACGAAAATTACAAACCCTAGAATAGGGTAAAATAGATTAACTTGAAAAAAAATGAAGTGGGGTGTGAGTATCCACCCAAAGTTTCCTCCTCATTCATGACACCCTCTTCTTCCTTCTTCCCTAAACCTGTAAAACCAAAATGAGAGAAATGAGCAAAAGAGAAGAATAAAAGCCTTCTTTAAGGATTTTAAGGGTTTCTTTGAAATCCCCTCATCCAATGGTCCATATTGTTCTCATCCAAGGGCAAGTTTGTCTCCTACAATAGTTAGGTGGGGTTAGGTGGGGTGATCATTAGATCTCGTGGGACCCCTTTGGAATCGGGCCATTAGTGGTTGTTGAAAGTAAATAAATTTATTGTCTTTTATTCTTGAAGTAAATTAAATAAACTTCCTCTTATTAGTTTAATTAAATTTTACAATACAGAAATAATTAATTAGCTTTCTGTAATAAAGGGGTTTTTGACTTGGGCTTTAATTAAACAAAGTGTTTCTTGACCTTAGGAAATAAGTGTTATCACCGAATCACAGCACCTCTGTGTTTATACAAGTGCATATACTTGAACTCATGGTGTGATTGGATAACATGGGTACTATCTCCAAGTTGTGGGACTTGCTACTTGAGATAGACCTCAAGAGAAAGTTGGTTCTTACTCCTAGACTACCTGCCACAATCTACTCTAATGCAGGGTAAACTTACTATCCTAATCTAAATTTCCAAGGGACCAGAGAGAGAGAATGCATAAAATGAAATCCTACACTAAAGCAGTGATACACCAGAAAAGGAGGGTGTGAGAGTAGTCCCCAAATGTGTGAAATACAGAGGCAAAGTGCACACTAGAAGAGGTGATGACAGTTCTCCATAATCTAGCAAAATGCATTCACAACAATATTCCAAGCATACACAATGATAATGAATCCCTACAAGAACATGATAATAGACACAATATTCTTGTAGAAAGATTAAAGGGGCAAGAAGAATGCAAGAAAACACAGCAGGGGAGGATACATCCACAAACTGGTATTTTATTGCTTCATGATGTGCACAGTTCAATCTATTACAAGATAAGGGCCTGGATCACCATGCAAGGAGTCCACTACAAGGGCCTGCAGCACATTGGCTTCACAAAGAAATTTTGGTAGAGATTTTCTACAAAAACTACCTCCTCTTTAAAATGAGCCCAACACTCCAATTTATAGAAAAATGAGAAGGGAAAGAGAAGGGAAAATGGAAATCCCGAAATCTGTCCTTCAACCACCTGTAAGAGGCACTAAATGGAGTAAAATGATTATATATTACTTCAAAAAGTCTCCCCATACTGTCCCATGTGCTGCAGCAGAGAAAGAATGATGACCATGCCTCTTAATTGCACTCTCAACTACAAAATAAAACACTGTTATGAACCCGACCACATTTTATTAAAAATCTCAATCAATTTCTCATCAAATATAGAATTTCTTGATTACTGTACATCAAGCATGGAGCCACGATTCCAATGGTACCAATTTTGTGTGATTTCGTTGAGAAATACAAAAGTTATGGCCTTCTGAGTGCGGGCAGCTATTTTGGGTCTGGCAGGCATTTTCTGTCATTTGACGGGAATGAGAATCAACTGACTAGAGCCGAATATGTTTCTTTTATTTAAATATATCTACCCTCATTAAAAATAAGAGGATGTTGTGCTCGTTCCATAAAGTCCAATTTTGTGAAAATCGGAGCTCGGAGTCAAAAGTTATGGCCGTTTGAAGTTTCCGGACCAAACGTTGACTTTTCTTCCTTGCCTTTGGCCGCTTCGGCTTTTCGCGTCCCTCGCATCCTGGGTGTACCTTTGTCCCAGCTGTCCCAGATGAAAAACTCCTACTTTGGCTGATTCGGGCTCCCTTGTTCCTGTTTGTTGCAAAGACACGTGGCGAGATTCCATTCGCTCTCGGCTCTTTCGGCTTTTCGCGTCCTCCACGTACTTTTGGCCCGGATGTCCCAGTACTAAAGTCCTCTGTTTTGGCCGATTCAGCCGGTTCGCGTCCTCCACGCACTTTTGTCCCAACTGTCATGGACTGCCTGGGAAAATTTTCTCTAAACCGCCCGAAATGGACTGACTTGCGCCAAACCGGCTGATTCGCGTCTTTCGCGTACCTTTGTCCCAACTGTCCCAACTGCGCGAAAACAACACTTAGTCGATTTTTTCCACTTTTCGGCCGGTTCGCCTTTCACGTCCCGTGCATCCCAACGTCCCGGATGCCCCTTTTCTTTGCAGACTGCCTAGCGGCCTTTCGGCTGATTCGTGCCCAGATGTCCCTCATGTCTCGACTGTTGCGAGGACTAGGACTTAGCCGTTTTTCATGATTTTTCCTAGCCCAAGCTTGTTTTCTGCAACTTTTTCACATTTTTAAAACTTGCTGGGTTTTCCTTTTGGACAGGAGAGTTAGAAAGAAGCCGAGGGGACCCCAAAAATATGATTTTTGCCTTGAATCAATATAATTTCTTGGGACTAAAGAATTTGATGCATGTTATCAAAATTACCTTTAGGGGTGAATTTGGATAACAATAAATATTTTGAGAAATATTTAGACTATATAAGAGAAAGTATGTTAAACCTTATCGTAGCCTAAATCAATTCAGTTACCTAAATATTATTATTTAATTATATTTGATGTGACGTTTGTTTATTAACCTACGGATTTTCTTAACTTTTGTTCTATCTTTTTTTAAAATTTATTCCATATTTCATAATATATCGGTTGTTTGGTTTTGGGTTTTTATTTGTCATAGTTTTTGGGTGTTAGATTTTGTATCAGAGTGTGGGTTCAATGCTTGGACCCCGGGCACACCTAGAAAACACAAAGCAAAAACAATTAAACTGAGCACAACTTTAAACCTAGTACACACAACTATGCATGATGAATTGAAACATAGGAAATTTTTTAAAAAAAAATTTAAAAAATATATTTTAAAAAAAAACTAAAAAACAAAAGATTAGATTATTATAACTAACTCTCACCTTGGTTTATGCAGGAGGCATGGACTAGATGAGGGGTTCCTACACGTGGGCCTAGATCTACCACCCCCTGATCAGGTAGTAGCTACTATCCTTCCTTGGATATTAAAGATGTTAGAGGAGGTTAATGCCACTATACACAGAGGATCGATAGGAAAATGACCTAATAGGTAGGACAAGGAGCCATCAATTGAGGCTCATGTGATTTCTAATCACAGTGGAGAGGAGAGGGATGAGAACTCCCATGTGAAGTTGATTAGACATGAGACACCACCTATAGAGCTCATAGATCAAGATGGGATGCATAGAGACCGGTCTAGGATCCCTAGGTTGAGAGTTGATCATGTGGAGAGGTCTAGAGGGTGGCAGTCATATGTACAGGAACACATCAGAGAGATAATCAAGTTGCACCCACCTCATTTTTCTAGAGACACTGCGGTATTTCACGCTAAGGCATGGTTGGTTAGCTTGAGCGGATGCTTCAAGCTATGCCCTTGTTCTAGAAACATGAAAGCTCATGTTGCCATCCACCTTTTGAGAGACGGATCCGAAGTATGGTGGAGGATTAAGGAGTAGAAGCTCCATGTAGATTCTGAGATAGTCTCTTGGGATCTCTTTGAGGAGTGCTTCAGGAGCAGATATATTTCCAGGAGGTTCATTCAGTAGTGGATTGATGAGTTCCACGATCTGTGACATGCCTCCTTGACGGTATTGGAGTATGAGGGGTGGTTCTTGGATCTAATTTAGTATGTAGATTATATGTAGGATCATCAGGTTTTAGTTCATAGGTTCATAAGGGGCATGAACTTGAACTTGGGTGGGGCATTGCATATTCACTATCCACAGAAACTTTCAGAGGTTGTGGAGAAGGCCTATATTGTAGAGGAAACTAGGGGGAAGAAGCAATAGGCACGTGACAGAGTGAGGAGCCACATACACCATTTGTAGGACAATAGATCGAGGGGATCAACTCCTCCTCCTCATTGTGGGAACACATAAATGTAGTTTTCCTTTTGTTCTCCTCCACCACATTAGCACCAGTAGCAGCAAAATTGACCACCCTTTTGACCCCCATAGCACCATAATGCTCAGAGGAGGTGTCGCATGGAATCTCTAGCTATGGGGTCCAACAGGATACAAGCCCCACCTCAAGTACAGTTAGCAGGAGTAAGTACATGATAGAACTCACCGAGATCCATGGCCAGATCATCAGGTCCTTCTCCACTTGCTATTGGGCCACCAGGAGGGATATCTGTACAATGGAGAGGACCAAGCACTTGTTACACATGTGGTGTGTACAAACATCCTTGGAGAGAGTTCCCTCAAAACCCTCCTAATCAGGGTAAGGCACCTATTTCCTATCCTACCATTGGCAACATGGCTAGGAGCCACAGGATTTGTGTAGTAGTCGAGAACTTCCAAACATAGCTTCAGGTTAAAGTTATAGAGACCACAAGTAACATTTTTGGTTTTTCTATCCCCATTTTATTTGACTTGGGCTCATCAGATTCTTTCATTTCACCATCTTTAGTAGAACATTATAGGCTGGTGGCAGTTATGCACGGTCTTAGTTGGGGAGTGGAAATGGATTTTGGAGCTAAGATCTTAGTTGACTCCTTATTCAAGGAGTGTGTAGTGGACATAGGACCCTTTACCACTACTCTGGATCTTTGCATCATTCTGTTGGGATCTTATGGTGTTATTTTTGGCATGGATTAGTTATCTGTGCTTAGAGCCAAAGTGAATTGCTATAGTAAGATTATATCTTGTGCACATGATTTGGGTATAGAGTCAGTGATTGTTTGATTCAGGAGATCCATAGCTATCCACACTATTTCCACTATGTATCTGAAGTGGTGTGCATAACGGGGTTGTCAGCTATATGCTATTATAGTTAGTTATAGGTCAGAGGTTTAGTCTATTGGACCTTAATTTGATGAACACCCCATATTGTAGGAGTTTTTGGATGTGTTTCCTAGTGAGCTGTTAGTGATGTCTCCCCATGTGAGATAGATTTTCACATTGACTTGGTTCCAGGAGCAAAACCTATCTCATGTGCCCCTTACCGGATGACCACACCTGAGCTATGTGAGCTCAAGTTGCAGCTTCAAGACCTTCTTGAGAAAGGCCTAATCCATCCTATTTTATCCCCTTAGGGTGCACCAGTGATTTTTTTTTAAGAAGGATGGATCCTTGCATTTGTGCATGGAATATAGTCAACTGAACAAAGTAACAATCAATAATTGTTACCCCCTTCCTTGCATCGATGATTTGTTTGATCAGATGAAGGGGGATACAATATTTTCCAAGATATATCTCATGTGAGGATACCATCATCTGAGGAACACAGAGGTAGATATCCACAAGTCAGATTTCTGCATGAGGTATGGCCACTATGAGTTCATGCTTGTGCCATTCGGTCTTGTGAATGCCCCTACCATATTCATGAGTTTGATGAACGGGGTGTTCAGGACCTTTTTATACCATTTTGTAATCATGTCATTGATGATATATTGATCTTCTCATGTACACATGAGGAGCACAAGGAGCACCTTCATAAGGTTTTGCAGTGTCTTTGTCAGTAGTAGCTTTATGGGAACCTAGAGAAGAGTGTGTTCTTTAAGTCAGAGGTGAAGTATTTGGGTCACATCATTTTTGGGGAAGGTATCGCATTAGATTATTCAAAGATAAGAACCATTATGGATTGGGAAGATCCTATTAGTGTGACCGAGGTGTGCAGTTTCATGGGGTTGGTAGGATATTGCATGAAATTTGTTCAAGACTTTTCTCGAGTTGCACACCCCATCACTTCCCTTCAGCGGAAAGGGAAGAAGTTCATCTGATCAGATAGATGTGAGTAGGCCTTCAGGACACTTAAGGAGTGCCCTATGACAACACTTATTCTTGTAGTACCAGACCCTCATGGTGATTTATTTATTTGCAAAGGATGCTTCTTTGCAGGATTAGGAGGTGTGTTGATGCAGGAGGGTCTTGTTGTAGCTTTTGAGTCCCACAAAATCAAGTATTACAAGCTCAAATATTTGACTCAGGACCTTGATCTTGCATTTGTTTTTAATGCCTTGGTTTGATGGAGACACTTCCTTCTTGGCTGGAGATTTATACTCAGGACTGATCACTTGAGTCTTTACCACCTCTCCATGCAGCCCAATATCAACTCTCATCAGTGACGTTGGATGGAGTTGCTTTGTGAGTATGAAATTGAGATAAAGCATGTGAAGGGGAAGGAGAATATGGTTGCAAATGCCTTGAGTAGATGGAGGCATTTGGTTATGGCTACCTCAGTGAGTAAAAATTTATAGAGCAGGATCTTGCAGCAGCTTCCTCTCAACAGTTTCTACATTATATCCAGATTAGAGATTGAGTTTCAGAGACCCATTGAGGGGAAGTTTGATGGATTCTCATTAGAGGTAGATGGTATTCTTAGACACAAGGGTCAAATATATGTTCCTAGAAATGGAGGCTTGAGACAAGATATCTTGATAGAGGCTCATCATGCACCCTATTCGGCCCATCCAAGAGTGAAGAAGATGCATGCTACTTTGAGACAAATTTATCATTGGAGAGGCCTTTGGTGGGACATAGCTCAGTTTGTGTCACGTTGTTTAGAGTTTCAGAGGGTGAAAGCTGAGCACTAGCATCTAGCTGGCCTTATCTACCTGCATGCCATATCAGAGTGGAAATGATACACCATTTACATGGATTTCATTGTATGGTTACCAACTGTTATCCAAAATTTTCCCCTCAAGGTAAATTTGATAACATGCATCAAATTCTCAAGTCCCAGGAAAATAGATTGAGTCAGGGAAAAAATTTCATGTTTCTAGGGTCCCCTCATATTTTTCTAACTCCCCTGTCCAAGTAGAAGAGAGCAAGTTCTAAGGAAAGGTAAGAAAAATTGCAAAAAACAGGCTCGGGCCAGAAAAAATCATGAAAAATGGCTAAGTCCTAGTCCTCGCAATAATCGGGACAGTTGGGACAAAAGGGCGCGAACCGGCCGAAAGGCCGCCAGGCGGTATGCGCAGCATTTGGGACATTTGGAACAAAGGGACGTGGAAATCCGAACTGGCCAAAAAATGGAAAAATTTGACTAACTGTTGAAACAGGCAGTCTGGGACATCTGGACAGTTAGTACGCGGAGGATGCAAGTCGGCCGAAAAGACTTAAGGCAGCCCAGAACAGTTGAGCCAAAGGTATGTGAAGTATGTGAACCGGCTGGTTTGGCTGAAATGAGAACTTTTGTACTGGGACAGTTGGGACAAAAGGGCGCGAACTGGGCGAACCGGGCGAATCGGGAAAATTTGTCCCAGACGGTCCGAAAGCAAATGGGACATCTGGGCTGTGAGTACATGAACCGGCCAGTTTGGCCAAAACAGGGAACTTCAGAACTAGGAAAAATTGGACAAAGGGACGCGTCGGACGTGAAAAGCCGAAGCGGCCGAAGGCAAAGGAGAAAAGTCAACATTTGACCCGTGGAACTTCAAACGGCCATAACTTTTGACTCTGAGCTCCGATTTTCACAAAATTGGACTTTCTGGAACGAGCACGACATCTTGGCAGCCATATATTTAATGAGGGTGGATATATTTAAATAAAAGAAACATATTTGGCTCCAGTCAGTCAATGCTCATTCCCGTCAAATGATAGAAAACGCCTGCCAGACCCAAAATAGCTGCCCGCACTCAGAAGGCAATAACTTTTGCATTTCTCAACGAAATCGCACAAAATTAGTACCGTTGGAATCATGGTTCCAATCCCAATGCAAAGAAATTAAGAAATTCTAGATTTGATCAAAAATTGATTGATATTTTTAAGAAAACGTGGCTGGGTTCAGAACAGTGTTTTATTTGGTAGCTGGGAGTGCAATTAAGAGGCATGGTCATCATTCTTTCTCTGCTGCAGCACATGGGACAGTATGGGGAGCCTTTTTCAAGTAATGTATAACCATTTCACTCAATTTAATGCCTCTTATAGGTGGTTGAAGGACAGATTTCGGGATTTCCATTTTCCCTTCTCTTTTCCTTCTCATTTTTTTTATAAATTGGAGTGTTGGGCTCATTGTAAAAGAGAGAGTTTTTGGGTAGCAAATCTCTGCCAAAATTGCTTTGTGAAGCTAGTGTGTTGCAGGCCCTTGTAGTGGACTCCTTGCATGGTGATCCAGGCCCTTATCTTGTAAGAGACTACACTGTGCATACCATGAAGCAATAAAATACAAGTTTGTGGATGTATCTTCCCCTGCTGTGTTTTCTTGCATTATTCTTGCCCCTTTTATATTTCTACAAGAATATTGTGTCTATTATTATGTTCTTGTAGGAATTCATTATCATTGTGTGTGCTTGGACTATTGCTGTGAATGCATTTTGCTAGATTATGGAGAACTGTCATCACCTCTTCTAGTGTGCACTTTGCCTCTGTATTTCACACATTTGGAGACTACTCTCACACCCTCCTTTTCTGGTGTATCACCGCTTTAGTGTAGGCTTTCATTTTATGCATTCTCTCTCCCTGGTCCCTTGGAAATTTAGATTAGAATAGTTATCTTATCCTGCATTAGAGTAGATTGTGGCAGGTAGTTTAGGAGCAAGAACCAGCTTTCTCTGGAGGTCTATCTCAAGTAGCAAGTCCCACAACTTAGAGATAGTACCCATGTTATCCAATCACACCGTGAGTTCAAGTATACGCACTTGTATATGCACAGGGGTGCTTGTTTTACCACAAGGATGCCATCATGGTCATGGAGGATAAATTGACGAAAGTGGCTCATTTTTCTCTGGTGAAGACCACCTATATAGCTAGCACAATAACGCAGGTATACCTTTATGAGATTATCAAATTGCACAAGATTCTACAGAAGATCATTTATGACCATGATGCCTTATACACTTATCACTTATAGACCACCATACAGTGGGTTCTTGGTACGATTATCAACTTCAACACATCTTACCATCCAAAGACAGATGGGCAGGCATAGCAAGTGAATCAGATTTTGGAGGATATGTTCTAGATGTATGTCATGGACCAGCAGTCTATATGGGAGGAGTACCTATATATGGTGGAGTTTTCCTATAACAACAATTTTCAGAGTTTGATTGGCATGGCTACTTCTCAGGCATTGTATGGCAGAGAGTGTAGGAATCCTTTGAGTTAGGATAGATTAGAGGACAAGGTTTCTCTTGCACCAGCTTTGGTGCAAGATATGGAGCAGCATGTTTTCTTGATTCGTCAGAGGCTTCAGGAGGTTCAAGACAGATAGAAGAAGTATGCAGATCTGAGGAGGAAAGATAATATTTTTGAGGTGGGTAGGAAGGTGCTTCTTTCTGTCAGGTCTCATAGGAGTCTGATCTGTTATGGACAGGGCTCTAAGTTAGTTCCAAGAATTTTGGGTCCCTTCGAGATCTTGGAGTGTATTGGTCCCTTGGCCTATTGTTTAGCATTGCCACCTAGCTTGTTTCACTTACATGATGTATTTCGTGTATCTGTAATTAGGAGAGATATTCCAGATCCCTCTCATGTTTTGGATTGGACCGCATTGTAGGTGCAGGAGCAATGGTAGGTGTCAATGAAGCCCATGCACATCATAGAGAAAAATACACTGGGCCTTTGAGGCCACAAGCTTGATTAGGTGCGGGTCTAGTGGGATAGTTACAAAGATACTACATCCACTTGAGAGGATGCTAATATTTTGCGAGCTCAATTTCCTCATCTATTCTAGTGACTTCCAGGAGAAAGTTGAGTCTAATGCGGGGGGAATGTAGTGCCCACTCCTCTTCGACATTGTTCCATATTGATATTTATACTATTGGACTGATGTTCAAATATTATATTTTCATACATTGATTAGTAGATACTAGATTATACTGATGTGTGGATTATGAACACTATGATGTTTTTGTTTTATCTTGATGCACTAGATAGTGATGTTAGACAGCTGGGTAAATGTTGATTTTTTAGGATGTATATTTAATGGTGACATGTTATGGTTTTTTGAGATATTGGTATATAATTGTAATATCATGGATGTTAGAGTTATATTTTGGCATTTTGGTGGATAATAAAATTGCTAAATGTTGAATACTAGATTTGGAGTTTATATATATATATATATAGGAATTCCTCGATGTTGTTAGTATGACCAAAAGGAAAGAGAGGTATTTGTTGTGTGCAGGAATTTTATCACAAACATCGAAGGGGATATGATACCAACCATGGAAGGATGTTGAGCATTAAACAACGGGGCCAAATTGATAACTTGTGTAGTGATGTGTTGTGTTGCGTCTTCCTTGTCTAGTTTGGAGGTCACCCATGGGGGTGATTTCACATGTGTGGCCATGGGATGATTTGTGTTTATTTCTTTAATTTTTTCATTTACTTATTTATGTTATGTGTATTTTAAAATTGGAGAAATTTTCACTTTATTAGCATGTGTAATTGTGTATTCACTAGACTTAATCCCTCTTGTTTAGTTTAACCAAAGTAGATATGTGATTTATGGTAATGATGTGATCTTGTAGTCCTTGTGTAAGATTAATTTATGTTGTTTTGGGAGTATTTTACTCCACCCCAAGTTCAAAATTCATATTTTGACTTGGGGGCACTGTTGGAAAATCATTACAACTTTACCTATGGGTTGGGAATCTAAATTTTGACTTATTTGTCCATCTTTGAGTGTAAGAGAAGGAAAATCATTGCACTTTCTTTACTTCCAAATTTAATTTTGTCCCTTGAAATCATGGTGTGCAAGTTTTGCGCCATGTGGGTTGTCATAATCTTTGTTTTTGCATTGATGCTTCTTGGTGTTGATGTTTTGACTTGAGTGTGAGGATGGTGGATGATGAAGTGACATCCTACATGGATCCACCTTGTCATCCTCACTTCCCAATTCTATTTATTTGTGACTTTTGGTTGGAATGGGGGTTACTTGCTCTTTTTTTTTGCTTCTTGTGCGTTTTTAATTTAGGAGCTTTTGAAGTGTTTGGCTTGGATTTGAAGAAGATTGTGAAGTTTCTTCTTGGTATTGATGGAGAGGTAGACCATCCACTCTTTTTTTTATGTTATTTTGTTGTTGTAAGAATTTTTTTGCATGTTAAAAGTATGTGTATCTTGTGATGGTGTTATGTGGGTTAGTTTCGTAGTTGGCCTTAGTTGGGTGTGTTGAGAAGGGTTTATGGGACCATTGGGGAGGAAAAAGGGAGTTATGTGAGGCATTCAACATTGGTGTGAGTGTGAATGGGAATCTTTCCTATGGGGAGAGAAAAGAGATTTATGGAGTGTTTCTTGTTGCAAGGGAGAGATAAGGAATTGTGTGATTATTCGTGTGCACTTGGAGGCTTAGGGAAAGACTCCCACTTCACTTGGGAGGTATAAGGAGGTGGTTCTCCATATCCCTTGCTCTACTTGGTTTGATTTTCAAACATTTGTTTTGATGTGTTTGTGTAGACTTGATGGTTATGTGAACTTGGTGGTGTTTCTTGTCTTGTATGTGTGTTTTGTTGAGAAGCCTCTTTGTGTTAGTTTTCAATGTTGCTTAATGCCCTTCATGGTTCCTTGGTTGGGGCTCTGGGACCATTAAGGGAATGGCTTCTTCCTATAGTGTATTTAAGGTTGGTAAGAGAGAGTTGCCTACTCCCGCTTCCTTGTTTTGTGAATCTATTGTGAAGATAAAGAATGCCAAAGTTAGATCTACCTTGGCGGAGAAGACATATATTGAAGACTTGATAGTTTTTTGTGGATAGCCTTGTTGTAAATTATTTTGAAATTCATTCTTCCCACTTTGAGTGGATGCATTGTAAAATTGTAAATTGTGTTAAAGTTGTTGCATTCTTGGAAATATTTTTTCCTTGTAAACTCTTTAAAAGTATGGATTGACAAAGTTAATATTTCAAACGTGATTATGCTTGTGAAAGGAAATTCTCAAGATTGTATTGTCCTTCATAATAGAAGATTTCAATATAAATGTAATGGATAGACATTCATTTTAAGTAAAGTAGTTTCATTGTTGATTTTAAATATGCATACTTTAATTCCCAAAAAGATTGTAAAGCTGATAGGCTTCATTTTAAAAGAAGTAATTATCTTGTTAGATTGCGTTTACTTTGCTCAATTACCCATTCTTTTGTGTATAGTTAAAGCAAATTCATAGTCCTAACTTTTCTATATCATGCTCCTAATGACTTGTTTGATTAATTACATAGATCATATTTTAAGAATGAATGTACCCATTCATAATTTAAATTGTAATTACTTTATAAATTTATTACTATACTTATACCTATGTAGTCCATTATTAATATTTACAAAAAAAAATATTCAAATAAATGTGACTATCTTTAGACGATTGATATATTAATATATATTTATATTAATATATTGTATGTTAATACACATATATAAATATACCTATATTTATTATTAATATTATTATTAATGAATATTATTATATGTGACTTTAAAGATTTTTATTAATATACATGTTAAGAAAACTTGGAACTAAATACAGTTTAATAAAACTAAAATTAAAATAAGTTCATAGTTGATTGAAAGTTAGGTATGGCCGTAGATTTTTTTAATAGGGAATGGAATGGAATGGGATGGGGTGGGGTGGGGTGGGGTTGGGAACCCCTCCGCCCACTCAATTTTTTTAATAAACATATTTATGGGTGGGGGTTGAGCCCCCACCAAATGATTTTTTTTATTTAGAGCCTGCAGTCTCTTTTCACACGGTTGAGACTTTTGCACACACAGTCCATGGAACAAGTGAAAACTGTGACCTTCAGTTAATAAATTTGATATATATATAATTTTGAATGTGTCTGTCTATTTCCTTTTCAAAAAATTTAAATATGTTTATTTTTGTGTATAATTTATTTCCTTAATGAACTAAATTTTTGGGTATTATTATTATTATTTTTTTCTAAAATATGAGTAAATTACTACTAAATATTTATTTTAAATAGATCTACCAACAAGTGAAACACCCAAATTATTATGAAGGGAAACTCCATTTAAATGAATTTTCAAAAAAAAAGGAAAATGATAGAAATTATTGATCTTTTGGGCCAATGCCTTGAAATAGGCTATCAACAAATATTAAATTTAAGATTCTTTTTGGGGTAAAATCCACACACCCAAATGAGTATTTCCCTTGATTAAAACTTGCACTATAATGAAAATTACAAACCATAGGATAAGGTAGAATAGATTAACTTGAAATAAAAATGAAGTGGGGTGTGAGTATCCACCCTAAGTTTCCTCTTCCTTCTTCCCTTAACCTGCAAAACCAAAATGAGAGAAATGAGCAAAAGAGAAGAATAGAATCCTTAAGTATTTTTAGGGTTTCTTTGAAATCCCCTCATCCAATGGTCCATATTGTTCTCATCCAAGGGCCAAGTTTTCCTCCTACAATAGGTAGGTGGGGTTTGGTGGGGTGATCATTTGATCACTTGGGACCCCTTTGGAATGGAGCCATTAATGTGTGTTTAAAGTAAATAACTTTATTGTGTTTTATCCTTGAAGTAAATTAAATAAACTTCCTCTTATTTGATTAATTAAATTTTACAATAGAGAAATAATTAATTAGCTTGGTGTAATAAAGGGGTTTTTTACTTGGGCTTTAATTAAATAAATTGTTTCTTGACCTTAGGAAATAATTATTTTGAGAAATATTTAGTACTATATAAGAGAAAGTATGTTAAACCTTATCGTAACCTAAATCAATTCAGTTACTTAAATATTATTATTTAATTATATTTGCTATGAAATTTGTTTATTAACCTAGGGATTTGCTTAACATTTCATCCATCTTTTAAAAAAAGAATTATTCCATATTTTCTAATATATTGCTTGTTTTGTTTTGGGTTTTCATGTGCAATTTTTTTTGGGCATTAGAAAACTAATCTGGGGCTTAGCGTCAAAGATGCAACTGAACATATGTTTTGAAAAATACAAGAAAATACTAGTTGGAGCAATAACTTAACCTTCAAATGGTGGATGTATGAGTAAGGAAGTACACAAACCTTCCAAACTATGCTATCAGAATATGTGAGTAATAAAGCCAAAAGCTCAAGATGCACAGACTCATAATCATTTTGTGACAGAATCCAAGTGTTGAAATTCCCAATGATTTGAATATAATCAGAAAACATAACATAAACACAATGTTTCATAGAATATCAATCAATTTGAAGTATCAAGAAAAAAAAAGGTTACAGTGCTTGCAAACTTAAAAGCTCACCTTATCTATCAATGGCGACTATTATAGGTCAACAAAACCCTTTCTATAGTGAGTCCGAAGGAACATTCATGATGACCTCAGAGATTGAAAAATTCAAAACAAATCCTTCATAATCATGAAGAATCCAAATATTTCATGCTCAAGGATTCACAGATGTCAAATTCACGGCGGAATCAGGCTCAAAAGATCAAAGAATGGCAGCCAAATAATATTTTTGTAGAGGTTCGCTAGCTAGAAAGATCTCGAAGAATAAAGAGATGAATATGGATTGAATGGAATTTTCCCACCTCAAGTAAACCAAATTTTAAAATTTCACATGTGGAGATCAAAATGAAAAGCCTTACTTTACCAGGGTTAATCAAAATTCCACAGACATTACAATGAGGGTTGAGTCATCATGGGGAGGGGAACATATTTTGTTGCTGCATCATTATTGTTTACTATGGATCAAAACCACAGAACATTCCACATGATTATAAAAAGGAGAGCTTGATGATTTACTAATCATAATCTATTCCAAGGTAAAAAAGGAACCCATTAGATTATTCAAACAAGTGTATACATGCCACAACAAGGGTCCTGATTATTAAACAAATGACTAGTGTCTCGTGGCCTTATTGTTTTCGACAGTCCAATGATTATTATCAAACAAGACCAAAATAATGTATACTATGCAAGTTTTAAGAAAATATTATATGCCATGCCCATGTGAAAGGAAGGGGCCAATAATATAAATTACAATTTTTTTCCTTAAAATTTGCTAAGGAGACCTCATACTTCTGTAAGAAGGTAGATAAAAGGAAGATATTATTTTTGCACATGTGCTGACAGATGATCCCCACACTGGAATTAAATTATTTTTCTATGTTTTGGAGACCAAACAAATTATTTTTCTTGTAAATGGTGTAAAACAAGGATGGAAGCTTGCAAATTATATTAATCAACATAATAAAAAATCAAATGGAGTACTGCAATTCTTATAGGAATTGTACAACTAAGTACACACAAGAAAATAAGTTGCATAGGTGAAACAATATCCTTGAATACATGAGCTTCTAAAATATCATACGGGAAACATAAATGAATAATGATATAATTGTTATAATAACATAAGAATTATATCTATGAATATAATAAGACAAATATGGTTTACTAAAACCATATAACAACAATAAATAATTAATTTTAAAAATAGCTTAATAATTAATTATACAATGCATAATGAATAATATTAAGTAAATAATAATTAACCTAACAGTATTCCCCTTAATTTTTCCTTGCATCAAGGGATGATGAGAGGATCTCTCTAAACAAATCGAACTTGTCATGTGCAAGTGACTTTGTGAAGATATCTGGTTGTTGTTCAGTTGTTGGAAAAAATTGAAGTTGGATGTTGTGCTTCAACACATGTTCATGTATGAAATAAACCTGTACTTTAATGTGTTTTGTTATTTAATGAAACACTAAATTTCAAAAAAAATTTAGAACACCACTCATTGTCAACATACATGGTGGTTTGTTTGTCTTGTGGTAGTACAAGTCCTTCTAGTATGCGACGTAGACAAATCGATTCACAGATAACTTATCTACAAAATGATACTTGGCTTATGTGGAAGAACAAGAAACAAAGTTTTTTTTCTTTCTTCCCCATGGTATTGGTCTAGATCCCATAAAGAACACAAATCCTGAAGTGGATTTTCTATCATCGATGTTTCCTCCATGATTTGAATCTGAATATCCTAACAAGAAGTTGTCATTATTCTTTTATTCTTATCCTTTATTTATCCTTTGATACATCTCAAGATGCACCTTGATACTTTCCAATGACACACTTTGGGTTCCTACATGAACCTGAATAGATAGCTTACTGCAAAGCTGATATATGGTCTAGTGTAGGTTAGGTAAATGAGACTCCTAATCATCTCCCAATAGAGAGTGGCATTTACCTCAAGAGATGGATCTAAATGAGATAACTGCAATCTATTCTCCATAGGTGTAGCAATCATAGTGAAATCCATCATCCTGCATTTCTTGAGTGTTTTATTGGTATATTTCATGTAAGAAAAAAATACGTGATTCTATTTTTTCCATACTTCCAATCCAAGACAATAATATATCATCCCGAGATCTGTCATGTTGAACAATTGATTAAGATATTTCTTCATTGTGTCATTCATCCTCACTGAACTTCAAGTGATGACTAGATCCTCATGATAGACAATGATAATCACAATCTTTCCCCATTACTTTTTGAGGTAGACATTGTGGTTGCATGGATTTCTAACAAATCCATTTTGTACGATATGCTCACCAATTTTGATGTACCATTCCTGGGTGCCTATTTAAGGCCATACAGATATTTCCGGAGTCTGCATACCTTTGCTTCTTGACCATGTACTACATATCCCTTAGGTTGAGTCATGTAGACTTATTCTTGTAAATCTCTCTTCAGGAAGGAACATTTTACGTCCATCTAATGGACTTTCAAACCAAATTGTACAACTAGAGAAAAGATCATTCTGATTTTTTTTATCTTAGCTGTGGGAGAAAATGTCTCCTCGTAGTCAATGCCTTGTTTCTTTGAATACCCCTTTGCTACTAGTCATAATTTATACTTGTCCATTGTGCCATCTGCTTTGTGCTTAATTTTTAATATCCATATATATTCAATGGGTTTCTTCCCTCATGTAAGGTCGACAAACTACCAAGTGTTTTTTTATTACTGGCTAATATTGAGAGTCCATGGTGTCTTTCTAATATTTTGACTATAGGGCTTCCTGGACTCTGATGGGTGTCATCACTCCCTTCATTTAATCAACTTCTTGTTGATGTCATATCAAACCAAGGGTGTGTCTAAATCTATATGCAACAAGAGTACTCTAACTGATCTAGTAGTTGGTTGTAACTATTTTTATATTTTATGGGGGATCTCTTTAATGTCTTAAGGATTTCTTGATAAAACATTATTCAAATCAAACTATGAAAACTTGCTGAAGATAAAACTCACTGAAATCTTGTTGAAAGGAAACACACCATGCATAATGGAAACACACTTGCTGTTGGAAAATAAACACTCTTGCTTTTGAAAGAAAACACTTAAATTAAAATGCTTGAAAACAATTGCAAGAAATATAAAGATTTATCTAAACACCTGCATGAACAAGTATGCAACATAATTTAATTGAAAGAACTGAAGCAATACAAAATTAATAGATCTAAGCTATTTGCTAAAGAAATATAAATACCAAATAAACGAATATCCTGGTCCTTGGGGGAGTGGACCCTTGCTCCTCCTTGAAATATGATTTTAACAACTCAGAATTCTCTTAAATCAGAATGGATATTTTATTGATGAAAACATTCAATATTACAAAATGTGCAGGATCTAGATAATTAATCTATTTCTCTATTTTATATCTATCCTCTTCTATATCTCTATCTAATGTAGTTCTACTTTATATACATTTTACAGTCACAACTATCTCAATGATTTTGATAAAATTGAATCATGCCTAGAATAGAAGTTGATTCAGATGGTGGTTGATCAGATAGCTGTAGCATAACTCTTCCTAGATCTGCGTTAAGAAATCTTCTCATCCTTCATGATTGTAGATGCAAAATATTTGGATGTGGTTTAAAATAGATAACTACCATTGCTTATGGAACTTTGGAGAAGTTCCAGAACCATAGGAGATTGTTAAGCACCAACCTGAGAGAGTTCTGGAGCTATCTCTAGGAGTTCTAGAACTAAATCTAAAAATTCTAGAACTAAATTTTGGAGTTCCGAAACTAAGTCTGAAAGTTCCAGAACTAAATGATGACTGTGTGATGGAGTTCCAGAATTATCTTGGAGGTTCCGGAACTAAGCTATGTAGGGACAGACGCTATAAAAAACATATTGAATGTTACCTACTTCATTTCCTTGACTTATTAGACCTTCTTTATTACAAAACTAAATTTAAACACACACTATGTTAGGAATTTTAGAGTTTTTAACATTAGGATCACAATCAATCAAATGAATAATAGTTACATCCTAACTCATATCAGACCAACTAAAATTCACATAATTCAACTGTAATCAAAAGGAGAGTATGATGAGATCATATATTATACATTAATCAGACATATTATGGCCTCATCATTCCCCAGAACTTACTTGTTTGTAAGTCCCTTTACAAACTCATTCTTCAAAAGTTGGATCATATGTTCTGCATTTCGTTTGATTGCTTAGATCAAATGGCTGAAACTAGATATTCAAATGCTTAAGCTCAGATGTACTATATGCAGCTCCTCTTTCTATTTTCCTCTCCCATTTTTCAAATTCAGCAGGTTCTTGAGGTTCTCTGTTCTACCAAGGAGACATGGGGGTAAGAAGTAGAGGTGGCCTCATTTACATTCCCATCCATATTTGGCCATAGGTTTCATTGACTTGGGGAATTATTGTGTATAATGCTTTGGCCCTCTCTAAACTCCATATCAGATTTGTAGGGGAAATTACTTCCCTTCTTTTCAAAGCAAGAGTAAGGAGTTCCCACCTTTTTGAGTATCCTTCATAAATATCTTCAAATTTTTCCTCCTTATAGGAGGTGAATGTATCAATACTCTTTTGCAAAATGGAAGGGTAATGTGTCTTGAATCTTTTATCAAAGGAATGAGTTCTAAAATTTGTGTACAGGGAAAAAGTTTTACCATAATGAGCTCTCATTCATAGGTATGTTGAGCTGGATTTTTATAAAAAATCAGATTCTCTTTCCTTCCATGAAATTTGGTTTTGCAAAAGAGAGATCAATGCATTAAGCTAGCTCTCCCCTACATTTAAGTTAATCATGAATCTTGTGTTTTTCTATAGCATATAATTGCAAAGATAAAATTTAAACACAAGATTTTTCTATTCAGGGTTGGATAGAGAGTAAGCTGCCATGAATTTAGATTCATCTTGTAGTTCATGTGGAAACCCACATGTAATTGTTGACAACTACCAGTGAATGAACTGCTCTTCCAAAAACACACTATGTAGGAGAAGTTCTCGTACAAGAAAGTATTTTCTCACTCATAATACTAACCATATGAATTTTAGCAAGACATAATTTATATTTATTTCCTTCCTCCTTATAAAATGATTCTTCCCATTGCTTTCTTTCCTTCATCTTTTCCTCTATTTTTGTCTTTAATTCCTTATTTGACGTTTTGGCTTCTCTAAGCTCTTTACAAATATCATCCCATTGATTTTTTAGTGGCAAATAGGTCAACACATTTTTTACAGAGGCTATGGACACAACACTCTTTTTTCTGGAAGTATGGAACTCTTCCTCTTTTTCTATCAGCTACTTCTTGGTTGCTGAAAATCCCTCAGTTCTGCCTATAAGTTGAGTTGTTAGCTCACCAATGAGCATCTCGTTTGTTAAAATTTAAGTTGGAGTAAGTCCAATTCCTCATCTTTTACTCGAATAATAAGCTCTACTTCAGACAAAAACAAAGCTTGTTTAGCTTGTTGTCTTTCCTCTTCCTTTGAAATTATTTGAGGAGTTTGGAATTCTTCCTCTATTAAAGGAAATTTTCATTTTATTATCCTAGATGCCAACTCTTCTTCTTCATATGGAACTGTTGAAGGTTCAGCCAACTCTTGAAAATATTGATCATTAAATAGCTTTTCTCCTCTGTCAGTTTCATTGTGACTTCGTCCAGGTTTAGTCATGGCCATGCTGCACAAAATGTCATCAACTTCCTCTTCCATCCTTTCCTATTCACTCCTTACTTTTGGAGTTCCCCTTGAGCTCTTATAACTTTATCTTATCTAGGGAATTTCAACATGCCCAATAGTGAACTTCCCTCTAGAACTTATTCTTACTGTTCATTTTGGTTCTTGTGTGGTCGAGATATCACTGTTAGAGACAGATATTGGTTGTTCTAAAGCTGTTATGGAAGAAATAAATTCCCTCATAGGTACAAAAGGATTTGATGTTTTTATTTTCCTCACCGACCTTATTTTCCTTGGTATGTTTTCTCTTTCCATTTTCCTCTTTCCTTCTACAGGGGCATCAATTTCTAGGTTAGCTGAAGGAGAGAATGGGGCTGGAATTGTTCTTCTGATAATATTAAGGTTTTACTTGAACTTGCTAAGAAACTTGTCCCAAATTTCTTCTGCATTCTTTTTTGACAGGAAATGGTTCTGGAAAATCAAGTGAATCAGACCATGATGTCTAATTATTCCAACACCCCAGGAATATCTCTGAGCCATGGTTTGGATGGAATCAAAGAAACACCCTGGAAGGTTTATTATGTGTTCAGGATTGGCGGCTCCATACTTCAGATATATGAGCACTTTTAAGACTTCTTTTCCCAGAAACCAAAACTGATCATCACAAGTTAAATTTTTTTCTATCAAGAATGCTACCGTGTCAAAGGGTTTGGGAAAAATGACCCTTCTTACTCCTTTTATGATTTTCTTTGTATTATAAATATACTGGGATTCAACTTCTTCTTCTTGTAACAATAATTCTACCAGTTCTTTCAAAGTCCCCTTTACAGGTTGTGGGACATGAAAAATGGGTACTCCAGACACATTTCTTACAATATTTATAGAAAAATGAATAAAAATATTTCTTACTTTTGTTCTAGTCTGTTCTAGATTTATGAAAAATTCTCTTACCAGCTCGTCATTATGTCTTGAAAATTTCTTCAAGAACTCAAGTCATCGTGCATGCTCAAAGATAGATGCTACTTCTTCATTTGTGAGCAACTGGGAATCATCCTCTGGTTCTGATTTCTTCTTAATCCCATATCGGCTTGAGTTATGTGTCCCTTAATTTCATGTGAATTAGTTGTAGGCCTTCTCCTTAGCTACAGAACTAACAGCTTGGTTGTGGAACCTTAGTTCTTAGCTACAGAACATTTGAATTCTTTGTTCTTTACTGCAGAATACGAACTCAATTCGCTTCTCCTTCCTTAAGATACTTCTACAATCTTTATCTCACTTGATGTTTGCAATAATGATTACAAATGATAACCATTTTTCCACTTATTCCATCCAAATCAATATCATGATTACACACTTGTAATCATAACATATAAATAGATGACTCATCATACCTACCTTTTAAATTAAGTAACATCACACATGCAAACATTTAATCAACCCTAAATAAGTTAAAATACATAATTACCATCCTTAATGATGTAAGCCTTTTGTTATGATGACTCGTCATTCCTACAAGTGGAACAAAACATGATTAGTTAAGACAGCTGGAATTCAAAAGAATTCCTTTATTCAAACTAGCCAAAAAGAGGTCAACCACCATTTGTTGGTTTTCAATTGACCTTGAAAGAATTTTTTTATATATTTTTATTTTAAAAAAATAAATTATTATATATATATATATATATATATATATATATATATATATTGGGAAGAAGATTCCATTTGCTGGTTTTCATCTTATTCCCTTTATTCTAGATCTATTATCTGATTATTTCATCATTTTGGAAGAACTTAGTTCTTCCATATGATCAAATTCTTTTTCTACTTTAATCTTCCTCAAAAATTCATTCTTAGTGGGAGGCCTCCTATAGAGTTTCAGCCTATGTCCATTGACCAAGAGTTTTCTGCTACTGTCATCAATGGGAAGTAACTGAATAGAACCATTGTCAAAAATATGATCAATCTAATAAGGTCCCAACCACATGGTTCTCAATTTTCCCTTGAACTGTTGGTACTTAGAGTCAAACAGTAATGCCCAGTGTCCTACTTTAAATTTCCTTTTCTTGATATGTATGTCATACCATTTCTTCCTTTTCTTTTGAATCATCTTTGTGTGATGAAGTGCTTCCAACCTTAATTCATCCAACTCATTGAGTTGAAGGATTCTTTCTTTTTTAGCTACATTTAATTCAATTCCTACCTTCATTGTTGTCCTCAATGTTTGAAGTTCAAATTTAATAGGAAACAAGGGATTTTTCTGATAGACTAATTCATATGGTGAAAACCCTGTTGCAGTTTTCCAAGTTGTATTATACACCCAGACAGGTTCAGTTAGTCTCTTTACCCAATATTTTCTCCCAGCTTCGACCATTTTGGTAAGGATGTTCTTCAATTATCTCTTTGTTACTTCAAATTGTCCATTTGACTATGAATGGTAAGGAGATGACTTCTTATGATTTATTTGGTAATACCTTGTGAAAGCTTGGATCATGTTAGACATAAATTGTGGTCCCTAATATGAAACTATTCTCCTTGGTGCTCCAAACTTCATCATAATTTTCTTCCAAAGGAAATCAACAACTGCTTCCTCAGTGGCATTTGTCAATTCCTGCACTTCTGCCGATTTTGTTACATAGTTAGTACAAAAAAGAATATATTCCTTCCCTTATGAAGGAGGCTTTAAGGGACAAAAAAATCCAATCCCCATCTCTCAAATGGTTCAACCATAACTTGACGCTGAAGAGGCATTTCATTGGTGAAAGTTATTTGTCCCATCCTTTGACAAGGATCACACCTCTTGATATATCTTTTCACATCCTTGTATAGAGATGGCCAATAATAACCAGTGCCAAGTATCTTATGAGTTGTTCTTTTTACTGAATAGTGTCCTCCATGTGGTTCATCATGACATGCTCTAAGGATGTAAAATAATTCATCATCTCTTACACAGCTGCACAAGAGAAAATTAGGACCACACTTAAATAGAATTCCATTTAACCATTTGAATTGTGCACTAGATTTAACTAAATTCTTTGTTTGTTTCTTAGTGAAAGAAGGAGGTAACTTCCCTATTGCAAGATAATTTTCCATATCAGCAAACCACGATGTACATCCTGAGATTACAAACATTTGTTCATCTAGAAAGTTATTCATGACTGGATCTTGTTCCCCTATGGTGGTTAGTCTTGACAAAAAATCAGCCACCACATTACATTTACTTGGATTGTGCACAATGGTAATATCAAATTATTGTAAAAGTAATAACCATCTAATGAATCTTCCTCCAACCAATGGTTTGTTCATTAAAATACTTAATTTTTGAATGATTTGTGTATACAAATATCTTGTACCCTGTAATATAATGCATAAATTTATTGATTGCATAAATTACAGCAAGAAATTCCTTTTCAGTGGTGGTGTAATAATTTTCAGTGGGAGAAAGATTCTTGCTAAGATAGCAAATGGCATACATCTTTCCTTATTCATCTTTTTGTCCCAATAATGCACCAATGGAATAATTTAAGGCATCTATTTGGATATGAAATTTTTTTTCCCAATTAGGACCTCTCAATATTGGGGCACTGATTAATATTTTTCAATTTCTTCAAAAGCATGTTGGCATTTTTCATCCCAATGAAATTCACAGTCCTTGGTTAGAAAATTAAACATGGGGGTAGAAATTTTACTTAAATCTTTTATAAAGCATCTATAGTACCTAGCATGTCCTAGAAATGATTTGATATCCATAGCAGTCTGAGGGATAGGTAAATCTAAAATGATCCTAATTTTGTTTTGATCCACTTGAATTCCTTTTTGTGAAATATGGTGTCCTAATACAGTTCCCCCATCTACCATCATCAAACATTTTTCATCACTAAGAGACAAGTTGTGTTGTTCACATCTTGTTAATACTCTGTCCAGATTTCTCAAAGCATCTTCAAATGTATCTCCATGTACAGTGAAGTCGTCCATATATACTTCAACACAATCATATTTTAGATCAACAAAGATTGCAAGAAAAACTCTTTAGAAAGTTGTAGGAGCATTGTATAAACCAAATGGTAACACTCTATAGGAAAAGGTTCCCCATGGACATGTAAATGTAGTTTTGTCTTGATCCTCAGCAGTAACTCTAATCTGATTGTACCCACTAAAGCCATCAAAGAAAGAAAAGTATTGTTTACCTTAAAGGTTGTCTAGGACTTGATCTATGAACGGTAAGGGAAAATAATCTCTCATTTTGGCTTTTTTTAGTTCCCTATAGTCGACACATATTATCCATTTTCCATTATTTTTCAGAACAATTACAAAAGGAGATACCCACTGGCTATCTAATATAGGGTAGATGAAACCTACTTGTAATAGTATTTCAATTTCTTGTTTGACTATATCCCTTAAAGTTGGGTTAATCCTTCTTTGAGGCTGCCTAACTAGTTTAGTGTTTTCAGTATAGATGTGATGAGTGCAGATACTTGGATGAATTCCCTTCATATATTTTTAATCCCAAGAAAAATCTTTAGTATGATTTTCTAGAACATCAAACAATTTAGCTTCTTCATCATTTTTCAACCAGCTGTTAATATTTAAAGTTTTACCTAGTTGAATTCTAACATGTTTAGTTCTAATATGTGATGAATTGTTTTGTGGAAAGGGATTCATTAAAGTATTTAATGGACATGCATGTGGTAACAACATATGCCTTTTAGCAACATCTCAAAAATTTCATTGAGACAGAATGCTAGAAAGAGGAAAGTAATGAGAATTATGATACTTATCTCTTTATAGGCCAAATTCCTCATCACTGCTACTTTCCAAAAATTCTTCACCACTTCCTGATGTACTTGAGACTAAATCTATTGATTCATCCTCTCCCCATGAGAAATATCGTTCCTTCAGAGAGAAATCATTTTCAATCAAAGAGAACTACTGTTGTTGTGGTTTCAGAACTATAGCCGTATGTTTCAGAAATAAGTCCATGGGTTTTGAAACTAAGTTCATGGGTTTTGGAACTAATTTCATGGGTTCCAGAACTATTTCTGATTGCACTGAAGACAACAGGTTCTCATCCAATGGTGAATTAATCATCCCTTCTACTTCTCTTACATGATCCTACAATGTGATCATAGCCAATGAAGATAATTTTTTTTAATTAATTTTAGGAGAATCAACCCATAATTGTTCATGACTGTTAGTGAAAGGTTGTGCAGTAGAATATAAGGAAATTTGTTTAGAGTTCTTACCATTCAATATTGTCATGTCACCTAACCTGTAATATATCAAAGCAGTAATAGTATCTAGTCATGGTTTGCCCAAAATAATGGGATAACCTAATGTTTTACCTTTTGGCTGCAATATAAGAAATGCAACTGGATATTCCCATGACTCTACCATAACCACCATGTCTTCAATAATTCCTTTTGGTTTTACTATAGACTGATCTGCCATCTACAATATGGTATTATTAGGTTGTATACCTATTAATGGTAATGTTTTCAGAGTTTCCACATTCATTATATTAATATCAGCTCCCAAATCTATCAAAACATTATGTACTTCCTTATTTCCTATAGAGATAGAAATAACAGGACTTCTAGGATCTCTGTAATTGGGAAGTAGTAGTTTTCCTGCTAATAAATCAGCAAGTTTCCAATCTACTTTGATAGTCTTAGGATACTGTATCTTTCTTCAAGGCTTTTTCATGCATAACATTATGATCAATTTATTCAATTCTGGAATATCTTTAATTGCTTATAACAGTCGTATTTCAATATTTAATTTCATTAATTCCTGAACCAATTAAGACTCCTTGATTTCTATATCTTCTCTGAATCTCTCAGGAAATGGAGTCTCAGTAATGTTTGTATCTGACTCCTTTTCTTTTCTTTCTATCTCCTCTTTTGGAACAACAATGATAGAGTTTTCATTTTCTTTTGTCATTTCAATGATTATAAGGGGTGGACTGTTAATGATTTTTCAAGATCTAGTTTGAATATCTTGACAATACATAGCATGTAAATCAACTGATTTTTTAGGTTCTGTTCCATAAATAGGAGTTGTTTGTTTGTTTATGGGGTTTGTTACTGGCTATGTTGGCATTTGTGTTTGGACTACATTCTCAGTTTGTGTATTCTATGAAGGGGATCCCATGATTTCCTATTGATTCTGATTTAGATATGTTCTTCCTTGGGAATAATTAGGGTTCTAACAAGGTTGTGACCAAGCATAAGGATTTAATTGACCAAACCATGGTTGTTGATGTCCCTAAGCATACTAGGATTGATTTGCATAATATTGAGGGTTTCAAGTTGGTTGAGGTATCCAAGGTGGTTTTCACTAGTTTTGTGGTACTGCCTGAGCAACCCATTGCATTATCCATGGATTAGGAGCTGATCTTTACATAAACTATCCTTAGTTAGGTTGTTTCTAAACAAAATCCAATTCTTTAGTTGTCGATGAGGCACTAGTTTTTTTAAGCTAATTTTTAATGATAAGAAGTAAAGAAAAAACATTAGTATCATGTTCTTTAGATTCACAAATAAGACACATTTCTATTTTATCCAAAGGACAAACTCTTAATGCATGCTTCTTCTTGCATCTACGACAATACAAAGTCAATGGTTCAGTTTTGGAATTTTCTTTAGCTTGTAATCCATCCATAATAGAGGTTAATTGCACTAAAATGTTTGTTTTAAAGTTTGCTAATTCATCCATTAGTTTGTTCATATCTAGATTCAAACTTTTTACTGATTTTCCCTTTCTAGATCCACCTATTATTCTGGAATAACTTCTGCAAATCTCTTTAATTCCATTCATTCTTATCTAATCAATATCCCCCCCTCTGATGAAGTTAAGGGATTCTCTAGATTCTTCATCCAAACCTTTGACAAAAATAGTTTTACTTAATTCCTTTATAAGCACAAATCCACATCTTTTGCTAACAAAGAGGAATCTATCTAAATAGTCTTCTATGTTTTCATCCTCTTCATACTTGATTTTAAAGAATTGTCCCTTCCTATTTCTCCCTCTGTAATAATCTTGGTATTTATCTAGGAAGACAGTCTCCATTTATGCCCAATTGATAATAGAGTTAGATGTTAATCCCTTGAACCATCTCATTGATGCATCCTTCAAAGTGGATGAAAACAACTTGAGTTGTTGATTATCTATTTTATAATCATACGTCTAACATAGTACGTTGATTTCAAACAAAAATTGGTCAGGATATTTAGATGACATCCCTCTGAAGGTGGGTAAATGTGTAGGTGAGATATTTTTCATTGATGTGTCATCATATCCGAATTCGATTGGATAAGTAAAGGTCCTATCAGGTGCTCCCTCAGCTTCTCATGCCATTTCAAAAATAATTTCTGAATTTTCCTCCGAATCAATGTGGTAAGTTGTATGCTTTGGGGAAGGTGAAAAATCAGGAGTAGGAGGTTGACTACTGAATTGAGAATCAAAACTTACCCTCAATGGATCTTGGTTAATAAGCCTTCTCCTAAAAGTTCTAGTCCCTTCAGGTGACTGAGCTAAGAATTCCAACAATGGTAATTCTATTTCTTGTCTGATAGGGGATGGTGGTGCCTCCAATTCTTGATCAATTTTCTTACATTGATTAGAGGATGTTATGAATTCTTGTGAAGAAAATTTTGGGAAGGAATCTACCCTGTGAGTCTCTTGGTCTACTCATATATTTTGTGATATAGTAGGGAAGATTCTTTAACTACTAAATGTATGTTTTGTTGCTCTTGCTAATTCTTAATTAGAAAATTCCAAGTTGTGTTCCCCGGTAACAGCGCCAAACATGATGGGTGTCAACATTCCCTTCATTTAATGAACTTCTTATTGATGTCATATCAAACCAGGGGTGTGTCTAAATCTATATGTAACAAGAGTACTTTAACTAATCTAGTAGTTGGTGGTAACTATTTTTATGTTTTATGGGGGATCTCTTTAATGTCTTAAGGATTTCTTGGTAAAACCTTATTCAAATAAAACTATAAAAAATTGTTGAAGATAAAAATCACTGAAATCTTGCTGAAAGGAAACACACCATTCAAAATGGAAACACACTTGCTGTTGGAAAATAAACACTCTTGCTTTTGAAATAAAACACTCATATTAAAATGCTTGAAAAAAATTGCAAGAAATATAAAAGATTTATTCAAACACCTGTAGGAACAAGTATGCAACATAATTTAATTGAAAGAACTCAAGCAATAAAAAATTAATAGATCTAAGTTATTTGCTAAAGAAATATAAATACCAAATAAATGAATATCCTGGTCCTTGGGGGAGTGGGCCCTTACTCCTTGAATCAAGATTTTAAAAACTTAGAATTCTCTCAAATCAGAATGACTATTTTGTTGATAAAAAAATTTAGTATTACAAAACGTATTGGATCTAGATACTAAATCTATTTCTCTATTTTATATATATCTTCTTCTATATCTCTATCTAATGCAAGTTTACTTTATAACATTTTTATAGATGTCTTAATGATTTTGATGAAATCGAATCATGCCCAGAATAGATGCTGAGTCAAATGGTGATTGATCATATAGCTGTAGGATAACTCTTCCTGGATCTAAGTTCAGAAATCTTCTTATCCTTCATGATTGTAGATGTAAAATATCTAAATGTGGTTTAAAATAGATAACTCCCATTGGTTATGGAACTTTGGAGAAGTTCCATAACCATAGGAGATTGTTAAGCACCAACCTGAGAGAGTTTCGAAGTTGTCCCTAGGAGTTCTGAAACTAAATCTGAAAATTTCGGAACTAAATTATGGAGTTCCAAAACTAAGTCCAAAATTTCTGGAACTAAATGATGAATATGTGATGGAGTTCCAGAAATAGCTTGGAATTTCTAAAACTAAGCTGTGTAGGAACAAACACTATCAAAAATATACTGAATGCCACCTGCTTCAATTCCCTGATTGATTAGACCCGCTTTATTACAAAACTGAATTTAAACACACACTATGTTAGGAATTTCAGATTTTTTAACATTAGGACACAATCAATTTCTAAGATAAACAGTTACATCCTAACTCATATCAAATCAACTAAAAGTGACACAATGCAATCAACTTTAATAAAAAGGAGAGTATGATGAGATCATATATTATACATTAATTAGACATATTATGGCCTCATCAGACTCTAGAGGGCTGATCAGACTCAATAACTCTACTCATCAAAGTAAATTTAACTTCTTCTTTTGCTTTACTATGAGGTTTTGTTCTAGGGGTGGATGTATCCAGTCGAGCATCCATTATTACATCTTTTAATGTGCTAGTACACAACTTGGGCATACACTGAACTGTTCCCGTGGGTCGTGGGTCTATCAGATCAACAAAATCATCCCCATCATCACTTTCATCATCTATGGGAACCTCAACTTCAGGTTTTACAAGTGGCGAAGAATCGACATCGATTGAGTCTGGAGGACGAGACTCTACTTCCTTCTTCTCAAACAACTCAATATCTTTGTTGGTGTAGACTTTTCTAGTCTTTAGATCCTTAAATTTGTACACAAGAGTCTCTTCACTGTACCCAATGAAGATGAGTTTCTATGATTTCATGTCCAATTTATTTCTATTCTACTTGGTTATGTGCATACTTTATTTGCACCCGAATAATCTAAGGTGTGCAATAGATGGTTTCTAATTTTACCATGCTTCTTGTGGTGTTACTCCGTCAAGGGAAACTGTGGGAACTCTGTTCAACAAATACACTATTGTCTTCGTTTCTACTTCCATGAATGTATTTGTAATCCTAGAATCATCGATCATGCATCACACCATTTCCATGATAGTATGATTTCTTCGCTCAACAACACAATTCTGCTACGGTTTGTGTGGAGGAGGCATTTGTCGACGAATCACGCAAGCTTGTAGGTAGTCTTTGAACTCATTACTGTGAATTACCCCCTTGATTTGAGTGGAGAGTTCTGATGTGATGGCCAATTTCATTCTTAATAGCTACTTTTAACTTATTGAAGGTTTCAAAAGCTTCACTTTTCTTACGAAGACAAAAAATCCACATTTTTCTAAAGTAATTGTCAACACATAACATGACATACATAAATCCATAATGAATTAGTTGCACCATACTACAAATATCGATATGAACCAAATCAAGCTTACCATGAGTTCGATATGTACTTTTCTGGAATGAGGCTCTGGGTTGTTTACCCGCTAGGTAGTGAGGAAACTTGACTGTATCCTTTTGAAGAGATGGTAGCCCATGTACCATATTACACAAGCAAAGTGTCTCGAGATAATTGAAACTAACATGACGAATTCTTCAATGCAACAATTGTGTTGAGGTAGAATTCTTAGCCAGAAGTGCCTAATCATCTCTATGTAAAAAATCAAGTTGGAACATGCATTCCACATTTGAGGAGTTTACAAATATTTTCGAGCCTTGTGATTTGTCTTGAATCAAACACATTTTCTTTCTAGAATGACTATCAAATTCAATTTTTAAGTTTTGATCGAGGATTTGACTGACTGAAAGCATATTGTTAGTTAACCAAAGGACATATAAGACATGTGATATTCTACAGTTGTGTGAACCAAGGGGTATAGAAATGTTCCCAATCCCCTGAATTATATATGAAGAATCATCACTCAACGAAACATGGTTTTGCAAAGACATGTCCCTCATTGTAGTAAACCAGTCTGTGTGGTCAGTTATGTGTTGAGTGTTTAATGAATCAACATACCAGGCATCGCTAGATGAAATGGATAGTTTACTTGAAAGAGAAGTGTACAAGAAGTCTTCATTATCTGAATGTTCTTATTATTCAACAATATTTCCTTGTTGATGGGGTCTTCTTTTCTATTTCTCCTTTATCTAACCTTGATTGTAGTTTGTATGTCCCTTGTGAGATTGTTGGTGTTGAGGTCGATAATTACTTGATGAACCTTTTTGTATGTATTATACCAACAATATTTCAACTCATGTCCTCTTTTACAGATTGGACAATGCTTCTTCTGTTGTTTGTCCCCATTATGTTGATATTGATTCTAATGTTGGGAATTTTGATAGGAATTAGGTTTTTCTTTTCCTTTTCCTTTCCATTTTTGATGAGAATAAATTTCCTTCTCCTCTTCATCATCCTTGTTAATCATGGCTTCTTTTTGTTGTAGGATTACTAGCTTGTCAAAACTAACTATCGTATCTGAAAAGTTTAGTGTTGTGACAAAAATGTGGTAAGAAGAGGGGAGCACTCTCATACTGAGAGCATCATCTATGACCGCTTCTCCCAGGGCTAGAAGTGAATCCCTCATAACTATAAACCATCTTAAGAAAGATTCAATTTTATCATTCTGCTTGAACTTCAGTGTGTGTAACCGACTTTGCGAATTCAATATGACATTCTTGTTTTTGGCCTCATATACTATGATAAAATTATCCCACACTTCTTTTTCTATTTTTGTATCTCGAATGTGTAGTTGCACATCATCAGATAATCCAACCAAGATGACGAGTTTGATATTCTAATCTGATTTATCAAATTTTCGTTGTTGTGTTGTATCAATAGTATATCTGGTCAATGTACCAATCACAATATGCCAGATCTCTTCAAACTCCAGTCGTGTCTTTATTTTCTTCCAGCATAGTTGTTTCCTCTAAGTGGTTGTGAATTCAAAAGAAAATATTTGGGGGCATTGGTGGGCATTTCGCAGTGAACACTAACAGGGTTAGGCTCTTATCACTCCAGGTATAAGGTCTCCTAATCTATATACCATTATTCCAATATAACGAACCTTTCTATATATGCACCCTTATAATATACCAAATGGTATGTTGAAGAAGCTCTCCCTTTCCATATGCCCAGTGGTATGTGAAAAAGGCATTAACATACGTGAAAGAGTTTAATACGTGGTACCAAGACAATATTGAAAGGGGTCAGTGCGATTATTCACACTAGCTCAAAGAAATATTTGTTAGTGTAAAATCATAGCACCCTTGAATGGCCTGATTATGAGGTGGGGCATTTAGTGTGATTTCACAACATGGGACCATCTATCAAGTTATGGGACTTTCAAAACCTGAGACGTACCTCTGAAGAAATCCAATTCTTTCTTCCTAATGTACATGCCAAAAGCTACTCTAGTGCAGGTAGAACCTAATCTATCCTAATCTAACTATTCCAAGGGAACAGAGAGAGAGAGAGGGTGAAATATCCTACACTAAGTGATGATACACCATAAAATGAAGTGCGAGATATTTTGTTAAGGGAGAAAGAACAAGGAAAAGAAGAACCGAGATAGGTCAGCTACAAGTGACACAAACTCAGATCCAAATCTGCCATAGAAACTCTATGAAGTATGATGTCCTACACCTACAAACGTGAAATACATACACATGGAGAAAAAATGAGATAAACAAGCATAGGGAAACAACAAAACAATGCTAAGTGTTGAAGGACACCACGAAACAAGGTTTTATTGCTCTGTAATGTACACCGACTATTACATGTGGTTCTCAGAGGCACAAATGTGTTATCCAGTTTTCAAAGAAGGAATGAAAATCAAATGGAGTCATGAAAAAACTATGACAGAGTTTCCCTACTCCCAGAATGTTTCCTCTTCTTAAAATGAGAGGTATTACAATATATAGAGAGAAGAAGAGAGAGAAGAGGGAAAATTTTGAATCCTTCTCCAACCACACAAAGATATGCATTGAATCCTATTTTGAAAATTCAACCGCTGAATATCAATGCCTCCTACAAATCCACCCACAATATGTTGCTTCTGGTTCCGCAACAGAACAAATAAAATTAGATCTGGTAGTTGGGGAGATCATATTCTGCATTAATGGCCTAGAAGACTTTTTCACATTTTTCACCTACCAGAGCCTACCCAAAATTATATTTTATGTTCCCATGGTGTAGAGGGCATCAAGATATTTCATGAAATTATACTCTAACAAAAATATGATTCTCTAGTTGAAAGATATGGACATTTGAATATTAAGGTCGTGGGGTGCAATATTTAAAGAGTCTGCCATACAAGGTCCACGTGGTGGCATGGCGCCATTTGGAGATTTGACACCTGCACTTGGTCTTGAAATAGTGCTATAATGACATGTGGTTGCCTCTAAAAGCTTCTTGGGGGTCCTTTGTATTTTCCTTGAGTCCCTTTTCTTGGCGGGTCAAAATTCTGACCCTGGACATGTGGAGGCTTGGTGCTCATTTGAAAACTTCCCCAAGATTTTACCTTTGAAGTTGCATGACCGAGACATGTGGCGACCTTGTCTTGCCTTTGGAATTTTTCAAGGGCTGACTGCACATCTTTGGACTTTGGGACATGTGGTGGGTTGACAGTCGTTTGGAAACCCACCTCAAATTTTCCTTTTGAAAGAGCGAATTGTTAACACTTTGCTCCTTCTGCTGGCCTACTTCTTCTTTGACTATTCAACCCCGAATCTCCCTTTTGAGGTCTCTAGGACACATTGATCTATAGGGATATATAAAAACAAACCACTTCATAAGTTTCATCTAAACCAAGAAGAAGAAGAAGGAAAAATAAATAAATTGAGCTATACGGAGGTTCTGGAAGGAACCGCTGCTCTGTGTAGAGTGAAATTTTTAGAACTACCACCCTACAAGGTGGCAGTCTTGAAACCACTGCCCATCTACGGTGGTGGTAATGTGACCTCCAGTATACTCAGCATAGTAGTCCTAGCACTTTTTAATAGAAAATAAGAATGGAGCATGAACGGACATGAATTTGAAGCACCCAGCCATGTCTCTTCCCTTCCATGCCCTTTCACATCCTCTAGTGCACAGGAGGACATGGGAAGGCCTATAAATTCATGAAAGGAGCAAGAGCATAGACATTCAAAGGTGAATTGAGATTAAGAAAAAGAGAGTAATGAGAGTAGTGAGCAAAGATCTTCAGTTCTAGAAATCAAATGTAGAAGCAAGGTGTAGAAACAGAGCAAGCAAGTAATTGGAGAGAAGGTTTACATTATTGGTTCTTTTAATACTTATTGTAATCTGTAATTTTCTATGTTAGACCAATAAAAGTGGGAAGAAATAGTAGCTACCCTTCTCGACTGGTTTTTTCTTCTTGGAGGTTTCCAGGATAAAAATTATTGGTGCTGAAGTTGTTTTTTTTCTTCTCTACAATTTCCTTTCTATAGTAGTAGAAAATCAGTCCCAAATCTCTAATCTTTCAGTCAAACTGTAATTTTCCAAAGTTAAAGTAGGAAATAATATTTATGTGATTCATACAATTCCAAAGTATAAGTTTACGGATCACATGTGGAAGGCCCTCACTCATTTGTAAACCCACTAAGGATTTTACCTTTGAAGGAGCGTCGTTAAGACACGTGGTGCCTTCCACCTTCATTCTATACTTAGTTGTTTTGAGCCCACTCTCCTTTTGACCTCTATTGACCATTTTCCATGTGCAGGGTAGGCACAAGTTTGAGTCACCGCCTTGGGCTCCCATCCTGGAATTACGCCAAGCTGACACTTGGTAGCTTTCGCTAGTACTTCTATACTTAGACCATTTTGAGGCCCACCTTTTGACTTTTAGTTGTTGACTCTACCTCCTTCTTGGGTCTATGACACATGGGGCCCGGGAACTCATTTTAATCTACCTCTTAGGATTTAATCTTAGAGGTGCACCACTTTGACACTTCGCAGCGTCCGTTGTCTTCTCCATACTTAGGCAATTTTGGGTCTTTTCTGAAGCACTTCAGAGCCCGATGAATTCAAACCTTTTCCTTTTCTTTTCTTTGATCCTCTGGCTCCTTTGAAACTCATCAACATCCTTTTCCAACCTTGTTTTTCTATTTTAGAGCCTGTCTGAGTTCCTCCTTACTTTTTTTTTGGATTTGAAGGATGGGCTCATTCGACGAAACCATTTTTTGGATTTCATTATACACAGGGTAATTTTATCTTTTACAGGCCCCACCACTCCATTGTAAAGTCCCTCTGCAACATTTTTATAGGATTTGAACATTATTTCTTTGGCTTCTTCTTATGTGGGGCCATGGATGATCCTATTTTATCTGGGGGAAAAATATGGATAATAATTTGGTGACTCGCAGGGATATCTGCCTGCTAGATGAATGGACCAGTGGCCTTGAAGAATCCATTTGGTAAGAAGTCAAGAATGATATTATGATACTGAAATTTCTTTTAAAATAGACCCTTGACTTCTCGGCTTTACTGGCATCTACCTAACCTTGAACCTGATCACGCGTCTGCACTCTCAATTTTCATGAGAAACCTTGAAACAAGGCTTCGAAGAGTAGAAAATTGTTTTGACCTGGGGATTTTATCCATCCCTAAAATGGACTATCTCAAAACTGAATTAGTTGCTCTACATTTGCATATTTTTTGGAGCTAGCAACTGTTACAATTAACTATGAGCCTTTTTTGCCATGAATACTTAAGAGCCTATCCTTATACATCTTTGGAGTAAAATGAACAAAACTTATTTACAAAGACCAAATTAGACATGTCTCAAATGAGACATACAGAATGTGCATAAGCACTTCTTCTACTAGAAACAAAGTCTACTCCTACTCCTACACTAGCTAGAGAGAAAGAATGCTAAATGAAGCCTACTACAGGAAGGGAAAAGTAGCTTCCCTTTCTCAAGAGGGGTAGCCATGCAAATGATTTGACATTAAATATGGCTGACTGTATGAGTGAAAAACTGACTATGAGCCCATCCTTCACCCAAATCATCAAGGTATCATCATTAATGGAAAAAACCTCTTTTAGTTGACTCTGCGTTTGGACTCTTGAAGAGGCATTGAAGCTGATCCTTAGTTCTTTAAAAACTCATCCTCATACTCAGAAGTAAGCATGATTGGTAATAATTGGCTGAATCTCCCTTGGCTCCAATGAAGCCAAATACTTGATTGTGTACAGGCCTAATTTTCTGAATTTTCCCATTACACAGAAGCCCAACTTCAATAATTGAAGTTATTCTTTTGAAGCATTCCTGGGTGGATGTTGCGAGAAGAGATGATATCTTCATGCTTTTCTTTTGTCTTCCTTCTCCTATGAAGCAATATGGAACTTCTCACTATATCTGCAGCTCATTGTTATTAGATTAGCAACTCTAGTGAAGTACAAGTTGTTACATCATTATAATGTCCTACTTCATGGCAACACATCTCATATAGCTCTGGAAGTTCCTCTGTTGTTTCTTAAAGACTAACTTGCTCTTGGTATCTCCTCAAGATCCTCTAGCATGAAACCATTTTCAAAGTCTGATAGAAAGTTTAAATCCTTGATGTCTCTATTGCATGTGCTCTATCTCCTCCATGATGTCCTCCTAATCTGTAATTCTTGATCACCATGGATCCTCTATCAACTGGATTCACGAAGTTTGAAATCTCAAAATCTTCTTCGAAATTTGAGTTTGAAGGGGATGAAATGGAAGGACTTCAACTGAATGCTCTTCTATAGCCTACTCCACAGTTGGAGCGTTCAACTCTGATGTCGATCCTCTTCCAGTATGGGTTCCTCATTCAAATCAGGCCCTTGAATTGGAAGAAAAATGATTTCAATGATGCTTCCTTCTATCAGTGACTTCATTGTCCAGTTTGGATCTCTCCCATCAACATCCTCTTTCAGATGGGAATTGGAGCTGCCATATGAACACTGCTCTTCAACTAGTTCAACAAATTGGATCTAGATCTTCTTTTTCTTGTTCTACTACAAACTTAAGCTTCAGCCACCACCTGGCTGATGTGACCCCAACCTCCTATGATTGGTTTAACCATCAAGGGGATTTTTGTGAACCCAAATTTGGTAGCCAAAATCTTCAGATTTTATGTCATTTCTTATTTTTTGGGCTCCTCCTCTTGTTGTTCACCTTGACTGGTTTCTTGGGTTTCTTCCTAACATAGACTTGGGAAAGTAAGAGGAGTGATAGGTTGGGGCTCAACCAGCTTTGTAATTATATGTGGTGGGGAGGGAGGTGGAAATTCTTGTTTCTTTTGAGGGAATGACTACTTGGGAAAGGAAATAGGTGAAGAATTTAAATGGGGTGGAAGATTAGGAGATGGAGAAGAGAAATAAACACTTGGGGCAACAGGTGGGAAGGTTAATTCTTGCCTCTGCTGAAATGATAAAGATTGAGGAAGAGAAAAAGAAGGATAGTGAGCTGGTGATTGAATTACCCATTAACAACACTATCTCGCACATTTCTCATAAGCCTCAATGTCTTGAATCCACTATGTAAGTTGAGGCAACACTTAAATGCCTTTATTTGTGTTGTACCCCTAGATTGCACCATGATAGCCTCCATTCATTCAATATTCTCCAAAAAGCTAGCATCTTCCACTTGACTATTGTCATTGTATGCATACCCTTGTTCATGATAAGCTCCATGGCCAAACTTATTTTGACCCTGCTCATATGGGTGAGCATAATGAATTTGGATCTGACCATAGTTCTAATCTAGAGGAGTTGGAAAATGCATTAGAGGTGGATTGCACTGCTGTAGGTGTGAATTCCATGAAGGGAATGAAGTCATGATTTCACAACTTCATGAAATGGGAGAAAATTGAAGATATGGAAGAAGAAAATGCATGAAAACAAGTAAAAATGGATGGAAATTTCCTATAACTCGGAGGATGGGTTATTGAATAGATGGAGTCTCTAGATGTTCTTTAAAGTACCTCAAAAGGCTGACCCTTAACAGGAACACATCAACCTACTAAGATGAAGCGGTAAGGTGTTTCAGACTTGTCCCATTGTGCATTCCAAAATGATTAGTGTGGTCAAACTGTGGCTTATGATTCATTGTTTTTAATGAGACACCTTAGAAAGATGGAAGATTTAACCTCAATTTCCCACTGGGCATGCCAAAACTTTTAGTGTAGAATGAAAGCACACCTGAATTGCCTAATTGTGAGGTTGGTCATTTAGTGTGATTACACAACATCAGACAATCTCTCAAGTTGTGGGACTTGCAAAACCTAAGATAGACCTCTAGAAAAAGATGGTAATATTGATGGTGAATCACAACACCCCTGAATGTCTACAACTTGATGGGTTGAGACTCTCAGTGCGATTGCATAACATGGAGATTTTCCCAAGTGTGGGACCTTCTGAATCAGGAAAGATCTCCAGATGAAGTCCAGTTCATATTCCTCTATTCAGATGCACATATAAAAATGCAGAGGGTTTACTCAAAAAACCTAATCTAACATGCCAAGGAGATAGGGTAAGAAAATGTATAAAAATAAACATAAACTAACAAAGGTGATGCACCGAGGAATGAAGAAACACATGTCTTGGAAATAAACACAAACCATTAAAATGCAATGTAAGATCATGTACAGATAACTAGATTTGCAGTGAAAGATCAAAAGGATGCAAATGAACACAGAGAGGGTTGAGAATCATCCACATACATGCATTATTTTCTCCAAAAATTGATACAATAAAGTACAAAAATGCCAAGAGGCAAAGTTGGATTACAATTTTTAGATGGGAGGCTTGAGCTCCACAAATTCACTTTCCAAAGAGAAGAAGGGAGGGGCAAAACAATAATTTCCAACCTTTAGAAATAAGCCCCTCCTTAAAATTTATAGGAAGAATGAGAGAGGGAAGAGAGAGGAATTCTAAATCTACCCCGACCACCTCAAGGTTGTATTTAATTCATCTCATTATGGTGGTAGGTGAGAACCCTAGAAAACCCAAAAAATGGTGAATTGTATTTGGAAGTAGGTAGTTGGATAGAGGACCTTGTAAGATTTCTGAAAAGTCCAACCTTGCGTGAATCCGAGATCCCTATGAAAAGTTATGCTCATTTGAATATCTGCGCCAGGGTTTGCTTCCTATCGGGGTGTCAATGCTCAAAATGTTGCACCTCCTGAAAATGTGCCTCGTGAAGATGCACCTCATGAAGATGTACCTCAGTGCATCCATCCTCATTTCAACATACTCTTAAGTGCGCCATAGGTGCTAAAAATTCCATGTCGACATTTCCTTCTCTACGCCTCCAACCTGTGCCAGGGCGCATCCATTTTCATGTCGACATCCTTTTACCTATGCCCTTAACCTACGCCAGGGTGTATCCATTTTCATGTTAACATCCTTTTACCTACCCCCTTAACCTTTTCCAGGGCACATCCATTTTCATGTGAACATCCTTTTACCTTCTCCCTTAACCTGCGCCCTAATAAATGTCAGGGTCTGAGTTTCTTTGATTTCCATATTCTTCCGTTTGTCTATATCTACCTGGGGGGACATATATACAAAAATTTGGTGACTCAATGGGATCACCTGACTGCTAGGTAGAAGATCAATGGAATTTTAGCAATCCATTGGGCATGGAGTCATAAGTAATAACCTGAAACCAACTTGGTATCTGATCTCGAGACTGATACTGCAACTCTTTCTCCAAGAGCATGCTGAACTGTAGAAATTCAACCTGAGAGCAACAAAACCTGTGCCGAAGCACTTAGGGAAATTTAAACCTAACTACAACAAGATGATGTGCATCAGCACTAAGAGGAATTGAAAACTAGGCTAATATTTACAAGGGTAAACCTTTTCCTCTTAGTAGTAATGTTTAAGGTAGATTCCATTAACCAGAATTGGGAGTTCTTCTCCATCCAGTATAGAAAATTGGAAGGCATTACTACTTTTACATCCCATAACCATGTAGGGTCCACTCCAAATGGCATCAAACTTGGAATGCCTTCCTTGTTTTTCCCGATCTGCATCCCATTTCAGAACTAGGACCCCTTCCTGGAAGGTCTTTGTTCTTGCCTTCTTATCAAACCATATTTTTACTAAGGCCTGATCTTTTTAAATAATTTGAATTGCATGCTATCTAATTTCCTCCAATTCCATCAACTTTGCGTACCTGGCCCCCATTGGTTCAAACTCAGCCAAATCCAACTGCTTCATGAGCTCCAATGCGGGCAATTCTAATGATATAGGCAATACTACCTCTTTCCCATAGACCAACTTGTAAGGGGAATTACCTGTAGACCTCTTTGGTGTTATTCTGTCAGCCCATAATGCTGATTTTAGCTTGGTATGCCATGTCCTTTTGTTTTCATCTAGAGTTCTTCTGATGATTCTTAGTAAATTCTTGTTCGTGGACTCCGTATGTCCATTACCCTGCTGGTAATAATTTTGAAGAGGTGTTCAAATAGATTCCATTCTTGACAACCCATTCTGTAATATTGGAAGCTATGAATTCCAATGCATTGTCTGATATGATAATGGCTGGCACACCTAACCTGGTCATTATTCCTTCATCAAAGTCTAGTATGTTAGACTCATTTGCTTCTTTAAGCACTACTGCTTCGGTCCACTTGGTGAAATAGTCTGTTTCCATGAGAATCCACTTGTGGCCTTGGCTTGAGTTTTGATTGATGACCTCGATGAAGTCCAATCCCCATTGCATAAATGGTCGGTCAACCAAAATTGGGTGTAATGGAAGCACTGCTAGTCTTTCTTTGCCTGTGAAGAGTGCACATTTCTTACACTTTCTTATTGATGTATAGCAGTCACTGAACACTGTGGGCCAATAATACCCTGCCTTCATTATCTTGAGAGCCATTACTCGTGGGGAAAAATGTCCTCCGGAATCTCCATCATTAAAATATTGTAACACCCTCTCAATTTGACCTATCTCAATGCATCTCAATAGAACTCCATTGATGTCTTTCTTGAAGAAAACACCATCAACAAGCACATATGGAATGGCTTGTAATCTAAAGTATCTCCTCTTTACTTTTCTCATTTCTGGAGGGCATAGGCCTACCTGTAGGAAGTGTATCATATTCTGAGTCCAACAAGGAGTGGGCACATCATCATTTTCTTGTTCTTGACCATCCTGTAGTACCAAGACAGTCTCCTTTTCATCACCTGCTTCAACTTGATGACTCAAAGCTAGTTGTTCACGTAGTCCTTTTCCACGTACTAGTTTTTTGACCTTGATCTTGATGTCATATTCCATGACATGGGTTATCCATCCTACACGTTTTTCATTCAGATCCTTGTTTAGAAGGAAGTCCTTAACTCCCACATGAGAGACCAACAATTGGATCTTTTTTTTTAGACTAGGTGCTTGAATTTCTTTAAGCTCCTGATCACTACAAGGACATGATTTTTAATGAAATATTACCCAGTTTCGTATTCCTCCAAGCCTTTACTGAAGAAAGTAAATGGTTGTTCTAATCCTTCTTTTTTTTGCTATACCAGGATTGCAGAAAGTGTGTCTCCACCATCGAAGGCATATAGCACGAAGTCCTTGGAGAAGTCTGGATTAACGAGAGTTGGAGCTTGAGATATAGCCTCTTTTATTGCCTCAAAACTTGCCTTGCCTTCAGATGTCCACTTAAATGACATGCTCTTCTTTAACATTAGCGTTATTGGCTTTACGAGAGCTGCAAAGTTTGGAACAAACCTGCGGACAGAATTGATCCTTCTTAAGAAGCTTTGAAGAGCCTTCTTGTGAATTAGCAATGGAAACACTTGAATTGCTTCAACTCTTTCTGGGTCAATCGTCAATCCCTCCTTTGAAACAATATGGCCTATAAGCTTTCCCTTGTGAGCCAAGAATATGCATTTTTTAGGTTTCAATGATACCCCAAATCTTCTACACCTCTGAAATACTTGCCTCAAATGAAAGAGGTGATCAGCTGCATTTTTGGAGAATATAGTGATGTCATAAAGATATATCAGAACTATTTTATCGATCAACCCCTTGAATGCCATATCCATTGCCCTTTGGAAAGTGGCTCTAGCATTTGATAGCCCAATTGGCATCTTGTTGTAGGCATAGGTGCCCCATTTTGTGGTGCAAGCCATCTTGAACTGGTCATCTACTTTCACCATTATGTGATTATACCCTGTGTAGCCATCGAGGAGAGAGAATCTCTCCGAACAGGATACTACTTGCAATATTTTTTCCATTGAAGGAAGTGGATAATGGTCTTTGAGAGATGCCCTATTGAGGTCTTGGAAGTCCACACACAACCTAATTTCTTCACTCTTCTTCCTGACCGGAACCAAGTTTGCAACCCAGCTTGAGTGCTTGATTGGGAATATAATGCTTGCCTCTATTAGCTTGTTTAGCTCTTTCTTCATTAGAGGCTCGATGTGAGGGTTGACTGGTCTCTGCTTCTACCTAATGGGCTTAGCAACAGGATCTAATTCTATAATATGTTGTGCCAACTTCGGATTGAATCCTCTCAAGTATTCATAGCTCCAAGTGAAGACATCTTGAAATTCTTTGCAAAGCTGTATGAAATTTTATTTCTCCTACTTAGTGGCCACTTTAGTAATTTGAAGTGTTTTTCCTTCCCCAACCAAAATTGTTTCTGAATCTTCTCTCTTGACCGGTATGTTATCCTTTTCCTTACAGAACTGGTCGTTAGGTTTGAAGATAGACTCTAATTTTACTAAACCCTTAGGAAGCTTATTTTTCCACAGTTGCACTACTTGATCCCTGTACTGTTGCTCTAGTCTGTCCCGATTCCTAGCTGAGAATTCAGCCTCTTATTGTAAAAAATTGATGATCTATTGATCGTTCTCAAACACCTGCCAGCTTATGTTATTATCTGGAACTACTGGCCTCATAATCACATGCATATGTGGTTTTGTTTTTTCCCTTCTGATTTGATCAACCACATCAAATGTTGCTCCAACTACTGCGAGCCTATCTGTGGCTTCATTTTTCTTCCTAGGTATGGACACGATGCTGAAAGCTTCCAAATCCTCAATGAGGTCACATACCCTGTTCTTGTAGTTCTTCAGCAGGTCAATCTTTGTAGCATGTTGTCCCTTAACTTGGTTGATGATTAGCTCACTATCTCCAAATACCTGCAAGTTCTTTATGCACTTTTTCCTGGCCCAATGAAGTCCATGAATCAAGGCCTCATATTCAGCTGTGTTATTTGAACAGGAAAACTGGAAATGGAAAGTTGAATAATATTTGATGCCTTGAGGTGAAACCAACATTACACCACCTCCAGCACCTTGCCTACTCCTTGATCCATCAAAAAATAACTGTCATACCTCATTGTCATCCTTATGGTCTAGTTTGGTGATGCTAGGAATTGGCTGGTTTTCATCATGTATGCAATAGACTCCTAGCTCAGATTCTTCTACCTCCTGGTAGGGATCAAAAGCATGTACCTTGCTTGACCATTCATCAAGAGTCAAATATGGGATGCTTCCAACCTTGGTGTCAGCTTCATCTATGCTTGGATAATTTTTTTGATCAAATGCTGAACAGTTGGCTTTGATTTGGCTTGGAGTATGAGGCTCAATATGAAATTTTGCAATTGGTTCAGATCTGATTGTGACCTTAGTACCATATCTTGTTCTAAACAACATATGTGACCAGTCAGCAGATAAGTAGCCTCCAATTCTAGCTGTGAAACCCTTGATAAGCATAGGGAAAAGAGTGGTGGCAAATCTATCACTGACACATCTTGCAAAACAGTAACGTTGGGGCATGCATGCAAGGTATGATTAATACCTTTAATCACTCCCACCGTTGCTATTTCTGTCCCATCTAATTGCACTACCCCCTTTGATATGACTTCATATTGGAGACCCAACTGATCAGCTATTTGCTTGGGCATGACAGAACTACTTGCCGCAAAATCAATCATGCAATTGTGTACTAGTTTATCCCCAATGATTAATGAAATGTAGAATGGAGGGGGTTTCAAAACTTTACGTTGTTGTCCTCCATGATTCCCTTCAGGTTGAGTAGTATTTGCTAGGACCTTCTCTTGCATATGGACCTACTGGTTTGAAGTTGACCAATTCTCCATGGCATCTTGTAGAAGATCTCTTTGTCTTGAGATGGATAAAGATTCCCACATTGAAATGTTCACATGTGTCTTCTTTATTTGATCGATGACGTTGGAAGGGGATGATACATCTCTTTGTTTTACTTTAGCCTGCACATTCCTCTCTTGTGCATGGGTAAAAACAACTGGCATTTGAGTTGGTTTAGAAGGTGGTTTGGGTTGTCTTTGCATATTTGGAGCTATATTTTTCTTACCAACACCTTGTGGAGTGATGGAAGGTTGTAGATCACTTGGAGTCAATGACTACCCTTCACCAATATTCTTCTTCTTTGATCTTGTGTTAGCTGCTACACTCTGAGAAATTGTTTGATTCATGCCACAAAAATCCTCAGCTTGCCAATTCACAAGTGCAGAATCATTTAGAGCTGTGTTTTATTGAGTTTTCCCTTGTTACTGATTTGTTTCTTGACTCACTTCACCTTCTACGCCAGTAGTTGTCACCATCAAGGCTTGGTTCAAAGCACCATTGAAGCACATAGATTGGTTGTGAGGTTCATTGCATGGGAAACACCAATCATACTCTTGAGCTATGTTTTTCTGCACTGGCACTAATGCTTTAGAAGTAGATGCAACATTGGGGTTATAGGGTTGAAATATTCTATTGGCGGGAGGCCTTACTTGGCTTTGATTTGCAGTTGGATTGGGTGGCCTAGTGGGCTGGTATGGTTGCCTATTAGGCAAGTTTTGAGGTTGATAAGAAGGTCTAAAGCTTTGGGCCTGCTTCCTCTTGAGTGTAACCAGATCATTTCCTAAATTTTACAATTGTTTCATGACCTCGTGGAGTTCATTTGAAGCACTAGAGGATGAAGTAGAAGTTTCATTTGAACTTTGATTTCTAGGAGTGGGTATAAGAGCCAAAGTGGGTGCTTAACTAGCACTTGGATTTTCTAAGTTTTGATACAAGGGAATGTGATGCCTAGGAGCCAGCTTACCAGCTTGAATAAGACAGTTTTCAGCCCTAATGGAAATGCTATAAGCAGCAGGTAAGGTTGTGCCTCCCACAGATTGAATTAACATAGAAATATCAGAATTCAAAGCCTTAAGATAATATAGAAAAGCACCTTCAGTTGTTGGCCTAAAGGCCACTGGAATTCTATCCCAAGACCTTTGAAATTTGAAGTTGAAGTCAGTCAGCTGCTCATTGGGAGCTCTCTTGATAGTTGTCAATTGTTCTAGTAGAGAAAAATTATCTCCCTTTTCTCCAAACTGCTCATGGAGAACTATGCATAACTGATTCCAATTTTAGATAGAACCAACTCCAAGGCTCCTAAACCATTGCAATGTCCTCCCTTTGAATGAAGATGCTAGCAATTTGACAACAACATCCATTTCATTTATCTCATGGATTGCACAAACGTTAGCAATGTCTTTGACATGATCACCAGGAATGGTATGATTTTCTCTAGTGAAAAATGGAATGTTCTTCAATGCTGCAATTGGAACTAGATTTTGTGCATTGAGGGCAAGTAGGCTGATGCTAGTGAAGTTGAAAAAAGGGTTTTGTTACGCCATTCTTATTTGCCTAAGAACCCTTGTTGATTGGATGAAAGGTCTACCAGGTGGAGGGGTTGATAAAGTCCTATTAGGTTGAGATGGTGATCTTTGTGGTCTTCTTCCTCTCCTTCTTCTTCCTGGTGATAGCTGCAAGTAGACAAATGACCCTTCTTCTCGAGTATCAGACCTGGTTCAAATTCTTCTCATGTACCTGGGAAACCTGTACTGCTATACCACTGAATTCTATCCCTTCGGAGTCACTAGATGTGTTAGAGAACGAGCCTCAAAAGGCTAGATTCTGTCAAGTTACACACCAAACCTGACAAAAAAAGAATTTAAAACTTTGAAGGACCCAGAAGATATAGTTATTTAATTTGGTTATTGGGTCCTGTTGTGTAGCTACTAATCCCTGAAAGGTATAGGTGAAACTCAGGTCATGCAAGGCAACCTACAAAACCTAAAACACACCCCGTCAAAACTTGGGATGTGCTTGACACCTGGGAAAACCTGAAATACTAAAAACTATGAAATTTTGAAAGTTAAAATCTCAAAAATCTAAGAATACCATTTTGAAGATTATCCCCCGATCTATCAACTGGTGAAATTTTCACTTGCTTTGAGCAAGTTAAGTCCTTGAAAATAAATTTTAGTGTTCATCCTGGAAGGTAAAAAAATATGAAATTGTAAAACTTGCAATTTCCAACTCCAAATTTCTTGAAAGTTCCTTCAAATCTTGTGGAATGACCTCTCGTCCCACCTGGCATGCCAAAACTGTTGATGGTGAATCACAGCACCACTGAATGTCTACAACTCGATGGGTTGAGACTCTCAGTGTGATTGTATAACATGGAGCTTTTCCCAAGTGTGGGACCTTGTGAATCGAGAAAGCTCTCCGGATGAAGGCTAGTTCCTATTCCTCTTTTCAGATGCACACATAAAAATGCAGAGGGTTTATTCAAAAAACCTAATCTAACTTACCAAGGAGACAGGGTAAGAAAATTTATAAAAATAAACCTAAACTAACAAAGGTGATGCACCGAGGAATGAAGAAACACATGTCTTGCCAATAAACACAAACCATTAAAATGCAATACAAGATCATGCAAATATAACTAGATTTGCAGTGAAAGATCATAAGGATGCAAATGAACATAGAGAGGGTTGAGAATCATCCACAAACATGCATTATTTGCTCCAAATATTGATACAATACAGTACAAAAATGCCAAGAGGTAAAGTTGCATTACAGTTTTTAGATGGGAGGTTTGAGCTCCATAAATTCACTTTCCAAAGAGAAGAAGGGAGGGGAAAAACAAGAATGTCCAACCTTTATAAATAATCCCCTCCTTACAATTTATAGGAAGAATGAGAGAGGGAAGAGAGAGGAATTCTAAATCTACCCCAACCACCTCAAGGTTATATTTAATTCATCTCATTATGGCGGTAGGTGAAAACCCTAGCAAACCCAAAAAATGGTTAAATTGTATTTGGTGGTAGGTAGTTGGACAAAGGAGCTCGTAAGATTTCCAAAATTCCAACCTTTCATGAATCCGAGCTCCCTGCGAAAATTTATGGCCATATGAATATCTACGCCAGGGTTTACTTCCTGTAGGGGTGTCAACGCTCAAAATGTTACGCCTCCTGAAGATGCACCTCTTGAAGATGTGCCTCATGAAGATGCGCCTCGGTGCATCCATCCTCATGTCAACATACTCTTAAGTGTGCCATAGGCACTAAAAATTCCATGTTTACATTTCCTTCTCTGTGCCTCCAACTTGCGCCAGGGTGCATCCATTTTCATGTCAACATATTTTACCTGCGCCCTTAACCTGCGCCAGGGCACATCCATTTTCATGTCGACATCTTTTTACCTGTGCCATTAACTTGTGCCAGTGTGCATCCATTGTCACGTTGACATCCTTTTACCTGCGCCCTTAACCTGCTCAAGGGGGCATCCATTTTCATGTCGACATCCTTTTACCTACGCCCTTAACCTATACCCTAATAAATGTCAGGGTTTGAGTTTCTTTGATTTCCATATTTTTCCGTTTGTCTATATCTACCTGGGGGGATATATATACATCAGGTACTTTCTTCCTAATCTACCTACCACAAGCTATTCCAGTGCAGGTAGAACCTAATCTAGCCATTCTAAGGGGACAAAGAGAGAGAGAGAGAGGGTGAAAGTTCCTAAACTAAGTGGTGATACACCAGAAAAGGAAGTGCGAGATATTCTGTTGAGGGAGAATGAACATGGAAAAGAGGAACCAATAGAGGTCAGACATAAGTGACATAGACTCAGATTCAGATCCACCATAGAAACTTCATGAAGCATGACATCCTGCACCTGTAAATGAAAAATACATGCATTGGGAGAAAACACAAGATAGAGAGAAACATAGAAAAAACATAACAATGCTAAGGGTTAAAGGATTCCATGAAACAAGGTTTTATCACTCTGTAAGGTTTACAGACTATTACATATGGTACTTAGAGGCACAAATGGGTTCTCTGGGCGTCAGAGAAGGCCCACAACTCAAATAGAGTTGGGAAATGAATTTGACAGAGTTTCACTACTCCCAGAATGTCTCCCCCTCTTAAAATGAGAGGTATTACAATATATAGAGAGAATAAGAGAGATAAGAGGGAAATTTTTTAATCCTACTCCAAACACCATGAGATATGCATTGAATCCCATTTTGAATGCTCAACCACTTACTATCAATTCCTCTTGCACATACGCCCATAATATGTCACTTCTGATTCCCAACTGATCAAATCGAATCAGATCTGGTAGTTGGGGAGATTGGATTCTACATTAATGGCATGGAAGACGTTTTCCCATTTTTCAGGTATAAAATCCTGCCATAAATGATATTTTATGTTCCCATGGTGTAGAGGGTGTTGAGATGTTTACAAAATGTATTCTTCTACCTAAATCGCATTCTTTAGTAGAAAGATATGGACATTTGAATATTAAGGTTGTGGGCTGTAATATTTAAAGAGTTTGACATATAGGGTCCATGTGGTGGCCTAATGCACCTTGGAGATTAGGCTTCTGCCCTTGCTCTTCAAATAGTGCCAAACTGACATGTGGTTGCCTCTGGAAGATCCTTGGGGGTCCTTTGTATTTTCTTCGAGTCCCTTTTCTTGGCAGGTCAAAAGTATGACCCTGGACACGTGGAGGTTTGGCACTCATTTGAAAACTGCCCCAAGATTTTACCTTTGAAGTTGCACGATCGAGACACGTAGAGACCTCCACTTGCCTTTTGACTTTTTCAATGGATGACTACACCTCTTAAGACTCTAGGACACGTGGCGGGTGGTGCTCATTTGGAAACCCACCTCAAATTTTACTTTTGAAAGAGTGTCATGTTGACACTTGACTCCTTCCTCTGGCCTACGTCTGCTTTGACTATTCAACCCTGATTTTTTCCCTTTTGAGGTATCTTGGACACGTGGAAGGCATGCTCTCATTTGCAAACCCACTCAAAATTTTAACTTTAAAGGAGTGTCATTAAGACAAATGGCGTCTTCCACCTTCACTTTATACTTAGTCATTTTGGGCCCACTCTCCTTTTGACCTCTATTTCAACCATTTTCCATGTGGAGGGCTAGCGCTAGTTTGAGTCTTCACCTTGGGCTCCCATCTTGGAATTACATTGAGCTGACACTTTGCAGCTTCTGCTAGTAATTCTATAATGAGTCCTTTTTTAGGCCCGCCCTATCCACCTTTTGACTTTTACCTATTGAGTCTTCCTTGTACTCAGGTTTGGGACATGTGGCGACCTGGCACTCATTTGATTCTACCTCTTGGGATTTAATCTTAGAGGTGCACCTCTTTGACACTTTATAACATCCATTTTCTTTGCCATACTTAGCCAATTTTAGGCCTCTTCTGAACCTTTTTAGATCCCGACGACTTCAAACCTTTTTTTGTTTCTTTTCTTCGAGCATCTAGCTCCTTTGACATTGTTCGGCCTCCTTCCCCGACCCTTCTATTCTATTTAAGATCATGTCTAAGTTCCTCCTTCATTTTCTGTTAGATTTGAAGTACGGGTTCATTCGATGAAACCTTTTTTTGGATTTTTTTCTGCACAGGGTCGTTTGATCTTTCGCAGGTCCCACCACTCCATTGTAGATTCTGTCTACAACTTGTTTGCAGGATTTGAACGTGATTTCTATGGCTTCTTCTTGTGTGGGGTTGTGGCTGATCCTATTTTACCCATGGAAAAAATATGCATAACAATATCCTCATATGCGTGCGTAAGTTTGGTATATACTCAAATAATTTCTCAGTCTAGATTTATGTCGTGCAATCATTCACAGATGAATGGTATGGTTTGTAGTGCGTGCATTATGACTTTATTCTCCCTATCCATTTAAAGGGACAATGATTAGATGAGGTTTTGTAGCTATATTAGGTGTTAGGTGTAATATTAGTCACGACGACTTTACCTTTAAGCCATTCCAGGAAGAAATGTATATACCGAATGCTAGGAATGAGATCTATGATCTCGTGAGTGTTTTAGAACAAAATTTCAATTTTTTTATTAGAATATTCTTCTAGTTTCTAAGTAGTTACAAAGTTTTATGTTGACTATGGCATCCTACAAATTAGAACAATATACTGAAGCATATGATTACATTCAAAAAAATTGAAAAAACTAAATGGCAGGAATTTTGTTTGTTTTGTGGGCCGTGGTGGCCTTCGTAGTCCAATACGACCAAAAATTCAAAGATTTATAAACAACCAGCTGAAAATGCATTTTTTAGCTATCCCCCTTTTGGAAAATGTTGCTCAAAATTAAAAAAATAGGCCTGATAGGAGATAAAAATTTCCCTAAAATAGGGTTTTTCTCGCTAAAATTTTAGAGTCGGATATAGCTGGAACAAGTTATTTAGTGATGGTTTATCCACCAAATTCGGCTCCAAATGTAGTGTTTTTTGCAAATGTGTTGCTAAATTAAAATTGGTTTAAAAATAACATTGGGGGTGGGGTTTAAACCCCAAACCTCATCCACCCAAGTGCTTTCACTTACCAACTCGGCTCTACGAGTGCTTGGCATAGAAATGAAGGAATAGAGTTTAATACAACAATTAAAACTAATAACCTTGATTTAATAGCAATGTGAGAAGGATATATATCCACGTGGCTATGACTTGGTGGATTGGGGCACTGAGAAAATGTATCTAAATATTATCTTTGCCACTAAAATGACTTTTTATTTCTTCTTCGCCACTTTTTATTTGTTTTTCCTCCTTTTTGGATTGAAAACCCCATGTATTGCCTTTGTTTTAGGCATTATTTTGTTTATTTTCTACGTTGGATTTTGTTTATTTTTGCAGTTTATTTGTTTTGCTTTGATCACATTGTTATTTTTTTTAGCTCGTTGATTCTTGTGTGCTTGCAGGTTTTTAGAGCTTCGTTGTTTTTGGTTATAGGTACATGAGTGGAGAGGGCTCATTTTGAAGCAATAGAAGGCTTGGCCACATTATTTTTTATCGCAGGGACTGCATTATGGATCTCCTCAACTCCCCAAAAGCCAATGTTCAACCAATGAAGATCGAAGGTAACATGTAGCTCACCAATCAACAACTCAATCTGGTTCGATTGCAAGTGGGCTTAGCATGGTCCTCGAGAAGAAAAGATAGATTCCTCCAAATTTGATAGTAGACTGGTCAATGTAGTAGTAACTAAATAATTTTCTAATATTAGAGATAAAACCGCTAATGGGAAGAAAATGAATAATTTAAAAAAAAAAAATTCTACGTCTGCAAAATTTTTTCCCTAGTGCGGGGTACACCATTACAAAAAAATTTGTGTTCCAAATTCCTGGAATGAACATGAGGTTATGGGGATGTAGGGATGGGTCTGGGAAGTTACAGGAGATGGCACCGGCTATATCTTGCTACAAATTCTTCACCAATCTCCTCTATGTCTATTGTTCTCTCTTTCAAGACCTTCTATGCTTCATATGTCTAGATTCTCACTCTAGTACCAATAGTAGAATAGGGATGAAAACCTATAAATTATATCAATCAATACGATCAAAAATAAAATGGAGTGTTATAATTCTTATAGGAATTGTACAACTTAATACAGACAAGAAAATAAGTTGCACAGTTGTAACAATATCCCTAAATACATAAGCTTCCAAAATATCATACAGGAAGCAAAAATACAAAATGATATAATTGTTATAACAACATAATAATTATATTCATGAATATAATAAGACAAATATGGTTTATCAAAAACATTAAAAAAAAAATTAATAACAATAGTTAAATAATTAACTATATAATGCATAATTAATAATATTAGGTAAATAACAATTAACCTGACAAAGGAGTGTATTTTGCATGCCTTTGCAAAAGGATAGAACAGGTATGAAGGCTAAATACCAATGCAAGTGGATTAGGAACACAATTGTCACATCATGCAGAAGAAGACAAATATCATGAGATTGGAAAAGAATACTTGCACATCAAGAAAGGGCTAAAATTAGCTAAAATATTCACCCAAGTTATTTATTATTTCTGAATTAAAGCAGTCAACTGCACTTTTACTAGAGTGTATTTTTTGAATAAGGGTATTATTGCCTCATTGTAAACAACATGATTATTTTATTCCTTTATTTATTCATTATAAAGGATGAAAATAACATGCATGGGAAAGTTCATACTGTAGCCTATTTTTAGGAGGGGTGGGTGAATTATATTTGCTATATATTTTGTGCAAGAGAAAGGCACAAGAGAGGAATTTTTTGATATAGGAGTGCTGAAATATATTTTTAACACTTTCTCCCTTCAATGAAAACCAATTATTTCCTTTTGAATTATTTACAGTGGTGTGTATCTCTTATTAGCTCTAGTGAATGTTTATTCTCTAAATTAATTATCTTACCTTGCTGCAAATTTGGTGTTTTCCATATAGTCTTAGTGTCCATGTTAGCTCTATGTTGTCATTATTTATTCCCTCAACATGCAAGTTTTTCCCTTAGGAGCAAGCTGAAAAAAGTTGGTTCATCCATCTGTAATTTGTTCTCAATTTTATTTTACATATACTCATTCAAAGCCCTCAATCATTTTGGTGTCTCACCCCATTTGAATTTCAGTTACAACAATCTTTTTATCCTTAAAACTCTAAAAAACCCCATAAAATTATATTTAGGATACATCAATATAGAACCAAACTTTATACTAGAGACTTGCCTCAATAATAGGTATACCCACAGACCTGAGGTGTTTCCATTATATCTACGAAAGTGAGAGATAAATAAAGATGGGAACTCCTACTTTCATATCTCAACAAGGGTGCACTTTTGAGAGATAATTGTTATCACCGAATCACAGCACCCCTGTGTTTATACAAGTGTATATACTTGAACTCACGGTGTGATTGGATAACATGGGTACTATCTCCAAGTTTTGGGACTTGCTACTTAAGATAGACCTCCAGAGGAAACTGGTTCTTGCTCCTACACTACCTGCCACAATCTACTCTAATGCAAGATAAGCTAACTGTTCTAATATAAATTTCCAAGGGACCAGGGAGAGAGAATGCATAAAATGAAAGCCTACACTAAAGCGGTGATACACCAGAAAAGGAGGGTGTGAGAGTAGTCTCCAAATGTGTGAAATACAGAGGGAAAGTGCACACTAGAAGAGGTGATGACAGTTCTCCATAATCTAGCAAAATGCATTCACAACAATATTCCAAGCATACACAATGACAATGAATCCTTTCAAGAACATAATAATAGACACAATATTCTTGTAGAAAGATTAAAGGGACAAGAAGAATGCAAGAAAACATAGCAGGGGAAGATACATCCACAAACTGATATTTTATTGCTTCATGATGTGCACAGTTCAATCTATTACAAGATAAGGGCCTGGATCACCATGCAAGGAGTCCACTACAAGGGCCTGCAGCACATTGGCTTCACAAAGAAATTTTGGTAGAGCTTTGCTACAAAAACTACCTCCCCTTTATAATGAGCCCAACACTCCAATTTATAGAAAAATGAGAAGGGAAAGAGAAGGGAAAATGGAAATCCCAAAATATGTCCTTCAACCACCTCTAAGAGGCATTAAATGGAGTAAAATTATTATATATTACTTTCAAAAGGCTCCCCATACTGTCCCATGTGCTGCAGCAGAGAAAGAATGATGACCATGCCTCTTAATTGCACTCCCAACTACCAAATAAAACACTGTTATGAACCCGGCCACGTTTTATTAAAAATATCAATCAATTTCTCATCAAATCTGGAATTTATTTACTTATATGTGTCGGGATCGGATCCATGATTCCAACGGTACAAATTTTGTGTGATTTCGTTGAGAAATGCAAAAGTTATGGCCTTCTGAGTGCGGGCAGCTATTTTGGGTCTGGCAGGCGTTTTCTGTCATTTGACGAGAATGAGCATCAACTGACTGGATCCGAATATGTTTCTCTTATTTAAATATATCTACCCTCATTAAAAATAATAGGACGTCGTGCTCATTCCATAAAGTCCAATTTTGTGAAAATCAGAGCTCGGAGTCAAAAGTTATGGCCGTTTGAAGTTTCCGGACCAAACGTTGACTTTTCTTCCTTGCCTTCGGCCGCTTTGGCTTTTCGCGTCCCTCGCATCCCACGTGTACCTTTTTCCCAGCTGTCCCAAATGAAAAACTCCTGCTTCGGCTGATTCGGGCTCCCTTGTTCCTATTTGCTGCAAAGACACGTGGCGAGATTCCATTCGCTCTCAGCTCTTTCGGCTTTTCGTGTCCTCCGCATACTTTTGGCCCAGATGTCCCAGTACGAAAGTCCTCTATTTCAGCTGATTCGGCTGGTTCGCGTCCTCCGCGCCCTTTTGTCCCAACTTTCCCGAACTGCCAGGGACAAATTTCTCCAAACTGCCCGAAATGGACTGACTTGCGCCAAACCGGCCGATCCGCGTCCAGATGTCCCTCATGTCCTGACTGTTGCGAGGACTAAGACTTAGCCATTTTTCATGATTTTTTCTTGGGGCAAGCTTGTTTTTGCAGCTTTCTCACCTTTTCTCAGAGCTTGCTCCTTTCTTCTTGGACAGGAGAGTTAGAAAAAATCTGAGGGGACCCCAGAAACACGATTTTTGCCTTGAATCAATATAATTACTTGGGACTAAAGAATTTGATGCATGTTATCAAAATTACCTTAAGGGGTGAATTTTGGATAACAATAATAGGGCTATCAAATTCAAGTGATGGATATGGAAGCCAATCATAGTTAAGCCATCCATACTTTGGAATCTCAAGTTGAATGTTTGACAAAATCCCTAAAGAAGAAGGGAGATGCTTATTTGAGGTATAAAGACAAGTTGAAAACCCTTAAATAAAATATAAAATATGCAACTAGTTAGTTGAAAATGTATGAGATATTTGAGAATATTTTCAAGCCCATTGATGAGTGTTTAGAAGGAAAAAAAGAATCAAATGATAAAACTAGCCTGGGGTTTGAAGGAAAGAGTGAAAATGAAGTTGTTCCAAGCACTAAACCAATTGAGATGGTGAAAAATAAGGATTATCTAATATGGTCTAACTAAGTTATACAAACCAATGCCATGAGGTATGGTCCTTCACTCAATTTTAATTTCTTTGTTTGCCATGATTTTGGTCATAAAGCTAGATATTGCAAAAAGAGGCTTCATAGGAGTGATAGAGCTCTCCTCATAGGTGAATGTTATTAATGTTGAAATTATTTTCATATAGCAAAAGATTCTATAGGGAAATTAAGGGTTTGTTAGCCTAGAAGGAAGAAAAATATTGTTTGCTTCAATTGCCAATAATCTGGTCACATTGCAAGATTTTTTCAAAACAAAAGGAGATTATTGCTAGAATTGATCATAAGGTCAAGAGAAGTGATTCTCAGCCCACCATATAAAATTTGAAATTTTTCAAGGAGGATGGTAGAGCTATCAAGATAATATAAAATGTTTTTAAGCCTACGAAAACTCAAAAGAGTATGTTTTCTCAAGTTAAAGAAGAGCACACGTGTTTGAATGGATTCCAAGATCATGTACAAGATATGTTGAAAAAAAAATTCCTATGGGATACATCAAAAGTTATAAGGTATGAAAATTGACTATTTCCCTATTTTCATGATTTCTTTTTCAAGTAGGTGTAAGCATTTTGTATCATAAAGGTCTAGTTATTGTTGCAATTTGACTTGTATCATGTCCTAAATCTTAGTTTGAGTGAAAATATGTTCTGATAAGTCACATGTTATTTGGTGAGAAGGTTAAATCATTCTTTTTGATCAAATTGTGTCTCAAGTTTGTCTTAAAGTGTAAAAATTGGAATATATCAAGAAACCAAGTGTTAAGATCAACGTCATCATGATTTTATTGATTATATGTTCAACATATGCATATCTCTTCATTATTCTTTGGTCAATGGTGTAATGCCAAGAAAAATGAGTATACTCATAGCTGGAGTTATTAGATTCTTGATTATAGTCTTCTTCATGTCATTGTTTTATTTGTCATTCTATGATTCTTAATTTTAGTAATTTCTATATTGTATATATCAAGGACTGTTATTCAGAGTTTTCAAACAATGTGAGCCTTCCTTAATTACATTCTCTATGAAGTTTGTATCATCATTAATGGTTTGTCAAGGTAACTTGAATTTTGATTCCATTGTCTCTATCAAAAGTTGTAACTTAGCGATTCAAGATGATTGATATTACTTTTGAAAAGTGTTTCATTTTTTTGAAGTGTTAAAGAAGTAATCAAAGATGAGTTAAATTCATCAAACAATCCTATTGACTATTTTTCAACTCGTGAAAAAATGGGAAAATCAAAACTTCATTATAATGGATGGCATTGGTTAAGTGAATCTATGCTAGGGGAGTTTCATTCGGTTCAATATTGTTTCCATTTGATTAATTAATGATTACATGAAATCTACAACTATTTGTGCTATTACAAAACATAACAGATCACATAGTGTACAATTTCATGATTATATTCAGTAGATAACACAAATCCCTGAAGGATAGATGTGTTATCTTGATAAAGACATGAAAGTGCAAAATAGATAAAGTGTTAAGTTTTGGAACAACAATCATAATTACAGATTGCAGCAGTCAGAGTTCATTACTAAAAGTTATAGAAAATTTTAAGGTTCTTTCCTTTATGATTAAGACATTCAATTATATTATTGACTTGTTTAATTCATCATATAATCCATATAAAAAGATGAAATGTAGAAATAAATACATAACTCAGTATCAGAATTAAATGTTTTATTCATAAAGAATTTCAAATTTTCCCACACAAGCCATGGGATATACCTCAAAGTAAATTACAACTACTAAAGTAAGAGGTACATATGTATGAAAAATAAAATAGAGGAGTATAAAATAACCCATCATTTCCTTGGGTTTATTTCTTTTCAGTCGATGCATTTCCATCCTTGCTCCATCTTCAACTTTGATCCTTAGCAAATGACACGCTACCTGCAAAATAGAAAAGAAAGATTGTCAATATTGAGCTCAGAGTTGATCCATATTAATATACTATCCAAATTCGTGTAGGTAGATCTCTTAACAAGATGAGGTATAAGTTATATGAGGATCAAAGGCACAATGTATAAAAACACTATTCTGTAGCAGCATACATTATTCACTGCTAATAGTTAGAGGTACTTTTAAGGCTATTTCCTTTAGGATTAAGACATTCAATTATATTATTGAGTTGTTTAATTCCTCATACAATCCATATAGAAATCTGAAATGTATAAAGAAATACACAACTAAGTTTCAGAATTAAATGTTTTATTCATAAGGAATTTAAAATTTTCCAACACAAGTCATGGGATGTAACTCAAAGTAAATTACAACTACTGAAGTAAGAGGTACATATGTATGAAAAAGAAAATAGAGGAGTATTAAAGAACCCATCATTTCCTTGGGTATATTTCATTTCGGTTGATGCATTTCTGGCCTTGATCCATCTTCATCTTTGCTCCTTAGTAAATGGCACTCTTCCTACAAAACAGAAAAATAAATACTATCAATATTGAGCTCAGGGTTGATCCATATTCCTATACTTTCCAAATTCTTGCAGGTGGATCTCTTAACAACACGAGGTATAAGATTCATGAGTATTAAAGGTACAAGTGATAAAAACACTATTCTATAACAACATACATCATTAACTCATTCAGAGAGAAGGAAGATAAAATTATGGAATAAAAGAGAGGCCAAAAAGCGTAATATTTTCTAACTAGTTTATCAAATGTTTAAATATAGGTAAGAAGAAAGAAGTGATACATTCTGTAACTTGAATCAGTATTTAATAAGAAAAAAAATGGGACGAAAACATCTCAACAAAGCTTCAATTTTTAGCATGGAGGAATTGTGGAAAAAAATTTAGAAATAACATGTCCTGTCAAATTTCTCAAATAAGAAAGTTACAGAAAGGCCAAACAGTGAGGGATCAGGTAGAAACATGACTGTGAGAAGTGATTAAAAGAACCAGTTTAAGTTCAAACAAAAATTTCAAAGGCTACAAGAAACAATGTGATAAATGCAATTAAGCATATTGTCATAACCAAAAAAAGGGATAACTTGGAGCTATATCTAAGAAGGGAGATCAAAAAAGACTTACAGAGAGAATTATTGAAATATGAGTACAAAAAATGCTACTTCACAGCTAAAGGATATAGTTTCAATCCTAGAATAATGTACACAAAGCATACAAAGGAGAAATTACAACAAAACATCTTAATCAAGGCTCATGCCTTTTAATGGCATTACAATAGTGAGAAACTATTTACAACTTCTAGGAGGCCACATACAAGGTTTTAGAACTAGATATCGAGAATTACAGTGAAATTGAAAGTATATAATTTTAGTCAAAGAGCAGAGGACATTTGGAATAAACTCATTCTAATAGATGAGATGAAACTGAGTTACCTTAACAAAACCATTAACTAATGGATAGGATTTAGATGAACCAATTGAGTTTATATAATGCAACCATAATAGTCACTGATGCTATTCCAAAAGAGCTCAAGTATAAATCTTAGTGTAAAGAAGAGAGTAATACAAATTGAAGGTTCCTTCACCAAAATAACAGTTATAAATAAAATCCTGAGTGGATAGGAAACTGACAACCCAAAGAAGCTTCACACTTCATTAATATGAACAAGTTTTTTTTAGGCCAAAGTGAAGCTCAAAAAGGTCAATAATAGTGGTTACATCAAAGTGAGAGGATTTGAATCAAGTATACCCTACAAGGATGACAAACAGAGTGTAAGTTTCTTCACCCAAAAGGACCATGTAACATAGTCTCACGCACCTATCCATTGTGGCCAAGTGAAAGAAAAAAGTTGCAGAAATAAAGTTTTTAACAAAATATTCCATTATGCATGTACGAAGGAAGAATATAGACTTACGTAGATCAAGTAATCCTCTTACCTCTTTTATGAAATCCTGAAACAAATCCTCCATGATAGAGAAGAAATCATGTATAAAGTGTCAACAATGGCATTGAAAAATTTCCCAGATCTTCGCTGCAAACTAGAACCAGAGGAAAATGAACTTGAGTTCATTTTTTCATTTTACATATCCCAAACCAAACATTCTTGAGTAACCCTAACTCAATCGAGTTAATCAATCGATGGCAAAATTCAAATGGTGGGGTAGATTAATTCTTAAGAATCCATCATAAATACCCATGCCAACTACCACTCTAATCAATAGTGAAATCAGTTAGGGTTTGCCTCATTAATGGCTAGAAAATTTTTGCACTTTCCAACTCAGGTAAAGAAAATCAACAATAGTGACTCAAAAGAAATAGACATAAATTAATGAGAGCAATGCTCACATCTACCAGAGACCCCAATAAATTCCGAGAGGATCGATAATTCATAGAAATCCAAACAGAGAAGATCAATAGGTGAGAGTTCCCAAGCCTTTATGACAAGTGTTAATGCACTTTAAAACAAATCATAGGCCATCACATGCTCTCAAAAAATATCAACGGTGAGGGAGAATCCTTGAGAAATCAAGTATCATGGCCAAATTAAAGTGTCCAATGTATTAAATGCAAAGTCACACCATAGAGGGTGAAGGGTCGAGCTATCATGGGGAGGGGCACCAACAAATATTCTACAAAATAAAACACTAGAATAGGTATGGAGTAGTAGAAATCCATCATTTTCTCATTTGTGAGTATTTGGTTGTACAACATACATGCATGTCCTAGCTCGGAAGAGAAAGAAGATAGAGCCAAACATACTCCTGTGTATCCTTTTTGGCTAAAAAACTATCTCAAAGGCATATCATCTCATGGATATTGATACAAATAAAATCTACGAGATTTAGGACATGGTTTATGACAAGTCATCCTTTGACTCAATAGTATCAATAAAAGATCCACTTCTAACCACCTCTCACTAACTAGTCTCTGAATTAGTTGATGAGCTAGAGGAGACTACTTAGAGAAAAGAAATGTTGTTAGGAGAGCTATATGTTAACCTTGGAGAACTGGAAAATGTGACTCCAAATAAATCCACATGGAAATGACATAGTTCTTTTCAAAAGTATCCAGGTTCTCATCCGAAGTGGGTACAAAGCACAATCAAGGAATCACATTTGCAACAACTCCCAGATACATCATCTAGAGTCAAAACAAGGAGTCAAACAAGAAGTGAGGTAAACTTAGCACTTATGAGTTCACTGATTAATAGCTCCAAGCCAAAAAATGTTCATGAAACACTCAGTCAACCTCACTGGAAGGAAGCCATGGATATAGAATATGACTCACTTATGAAAAATTGGACATGGGAACTTGTCGCTCTTCCTACAGGAACAAAACCCATAGGCTCCAAATGAGTTTTCAAGACAAAATATAAGGCAGATGGATCCATCAAAAAATATAAAGCACATCTTGTAGGAAAAGGATATGCTCAGAAAGATGGAATTGATTATGAGGAAACCATTGCACCCACTAAGAAGATGAAGACTACCAGAGTTTTTTACACACTGGCATCACAAAAAGGATGGAGAATTTAAAATATGGACATCAAGAGTGCTTTCCTAAATGGTGATCTAAAAGAAGAATTGTACATGACCCAACCTGAAGGATTTGTTGATGAAGAGCATCCTAAGAAGGTATATCGTCTCATCAAATAACTATATGGACTAAAACAAGCTCCAAGGGCATTGTATATCAAGATCAACAATCACCTTTTGAATCATGGGTTCACTCATAGCCCCTCATATTAAAATTTGTATATAAATAACATAGGCAAGGAAATTGTCATTCTTGTTGTAAATGTACATGATCTTGTGATCACTGGTAGTTTATAAGATTAGGTTGATATTGTGAAGAATGATCTGAAAAGAACCTTCAACATGATAGATTTGGGGCTGCTACATTACTTTCTTAGCTTGGAAATATGGAAAAAGGAGCATCACATTTTTTTCTCTTAGATAAAGTACACCAAGACACTCCTAGAAAAGTACAGAATGTATGATTGTAAATTTATATTCACTCACATGGAAAAATGCTTGCAACTTTCAAGATTCCAAGACTCACCTCAATTAGATGCTACACTCTACAAAAAAATTATGGGAGGGCTCATCTACTTGACATATACCAGACTAGATCTTTATTTTGCCATCAGATATCTTTCTAGGTTCATGCAGGAGCCAAAGCAATGTCACTAGACAATAGCAAAGCATGTATTGAGATATGTCTAAGGAACTGTTGATGGAGAATCATAGTACCACTAAATGTCTACAACTCAATGGGTTGAGACTCTCAGTGCGATTGCATAACATGGAGCTTTTCCCAAGTTTGGGACCTTGTGAATCAGGAAAGCTCTCCGGATAAAGGCTGGTTCCTATTCCTATATTAAGATGCACACGTAAAAATGCAGAGGGTTTAATCAAAAACCTAATCTAACTTGCCAAAGAGACAAGGTAAGAATATGTATAAAAATAAACCTAAACTAACAAAGGTGATGCACCAAGGAATGAAGAACACATGTATTGCCAATAAACACAAACCATTAAAATGCAATGGAAGATCATGCACAGATAACCAAATTTGCAATGAAAGATCAGGAGGATGCAAATGAACACAAACATGCATTATTTTCTCCAAATATTGATACAATACACTAAAAAATTCCAAGAGGAAAAGTTGTATTACAGTTTTAGATGGGAGTTTTGAACTCTACAAATTCACCTGCCAAAGAGAAGAAGGGAAGGGAAAAACAAGAATGTCAAACCTTTAGAAAGAACCCCCTCCTTACAATTTATAGGAATAATGAGAGAGGGAAGATAGAGGAATTCAAAATCTACCCCAACCACCTCCAGAATGTATTTAATTCATCTCATTATGGTGGTAGGTGAGAACCCTAGCAAACCCAAAAAATGCTAACTATATTTTGAATTTTTGTAAGCTTTCTAAAAATTCCAACCTTGCCTGAATCTGAGCTCCCTGTGAAAAGTTATGGCCATTTGAATATCTGGGTCAGGGTTTTCTTCCTGTCGGCTTTGGGGTGTCAATGCTCAGAATTTTGCGCCTCTTGAACATGCACCTTGGTGCATCCATCCTCACATCAACATACTTTTAAGTACACCATAGGCACTGAAAATATGGTGCAAGTGCCTTCTGATCTACACCATGGGTGCAATTTTTTACATGTCAGCACCTTCTGATCTGCACCATGGGTAAAATATTTTCCATGTCGGCACCTTCTGATCTATGCCATGGGTGCAACTTTTTCCATGTCGGAACCTTCTGATCTATGCCATGGGTGTAATTTTTTCCATGTCAGGGCCTTCTGATCTGTGCCATGGGCACAAATTTTTCCATGTCGGCACCTTCTGATCTGTGCCATGGGAGATTGGTGGTGTAAATAAATGTCAGGTTTTGAGTTTCTTTGTTTTCCATATTTTTTTGTTTGTCTATATTTACCCGGGGGGAGATATATACAAATATTTGGTCACTCAACGGGATCACCTGCTTGCTAGGTAGAATATCAATGGCCTTTTAGCAATCCATTGGGCATGGAGTCATAAGCAATACCCTGAAACCAACCTGATATCTTATCCCAATCCTGATACCTCAACTCCTTCTCTGAGAGCACGCTAAACTGTAGAAATTAAACCTGAGAGCAACAAAAACTATGCCGAAGCACTTAAGGAAATAGAAACCTAACTACAACAAGACAATGTGCATCCACACTTAGAGGAATTGAAATCTAGGATAATATTTACAAGGGTAAACCTTCTCCTTTTAGTAGCAATGTTTAAGATCGATTCCTTTAACCGGAATCGGGAGTTCTTCTCCATCCAATGTAGACAATTGGAAAACATTACTACTTTTACATCCCATGACCATGTACGGTCCACTCCAAATGGCATCAAACTTGGAATGCCTTCCTCGTTTTGCCCAATCTGCATCCAATTTCAGAACTAGGTCCCCTTCCTGGAAGGTCCTTGCTCTTGCCTTCTTATCAAACCATATTTTTACCAAGCCCTAATCCTTCTCAATCGTCTGAACTGTATGTTCTCTAATTTCTTCCAATTCCATCAACTCTACATACCTAGCCTCCATTGGTTTGAATTCAGACAACTCCAACTACTTCATGAGCTCCAATGTTGGCAATTCTAATGATATAGGCAATATTGCCTCTTTCCCATAGACCAACTTGTAGGGAGAATTACCTGTATACCTCTTTGGCGTTATCCTATCAGCCCATAACGCTGATTTTAGCTTGGTATGCTATGTCCTTTGGTTTTCATCTAGAGTCCTTCTGATGATTCTTAGAAAATTCTTGTTCATGGACTCTGCGTGTCCATTACCCTGTGGGTAATAATTTGAAGAGGTGCTCAAATAGATTCTATTCTTGACAGCCCATTCTATAATCTTGGAACCTATGAATGCCAATGCATTTTCTGATATGATAGTGGCTAATACACCGAACATAGTCATAATTCCTTCATAAAATTCTACTATGTTAAACTCATTTGCTTCTTTGAGCACTACTGCTTCAGTACACTTGGTGAAATAGTCCGTTGCCGTGAGAATCCACTTGTGGCCTTGGCTTGAGTTTGGATTCATGACCCCGATGAAGTCCAATCCCCATTGCATAAATGGTTGGTCAACCAAAATTGGGTGCAATGGAAGCACTGCTAGTCTTTCTTTGCCTATGAAGAGTGCACATTTCTTACACTTTCTTATCGATGTATAGCAGTCACTGAACACTGTGGGCCAATAATACCCCACCTTCATTATCTTGAGAGTTGTTATCCATGGGTAAAAATGTCCTCTGGAATCTCCATCGTGAAAACCTCATAACACCCTCTCAATTTGACCTATCCTAATGCACCTCAATAGAAACCCATTAATGTCTTTCTTAAAAAAAACACCATCAGCAAGCACATATGGAATGGCTTGTAATCTAAAGTATCTCCTCTTTGCTTTGCTCATTTCTGGAGGGTATAGGCCTTTTTTAAGGAAGTGTATCATATTATGATTCCAACAAGGAGTGAGCACATCATCATTTTCCTATTCTGGACCATCATGTAGTACCAAGACAGTCTGTTTTTCATCACCTACTTCAAATTTTTGAATTGAGGCTAGTTTTTCACATAATCCCTTTCCACAGACTAGCTTAGTGACCTTAATTTTGATGTCATATTCCATGACAAGAGTGATCCATCCTACACATTTCTCATTCACATCCTTGTTTAGACTAAAGTTCTTGACTCTCACATGAGAGACTAATAATCGGATCTTGTTGTTTGAGACTAGGTGTTTGAATTTCTTTAAGCTTCTGATCACTGCAAGGACATGCTTTTCAATCAAAGAGTACCTAGTTTCATATTCCTCCAAGCCTTTACTAAAGAAAGTAAAAGGTTGTTCTAATCCCTCTTTATTTTTTTATACATGGATTGCAGAAACTGTGTCTCCACCACCGAAGGCATATAGCATGAAGTCCTTCGTGAAGTCTAGATTGATGAGAGTCAGAGCTTGAGATATAGCCTCTTTTATTGCCTCAAAACTTTCGTTACCTTCAGATGTCCACTTAAATGACATGCACTTCCTTAACATCAGCGTTATTGGCTTTACGAGAGCTGTACAGTTTGGAACAAACCTGTGGAAAAAATTGATCCTTCCTAAGAAGCTTTGAAGAGCCTTCTTATGATTTGGCAATGACAACACTCGAATTGATTCAACTCTTTCTGGGTCAATCGTCAACCCCTCCTTTGAAACAATATAGCCCAGATGTTTTCCTTCGTGAGCCAAGAATATACATATTTTGGGATTCAATGATACCCTAAATCTTCTACACCTCTAATAATACCTACCTCAGATGAAAGAGGTGATCTGCTGCATTTTTAGAGAATACAGTGATGTCGTCAAGATATATCAGAACTATTTTATTGATCAATCCATTGAATGCCTTATCCATTTCCCTTTAGGAAGTGGCTCCAGCATTTGATAGCCCAAATGGCATCATCTTGTAGGCATAGGTGCCCCATTTGGTGGTGAAATCCATCTTGAGCTGGTCATCTTCTTTCACCATTATCTGATTATACCCTAAGTAGCCATCTAGGAGAGAATATCTCCGAACCAGCTACCACTTGTAATATTTGTTCCATTGAAGGAAGTGGGTAACAGTCTTTGAGAGATTCCCTGTTGAGGTCTCAGAAGTCCACACACAACCTGATTTCTATGTTATTCTTCCTGACCGGAATGAAGTTTGCAACCCAGCTTGAGTGCTTGATCGGGAATATAATGCTTGCCTCTATTAGCTTGTTTAGCTCTGTCTTCATAAGAGGCTCAATGTGAGGGTTGACTGGTCTCTGCTTTTGCCAGATAAGCTTTGCATCTAGATCCAATTCTATGGTATGTTTGTGCCAACTTCAGATTGAATCCTCTCAAGTCTTCATAACTCCAAGCGAAGACATCTGGAAATTCTTGGCAAAGTTCGATGAAATCTGATTTCTCTGACTCAGTGGCCAAATTTACCAATTTGAAGTTTTTTGCCTTCCCCAACAGGAATTGGCTCTGAATCTTATCTCTTGACCTATATGTTAGCCTTTTCCTTACAGAACTAGTCGTTAGGGTTGAAGATAGACTCCAATGTTACTAAACCCTTGGGAAGCTTGTTTGTCCGCAGCTGCACTACTTGATCCCCGTACTTCCGCTCTATTCTATCCTAATTCCTAGCTGAGAATTCAGCCTCTTCTTGAAAAAAATTGATCGTTCTCAAACACCTACTAGCTTGTGTTATTATCTGGAACCGTTGGGCTCATAATCACATGGATATGTGGTTGTTTTTTTTCCCTTCTGATGTTATCAACCACATTAAACTTTGCTCCAACTGCTGCGAGCCTATCCGCGGCTTCATTTTTCTTCCTAGGTATGGACATGATGTTGAAAGATCTGAAATCCTCAATGAGGTCCCATACCCTGTTATTGTAGTTCTTCAGTTGGTCATTCTTTGTAGCATGTTTTCCCCTGACTTGGTTGGCGATTAGCTTGCTATCCCCGAACACCTACAAGTTCTTTATGCACTTTTTCTTGTCCTAATTAAGTCCATGAATCAATGCCTCATATTCATCCATGTTGTTTGAATAGGAAAACTGGAAAAGAAAAGCTAAAAAATATTTGATGTCTTGTGGTGCAATCAACATTGCACCACCTATAGCACCTTGTCTGCTTCTCGAACCATCGAAAAATAGTTGTCAAACTTCGTTGTCATCCTTTTTTTCAGGCTGAATGATGTTGGGAATGGGTGAATTTTCTTTTTGTACACAATACACACCCAATTCAGATTCTTCAATTTCCTTGTATGGGTCAAATTCATGAATCTTGTTTTCCTATTCATCCAAATTCAAATAAGGAATTCCATCGACCTTAGTACCTGTTTCTAGATCATTTGAACACTCCTCCTGATCAAAGGTCTCGAGCAATTTGCATTGATAGGACTTGGCACATGAGGTTCAATATGGAAATTGGTAATTGGTTCTGACTTGATTATTGCTTTGGCCCCATACCTCGTCCTTAAAATCATGTGTGACCAATCTGCAGATAAATATCCACTGATTTTTGCAGTGAAGTCTCTTAATAGACACAACGCAAAGAGTGGTGGAAGGTCAATCACAGACACATCTTACAGATGTGTAACATTAGGATAGGGCATGTAGTGTTAGGCTTAAACCCTTTTATGACCCCAATTGTTCAAACTGTTGTTTCCATCCAGCTGTACTACTCCTTTCAACACTGGCTCATACTTAAGACCCAGTTTATTCGCTATTCGCTTCGGCATCACTGAACTACTTGCCCCTGAATCTATCATGCAGTTGTGTACCAAGTGGTTTCCAATAACCAATAACACATATAATGGTGGAGGTTTCAAATTCTTGCTCAGTTTACCCCCACCTGGTTGCACTGCATTAGTGAGAACTTTCTCCTGTCCCTGGTTTGATACATTCGAGGCAAATCAATTACCATTGCAACTTGCAATAAATATTGTTGCCCCAAGATCACTAGTGATTCCCAAATGGAAATGTTCACATGTGTCTTCTTCATTTGATTGATGATGTTGAAAGGGGATGATCTATCTTTTTTCCGTCCCTTACTTGGCAAAACCTTTTTTGGAGTTTGAACAGGCGTATGTGTTGCTACAACAATTACCTGAGGCTGATTTTACTCATTTAGAACTGCATTTGGTTTAGTGACCCCTTGTTGTGTAGGAGTGGGCTAAGAAACAACTATATTAGATGGTTTCCCCTCTTCTATGCTTCTCTTCTTTGACTGTGTGTTGATAGCCATGCCTTGAAAAGGCTATTGGTTAACTCCACAGAAGTCTTCCATTTTCCAATTAGCCAATGTGGTTTCTATTGGAGGTGCTTCTTGTTGAGTTTCTTGCTGTTGATTCCCTTCTTGGCTTGGTTTTTGAGACACACCAATGGTTTGCACCATCAAGGCTTGATTTAGTGCACCATTGAAACACGCTGACTGATTATGAGGTAGATTGCAAGGGTAACACAAGTTGTACTCCTGTGCCATGTTATTTTGTGTTAGAACCAAGGTTCTTGAGGATGTTGTTGCATTTGGGTCATACGATCAAAATGGCTCTGGTAGCTTGAGGTTGTCCCTGGTTTTGGTTTTGATTTGTAGCCTAAGCTGGTGGTTTATGTTATTGGTATGGGGGCCTAGCTTGGTACAACACTCGAGGCTGATACGGTCTATCACTTTGAGCTTGCTATATTTTAATAGTCATCATCTCATTTCCAAGGTTCTGTAGCTATTTAATAACCTCCTACAATTCCTTTGAAGAATTTGAAGAAGTCGATGCCTCATTATTACTTTGATTTCTAGGAGTTGGAATGGGATTCAACTCTGGTGCTTGACTAGTTGTAGGATTTTCCATATCTGGATAGAGAGGCATTGGTGGCCTTGGTGCAAGCTTGCCTGCTTGGATCAAAAATTTCTTTGATCTGATAGTTGTTTCATAGGCCCCTGGCAACATTTTCCCTTCCATTGATTGGATCATCATGGCTATGTCTAAATTTATAGCCTTTAAGAAATAAAGGAATGCACCTTTGATGGTTGGTCTAATAGCTATTGGAATCATATCCCATGTCCATTGGAATCTGAAGTTGAAATCTATCATTTTTTCATTGGGAACTCTTTTGATTATCATTAGTTGTTTTAATAAAGACAAATTTTCTACCCTCTCCCCAAATTGGTTGCAAAGAGCTGAATAAAGTTGGTTCTGATTCGTAATAGACCCTGCTACTAGGATCCTAAAAAACTGTAAGGCTTTACCTTTAAAAGATGAAGCCAACAACTTGACTGCGATATCCATTTCATTTATTTCATGGATTGCACATGCATTGGTAATATCTTAGATGGTGGTCAATAGGAGTAGTATGATTTTCTCTTGTGAAATAGGGGATATTCTTTAACCGCTTGCAACCGGAATCTGATTCTGAGCATTTAGGGTGTAGGAGTGAACTAACTACCCGTGAAATTGACAAAGTGATTCGGTGTGGTAGATGTGCCATTATGATTAGCCTAAGAACACTGGTTGATGGGAGAAAGGTCTACCAGGTGGAGGTGTACACAAAGTTCGGTGAGGTGGAGATGGTGATCTTTGTGGTCCTCTTCCTCTCCTTCCTCTACCTAGTGATAGTTGCAAGTCGACAAATAGCCCCTCTTCTCAAGTATCAGACCTAGTTCGAATTCTTCTCATATGTCTGGGAAAATTTTGCTACTACACCACTAAATTCTATCCCTTCAGAGTTTCCAGATGTGTTAGAGAATGAGCCTCAAAAGGCTAGATTCTACCAAGTTACACACCAAACCGGATAATATTAAAAACTAATTTAAATCTTTGAAGGACCTGGAAGATACAATTCTTTAATTCAGTTATCAGAACTTGTTGTGTAACTACTAATCCCCAAAAGGTATAGGTGGAACTCAGGTCATGCAAGGAAACTTACAAAACCTGAAATACACTGTGTCAGAACTTGGGGACATGCTCGACACCTGGGAAAACCCGAAATACTAAAACCCATGAAATTTTAAAAGTCAAAATCTCAAAAATCTAAGAATACCCTTTTGAAGATTATCCCCTGATCTACTAACTGGTGAAATTTTTACTTGTTTTGAGCAAGTTAAGCCCTTGAAAATTGATTTTAGAGTTTAACCTGGAAGGTGAAAAAATCTAAAATTATAAAGCTTGTAATTTCTAAGTCCAAATTTATTGAAAATACCTTCAAAACTCATGGAATGACCTCTTGGTCCCACCGGGTGTGCCAAAAACTATTGATGGTGAATCACAAAACCCTTGAATGTATTTAACTTGATGGGTTGAGACTCTCAGTTTGATTGCATAACATGGAGCTTTTCCCAAGTGTGGGACCTTGATAATCAGGAAAGCTCTCTGGATGAAAGCCGGCTCCTATTCCTCTATTTAGATGCACACATAAAAATGCATAGGGTTTAATCAAAAACCTAATCTAACTTGCCAAGGAGATAGGGTAAGAAGATGCATAAAAATAAACCTAAACTAACAAAGGTGATCCACCGAGGAATGAAGAACACCTGTCTTGCCAATAAACAACAAACCATTAAAATGCAATGCAAGATCATGCACAGATAACCAAATTTCCAGTGAAAGATCAGGAGGATGCAAATGAACACAGAAATGCATTATTTTCTCCAAAGATTGATACAATACACTACAAAATACCAAGAGGAAAGGTTGCATTATAGTTTTAGATGGGAGGTTTGAACTCCACAAATTCACCTGCTAAAGAGAAGAAGGGAGGGGCAAAACAAGAATGTCCAACCTTTAGAAAGAAGCCCCTCCTTACAATTTATAGGAATAATGAGAGAGGGAAGAGAGAGGAATTCCAAATCTACCCCAACCACCTCCAGATTGTATTTAATTCATCTCATTATGGTGGTAGGTGAGAATCCTAGCAAACCCAAAAAATGGCAAATTGTATTTTACATTTTTGAAAAAATTATTCTCACCCAATTAAATATATCCAATTTTAGTTGGATAGAGGACCTTGTAAGCTTTATGAAAATTCCAACCTTGCGTGAATCCGAGCTCCCTGTGAAAAGTTATGGCCATTTGAATATCTGGGTCAGGGTTTGCTTCATGTTGGGTTTAGGGTGTCAACGCTCAAAATGTTGCGCCTCCCGAAGGTGCGCCTTGGCACATCCATCCTCACGTCAACATACTTTTAAGTGTGTTATAGGCGCTAAAAATATGGTTTCGGCACCTTCTGATCTTCGCCATAGGCATAACTTTTTCCATGTCAGCACCTTCTGATCTGTGCCATAGGCGCAACTTTTTCCATGTTGGCACCTTCTAATCTACACCATGGGCGCAAATTTTTACATGTCGGCACCTTCTAATCTGCGCCATGGGTGTAATTTTTTCCATGTCAGGGCCTTCTGATTTGTGCCATGGGCGCAATTTTTTCCATGTTGGCACCTTCTGATCTGTGTCATGGGCAACTGGTGGCACAAATAAATGTCAGGTTTTGAGTTTCTTTGATTTCCATATTCTTCTGCTTGTCTATATTTACTCAGGGGGGAGATATATAGAACAGGAACATTTGATTATGGTCTGGAATATAAGAAGAATGATCAATTCTTCTTAGAAGGAAATGTCGACTCGAACCATGCTGGAACCGTTGATGACAAGAAGTCAAATACATGATACATATTTCATCTCTGATCAGGCCCCATCTCGTGGATAAGCAAGAAGTAGAATGTTGTTTCTAACTCATCGAAATAGGTAGAATATCACATCATACAAGGAGCTAGGTGCGAAGTGATATGGATACATTGTACTTTACATGATATGAAAATTCCTGAAAAAGTTTCACTTATTCTCTATTATGACAATCAAAGTGTGTTGAAGATTGTGTAAAAATATATTTTTCATGAATGAACAAAGAATATTGAGATTGATTGTCATTTCATTTGAGAGCTCATCTTGAACCATCACATTTAGCTCCAGTACTATCCTACAGTAGCACAAGTTTTCGACATTCTCACAAAATCTCTTGGAAAAGTGAAATTTGAACTTTTGAGGGGTCACATTTGTAAGAATAATGTAATAAGGGGGGGAATGTTATCATACGTAGCATAACTTATATTTTTAGGTGTGTTTTTTTTATATTATCCCTTTATTCTCTCTTTATTATTGTATTCCAATATTCTCTCATCTTCATTGATATCTTCTCCTCAAGTTTAGGGGAATGTTGTTTACTATTTCTCCTATAAATTGTGTCTGTTTCTCCATAATAAAATAAGGTGTTGAGTTTAATTTAATCTACATTCTTCTTATCTATTTGCTTCCCACACATTTCAGATAATGCTTTAGCATTTCTTGGTGCAAAGGTAACAGATTGGGCTATCAACTACGAAATTTATTTAAGTTTGTCATCTAACTATTGCCCACAAGGTAATGGGTTAGCTGAAATTACTAACAATAATCTCTTAAGGATAATAAAAATAACACTCAAAGATAACCAAAGAGCTTGGTATCTAATGTTAAATTCTGCACTGATGGCTGACATAGTTAATCCTAAAATATCATTTGGCAATTCACCATTAAAACTTGTTTACGGAAGAGAAGCAAGAATGCCTATTTAAGTTGAGTTACTTGCTATAGATTTGCTAGATCAAATGGACCATCCTTAGAATGAACCATTGTAGGTTCATTATGTAGAATTAATGGAATTACAAGAGCTAAGAGATCAATTTCATCTGAACAGGGAAAAGAATCAGAAATAGATGAAGAAAACTTTTAATAAGAAGGTTAAGTCCAAAATCTTCAATGAAGGAGATATGGTGTTGAAGTGGGATGTTGATCATTCAAATCTAGGAAGAGACACGATGTTCGATATAATCTGGAGTGGTCCTTACATGATATTAGCTTGCAAAGAACATAATGTTTTTTAGCTCTTAAGGCTGAATGGAGAGGAACTTCCCATCCCTATGAATGGTATGCTTCTGAAACACTGTTATTAAAAATTGTACAGTGGTTGTTTAGAGTAGGATTTCCCTTCAATAACTATAGTTCCTCACATTGTAATGTTTTTTTAATTTAATAAAGTACATGTGTGCACGTGATCTTGTTTACAAGATCCTTCTAGTTTTAGTTTGTTTTGGAAGGGTTGAACCTTCATAAATGAAAATATTGATTACATGCTTTGGACTCCATGCCCAATGGACAAGATAAAGGCATTGGTTTACAAGCTAGTTATAAGCTTTCCCCGTAAGATCTCTAGAAATGTTGAAAAATTTTGCACTCGTGAAAACATGGGCAACTCAAAACTTTGTTACAATAGATGGAACTGGTGAAATGAACCTATGCTAGGGGATTTTATTTCAGGTCAATATTTTTTTGTTGGATTAATTAATGATTACATAAAATCTATAGCTATGTGTGTTGTTACAAAACGAAACAGATCACATAGTTTGTAATTTCATGATTATCTTTTGCAGAGAACACAAATCCCTGAAGGACAGATGTGTTATCTTGATGAACACATGAAAGTGTAGAATAGATGAAGTGTTAATTTTTGGAACAACAATCATAATTGCAGATTGCAGCAGTCAGAGTTCATTATTAAAAGTTATAATTACTTTTAAGGTTCTTTCATTCATGATTAAGACATTCAATTATATTATTGACTTGTTTAATTCATGATATAATCCATATAGAAAGATGAAATGCAGAAATAAATACACAACTCGGTATCAGAATTATATGTTTTATTCATAAAGAATTTCAAATTTTCCCACACAAGCCATGGGATATACCTCAAAGTAAATTACAACTACTTAAGTAAGAGGTGCATATATATGAAAAAGAAAATAGAGGAGTATAAAATAACCCATCATTGCCTTGGGTATATTTCTTTTCGGTTGATGCATTTCCATCCTTGCTCCATCTTCATCTTTGCTCCTTAGTAAATGGCACTCTACCTGCAAAATAGAAAAGAAATATTTTCAATATTGAGCTCAAGGTTGATCCATATTCCTATACTATCTAAATTTGTGCAGGTAGATCTCTTAACAAGATGAGGTATAAGTTACATGAGGATCAAAGGCACAACGTATAAAAGCACTATTCTTTAGTAGCATACATTATTCACTCATTTAGAGAGAAGGAAGAGAAAAGTAAGGAATAAAAGAGAGGCCAAAAAGTGTAATATTTTCTAACCAATTTATCTAATGGGAAAATATGGGTAAGAAGAAAAAATTGATACATTCTGTAACTTGAATAAATATTTAATAAGAAAATAATTTGGATGTCAACATCTCAACAAAGCTTCAATGTTCAACATGCAGGAATTGTGAAAGAAAAAATTTAGAAATAACATGTCCTGTCAATGTTCTCAAATAAGAAAGTTGTAGAAAGGCCAAACAATGAGGGATCAGGTAGAAACATTACTGTGAGAAGTGATTAAAAGAACCAATTTAAGTTCAAAAAAAACTTTCAAAGGCTACAAGATCCAATGTGATAAATGCAATTAACCATACAGTCATAACCAAAAAAAGGGATAACTTGGAGCTATATCTCAGAAGGGAGATCAAATAAGACTTTCAGAGAGAATTATTGAAATATGAGTACACATAAAGCTACTTCACAGCTATAGGATAAAGTCTCAATCGTAGAATAATGCACACAAAACATACAAAGTAGGAATTACAAAAAAACATCTTAATCAAGGCTCATGCCTTCTAATGGAATTAAAATAGTGAGAAACTATTTACAACTTATAGGAGGCCACATACAAGGTTTCAAAACCAAATATCAAGAATTACAGTTAAATTGAAGGTATATAATTTCTATCGAAGAGCAAAGGCCATTTGGAATAAATTCATGCTAATAGATGAGATGAAACCAAGTTACCTTAACAAAACCATCAACTAATGGATAAGATTCAGATGAACAAATTGAGTTTAGATAATGCAACCATAATAGTCAATGATGTTATTACTAAAGAGCTCAAGTATACATCTGACTGAAAAGTAGAGAGTTATAGAGATTGAATATTCCTTCACCAAAATAATGGTTGTAAAGAAAATCCCAAATGGATAGGAAATCGATAGGCCAATGAATCTTCACACTTCATTAATATGACCATGTTTTTCGTAGGCCAAAGTGAAACTTGAAAGATCATTAATAGTGGTTACATCAATGTGAAATGGTTTGAATCAAGTATATGGTAAAAGGATGATGAACAGAGTATAATTTTGTTCACCTAAAAGGACCATGTAATGCATATACAAAGAAATTATAGAGTTCAGGGATCTAACATAGTTTCATACAGTTATCCATTATGGCCAAGTTAAAGGAACGAGTTATCCAAAAAAAAAAATTCAACAAAATCTTCCATAATACATGCACAAAGGAAGAATACATACTTTATGAGATTGAGTAATCCTCTTACCTTGTTCATAAAATCCGAAAAAAAAATTCCATGACAAAGAAGAAATCACTCACGAAGTGTCAACAATGGCAGTGAAAATTTTGCCGAAGCTTTGCTGCTAACTAGAACCAGAGGAAAATGAACTTGAGTTAATTTTTCATTTTACATATCCCAAACCAAACATTCCCTAGTAACCCTAACTCATTCAATTTATTCAATCAATGGTGGAAATAAAATGGTGGGGCAAATCAATGCTCAAGAATCCATCACAAAAACCCATGCTAATGACCACTCAAATCAACAGTGAGATCAATTAGGGTTTTCCTCATCAAATACTAGAAACATTTCCACTTTAAAACTCAAGTAAATAAAATCAATGACAGTAACTAAAAATAAACAAAGATCAATTGCTAAGAGTAATGCTCATATCTACCAGAGACCCCAATAAATGCCAAGAGGATTGACAGTTCATATAAATCCAAAAAGAGAAGATCAACGGATGAGAGGGCCCAAGCCTTTTAGACAAGTGTTAATGCACTTTTAAAAATATCACATGCCATCACATACTCTCACGTAAGATCAACGACAAGGGAGAATCCTTGAGGAATTAACGGTCACAGACAAATCTTAGTGGCCAATGTATTAAATGCAAAGTTCCAACGTAGAGTACAAAGGGTCGAGGTATCGTGGGAAGGGACCCCTTTTGAAGTAAACCAATGATTTCAAACTTACTTTAGACTATACCATAGTCTATGTCATAAAATAATCAAAGGTGTCTGACAAGTAAATTACAATGCAATGATCATCAAAAATGTCGCCGAGTATTATAATATGACCCATGTATTAAGTCAAGATGCCAAATCAAACCAAGTGTTATAGCCAATCAAAGAAAATTCTCAATGATTTTTAAATCATATTATATGCCACAGTAAAAGAAGACAAATGCATGGAAAGAGGTCAACATTAGTATAGCATAAGGATCATGAAAGAGGCACTTTTGGAACTTACCTTAATGACCTTATTATCTGCAAAAAGGAGAAATTATTATGCACATTCCTATAGGTAGTCCCTAAATTGTAGATGATATATGTTACTAAGTGTTGAGAGATCAAAGGAATTCTTCTACATAGAGATATTATGTTCCATGTGCATCTAAGGAGGTAAGTGGATTTAAACTGTAGATGTCACGTCAACAATAAGATGATAAATTTGTATGAATTGGAGAATACTTTCTCATCAAACAACATTTATTTTTAAAATTATTCACCCATGCTTTATTAAAAATAGAACAGTCAACTGTAGTTTGACTGAATGGTATTTTTGTAACCAAAGGCTATTAAAGCCTCTTTATATTAGCATGCTTTATATTTTCCTTTATTTATTTAATAAATAAAATGTAAAAATAGGATGCATGGGTGAGTACAATTTTATCCTATTCTTTCGAGGGGTGGGATGAATTAAATTGCTATATATTGGGTGCAATAGCAATCCCAAAGGAGGACTTTACTTTTAGACACATGAGTACTAAAATAGATTTTGCCAGTTTTTCCCTTTGAATGAGAAGTATATTCTTCCTTTCCAATTATTTGCATTCTTGTGTATTTTCTATTAATCTTGTGAATGTTGATATCCCTGATTAATCATCTTACCCTATTGGCAATTTATGTAATTTTTGTATAATATTATTTTGCATGTTTAACTTAACAGTATTGTTGTGATACTTTCCCTCAATACATGTTTGCCTTGAATATTATACAGAAAAATGTTTTTTTTGCATCAAGAATTCATTCCTATATCAATTGTGCATGTGCTCAGTCAAACACCGCATGCTAGTTTGGTGTATCACCCTAGTTTTGTATCCATTCTATAGTCGTCGTTTACCCTCAAACCCCATAAACTTAGTTTAGGATACATCAATAAGGAACTGGCCTTAATACCAAAGAGTCACCTCAAAATAGGTATGCTCACATACCTAAGGCGTTTCCATTATATCTATGAAAGAGGGAGATAATTTTTTCAAACTTAGAACACCTGAAACTATCTCTCTATAGGGTGCACTTTCGAGAGATAACAAATAAATCAATCTAGTTGAGAATATGAGAAGCCACACAAACCAATAATATGGATTATGTCACTCCCTAAAATGTATGTGTTAGCAATTTTCAAAGACAAAAGACCTTATTACAGTGATGTATGGATACCTTGTGCTTTAATAAGGACTATTTACCCTAAGAGGAAGCTCTAAATTGTATGACAATGTCAGTAAGTAGTCCCTTCTCTCTCATGACATATAGGTATTGGTTGTATGGTGAGTTTCTCTTTGCAGTCTAATATAATATCTATCCTAAGGGACATCCATTTTCCTCAACAAAAGGTCTCCAATGATTTAAACAGGGGATAGTGATATGTGTTTTGCCCTTATCATGAAGAGTCTTTAGAATACTACAATAATGTTACTTGGTAATGTTGGTATCTCAGTGTAAATAGTGTAAAGGTCTTCTTGAGTTTCTTATAGTATGTGATCTAAGAAAAGTTGACTTATTCTGTGTCATATTCACTGTTTATTTGCAACACCGTTGTATCATCCCTCATGAATGATTGGTCAAAGGAGATCAATGGTGAAATCATCTTGAGAAGAAGTGTATATTTCTATGATATTTCATGGTATGTTCTGAGTATGTGGAAATCTTGCATTTATAGTCAAGACAATGGACATAAAAGTGTGTACTTATCCTAGATGTCGTATGAAATTTCATGAAGCTACAAGTGTCCTTGATGAAGTTTGAAAGTTCTCTTGAATGATGGCATTGTTGCATTGTCTTAGGTAGAGACTTGAAGGGTTTTTGGTTTTGATCTATACTGTGATAAATTGACAAGATGCCAATCTGTATGTATGGATTATCAATCTCTACGAAGGAAGAAAATGTTATTATGTAAATCCAATAATTCTTATAAGGATTTTGATTGTGTTTCTAAGGGGATGTAAATGTTCCAAAATGTGAAAAGATCTAGAAGTTCAAGTTTAATAGGAAATTAAAGAGGCTCATGAGTTTAGGAAGTATGAAGTTATAACAGTGAACCTATGAAACATATGACATCCTACAAGCTCGAATAAGGGTATGTATATATCATTAAATACTTGTTCCATAGTTCTACGTAGTTATATGCAAAATAAAAAAAATTCTCAGTAGGAAATCAGTGCTTGGCTCTTGATCAAGTAAACTCAAATGATTGTGAAAGGTTAAAGTTGAAATATGAGGTTATTGTTTCTCTTCTATGCGATTTTATACATGAAGAAGATACTAAAATAATCTGTGAAAGACCACAGGTCATGAGATAAGTGTTGTAAGTGTTGAGTGAAATTAGAATGTCCATAAAAATGAAAAATAGCTTGTTATAGGCACATGAAGGAATTAGAGTTAGAGTGTATTGATTGATGACTTAATGATGGTCAAGGTATATGGTAGTTATCTAAATAAGAAATATTTATAATTTTATCTCACTTAGAAGTTAAAGTTTCTACAAGAAAAATGAATCAGATATGGAGAACTTGAGCTAAAAATCAAAATTATGCACCTATAGGACAAAGAAAAAGGTTTCTTGATACTAATGGAGACTCAAGTTTTAAAGAGTAAGGATGTATTTTTTAAGATATAAATGGTCCTTAGGACTTATTGGGTTTATATTATGAAACCCTTGAGAGTTAAAGTTAGAAAAAATGAAGATACCTACTGTGATGACTGAACTTGTTGACAAATGAGGTCTCAAAAGATCTCTAGAGCTACATTCATAACATCTACAGTTAGGGAGAAGGTATTTATCTTAGGTTACAAGAAGTGTGAAGGAATTTTCTTAGTGAAGACAATGAAATTCTCTTAAAGGAGAGGTACAATTATATGATACAATGCTCTGTGTTCAATATGCGTATGAAGAGTTTCTATGATAATTAAGTACGTTTCTGGAAATTGATGCAAGCAGGAAAGAAGCAGAAAGGTGATGAAGGTGTAGGATTGTCTAATGTCAGAGGTCTATGAAATCATGTGCATAACCAGGGTGTGTTTTCATGTCCCTAATTCAAATATACGTCATAGGTACAAAGGTCTACATAATTTCCATAGTAGGTGAATAATTTGTTTATGCCTTAAACAATAGGGGGAGTATTAGGTAAAGCTTGAAGAAGATGGATTGGGTATTTTAAAAGAAAATTAGGTATGGTATGGAATCATATTCCTTTGATTAGATGGCGTTGTCTCTTAAATGCAATATGATAGTCTAACATGTCTATAAGAGACTGAAATGGAGCTTTAGGACTTTTTCACAGTTGCAAAGATGATTTCTTATCATGGTAAGAGGGGGAGTCTCTCGAATTTATGCCTAGGAGGTAGGTATAGTGGTCTTGATTCTAGGGGAAGTATATTTTGGCTAAGTCAAAGCATGACTGACCTGTAAATGCATGTTGAAATTGGTTATTTCTTCTCTAAGAAGACTATTTTGGACTTTTAGTATAGCTCTTAAGTATAGAAGTATGAAGATGATTTGATTTACAAGATTGTAATCTAAGGAATGTGTTTCATTATCAATATTACTAGATTAATGATGAAGTATGGTATTTTATTTCCTTTTTGGAATGTTAATGGTGTTGAATCCTATGTTTCAAGGCTACTATAGTCATCTCAAGATATTCAAAATAGGGTTATAAGTTGAAAGTTGCTTGTTTGCATGCCTAGTGGATGTTTCATGATGGTTTTAGCTCCTAAAAGGTATGATCTTATCTCTTTCATCCCTTACAAATAAATTCATATTTTGGAAGTTCTCTTTCTAAGGCGAGCCTGTTTCTTACATGCCTAAAATGAAGGAAAAACTCAATTTTTTTGGTTAGAATAAAGAAAATTAGTCAATTTGAGACCTTTGGTTGATGTTTCCAACCAAAGAAATGAGGTATGAAGCTCATTGAGTTTAAGATGGTAAGCTACTGGTATGAAGTTTTCATAAGTGTAAAAAGAGGGGAAGTTTAACATGTTTTCCATTAGTGAAAGTGGGAAAGACTGTTCGGGAAGCATGTTCACATGATTTATAAGATGATTTAAGGGTGTTTTGGAACTCATAGTAGTGGCATGGTTCAGGTACAGGTGTTTCACTTGGTTAGAGGTATTGATTGAGAACGAGAATATAAGCTTAGAGGTGTGATAGTGTGGATTGGAGCCATTTGAGCTCATGAAAGCATGAAAATAGGTATATAATAACATATGAGGTATTTTTTGGTGATTTTCAAAGGTTTTATGTTGAATAATTGCATTATTTAAGTTGACCCTAGTTGATATTATGAGGATCTAGCATGTAAACATAGGTAAGTCTTAGTGACTAGAGATATTGAGTTATGGAATTACTATTATTATGATTGGATATGTTATAAGGATGATTCATGATGCTCTAAGAAAAAATTCATGTTCCCCTGATATGTATTTTTCAAGTTATGAATGATTTTGCTAGATAGGGTAAGTAACAGGTGAAAATCAAGCGTTAATTTTAATTTCTAATGCTTATTGTGAATAGTGAAATTTCCATGGGACCTTGTAGATTTAAGGAATTATTATAAGGTGACTTTATAAGGTTTCATAAAAATAATGAGGTAATTTTAGTGTCATGTTTTTATGAACAAATGTTATGAAGGTAAAGAGGTCTAAAACCCTAATTAAACCCTAGCTAGCAGTAGTTGGAAAAAAATGAATTTTTGTGACCCTATTTTGATTGATTAATTAAAATTAATGATTTATTGTTTTATAGGAATCATTAGGATTTCCATTATTGTATTGTTTTAGTCATGGTGATCAGTGGGCCCCACCTCAATATAGAAGTTTCTAAAGAAGAAGGTTTTAGGATAAGATGGTGAAATGGAGTAGCATGAATAATTGATGGTGCATGATTACTGGTTATTTTTATTGATGTAAATAGAGGTTTAAGACCATCTTCAAGAAGTTTCATGAAGTTTTTGAGGTCCAAATAGGTTGACTGGTCAAAGGGCAGTTTTTGGATCTCAAATAGAAGGGTCAAGTAAAATGGTCATCACTTGAGCTATAGGTCGAATTTTTGGATGATTAAAGTTGTGATGGAAATAAGATTCATAGATGTTTCCATTTTTATATTTATTAATCATTACTAGGTAATTTTACTTGGTTTCTAGGTCATTATTTTTTTACGAATATTTTTGACAGTTTAAGACATGATTTGTTCAGGTGAAAATTTGATGTTGTTTCAAGTATGTGATGGATTGGGTAATGCTTTCTATCACCTGGAATTTGAATAGGGATTAATTTTTCATCCAATGAATACATTGGGAGGTCTTGTATGTATGTATAAATAATTTTATGAGCTAACATTTGGTAGCAATGTTTTTGGCAGCTTGATCTCATTAAGGTAAAGGTTGTTGTGGTTTGAAGTGAAGGACATTTACTGAATTATAACATACTTATATAAGTTTTCTATAGGTTATTCCATTTATTTTGAGTGGTCACATGGCATGTTTTGTTTTTATTATAATTTTTTTTATGATAAGATGATGTTTATTGTGTGTTTAAGGGTGAAGGAATGAACTGTTTTAAGAAATGAAAAGGGAATTGGGCCCGGTAAATGTTTTTTTTTCATATTAATTGATACAATGTATAAATGTTTAATGATATTTTAAATTCATATCTAAGGTGTTTTTGGTAATGAAAAATTATGGTACAAATGTTAGGGCATTTTTAAAGAATATGCCCATGGGGTTTTGATCCATTTTTGGCACATGTATTGAGGGTTTTAGCAAGGGTGAAATATTTGGGTCTTATGTAGCTGTTGTAATTAAAATATTTTAATTCTATGTAATTTTAAGGGACACAATTATGGTGATGGACTGACTTCTTTTGGTTCAGAAGGAAGAAAAGTATATTTAAGTGCTTGTTTGGTTCATTTTTGAATTGGTTTTCTTCGAGGGAAGAAGTGCGACCTAGAGGAAGATATTTCTTTAGTAGGAGAGAATGATTTTAAGGATGAGGATGATAATGACATGTTGAGGAATATTATAGAGCATATATGTGTGCATGTGATTAGAGATTTTAGAAATGAAGAAAGAGTAAGATTATGAGAGATTGAAAACCTGGTGTGTGAGCTAGGGTTTGTGAGCTAAAATTGTGATTTCAATGAATTATGGTAGTAGAGAAACAAGAGATAAGATATAATTATGTGGGTGAGTTGGTGTGTGGTCATCCCTAGAGGTTTTTAGCCTCCTTTTGGAGTGATTGCTTCTATAGTAACATGTTAAAAAAGATAAAATAAACAAAATTTAACAAATGGGATAATTGGGAGTTGTGGTGAGGAGGAAGTTGGGGTTTTTAATTTTGGCAGGAGGGAGGTGTGAGGCAGTGAGTGTCAGGAGAGTTACAGGTTATGGGTTCTATGAGATATTTTCAAACCTTTGATTATCCTTGACAACAATACAAGCACTTTAATTAGAATTTAAGGCATTAAACCATGTTGAAAACCCAAGTTCACATTACAACTTTAGCAGAAATTTGACAGTGCAGTGAGGATGGACATGAGGGCATCTCTAAAAAAATAGGAAATTTTGTAGTATTGAACAATGAATGAATGGGGTAATTTCTCTTGGTATATGAATATGGCATCATACATGAGATAGGGATTCCTCACGAGATAGTCACATTCTTTCACTTGTGCAAAAAACAGATCTCCAACCTAGTCAGTTTACATATGCCCACATACTCCCAGCATGTACCAATAAATTCAAGATTTGTAACAAGGTATGGATGTCCAACAAAGCCTAAAATGATATAGGATTTACGTAATGTGTTGTAGTCACTAGGGAGGAGCCTCCTTCCCTTTACCACATACTCCCAACCTATGTAAAAAAAGGAGACCTCTGACCCAGTAGATGTAAAATTTTTCCCCTTGTGGATGAGATGTGGTCTTATGGAACATGCGATGACCATGTAAGCTTCTTTTTTTGTTTATTTAAAATCCAAGTGGGAAAGCTTAGTGTAAAAGGGTTGTAAATACTTTGATGGAAGTGTTTTGTTTATAGAATTCAAACTAGAAATAAATATTATATCTATTTGGTTAACATTCGTTGTGGTGCTAGCTATCTTGAGGAAACTCTAAAATTGTCATCAAAACCCCAATCAAACATGTGGTGGGTTTTTGGTTATGATTCTTTCGTACCCTTGAATAACACATAAGAATACAGAGTTACAATAATTTATGGAAAATTTTCTTATGAGGTGGATCGTCAAAATGCTATAACTTATGTTTTATGTCAAATATCTATATATAAGGAGAAAAATCAATCAAAAGGGTTCTTTTTATTGAAATAAATGTGAAAGGAAAGTTGATACAAAATCTCCTTATAAGTATGACTCCTGGAGTTTCTTGTTTGAATAATTTTGTGATATGCACATATTTGTGTGAGGGGATTTTTTAAAAGAGATTTCTCTCCAAATAGAAACCTAAAGGTGGTCTAGAAATGAGAGATTAACTACTAAGAATCTAGAGGGAATTTGATTTTTTTTTAGGCTTTGGGTTGGTATTCAGAGCCACTCTGGCAGATGATATAAAAGATGCAAAAAAATATTGATTGGAAACTTCCTACAGATGGAAAGATAATTCAAGGAAAAGTGGAGGCTTTTTCAAGAGCCCAACACAAAAATCTCAGGTCCATGCAAGGGTATTTCTTACACAAGAATGACCACTTCCTAATTTACTCTTACTTGGAAAATGGAACCTTGAATTATTGGTTACATGAAAGGCCAGATGGAGGTGTGATACTAGACTGGTATAACAGGATAAAAATAACTATAAGGATCAAAAATTGTGGGAACAATGTGATACATCACACCTAAATATGGACAGTCATGGTTAGCCACTCTCAAAGTTGATGTTAACAAATTTGGTGTTGTCATCCTAGAGCCCCATACCTGCTTTGTTTGTCATTCCCAAGCATGGTTCATCTCTCCTTGTATTCTATAATTTTGGTTCTTTAGTGGTTCATTTGCAATGAAATAAAATTTTAAAATGTAGAATTATCATAGAATTGATAGTTTTTAAATAAAATTGTTATCAAAACCAAAAGATGTCATACCATAGCTTGCACAATTAAAATATTCCTCAGTAAAAAAGCATGAACTCAAACCATAATTTTGAGATGATCTAACAAACATCCCTAATGATACTAGATTTCTTAAGTACTTATTTTTATTGACAAGTTAAAGTTTAGTCCCTGTAAATATGTTGATTGCTCCCTTGTTAAAAAAAATGAAAAATCAAACTTTTGGGGGACTTGCAAAATAAACTTTGTAACTACAGAAAGGAGATGTCAAGTTTCCTACGTGTAACTTGTTATGTGAGGAGTCACCCCAATCCTTAAATCAACCTCGAATTATATTATGTGATATTTTTTTTGATACCCTTCTTGGAGCCCTGTTACAGCATTTTACAGTTGTAAGAAGTTGCTAAATTTGAAAATTTGGGTTTCTATAATGTCGTTGTTTGGAAATCGTTTTCTAGTTCTTAGTCCCATCGAATCTGATTAATTATTCATATATGTGGGAAATTTTAGGAAATTTACTGTGGTTTTTTCATCCATCAAATTTCAACTTTAGACGTGATTTTATGAGCCTCAAGAGAATCTTTGGATCGTTTGCAACTAGCCCAATTATGTCTTATGGCCACGGAAAGCTAGCTGATAGTCGTAAGTTCTTCGCTAGTTTTGAATTGTGTCTTTTCCTATGAACTCTTGGTATATACGTGGACACATAGATATTTAACCATGGTGTGTTTACTCATCAGAAGACAACATTTGAAAGTGGTTTCTTAGCCTCCGAGCTTGATTTGAACATTTTTGTAGCTAACAGGAAATTGCAAAAAGAGAGTTATAGGATCCCTGTTGGTTTGTCAAATCACCATGGAAACTTTTTGACAGATGTAAATAATTGTTTCAGACTCTATAGTGTAACTTGTTGTGTGAAATAGAACTTTTGAGAAAAAGGTGTTTCTTTGTCTTCCTTTCTCTTTCTCTCTCTTTGGGTACGAAATGAAGTGAAAAGAAATGAAATGGATACATGTTTCTAAATATTTTCCTTTCAAATCCAAATTATAATTATTATTATATGTAAATGAGAAACTAAAGACATTAATTATGTTACATTAGGGTGGATTCCATGCCAATGAATTATCATTGATTTCATGCTCATGATTTTGCAAGATGTAAGAATGATGGTGAAAAGGCAATCTATAATTCATTATTTATTATTGTAATTTATATAGGTCATTGTAAAATGAATATATGTATAATGTAGTCTTATGTTACAGAAAAGTTATATTTGAAATTTGCTAATATGTATAAGATACTAGTTTTATGGATATCTTAGGAAATGTGCACCTAATCATAGGTTCAATTTGATTCATAGTTACGTATGGTAGAAAGGTTTGATATAAATATCGTAAATGAATTTGAAGTTAATATCTTGTAATGCATTTGCAGTGTTCAATAAAGGATTGATTAATTAGTGTGTTGTATTCTTACGTTTTAAATGTAATTAAGAGATTTAATCGCAACACTCAACCCTAGTATAACATTCGTGAATAACATGTCTCTTACCATAGAATAAATTGAAACCGTAGAATGAACTTAAACTTTACACTCGATGGAACCTCCTATTTTAGGTAAATATAACCCCTATTTTGAGTTTACCATCATTGTCATAATGTTTAGTAGCATCATCGTGAAACCATCAGTTAGGAACGACTTTATCAAACGTATCTATAGTAATTTGTCCCCTTATAGGATTGGTTATCATGTGTGTCTTAAGGAGAATGTGTTCCCTTTAGGTCTAACTTACGTGTTAGGTGATAGAGATCACCCACTAGCCTTGAAAAAACATTAGGAGTTGGTATTATTTGATGAAGTGAATATTTAACACTTTTTGTACCCTCCCTCTCATTCTAGCCATATTATTTTGCAAAATACTATCATGCTAAAATATAATTAATCCTCACAACTAAATTTTTTTGTACTCCACCTTAATCTGATCTATAATAGGGTGTAGATCCCTGAGTGCAAATTGAAATTTAATGAAACCTCATTCGATTTAGAGGTTATCTTGTGGGTAGAAAATGGTAAATAGGTCCTTGCAAACAAAATTTATTCGAATATGTTTACTTTAGAGAACCCATGGAACCAGAATATTGGTCCTATAATCCCTTGTTATGAACTTTTATGACATTAAGAATAAAATATAAGAGTAAAGCATATAAGAGTAAAAAGAGATTTTAGGTTAGGAATAATGTCACTCTTCGATCCTTATAACTCAATCAAACATTTTCATATGTTACAAAGGATATGAATTGTCTTTGGTGAGATCAAACTTCGAGAAAACAAATGATGTATAAATCTAAATACAATTTATTGATGTGGAAATGTTGAATTGGTTAAACAATTTATTGAACTACATTAACTATGGTAGAGAAATAAAGATTCCATGATCAAAGAATGTTTATGGGAAAAAATTATCTTGATACTAAACCCCCCCTTAGATCTTAATACTACTTTCTTAGATCAAGTAAGTTTCACTTGACTTGAAAGGGTAAAATCTAAAAATTGTATAAAATTTTGAAAAGCATATCTTTAACATAAGAACAAGAGAATTAAGTACTTTGTATGAATTTTGAAATATGCCAAATAGTTAAGTAAGTTGTGGAAATTTTAGTAAAGGATAAAAATCCAACTTGAAATGGTTGATCTATGAATTAAATATAGAATATATTTAAGGATTTTTAGGTGGTAAAAGGAGAAAATTATCCTTGCACAAAAATGTTTGTGGAATGTTAATTATAACTAAGATGCAATTAAGGAAACGAAGTGTTGTGGGTTTGCCAATCTTTGAGTCCCTTTCTTGTGTTTGGGTCATTGCTAGTATTCATGTTTTTAGGAAAGCGTGGCATTGACATGTCTATGGTGTTGTCATGTGCCTATGTGAATCGATGAATTCTGTAAGCATCTGATGTGTTGTTGAGTTTCTCTTCTTAGAACTGTTGTGCTATTGTAAAGTGAGTAATGTAAGAAAAAAAATTATCCTGGTAATTTTACTGTTATAATTTTTTATGTAAAATGTCGACATTACATTTGGTATTAGAGCAAGGTTCATGCTCTTAAACCTCTTGGACAGATTAGAGTTGTAATGGTGTTGCATGATGGTGGTGGATATTAGAAGAGTAATGTGATATAAGTGTGATGTGAACTATGTCATAATTATGATATTTTGAATGCACATGTTGTGTATGTCACTGAGTGCATATTGTTGTCATGTGTATGTGTTTTTGATGAGAGTATTCTCTTTTTTTTGTGGATTCTATGAAGATTTCATGTGTGATGTATCATCTTGTTGTGTGTAAAAAAATGTTATTGTGGATTTCAGAGTGTTGGAGCATTTTTACATTATGTGATATGAATGTGTATCAATTTATTGAATGATGAAATTGGTGTAAAGTGAGTTGGATTTTATCATGATGTCATCACCATGTTGTGATGAATCGTGTGTGTCACCATGTTGTAATTGCAATTGACTGTATGTTGTAAGGTTATAAATTGTGTTCCTCATACGTATAATTCATGTAATATGTGATGGTTCATGTCGTGAATTAGGGGAATATGGTGAGTGTATGCTCCCCATTGTATAGTAATTGCAATTTTGGTACAAAATTTGGTAATGTGATGTACCATAACCCATGAAATTAATGATTTTGTTCTACCTTGTATATATACCATGTGTAGGCCGCTATGGTTAATTTGTGTGGATCATCATGGTGTTAGTGATGTAGGTATGTGTTATGTTGTGGATCCTACACTAACCGAAACTAAGGGAAATTGGTAAAAGGTGTATGTTTGGAGTGAGGAAATGTGTACCATTGACCAGTCACTCGAGCCGAGTACAAGATAGGAAGTGGAGCCTTATATAGGTTGAAAACCCACTTTTGTTCATTTGGTATGTGTGGCACTTGTTCAATGGGTGTCATGTATATTATGTTTTGCAGACACCTTAGGCCCAGTAGATGGTGACTTGTACTCCTTTCTCTCTCTCGTTATGGTTATCATATGGATTCAGCCTAGGTGATTTTGACTATGTTGAGCCTTGTCAAAGTGGCGGTGGGATTATTTAGACAAAGATGATGATAGTTGTATTATTGATATGATATTTTACGAGCTAAGGATCGATGTTTCTGAGTGCCAGCAACTCATTGAGTACCCCCTAGGTGGGTGTATAAGGCCACATAGTTATCGTAATGTGTTATTCCTATACATATATTTTATTCGTAAATCAAACACTTTCCCTTTTCTAGCTAGAACCAACAGTTTCTTAACTAACATGTTCTTGTATTTTGGGAATTTATTTGGTTGTTGTAGTACAATTCAGATTTTGTACTAACAATGGTTAATTAGCCATTTTCTTTTCTTAGTTTTAAATTCTGTACCATGTTTAAAATTTGTATAGTCTAGCCCAAGGATTGGGATTGTTGCCACTTGGCATTTGAAATGGATTGTTATGTTGGTTCTAATGTTGTAATGTGTTACAATAGGGTCTTGATATTCACCATGGAGTGGTGGAACCTATGGACCCACTTTGTTGTATGGGGGTATTCCCCAAGGAGTTATAGATAACTAGTGGGTTGTTGAACCATGATTTATTATGTCACTTGGATTAGAGGTATCTAGACTCTATGCACCTAGAGCCATAGGGTGACTGACCTATTTTGATGGAGCCATAAGAGACTTGAGGGAGGAATGAGAGACTTGAGGGAGGTATAAGAGAGTTGAGGGAGGCATAAGAGACTTGAGGGACCCATAAAAAACTTGAGGGAGGCATAAGATACTTGAGGAAGCCGTAAGAGACTTCAGGGAGGAATAAGAGATTTATGTGGGTGTGATTGATTCTTTGGGAAGCATATGGAGTTTATTTGTGATGCTTGGAAGGTATATGTAGTTTTTTTGTGATGTATGGGAGGTATATGCAGTTGTCTTATGCTTTTATAGGTATATGGAGTTTTTTTGTAATGTTTTGGGAGGTGTATGGTGTTGGTTCTTTTATTTATGTGTACTCGTGTGAGTCTGGTCATGTTTTGTGATGTTAAGGATTGATGCTCCTCATTGAGGGTATGTTTTGACCCATTTTTGACAATATGTAACTATAGTTATTGTCCCAAGTTGTGTGAAACCTCTATAAGTGTACCTGTTGGGAATTTCATGTTGAAGTAGTCTACATATGTTATGGTTACTATTGTGTCGGGATAACATGTGTGACAAGTATTATGTTGTGAGAGCTATGTATGTTTTGTCCATGGGTTATTTGAGTTCTTCTGATTTGATAAACCATGGAAGTATGTATAATTAAGTCATGTGAACCATTAGTGTTTTTCTGGTCCCGGATGTGGTCTTCTGACGTCACTTCTTTTGGGTACCTACGAACATAAGAAAAATAAAATATTAGACAATGAAATACTAATAATTAAGATAAATAAATTATTTCAAGGAAAATACTAAGTAATAAAGTAAAAGAGAAGTGTGAATCATCACAGAACATTAAAATTTAAGATATTTCTAAATTTAGTTTGATCCATTGTGGTTGTGTTGTATCGACCAGTTGTTTTGTTAAGCGACTTGTGTCCATATTAAATTTCTTGTCTTTTGACCCTTCGAACTTCAATATTGTGTCACATTGAGGACAATTCTCTTATAAGGGGAGGAAAATGTAGTAACACATTAAAAGAGATAAAATAAACAAAAATTAATAAATGGGATAATGGGAAGTGGCGATGAGGAGGAAGTTGGGGTTTTTTATTAGGGAAAGTGGCATAAGGCAGTGAGTGTCTGGACAGTGGTAGGGTATGGGTGTCATGAGATATTTTTAAACCTTTCATTAACCTTGACAGCAATACAAGCACTTTAATTAGAATCCAAGACATTAAACCACGTTGAAAACCCCAAGTTCACATTACAACTTTAGTAGAAATCTGATAGTAAAGCGAGGATAGACATAAGGGCATCGCTCAAAAATTAGGAAATTTTATAGTATTGACCAATGAAATAACGGGGTAATTTCTCTTGGTATATGAATATGCCAGCATAGATGAGATATGGGTTCCTTATGAGATAGTCACACTATTTCATTTGTGCAACAAACAGATCTACAACTTGGTCAGTCTACATATGCTCACGTACTCCCAACCTGTGCCAAATATTTGAGCTTTGTAACAAGGTATGGACATCTGGCAAATCACAAAAATATAGAGGATTTTTTCTAGGTGTTGTAGTCACTGGGGATGAGCATCCTTGCCTTTTCCACATACTCCCACCCTGCATAAAAAAAAAGGAGACCTCTGACCCAGCAGGTGTAGAATTTTTCACCTTGTAGATGAGATGTGGTCTAATGCAACACACCATGACCATGTAAGATTCATTTTTTAAATTTAAAATGCAACTGGGAAAGCTTAGTGGAAAAAGGTTGTAAATACTTCAATGGTAGTGTGTTGTTTATAACATTCCACCTAGAACTGAATATTATGTCTGTTTGGTTGACAATCCTTGCGTTGCTGGATATCTTAAGGAAACTTCAATCTTATCATCAACACACCAATCGAACATGTGGTGGTTTTATGGTTGTGTATTTTTGGTACCCTTGAATAACACATAAGAATACAGAGTTACAATAATTTACAACAACTTTTCTTATCTGGTGGATTGTCAAAATGCTACAACTTATGGTTTCTGTCAAACATCTGTATATAAAGATAATAGTCAGTCAAAAGGGTTCCTTTTACTGAAATAAATATGAAAGGAAAGTTGATAAAAAATATCCTTTTAAAGTTAACTCCCAGAGTTTCTTGTTCGAATAAGTTTTTGATTTCTATGCACATATTTGTGTGAGGGGATTTTCCAAAAGAGATTTCTCTCCAAATAGAAACCTGAAGGTGCTTTAAATGAGAGATTAACTACTAAAAATATAGAGGGAATTAATTTTTTTTAGGCTTTGGGTTTGTATTTAGATCCACTTTGGCAAATGATATAAAAGATGCAAAAAATATTGATTGGAGACTACCTGCAAATGGAAATATAAATCAAGGAAAAGTGGAGGCTTTGTCAAGAGCCCAACACAAAAATATCGGGTCCTTGCAAGGGTATTTCTTACATTGGAATGATCATTTGCTAATTTACAATAACTTGGAAAATGGAAGCTTGAATTATTGGTTATACAAGGCTAGATGGAGGTGTGATACTGGACTAGAATAAAAGGATAAAATAATCTCATAGATAAGAAATTGTGGGAACACTTGGATACATCACACCTAAATATGAGCAATCCTTGTTAGCCACTCTCAAAGGTGATGTGAACAACTTTGGCATTGTGATCCTAGAGCCCCATATCCACTCTGCTCATCGTTCCCAGGCATGGTTCATCTCTCCCTGTCTTCTATAATTTTTTTCTTTAGTGGTTCATTTGCAACAAAATAAAAATTTAAAATGTAGCATTATCATAGAATTGACAGTTTTTAAATAAACTTGTTTCTAAAAAAAAAGATGTCATACCGTAGCTTGCACAATTAAAATATTCCTTGGTAGATAAGCATAAAGTCAAACCATCATTTTCAAATGATATGAAAAACTTCCTAATCAAACTAGATTTCTTCAGTATCTATTTTCAATGACAAGTTGAAGTTGATTCTTTGTGAATATGTTGAATGCTCCCTTATTAAAAAAATATATAAATCACACTTCTTCAAAGGCTTCCAAAATAAAATTCATAACACTAAAAAGAATATGTCAATTTTCCTACGTGTACCTTGTTATGTGAGGAGTCACCCCAATCCTTAAATCGACCTCAAATTATCTTCTATGATATTTTTTTTTATGCCTCTTTTTGAGCCCTGTTACACCATTTTACAGCTGTAGTGATGACAAAGATTGAATGTTTTATTCAATGCCTATCTTAAAAACAAAAGAGCAAGCCAATATATAGGCTACGGGAGGAGAGAAGGAGAGAGGACAATTAGATAAATGTCTACAAACTAAAAATGTATTAAAAAAACTAATGTGCTAACATTCCCCCCCTTAATACATTGCTCTTACAAATGTACCCCCTTAACAAATCAAAATTCACTTTGTCGAGAGGCTTGTTGAGAATATTTGCAACCTGAAAATCAATAGGGCAGTATTGGAGCTGAATTTGGTGGTTCAAGACCAGTTCATGAATGTATTGACATTCGACCTCAATATGCTTTGTTCGTTCATGAAAATAGGATTTTTCACAAGCTTCGACACACCTTGATTGTCACAGTGAATGATGGGAGGTTTCCCTTTAGGAATCCCTATATATGTAAGAATGCGACATAACCAAATCACTTCGCACACAACTCCTCGTGCAATGCAATATTTAGCCTTAGTGGATGAGAGAGAAACAATAGTTTGCTTTTTGATAACCCATGAGATAGGTCTAGATCTGAGATGAAAAACATATCCTGAAGTGGATTTCCTGTCATCAACGGATCCTGCATAGTCCGAGTCCCCATATCCCTGTAAGAAGAACTGAGTGTTCTTTTGATACTCTAGACCAAATTCAATTGTACCTCAGACATATCTCAACACATGCTTTGCTGTTATCCAATGAAATTTCTTTGGATCCTATATAAATCTGGTGAGATAGCTCACTGCAAAGCAAAGATCTGGCCTAGTATAAGTCGAGTAAATGAGACTCCCCATAAGCTTCCTGTAGTGAGTTCCATCTACCTATGGTGAATCTTGGAATCTAGATAATTGTAAACCTTTTTCCATAGGTGTGAACATTGGTTTACAATCTGACATTCCATACTTTTCCAGGAGAGTCTTGGCATATTTCATCTGGGAGACGAAGATATGATTCTTCTTCTGTCTTATCTCTAATCCAAGAAAGTACTGAAGTAACCCCAAATTAGTCATGTTGAAGGAGTTTTCCAGATCATTCTTTACATAATCCAAAATATTTTCAGAACTTCCTTTGGTTACAAGATCATCTACGTATAAAACTGGAATAACAATCTCAGTTCCTACCTTCTTGATATACAAATTTGTATGTGAGGGGCTACGAGTGAATCCATGCTATAATAGGTGATCATAAATTTTTATATACCATGCCCTAGGTGCTTTTTTGAGTTCATAAAGTGACTTTATCAGATGACATAACTTATGTGGTTGATGCTCTTCTACAAACCCTTCAGGTTAGGCCATGTATACTTCTTCTTTTAGATCACCCTTCAGAAAATAACTCTTGACATCCATCTTCTGAAGTTTCCATTCATTTTGTTCTGCCAGTGCACAGACAACTTTGATGGTTTTGATCTTCATAGTTGGTGCAAAGGTCTTATCATAGTCAATTCCTTCTTGCTGAGTATAACCCTTTACAACAATTCATGCTTTGTGTTTGTTGACTGAACCATCTGCCTTATATTTTGTTTTGAAAATCCATTTACAGCCCATGGATTTCTTATCTGGAGGTAGATTGACAAGTTCCCACGTCTAATTCTTAAGTAGGGAATCATATTTAGCATCCATATCCTATTTCCATTTTGGTTGGTCTAATGCCTCACGAACAGTGTCAGGTTCGATGCTATCAACACCTGAACTCATGAGTACAAAATTTACCTCATGTTTGGCTTGACTTCATGTTCTGAATCCTGTAAAAGTACCTGGAAGTGAGTTCAGGTGTGCATTCCTAATAGTATTCTAGATCCATTTCAGAAATTGGTGCTGCTGTTATTGATGTGAAGATGTGTTGTCCAGTGTGCCTACATCAATGAACAAGTCTCCACTCAGCTCTTCTTCTCTCTAATAAAAATCATCTTGCCCATCATCTGGATGTGTGAGCAATCTGTGTGATGAGGTCGATACTGGATCTCCATTGTGTGGCAGTGAGTCAAAGGATGACTCATCACACACACCACATCTCGACTCTCGTATATTTTCTTTGTCTTAGGATCCAAGAGACAATATGCCTTTGAGGTAGTACTATACCGTAAGAGAAGACATGGCAGTGTCTTTGGATCGATCTTATTCCTTTTCTCATCTGGAACATGCATATATGTAGTACAACAAAAATGTCTCAAATGATGGATAGAAGGTTTACGACCAGTCCATTCGATGGTTATGAAGTCGACTCACAAACAAGAGATTTGAGGTCGAACCTAGAACATATAGCACCTTCGTGAGTGTACATCTTCATGTCCCAAGAGGAATGATGACATCACTAATTCCCGTTGCAATATACTCCTGATTATCTACGATGGTGATTCAATCTCTAGTGGGCTGGTCACTCAGGGTATGGAATAACTTCTTATTGCCAATCATGTGTTTGCTAGCACCGAATCAATCAACCAGACACTTTCTGACAACTACGAAGTCTGCGAGACTATGACAATGTCTAGATGAGTTGTGTCTGGAACCTCTTCATCAGAGGTGGCATCCTACTGAGTAGCAATATTACCCTTCTACCTCTGATTATGAGCATGGCGTCAAGATTTTTTGGAATATCCTTGGCCAGAAGTTCTCTCTTCACCAGAGTAGCCATATGTGTGACCGTTGTAATAACAGTTCGCAGTCATGTGCATATCCATGGAGCAAATGTGGCACCATTGATTTGGCTTGTTGTTCTATTGCTTCTGGGGTGGCCACTGTGGTGGCCACTTACAAGGTTACTGCTGTGGATGTTGCTTCTAATTATGGGGGGCTGACTGCCCTTTCTGAGGCTTGTTGCTATGATTTTTCCTCATGATAAGAGCCTTGTCTTTGAAGGCTTCTTGAACATTCTGAATGGCTTCTTCCTGCTGGAGATAATTCACCAGTGTGGAAAAACACACCTCCTGTTGAGTGATGGTCAACATGGTGATCAGTGTCTAAAACCAAGAAGGAAGAGCTTGCAAGGTGAACGGGACTAGCAACTTTTCATTCACTGTTTCACCGAGAGCAGAAATTTCTATGCGTAACTCAGCGACACACCTCAAGAAGGCTTTGACTGATTCACCATCATGCATACTCATTGTGTGAAGCTTTTTCTAAAGATGCAGCTTTTTCGTCAGATTATTGGCTTCATAGATGGTACATAATGTGGTCCATGCCTGAGAGGAAGTGGTTTCTTCCCGAATGTAAGGTTGAACCTCATCAGAAAGGATTAGAGTGATAAGCATTAATTCTTTTGCATCGGCCTTTTCATACTTAGCCAACAAATCAATGTCTATGGGAGGGGCATCTTTGCCAGAAACAATCCCCTAAAGATCTTCAAATTGAAGAATCATCCGCATCTTGGTTTTCCATGCGGCAAAATTTGGCCATTTTTACGACTAGGCATCTGACAACAAAATCTGAGGTGTAGACATTTTCAAAAACTCAAAAATTGTATTTTATTTATTTTTAAAAATGGTTACAATGCTTACTGAAGGAACCTATCCCAAAGATGGGCTCTATAGGCTCATGCAATGAGACGAGGACACTGCTGTGGGAATTTTACTTCACGTTCATCATCTTCATCATAGACACATTCAAGTTCTACATGAATCTGACATGCTTGACATCAAACATCAAATTAAAAATACTCCAATAGTCCTCAGTGCACAATCTCGTCAAAGAGAATATTCTTAGTGTTGCGAAGCTCATTGAACAAAGAAAATAATACTCCATTGGTGTCTTTGTTATCGTTCAATGCCCAAATATTTGGTGCATTGCTCACGGTGCTTTCTACATCCGAAATTTGCAACATACGCGCACACACGGTTTTGTAATTTGCAGGCTTTGCTGGTGTTGGCTTAAATAATGGCCACGTCCAGACAATACCAGTGGTTCCAATGAAAGGTTGTTCAATGAAATTTCAATGTTGTTCATTTCTCCTTGCCAACAACAACAGGTCAATACCACTGTTTCAAATGCAAAGGAAAGGCTGAACTTTCAGAAAAAGAAAAAATTTAAACAATTTCACTACATGCCTCCATGCAGGTCACACTATTTAGCATATATTACTTATACACACACCAATGTCAGAATACATCTCTAGTGTTCCTCTAGATTGTAGTCATATCATGTCATTGAAGATGGATTTCATGCTTAAACAAGAAAAGAAAATTGGTAGTTGTAGTTTCTATACACAATCACGTCTTCAAAGGATTTGAGGGGATTTTTACCCGCTAAATCAAGCTTTAAGAATTCCAATGCACAGGCTACTTTAGTATCCTCACACAAAACTAAAAAATTTGTAGGAACTCTTCCTAAATAGGTTACTCAGATCTTAGATTGGCTCAGATACCAATGATGGAAACTATTGAATGTTTTATTCAATGTCTGTCTTACAAACAAAAGAGCAAGCCAATATATAGGTTGTAGGAGGAGAGAAGGAGAGAGGACAGTTAGATAATTGTCTACAAAATAACAATGTATCAACAAAACTACTGCGCTAACATATAGGAGTCTGCTAAATTTAAAAAATTTGGTTTCGTATCATGTCGCCATTTGGAAATCATTTCCTAGTTCTCAATCCTATCGACTCCAATGAATTCTCCATATATGGGGGAATTTTTAGGAAATTTATTATTTCATGTTCATCCATCAAATTTCAACTTTAGACGTAATTTTACAAGCCTCGAGCGAATCTTTTGATCATTTACAACTAGGCCAATTACGTCTAATGGCCCCGGAAAGCTAGCCACTAGTCATAAAATGTTTGCCAATTTTCAATTTTTTCTTTTCCTATGAACTCATGGTATATAATTGGACACGTAGATATTTAACCTTGATGTGTTTTCTCATTGGAAGACAACATTTGAAAGTGGTTTCTTATCCTCAGAGCTTGATTTGAACATATTTGTAACTAGCAGGAAATTGTAAAAATAGAGTTGTAGGACCCCTGTCGGGTTGACAACTCACCATGGAAACTTTTTTACACATGTACATAACTATTTGATTTTCTATAGTGTAACTTGTTCTGTGAAAGAGAAATTTTGGGAAAATTTTGTTTCTCTTTCTTCCTTTCTCTCTCTCTTCTTAGTTACGAAATGAAGTTAAATAAAATTAAATGAATACATGTTTCTAAGGATTTTTCTTTCGAATGTAAATTATACTTATTATTATATGTAAATGGGAAACTAAAGACATTAATTATGTTAGATTAGGGTGGATTCTATGCCAGCGAATTATCATTGATTTCATGCTCGTGGCTTTGTAGGATGCAAGAATGATGGTGAAGAAGTGATGTGTAATTCATTATTTATTATTGTAATTTATATAGGTCATTGTAAAATGAATTTATGTATAATGTAGTCTTATGTTACAGAAAAGTTAAATTTGAAATTTGCTAATATGTATAAGATGCTAGTTTTAGGGATATCTTAGGAAAAGTGCATGTGAGGTTCAATTTGATTCATAGTTATGAATGGTAAAAATGTTTGATATAAATATGGTAAATGAATTTGAATTTAATATCTTATAGTCCATTAATTTTAGTGTTCAATAAAAAATTAATTAATTAGTGTGTTGTATTTTTACCTTGTAAATGTAATAAAGAGATTTAATCAAAACACTCAACCATAGTATAAAATTCATGGATAACATGTCTTCATGTGTGATCCTTCTTACCATATAAGAAACTGAAACCGTAGAATGAACTTAAACTTTGCACTCGATGGAACCTCCTAGTTTAGGTAAATAAAACTCATTGTTTGAGTTTACCATCATAGTCATAATGTTTAGCGGCATCATCATGAAACCATTAGTTAAGAATGAATTGGTCAAATGTATCTATAGCAAGTGGTCCCCTTCCACGATTCGTTATCATATGTGCAGCAAGCAGAATTTGTTCTCTTCAAGTCCAACTTATGTGTTAGGTTATATAGATCACGCACTAGACTCGAAAGTAGCCTTAGCAGTTGAGATTATTTGATAAAGTTAATATTTAACACTTGTTGTACCCTCCCTCTCATTCTAGCCATATTATTTTACAAAATACTAGCATCCTAAAATATAATTAATCCTCGCAACTAATTTTTTTTGTACTCCACCGTAATCTGATCTATAATAGGATGTAGAGCCCTGAGTGAAAATTGAAATTTAAAGAAACCTCAGTCAATTAATAGGTTAGCTTGTGGGTAGAAAATGGCAAATAGCTCCTTGCAAACAAAACTCATTCAAAATATTTTACTTTAGAGAACCCATGGAACCAGAATCTTGATCATGTAATCCCTTGTTATACTCTTTTATGACATTAAGAATAAAATAAATTTAACATGTGGAATTGTGAAATGCAGAAACATGGGATCTTACCTTGAAAAAAAATCACTTATGGTTCATGTGTATTTTATAATGCTTCAAATCATGTACCTCTTCTAGATGATAGACAAATACTTTCGTAACTCCTTTTGATATAAAACAATGCTAATAATGAGACCATAGTGTGATGTAAGAGTAAAGTATATAAGAGTAAAAAGAGATTTTAGGTTAGGAATAATGTCACTCTTCGAGTCCTTATAACTCAATAAAACATTTTCATATGTTACAAAGGATATGAATTACCTTTGGTGAGATCAAACTTCGAGAAAACAAAAGATATATATAAATCTAAATACAATTTCTTGATGTGGAAATGTTGAATTGATTCAACAAGTTATTTAACTACATCAACTATAGTATGGAAATAAAGATTCTGTCACCGAAGAAACTTTATGGCAAAAAAAGGTATCTTGATTCTAAACTCCCCCCCTTAAATCTTAATATTAATTTCTTAGATCATGTCAGTTTAACTTGATTTGAAAGGGCAAAATCTAAATATTGAATAAACATTTGAGAAGCATATACTTAACATAAGAACAAGAGAATTAAGTACTTTGTTTGCATTTTGAAATATGCTAAATAATTATGTAAGTTGTGGAAATTTTAGTAAAGGATAAAGAGCCAACTTGAAATGGTCGATCTGTAAATTAAATGTAGAATGAGCTTAAGGATCTATACGTGGAAAAAGGAGAAAATTATCCTTGCAAAAAAAATTTATCGGAATGTTAATCATAAATAAGATGCAATTAAGGAAATGTTGTGTTATGGGTTTGCCAATCTTTGAGTCCTTTTCTTTTGGTTGGGTCATTTCTAGTATTCATGTTTTTGGGAAAGTGTGGCATCGACATGTATATGATGTTGTCATGTGCCTATGTGAATCGATGAATTATGTAAGTGTCTGATGTGTTGTTGAGTTTCTCTTCTTAGAACCCTTGTGCTATTGTGAAGTGAGCAATGTAAGTCAAGAAAAATATCCCGGCAATTTTACTGTTATAATTCTATGTGTAAAATGTGGGTGTTACAGCTTCACTATATTGGGGGTTGGTGCTTCGTGTGGGGTCCGTGCCTCACTAAATCAGGGTTTGGTGCTCCTTTTTCTAGTTTTTTATACACTAAATTACTTTTCTTTGAGTAATATAAGTAGATTTTAAGTGGGTTTCTTCCCCATGAGGGCTTCCCACTTACATATGGTGTTCTTGTGTTGAGTACTTTACTTTTTTGTTCTTGTAATTGATTTTGTATATTTCAATAAGCACACATGATCATGGATGCTGTATAAAGAATCTAATGGATGAATATATAGTTTAGTAAATGATAATAAATTTATTGTAGGAATGATTCAGCCCCCCTCAGCCCCTTGTGCTTCTAACAAAGTAAAATTTTACAAATAAAATATAGTTTAAATATTCTCTTCCCTAAAACTTGTATATGAAGCTTGAAGGGAAAATTAATCGGTTCTAAAATAAAGGCAGAGGATTTACAACAAATGGTCCTAGATAGTCATTTGGATGAAATTGATACATCTGGGAATTATCCAACACATATAGATGTGGAGAAAAATGATCATATAATTAAATTAAAAATACAAAATATTAAAAAAAATTGATGATTATTAATGTGGTAGAGTTATGATTTAATTTTAATCGATATATTAGTGTATCCATGAGGCCAAAAATGACTTAAATGAAAAAAACTAAATAAACAAGTTTATATTTTAGAGTCCATTATAGTTTAAGTGGATTTGATGGAGGAGGGATTTGAATTGGTGTGCGCTTTCAATTCAGATTGTTGTCTTCCAATGTTTTGCTTGCAAGAACCACCTTTGAAGTCACTCATATTTATGTTACCTTCTCCATAGGTAAAAGGCTCTAATAAGAAAATAATTAAATCCATAAAGGTATATCTTAAATATTGATCTGTTATCATTTACTTTAAGAAGTGAACGAGACATTCTTGGTTGAAATATTTGAGGAAAACAATACTAAGCTTAAATATCCCCCTTATACAATATGACGTTCAACTCAAGAATTCCAAATCCATAAGATTTCAAGAAAATTTTCAAAAAATTATCCAAATGGTTTTAAGTTCCATCTCAGAATGAAAACAATTATATTGTGTAGTCTGAGTAATAATGAATACAATGTTTTTTCTATGGTTGGATGAAAGAATGATAGTATATATGATATGGACCTTTGAGATCAATATTTATAGATTCATATGTTATTCACGTAGTGCATACCCACTTTCCACTCTAAGAGATTCATATAAAAGACGTGTAGTCAATGTGTGACCTTCAAGAAGAAATGAGTGTTTCATAAATAGAAGAGGATGAGTTTTGGCTATCTAAAACTTTCAATTGTGATGACAATCTTTCTATGCTTCACTAGTTGTGTCTGCTTTAAATCTACTCGCATGATGAGTGACTTGTGCCACACGTGATAGCATTCATTTCAAACATAGTCAAACGTGCCAATTATGAATTATTTTGCAATTAACTTTGTTTCTATTTGTTTTCATATGTCTTGCAAAGTTATCACTTCTATCTTTGATGGATTGACATAATCATGAGAAACAAAAATATTGTCAACTATACAAAGTCACATAAATATTTCTTCTAAATCATCTTATTCTTTCATTTCACATGAAAAATGATTCATTGGTATAATTTTAAGGTCCTATGAAAAATGATCAGCTTGGAACAAGTGAACAAAGCCACTAGTTGGACATCAAGAGATGTGAAAATAATTAGAACAATAAAAAGTCGCATGTTCAAATGTGTACTTAGGTGACAACACTATTAAAAGAAATGTTGGTTAAGCATTGGGTTTATTGGACATCAAGGGCTTACACGCAAATCTATTTTAAGATTATGTCGTATCAAGTATTTGCAACTCATAATCTAATATTTCTCCTTGGAGTTTGGACAATCGACATGTGTTCCATATTTAACAGTACAAAATAAAGAAAAGGATCATAGATTTTGTTTAACATTTTCCCTTCTTTTATAATTCTCCTCCGTCTACCTAGTTCTCCGTCATTCTTCTTCCTCCAGCAATATTTCTTCTTTTCTACTCCCTATCATATATGCATTGCACTGCTCACATATGTGTGCTAAGACATTATGTACACGATAATCTTGGAATCAAATGCACATAGCTATACAAAGTCTGTGTTTTAACTTAAGAGTTCTAGAATATCATTTTAAGACTATGTTTTAACACATTACAATCCAAGCTTATTTGTTTCTGAGCTTCTTAACTGGTATTAAAGTAAAATAATATCTTCTACGGTTCTACCAATGCATGTAATGCAAAAGCTTGCGTTTTCATCGCTACTTTATAAATTTTCAATAAAATTCTCGGCATCTTTAGATATTTTTCAATTCCTGAAGTGCGTTTACTATAATTTTCCAGGTTCCTCGCTTACAGCGCGGTTGTTTATATAGAAATTTTAAGATCGCGAATCATAGAAGACAAACATAAAAACTAGGTCGGATTATAATTTCACGTGAAATTTAGGCCGACCAGATCCGAAAAAGCGCGTACATATTTCAACGTGTTAATAAATTTCACTTGAGCTAGCTGTGTGTAGAAAGACGCCCACAATCAAGGGGCCTGTGAGCACTATATATTACTATTGAAAAATAGTTAATAGTATTGGAGGAGTTCACGATTGCCAAACAAGTATGAAGGCATGGCAACTATAAAAAAACTTACATGAACATGAATGATACAAGTGTATATAATAGATACATGAATAAAGAACACATGAATCTTAATAAATAAAGATGATAAGAGAAGAAGACATTGTCTTTTTAATTGGGCATGCCCCACCCACTATCTTGAATGCACATCATTATCATGAATAAGCTCTCAAAAAATGATTATTTTGTACCCATTAAGGTTGTGGTTGAGAGTGGTGGTAAACCAACGATCCCCATCAAGAGTGGCTATTAGAATTGTGATGAAACAGGTTGAAACTAGGGAATATTTTTGTGGCGAATCTTCATTATATATATATATATATATATATATATATAGTGATTACGCATTAAATTAGCACTACGATCTTCATTAAGTCACGAATATTCAGGTTTCTAAAATTTAGATTTGGTGAAATTTGAATAAGTAGCTTGTTTGGTATTGCACCTATTTTTTCTTGATGCAAGTTATCTTACTCTGTCTTTTAAACTAACGTTAACAATAAAATCCAATTGATTATATTTTAATTACCTTTATGCTTTATGCATGTTGTTGAGCCATAGGTGATACATGCTATCGACCAGTAACATACATCATGTTACTGGCTAATAATTACTACCATCTCATATCATTGTCAAACGATTTGTTAGCCGTGAAAATATTACTTCCTTGCAATTCTTCAAGTAATATCAATACATTTTTCTAGATTTTTTTTTAAAAAATCACTTAGTGTGACAACGGCCCTACATCTCAGTTCTTTGAAATAAATTCTAGTGGAATCCCATTAAATGTGCAAGGGAAGTAGATTGAGTTTACTAACGTGGAGATGAGATGAGTAACCTTTGGTGTTTACAATTGAATTTTTAAAAAGTATTAGAAATAATAACCCTTTAATTAAATGTTAATAGTGTATACACCTAATTCTACATATTTCATCTTTTGTACCTATTGGTGTTCAGAATAGTCTCACCCCATTTTTGCCTTAGAAAATTTATTGATTTACAGCCTCTGTCATTTTCTACTTCCTCATGTTGTGCTTGGTCAGTCTTTGTTGCCATTTTTAATCTTCTCTTGGGTCGAATATCATGTATGGGTCCATGTTTGTCTCCTCGTTTATTTATTCCTCTGGAAAAGTTCTATAATTTGAGTCTCACATTCTCTATTCCTTCAAAAACTTGTGTTTTCCCATTCTCTCTATTTTCCACAGTCAGGGTCTATTGTCTTTGTCATTTTTTCCCTAGTTACTTGAAGAAAAATGAATTGATGTAACTCTAAGGAACATATTTGATCCTTCTTATGTTTCTAAACTCTCTATCCTTGGAGAAAATTTCATTCTTGGGCTCAAATGATCATTTTTCTGTATTTTACGGTTTGACGGACATTTTTCATGCTCAAATTTACATCCTTGCATCAACAGGAAACATGGCCTCCTTTTGATGGATGCGGCTCAGCCGAATACTTCAAAATTTTTATGAAAAGCCTCAACTTAAAAATGTGTCCACGTGGAGGAACAACACTCATTTGAAGATATACTTATTGGTTTGGCTCTGGAGTAGTGCCGGGAGTTCACATGGAAGTTTGGCAGGATAGAGACATGTGGAAGCTTCCATTGGGTTTCCCATACATTTTCTTTTTATAAAAAACTTTTTTGATGTCCAGGACACGTGGAGGAACCGTGCATGTTGGGGACTGGCCTTTAGGTTCCATTTTGAAGAAGCGGTAGGGGGATACTTGGACGACTTCACTTACTTTGCACTTTTTTTGGACTTTTCAATGGCCAAAGGAGACTGCCTCAGATCTTGACACATGGCGCCTTCCGATGAGCTTCAAGACTTCAAAAAAAATTTGCTGGGGTAGGACAGGTGGTGAGCCCATGCTCATTCAAGGTTTCAAATTTTGGGGACCATCTCAAGGTGAGCCATTGTGACGCGTGGCATTTTGAAAAGTCTAAGCGGGTAGGGAAGCGGACCATCAAGGGCAACTTAAAAAAATTTTCTCTTTGTCTGAAAAGGGTTAAAATATCAAAATTGGCCAGCAAGCTTGACAAAAGAAAAGTAAAAGTTTGTTTCAAGTCAAAGGGGTGGGGAAGTGGAGCATCGGGGGCAACTTGGAAATTTTGCCTCTTGTATGTAAATGACTAAAAGTATCAAAATAACCCATGGGCCTGATGGAAAAAGGTCAAGGCTTGCTGTAGTCAATGGTAGAGGTGCGGAACTTCGAAGGAAAATAGAGAAATTTTTCCTTAGAGAGATAAGGAGTTCAAAGCATAAAAGAAAGCGGGGTTCCACTGGGTCCCATATTAGAAACTAGAAGCGGAAGGGCGGAGCTGTAGGGGAAACTTGGCAAATTTTCCTTTTTCTAAAAAGAGGGTCAAATGGTAGAATTTTTCCGTGGTTCCTTTGGGACCCACCTTAGGACACGTGTCAGGCCAATTTTTCAGAAGTGAAGGTGCGAACCAAAATGTAAAATTTTTATATTTTTTCAAATGGATGTAAAAATTCAAAAGGAAGCCCCCAAGCTCGTTTTTGAATCTTCCACGTCGAAGGCCCACATTCAAATCAAAGATCAACAATAGTTGTGTGTCTAAATCTAATTTTCCCCCCATTTTTACTGAAAGGCTCTTAGAAATGTGAGTCTTCATGATTTCTTGTTATTTTCTACACGCCAAAAAGAGGGGCGAGTCAATTTTCATATCTAAGTTTGGTGGGAGAGATCTGGAGATGTCTTTCACCATTAAAAATGTCTGACTATCAGGCTCAATCTGATTTTCCATTTTTTCTTCCCCTCTGCACGCAAGGAGCCAGATTTCACAGATTATAGGTGGAAGTAGTTGGTGAATTGAAGGAAGAGTGATTTTCTAGGGGAACGAGTTGAATGTGGGAGAAATTCAAAGAGATTTTCCTTCCAAGCACCTGGTGACCTTTTGCAGATCGAATTCTGGGAATCGCGATCGCGATCATGGCGAGCATTGGTAGCACTCAATTTCTGGGTTTTTGGGGCAAAAAGGTGTTTATTGTAAATGTTATAAATGGCACAATTTCATCTTCCAAATGGTTGGGTGTGAAGGGTCCGGACTGATTTTTCTAAATAGAAAATAGTTTGATAGAGCATATAATTGTTTGAGAATCCATTTGAGTAGCTCATATATCTCTTTTGTATTGAATCTGATTGTGTCAAGGTTGTTACCAGTGTACAACCATTGACAAGCTCTGAGACTATTCTAGAAACTTTCCCTTGCTGATAGATTTAATCAAATTTGTGTTATTTTGTGTTGTCCTGAGAGAAATGTGTTCATTTTATTTCTGAATGTATGCAAGTATTTTTTCTTATTTTTGTTACAATCTTGTATTAAAATTTGATCCAATCACACAAGCCTCAGTCCTTGTGATAGTCTAGTGGAATATGAAATTTCTTCCTTAGAAGAGCTTTCATCTGGGATTAGGATAAATGATTTAATATCACTTTTCTTTCATGTGTTGATAGAGATTATCTGCAAACCTTTGGGTGTACCTTAGGTATGATTTGACTTAGATTTTTATGCTTTGTTGGGTTTTCTAATTCGATTCTTCATGATAGAATCTCAAATATTGTGTGAAAAAGTGCTAATTTGGGCCTCCATTGAAGCACATATTCTGGTTAAAGAAACACTTCACATTTTTGTGGAATTTTGTTTGTTTAACCTTCCATTTTGTAATATTCCTCAAGGATTTGGCAAGTCAAGTTCATCCTCCCCCACCTCCCACCAAAAAAATTGTTTAAAAACAAAAAATCCTACCTGTACTACCCCTGTTTGTTCTATGTGTATACAAATGCATATTCTCTACTACCAAAACATGTAGAAACAATCAGGGTCCCATATATCTTTAGTAACCTTTGCCTTGTTTTGAAAATATCTTATTAATCAAGACGTGACAACTCATGAGAGTCATATTTGGTGTGTTGATCATATTTTCCCCAAGTTCTTGTCTCTAAAAATTGTGCAGAATAAGGATTTACCAGCATTTTTTCTATAATAGAGGTTATAAAATAGGTTCTCTTACCTTCGTTGAAAATGCACAACCTAAAATAGTTAGGATCAGATCACATCCTTGTAAGGTGGTACCCACTCCTCTTAGATCCTGAGTGCTAAATAAGTCAAATAGATTGCTTCCCCAACTATAAAATGACATACAAAATCATTTATCTATCTCTAAGTATCTTGTCAAAATCCGTGATGTTGCTTAGTCTTTGAAGGAGATTAAATCTGGGTACCAACACGCTTCTGGCACCATTTCCATGGAATTAGTTCAATTTGATTCATGTGCATACATATTTGAGTTCATAATTATTTGTCCCACTAACACGCTTCTGGCGTTGTTTCCTGGGACATTGTGATATAGTTCATACTCAGACCCTGGAAAACATTTCTTGTATCCTCTAAAGTAACAAAAATCTTGTTTCAGTATCGTCCTGTGTTTGAGCCTGTAAGAGGTTTCAAGTTACAAGTGTTGTATGTAAATTTTCCAGTCTCTACAAGTTTTGCACTGATATTCATTGATAAATTTTGGTAAAGGAAGGTAAGATTTTTTCATTTCCATTTTCTAGTGCTGACAGACATTTGAGTGATCATATTTTAGTGCATTTACACAACTAAGGTCGAAATTCTTAGTGGTGACTCCCTGTTGATTTGATTTTGATAAGGAACAGTGTCCCAAAACTCTGTCAGAGTAATATTTGTTACTAATATTTACAAAATTGGAATGAAGAAGATCTTTCTTTGCTAGGGATCCTGCTAGGAAATTATTTCCTGAGTTAGGGAAAGCAAAGTCAGAAGGAAGAAGAACATGGAGAGTTGTGGGAGATCAGCAGTCAAGAAGAGAGTTCCCAATTCATGAAAGTGACTAGCCTATCATTAAATATTTTCATTGAAGTGCTTTTGAAATAGGTAGCCTCTTTGTGGAATTGAATTCTCCAACTGAAGAAGGGCCTTCATTTTATTTTTAAAAGTTTGTTTCCCATTCTGCCCATGTCTTTTCAGAAGTTGATAGGGATTTCCAAGAAGCAAGGCCTTTGGAGGGTATCCATTTTGAAAACTACACTCTTGTATTTCAGAGACCCACTACCCCTCATCAATTTGTTTCTCCCCCAAGATCACCTCCTCAAATCAATATGGCTCAACCCAGACATACATTTGTTGTAAAACACTTTGGACCTATAACTTTTGTGGGAATGACAGGTTATCCAAATGCAATACCTAAAGATGTAACGAACAAACTACCAAAGTTCCAGGGAAACAATGCTATAACTGGTGATCAGCATCTAAAGCTTTTTCCCAATATGATGGAAGATTTTGAGATTGAACATGAAGATGTCTATATCAAATTATTTGTTCATACTTTAGAAGAGAATGCAAAGGACTAGTATAAAGCATTACAAGATAACTCTATTGATACTTGGGCTGAAATGAACAATCCATTTAGATTACAATATGGTGATAGGAATGACCGTAGATTTCTTCTATCAGAGTTTAAAAAGATCAAGAAGAATCCCAATGAGTCAATACATGATTTCAGCACAAGGTTCAATACGACTTTGAGAAGATTTTCTATTAGGATAAGGCCATGTGATGAATCATGTTTGATCAAATACACAGATGCATTTGATAAAAAGGTTGCTTACTACTTGAGGGACAAAAACCCTACCAACTTGAGGTAAGAATTTAGTATGGCCCAAAAAATAGAGAATAATATCAAGGCAATAGGAAAACCTCCTAAGAGGGATGGTGTGGAGCTGATTAACCCAGAAAAACTGTAGACAAGCAAGGCTGCTGATTTGGAAGAAGTTGTGAAGACTTTGGCTAGGGTTGTCAAGGAAATTTCCTACAAATTAGCTTGGGTTGAGAAAGGAATTGGGAAGATTTCACAAGGACAAACCAAGCAATAAGGCCAAGAAATATTTACAAATAATCAAAGATCTGATGACAGAGGTAAAGGACTTGTTAGATTTGTAAATAGGCAGCCCCATGACAGGGAGAATAGAATGGTGCCCGATCCTTTGGCTACTAGAGTTGTCATTGTAGAAGAAACAATGTTCATTGATTTGTGTGACAAATGTTTCATGCCGCATGCTCCTCATGAAGAATATCAGAAATAAGAAGAGGAAGATGATGATGATAATGATGATGATGCATGCATGATGGAGATCCTTGAAAGTTCACCAAGGGAACCACCTTTAACTAAGGTAATAAGTGCCTGGACTTCTGCCACTTTTTGGGAATGCATTCATTGGGTACCTATTTTACCTCCATCTCATACTTTAGAAGTAGAAAATATACAAGATTTTGAATTTCCCACTAATTATATTTAATACTTGAGGGCATTAATGATTGAAAAGTATGATGGAGGAGTTCCTTCAGAAGAAGATAGGTAGCTATTAATGAATGTTGTAGCTGCCCAAGAAAAGGAGCACAATACCAGAAATAAAGGTGCCAAGGGGCCACAAGCCAAGTAAAAATTTCCATTGCTTAACAAAGAAACCCCAAAGAAAAATGCATCTCGCAAAGAGCTTGTTTTCCCAGGTAAAACTTATGTTCCTCCCAATGCCCAAAATGAAAAGGACCCCATTCCATCTGATGAATTTTCAAATCTTTCTCCTAGTATTGCTTTACCCAAATTTGTTCCATATGACATTGCCCAAAATCTAAGTCAAATCAAAATTCATGTCCCAATTGTTGAGCTACTTAGGATGCCTAAGCGCAAGAAGAGGGATTTTGAATATTTAGGATTCAAAGGGGAAGACATCACACAGGACAGAGATGTAAACAAGGTTTGGATTCCCCTTACCGTTGCAGTGTTGGAAAAGCCACGAGTGTTGGAAGAGTTTGTAGAGCCACTAGAGGTTTATTTAGAAACTTCTTTGGTTAAATCCCAGTTGAATGTGGATCCATTTTTCACTACCCTGGTTATCAAAGACAAGCTGTTACATAACTGTATGTTTGATTTTGGAGATTCATGTAATGTCATGCCTCTTGAGGTCATGAATGAATTAGGTATCAAAGTAACAACAACATATGGGAAGTGCACTGCCACGGACTCGAGAGAAGTTCCAGTAGTGGGATGTGTGAAGGGTTTGGTGGTGCAGCTTGCAGCCTATCTAGGTAAAAAATTGAAGCTTGATGTTGTTATAGTTAATGGAAATCCTCAGCCAAGTGGGGTATGTTACTCGATAAAGAAAATGGGCTGCAACTATGTTGGTTGGAGTGTTCAAATTGACATGTCCTATACCATTTGAATTCCTATATTGAGGGTAATGTCTTGGTGAAGTTATCTCTTCGGGAAGAGAAGAACAATGTTGTATCTTATTAATTAGACCCCATTATTAATCCATCTTATGAAGTATTAACAATATGAAATATTGATCTTAAAATCTTGTGAGTTAGGTGAATCTTCAGGGAATATGAAATTTTGAAAACTGCAGCTCCATAAGAAGGTTGAATTTTTCTGGGAATTTGTGATCTTTATGTGGATTCAGCCCACGAAGGATGTTAAATAACTTTGTACTCGAGATTCACAATGGAGTTGAGCGCTCAACAGAAATCGATGGTTTAGCAAACTGATACAAAGAATAAGAGAGACATTCATATGTCCAGCTGATCAACTGACATATCATGATTTATCTTAGGATGGTCATATACAAGATGGTAGAGCAATTCATATATTTTCCTTGATTGTTTTCTTTGAATCAAGGTAAAAATATTTTGTACAGTGTATAGTCGGTTGCTCACTTTCTGTCTTTTGTGTTTTTGCTCATCCTGGTCCTTGGTGACTTATTTTTGCATGGTTTCTTTGTTTATTTTTTGAAATGGATTTGTTTCTATTGCTCTGCAAGATGACTTTGTCACCCAATGGATATTTGTGGGAACTTGGTCTACTTTTGTTCAAATGTGGGCAAATTACAAATAAACGGAGTGCCCATCCCTGATGAGCCAGAGCCAATACTTACCAGTGCTCATCAATAGTCTCACCACATTTGTTCCTTTGAAAATTTATTGATTTAGGGCCTCTATCATTTTATACTTCCCCGTGTTGTGCTTGGTAGAAGTCTTTGTTGCCATTTTTAATCAGTTCCTGGGTCAAAGATCAAAGTGTATGGGTCCATGTTTGTCTCCTCATTTATTTGTTCTTATAGAAAAGGTATGTAATTTGAGTCTCCCATTCTCTGTTCCTTAAAAAACTCACGTTTTCCCATTCTCTCTATTTTCCACAGTTGGGGTCTATTGTCCTTTTCATTTTTTCCATAGTTAATTGAAGAAAAATGAATTGATGTAACTCCGAGGAACATATTTGATCCTTGTAACATTTCTAAACTCTTGATCTTTAGAGAAACGAGGTTCATTCTTGGGCTCAAATGATCATTTTTCTGTATTTTAATGGTTTGACAGGTGTTTCTCCCAGTCAAATTTTTGATGGGATCCTTGCATCAACAATTAAAATAATGGCCTCTTTTGGTTAGATATAGGCTTGGCTGAATACTTCAAAAATTTATGAAAAGCTTCAACTTCCAAATCATTATGGGTCCACATGGATGAACAACACTCATTTGAAAGATCTAATTTTTGGTTCCACAATGACTCTAGCCAGTAGCATCCGGGAGGACACGTGGATGTTTTGTGGGATAGATACATGTGGAGGCTTTTGCTGGGTTTCCCATTCTATGTCTTTTTTCAAAAATGTTTTTTGAAGTCCAGGACATGTGCAGGAATCCTACGCATACAATGGACTGGCCTCAAGGTTCTATAGTTTGAAGAAGCACTAGGAGGACATCTTGGAGGAATCATCTCAATTTGAATTTTTCTTGGAATTTTCAATGGCCAAAGGAGACTTCCTCAGATCTTGACACATGATGCCTTCCACTGAGCTTTAAGCCTTCAAACAAATTTTCCTAGGCCAAGGCACGTTGTGAGACCGTGCTCATTCAAGGTTTCAAATTTTGGGGACCATCTCAAGGTGCACCATTGTGACACACGACATTTTGAAAATTCAAAGGGGGCATGGAAGAAGACCATTGGGGGAAACTTAAAATTTATGCCTCTTTGTCTCAAAAGGGTAAAAATATCAAAATTGGCCCGCAAGCCCAAATACGGTGGAGGTGCGTACCTTTGGAGGAAAAGTGAGAAATGTTTCCTTTAAGGGAAAAGGAGTTAAAAGCATAAAATAAAGTGGGGTTCTGCTAGGAAAAACATTAGAAACTAGAAGCGGAAGGGCGGAGCTGCAGGGGAAACTTGGAAAATTTTCCATTTTCAAAAAATAGGGTCAAATGGCATAATTTTTCTATGATTCCTTTGGGACCCACCTTAGGACACGTGTTAGGCCCATTTTTTAGAAGCGGAGGTGTGAAGCAAAATGTAAATTTTTAACATTTTTTCAAAGGGATGTAGAAAGTCAAAAGGAATCCCCCGAGCTTGTTTATAAATCTTTCACGTGGACAACCCACATTCAAATCAAAGATCAATGGCAGCTATGTGTCTAAATCTTATTTTCCCCCCATTTTTAGTGAAAGGATCCTAGAAATGTGAGTCTTCATTATTTCTTATTATTTTCTACATGCCAAACAAAGCGGCGAGTTAATTCTGATATCTAAGTTTGGTGGGAGAGATTTGGAGATGTTTTTCGTCATTAAATTTCTCTGACTATCGGGCTTGATCTGATTTTCCATTTTTCTTCCCCCGAGCACGCAAGGAGCCGAATTTGACAGATTAGGGGTGTAATTAGTTGGTGAATCGAAGGAAGAGTAATTTTCCAGGGGAAGAAGTTGAATGCGGGAGATATTCGAAGATATTTTTCCATGAGCACCTGGTGACATTTTATAGATTGGATTCTTGGAATCGAGATCGTGTTCATGGCGAGCATTGGTAGCACTGAATGTATGGGTTTTTGGGGGGAAAAGGGGTTTGTTGTAAATGTTTTAAATGGCTTGATTTCATTGTCCAAATGGTTGGGTGTTAAGATTCAGGACTGAGTTTTCTAAATAGAAAAAATCTTGCCAGAGCCTGTCATTTTTTCAGAAGCCATTTGAGAAGCTCATATATCTCTTTTGTATTGAATCTTATCATGTCAAGGAGGTTTCATGTTTACAGCCATTGACAAGTTTTGAGACTATTCTAAAAAAATTCTCCTGCTGATAGATTTAATCAAATTTGAGTTATTTTGTGTTTTCTTGAGCAAAATGTGTTCATTTAATTTCTGAATGTATGTGTGTAGTTTTTCTTGTTTCTGTTTTAATCTTGTATTAAAATTTGATCCAATCACACAGGCCTCAATCCTTGTGATAGTCTAGTGGAATCTGCAATTTCATTCCTCAGAAGAGCTTTCATCTCGGATTGGGATAAACGATTTAAAATCAATTTTCTTTCATCTATTGACAAAGATTGTCTATAAGCCTTGGTGTGTACCTTAGGCGTGATTTGACTTAGATTTTGATGCTTTTTTGGGTTTTATAATTCAATCCTTCACTATAGAATCTCAAAGATTGTGTGAAAAAGTGCTAATTTAGGCCTCCACTGAAGCACGTATTCTGGTTAAAGAGACACTTAAATTTTTGTTACATTCTGTTGGTTTAACCTTCCATTTTGTAAGATTCCTCAAGGATCTAGCAAGTCAAGTACATCCTCCCCCACCCCCCACCAAAAAATTTATTCAAGAACAACAAATCCTACTTATACTACCCTTGTTTTTTCTGTGTGTATACAAATGCATATTATATATTACCAAAACATGTAGAAACAATCAGGGTCCCATATGTCTTCAGTAACTTTTTCCTTGCTGTGAAAATATCTCCATAATCTGGAAGTGAAAACTATTTAGAGACAGATTTGGTGTGTTGATAATATTTTCCCCAAGGCCTTTTCTCTAAAATTTTTGCAGAAGAAGGATTTACCAACATTCTTTCTATAATAGAGGTTACAAAATAGGTTCTCTTACCTTGGTTGAAAAGGCACAACCTAAAATAGTTAGCATAAGATCACATCCTGTTAAGGTGTTACCCACTCCTCTTAGATCCTGAGTGCTAACGGAGTCAGATAGATTACTTTCTGAGCTACAAAACGAAATAGACAATCATCTATCCACCTCTAAGTATCCTGTCAAAATCCATGATGTTGCCCGGTCTTTGAAGGAGGTTAAATTTGGGTACCAACAATACCTATTACTAACAATTTCCTTTGTGTAGATAAGGGTCATTGATGCAACTATTTATTTAGTGGGTTCCTTAAGGGGCCTACCATTAATGGGGAATGGTTATTCATGTAACAATTGAGTTAGAGCCAGTAAATGAAGAGAGTGTTGATTTTTTGTCTTGACCTTAGTTTTTCTTGCACTAGGTAGCGTTGTCTTTCTAGGTCTCATTCACATCACATTCACAATTTTTTACTAACATCTCATGACTCTAAAATTTTCTCATCCCTATCCACAATCTAGGATACCTTACATCTTTCTACTACCTGTTATATATCGAAAGAGTACCCTTGTTCAGAGATTATTGCAGGGGTTCTAAGCTTACTCTGAATCTCTTACTTTTGTAGATTTTATGGAAACACCTTAGGTCTGTGGGTATACATATTGTTGAGGTGAGCCTCTAGTATAATGGCTGGTTCCTTTTTTATGTATTCTAAAATAATTTAATGGGTTTTTTAAGGTAAAAATATGACCGTAAATGAATTTAAAATGGGTTGATACATCAAATTTGTTGAGGTCTTTGACTGAGTACATGCACAGTAAAATTGAGAATTAATTTTGGATGCACAAACCAATAGTATTTAGAAGAATATTAAGGCAAAAACATTTTGTTTATTGAGGGAATAAATCACAACAACACAATAAGATAAACATGCACACTAATACTATGCACAAATTAGCTGATTTTCAGTAAGGTAAGATGATTAATCAGGGAATCGAAATTGATAACAATTAATAAAGATGTACACACCACTTGAAATAATTGGAAAGACATAAATAAGTTCACATTCAAGGGGGAAAACTAGCAAAAATTTCTTCAGCACTCATATGTCCAAAAAGTCTTCCCGTGTGCCTTGCAATTGCACAAAATATATAGCTAGATTATTCACCCATCCCATCTTAAACATAGACTAAATTTTTTATTGGGGATTTAAACTCGTCATAGTTTCCACTACTTGTACTTTCTTTGATATGAAAACTATACCTTTTTATTTTGAAAATTCATAGTAGTAATACTAAATTGTTTCATCTTTTGAAATATCTTGTAGCTGATGGAAACTTTGTAACACATCTTCTGAAAATAATGTTAAAACCCATGTTTAAAAGTGAAAATCTGATGGATTTTCTTGAAATGATTCTACAGTGGCTTTACTCGAGCCTTTCTTTCTAGGTACATGATCTGGAATTCTTCTTGATGGATATAACCTTTATAATAGTTCTTATTTCACACCTTATAGATATTTGAGGGGTTTTCAACATGACTGTAAGATGAAGATGCATTATGATATTAGAAAATGAAGTAATCTTAGAAGCGGAAATTGTAGTTTTACCTTCTTTTGATAAATCATCCTGCATTGAAAAATGCAATACTGCTTGGTAGTTCTAATTATTTGAAATGATGTACCTCTAATGTTTTGTTTTTTGACTTTGTACCTTCTAAATTTTCTCTTTTTCTTACAACTTAAATGTTTCTCATGGTACATTTATAGAACCTGAGGTCTATCTTCCTTCAAATATTTTGTAACTATGGGAAGAATCTTAATGATTACTATCTTAAAATGGGTCTTATGTATATGATTTTTATTCATACTTGTTATTTCCTAAAAAAATTATAAAAAATCACATGAAGATTACAGCCTCATTTTGCTTGGTTGATGCTTGTTGCATTGATAATAAAGTTCATTCATTAGTCGCACTGTGTCTCTGTTACATATATTCTATAATTTGTACTTTATACCTGAATGTTATGTGACGAAAACTTATCTCTTTTTCCTACATGTCTTCCACATCTATATTAAAGCTCTCTGTTGATCTACAGTATGTTTGTACAAATTTTGACTTTTCTCTGTATAGAGTGTATCTCCTTCTTTTGTCTAAAATATTTTTTCTATGAAAACAACAATATTTTTCTGTCTTATCCTCAGAATCTTGCTTTTGTAATTGTTATTGTTTGAGTTTTGTGTATTGATTACAATCTATACTTGATAGAACAGAACTTCAAAAACATGCATTGATTTCTTCTGTTGCAACTTGTACCTGCACACTTTAAGAGAGTAATTAGAAAATAATTAGGCCTTTGGTATCTCTTATGTTCCATAGTCTTTTCTTTATTTCTTCTTCTTTCATGATTCTGGGAATCATATGTGCTTCTATAGAATACTACTTTACCAATTTTATATCTATCTCTGATGTAGCTTATGCTCCTAATATTAAGAAATCCATTTTCATGAAATTAGATAGTACATGTGTATAGATCAAACCATGAGCTCAATATTGTTGCATTTTCTTTCATTTTTTCATGTATCCTTGTAGCTTCTTGGGGCATGGAAGAAAGAGAGAGATGGAACTGGATACAAGTAGATTGGAAGAAAAATCCCAAGGCAATGATTGGTTTCTTCTATACTATTTTACTTTTAACTTCATGCACATCTAGTTATTTCTTTAGTAGTTATGAGTTACATCCCACAGCTTGTGCGTGAAACATTTTATGTAGTGCCCACTTCCCTTTGACACCTTTTGATACTGATCATGACATTGTTGACTATAGCATGGACATTGTTATAGTTTTGATTTTGTATTATGATTAGATGTTAGAACATGGATTGTTGTTGACTTTGATTCATATATGATGCATGATGATTATTATAAATATTTTATATATTGATGTTGATATATTGTCTGACATGATCAATTTATAGATATTGTTCTGACATGTGATATTTTGATATTTTGAGTAGACCTAGAAAATGAAAATTGAATTAAAATTTATGATGATATAGTTTTTGATGAAATTTTAAGTGACACTATTGATTGGCTTGATGATTGTTATGATTCACATATATATTTATGACTTTGGAAGTATATTATATTCATTTGGATTTTTTGATGTGGGTACGAGGCTGAAGGAGGTATTTGTGTTTTGCAGGGTAAAATATCACAACACACATTGAGAAATTGGAGACCAACCACTTTGGAATTCTAGATGAATTCAACAAGGTCACCATGGTAACTTTGTTTGTTTGTGTGTGTTTGATTGTTGTTAGGGATTCCCATGGGGGGGATCACCTTCAAATGTGACCAAGGGTTTTAATATTTCTTTTATTTATTTTCCTTGGTTTAATGTTGCATGTGTTTATTTTGTGGTGCTTTGACCCCTTTCCTTATTTATTAAATGGTGTGTTAATTAATGTGAGTAATCATATTTTTCAAAATTAATTAATCAAATTGGGTCATAAGAAAGTAATTATTAGAGTTGTTGGCCTAAAATTAAAGTGTTGTAAGAAATGTGTAAGTGATGTGTAATAGATGTGTAAGTTGATTTTGTAGTATGAAACACTCCATCTTCTTTGAAATTCGAAATTATCCTTGGTGGCTGATTTTGGAGACTTTTGGGATAAGTTAAACTTGTCCCATGCCTCTTAAATTTATATACCAACCTTGCCTATTATTGGAGAGTTAAATTTAGCTCTTCTTTATGCATTTTTATAAGTCAAGTTGAATGTTTTTATTACACTATTCTTACATGTTTTAATTTCAGTCCTTATGGTGTGTGGGCTTGTTTGAGTGTGTCAGTAAATTTGTCATATTATTCACCCACCTATTATGCATTGGAGAATGAAGCTGTGTTTTGTGCTTGGAGTTGAGGATGTGTGATGTGGCATCCCACTTGGATCCACCTCATCCTCTTCCCTTCCCTCTTCTATATGTTTGAAATCTTTAGCTTGGTTTTGTGTTGCTCCACTTTTATCACTTAATTTTTGGAGACTTATTTTGGGGTTTTGGAGAGCTCTTTCTTTTGGAGAAGATTGGAAATTGTTGCATGCTTGTAGGTTATTGGTCTCTTGGACTATTTTACATGGGAAAGCTTGTTGTTTTGAACTTAGAACAACCTCCATCATTGAGAGGTAAGAGCTTTGCTCTTGGAAATGTTATTCTTTTCCCTTTTATGAATATGTAAATGCTTGTATGTTTGTTATTGTTTGTGTGATGTTGGGTAGATGGCCTAGGAATGGTGTACGAGAAGGCTATAGGGTTTATTTTGTGGGAGGCATAAGTGTTTTTGGGGAGGTATAACTGTGGAGGGAGTTGGGATTTGGGTTCCACCTTACAAAGAAATAGCTTACATTTCTTTACTCATTATGGGGTGACATAAGAGGTTGGGGAGGCATAAGAACATGTTAGGGATTTGAAATGTTATATTTTTTGTGGTTTTTTCTTAAGTGGTGATACCCATTTCCCCTCTAGGAGACGTAAGTAGCATCCCCCATAGTTTCTTGCTACTTTGGCTTGCATGATGAAGCTTGAGTTTTGTTTGTTGTCTTTTAGGTGGTTATAAAACTGGTGTTTTGTTTTGGACTATGTTTTAATATGAAATGTGCATGTTAAAAGATTGCCTTTGTGTTGTGGAAACCTGTTGTCACCATGTGTTGAAACACATTTCTTATTGCATTGTGGTTGGGGCTCAAGGGATAATGAACAAGGATGACTTCTTCTTTCATTATATGTCTTTGTTGGGTGGAGAGCGTTACCTTTCCCCTGTTTTTGTTGTGATCAATATTGAAAAATATGGAGAATATTCATGTTGCTATTTTGGAGCAGAGGAAAAAGATAGTTTTGACAGTCCTTGTTGGGATCATTATTTATTATAACCCTTTCCCACTTCGAAGTGGATGACCTTGTAGATTTTTTGAGATGGAAATATGTTTTGTATTGGTTATGAAAGAGTAATTCGAAATGTGAAAGAGATGTACTTTGTTTTCTATTTTTGGATAAAAGAAAAGAAATATTTATATCTTGTAAGTTGTATTTGATCAATGGAAAATAAAGTTGTAAAAGAATCATACAAGTCAACAAAAATTATTTAGTTATGTTAATATTATATTTTCTTCATTAGAAATCTAGGTTTGCAATGTATTTGAGATCTTTGTTTGGCAAATTGAAAAGGGAATACTTATGAAGAAAATATATTACTCTTTTCCTTTGGAATGCATGATTTAAAGGAAATAGAATATTGTAGTGATTGGATTAGAATGAGTTCCTAAATTTATGTTAGTAAATGTAAATGGGTTAAATTGAAATTGAAGTTGTAGAACTCTGTTAGAGAATTTTTCAAACTAGCTAATATTTTATTCAAAATGCACATAACGACCCCTGTAACAATGAACAATAAATTGAAACATTGAATTGAACTTAATATGATTAAATTGTCCTGAAACAAACTAAACCACTTAAGAAATGGTCAAGGATCCTTTCAAATTGAACAAAGGAAAAACTATAGTCCTTTCATTGTCAAAATTAAGAAATTTCAAATTTATCTTCAATCAACAAAATTATACCATGCAATCCATCCTAAATATCTATAAGAGAAACCCCTTATGTCAATTTGGCATGTTGAGAAAGGAGGGAGGTCAAATTGAAGAAAATTTTATAAGTCGAATATCACCAGTCTTCATTTTAAAAGCCTGCAGATCATTTTCTCAAAATTCTTGCTTAAAAATTTATCCAAATTAAGTTATCAAGGATTCTATGCAAAGAGGATGTCGAGATATTTTTGAAAAGTCCTTGTTTTCAAAAAATGGACTTCCCTATCAAAAGTTATGGCCTTCTGAAGTTCGCAGAAGAGGAAAAGCCTCTTGCGCGCCCGTCTTACCCACCCATCTTGCATACCCAAAGCTTCTTGCACACCCGTCTTGTGTGCCCATGAGAAATTGAGTCTCTTTTGTGCTCGTCTTATGTGCTTAGGAGAGGATGAGTCTCTTCCACACCCGTCTTGTGCGCCGAGAGAAAAAGGAGTCTCTTTCGTGCCCGTCTTGCATGCCCGAGAGAAAATGAATTTCTCATATGCCTCTCTTCCATGCCTGGAAGAAAAGTTCTTTCCACGCCTCAGTTCCACGCCCAGGGAAATTTCTTCCATGTTCCCTGCAAGAAGATAATCTATCTGTGCTAAAGATGAGTTTCTCTCTCTTAGTGTTTTGTAGGATGTTTTGATAACTGTTGTAATGGAAGTCAACTTCAGTTAGAGCTTATACTGATCACTTGTGTAATGGAGGTTTGGATATATATTTTCAGCTGAGGCATGTTTATGCAACTTGGTGAGAGATGAAAAGTGTCCCTTTTGGTCAAATGAATTTTGTTAGCTTTGTCAGTCTTTAGTTAAACCTCTTTCAGAAATCTTGTGCTTTGGCTAGTTAGTCTAGATTACCAAAGTAATAAGTTCACCTTAGTGAGAAGAATGCTCCAAGCAAACATGAATCTTGTAGATTGTTAAGGAAGGTCTTGAAAAAAAATATTTTTGGTAAATTCATAACCTTAAGGGATTGTAAACTATGGAGTATATCCAACTGTGACTGTATATTGTGGTTGATCTGTATCATGGTGCCTTATCAAAGAGTAAAGTGAACTATCCTTAATGGGTGTTATTCTTTTCCGTGATGTCCATAAGGTCATCGTTGAGTCAAGCTATTTGAAGAGTTATCTGTAACCTTTGTGACCACCTGTTGCATCATTATGTACATCAAACAAGTCAAAAAAATTTATCCTGTACTTTTCTATGTTGGTTTTTGTGTCGTGAATTAGTGGGTGTTATATTTTATTTCTTCATGAATAAATAATATTTAATTTCTCTACTTGAGCTGTATACTTCTTTCTGCTTACAATTTTATTACATGTATTGATTATATAATGAAATAAACAACTCAACTACATATTTAAGTGTATCTAAACATTAAGAGATAATGAGATTTACTTTACCTGTAACTGAAAATGAATCCTCTGTATGAAAACTACAACTCTTTTTTTTATTACTGAGTTTAAATTCTCACATAAACTGCAATTCCCACCATCATCAAGGAAATGCATTGGTCCTTCACGGGGTTTATGTTTCTTTCCTAAAGATGAACATGGAATGGTAGTTTATGTAAGGTGTTAGATTCGTTAACAACATACATAGCTGCAGATTACATGTAGCTAATCATTACTTAAACTAAAAACATAATAATATTTTCATGTATTCCCCGAGTTAGGTCAATTTCATAAATTTCATCCATCGTAACAAATTTTTAAGTTGCCCATTTTTACACAAGTGGAAAAATTATCAACATTTCCAGTGATCCTATGGGAAATCTGCTTGCTAGCTTGTAGACCAGTGCCTTACTCTTGTCCATTGGGCATCGAGTAGAAGCTAGGAAGGGGGAAGATGTCGACACTAAAATTTTCCTCCGTAATTTCTATTTCATTAATGTATGTATTAGGAATAGGATGTTTGTAAGTATAATTAGTAGTAGTGTCTGATAGCAGATAACAGTGCCGTCAGTACGGTGCCGCCAATAATGTGGAGTATGGTAATAGTCAAAGTACAATAGGAATGTTGTAAAAAGTAAATATTTGTCGTAAGTGGTCCGGTAATGTTAAAATGTCAAAGTTTGGGTAATTAGAGAAGTAGGGTCTACGTGATTAGAAATTAGAAATATTATATTGGTAATAAGGACAAGGAGTGAGGTCATAAATATTTTGTATATTTTATTTGTAAAAAGTCTAAAAATGTGGAACCCATGTAAAATGATAAGGTTTATCTTATCTTAAAATATAAGCTTACATGTATAGATAAGAGTTAAGGTATGGAATATGATTCATCAGAGTGGATTTCTTATCCTATCTTAGAGATAAGATGGATAAGCCTGGAAGTTCTATAAATAGAGAGGCCACCCCCCTCATTTAACATAGAAGGAAGTAGTGAGAAATATTATAGGAAGTGTGCGAAGGAAGCCATCAGTTTAAAGGTGTGTTGAAGAAGCCATTAAGAGGTGTAATTGTAAAGTTTCTCCCATAGTCTTGGTGAAAGGAAAGTGAATTCAATAACACTTGAAGTACCTCATGGGTGAGATTGTAACAATTTCATGTTAATATTATAATTTACTTTGATATTTCAGATTTGTCATCATTCCGTCTTATCATAGTCAATGGTATTCTTGTGTTATGTTGTTGTTTTCTTTCCAAATTACATCCACCAAACTAAAGGCTGTGCATTAGTAAATAATCATAGCACGAGGAGTTCCCGGTGAAGAATTATCATAGTTCCAGATTGGTGATGACATTTTGGTTCCGTTGCCGGGACCATTCCTCGTTGGTGGATTTTCTGGAGAGATATTCCCACTTAGACAAAAATCAATTGTAGGGTAACCTTGTTTTTACTATGCATAGTAGTTACCATGGTAAAGTCATTTTTGCCATGAATAGTAGTTACCATGGTAAAGTCATTTTTGCTGGGAATAGTATTTACCACAGTAAAGTCACTTTTTACCGTGAATAGTATTTACCGCAGTAACTCCATTTTTTACCGTGAATAGTGTTTACCACAGTAAAGTCAGTTTTTACCGCAGTAAGTCAAGTTTTACCATAGTTTACCGTGGTCATTTCTATTTTACTGTAGAAAGGTGTAAAGTCACTTTCTAGTATAGTGATTCCAATTATTTGTGCACATAAGTCTTGTTGATCGTACTTGTGGGTTGGCATTTCACGGTGGTTACTTTTGAAAATGGGAAAGATTCCTATTTTTTCAGCTCAATTTAATGAAGATGCTTCTTCTTTCATTCAAGAGTTTAAACGATCTTGTATTTTTAATGGCCTCATAAGAAGCGAACAATGGATTGAATTTTTTCCTACCTTTTTAGATGGTTCAACACTTAGGTGGTTTGAAACACTAGGTGATAATGTGAAAAATTCATGGGATTTATTAACTGAAAGTTTTCTTGAAGAATTTGGTGAACAACAGAAATATGCAGATCTCATGATCGAGATCACAAAGCTATCCCAAGGAGAGAAGGAGAAGATAAGGGATTATCATGCTCGTGTTCTAGAGCTAAGGAGGAAGCTCGATGCCAAGATCCGGAAGGAAGGATTAGCAGATGGGTTGATGAATGGTGTGGATAATCTCCTCTGTAAGCACTTCATTCTTGGGATGAAGCCAGAGATAAGACAACGAGTGAAGTATGACCACCCAGCTACCATTGAACAAGCAAAGGAGATTGCAAGAAGGCAAGAAGAAAGCATGGAAGAGGAGCTGAAAGAAATTGTTGCTAAAGTAGAGCCTACACCAGCACCTTTGGTCCAGAATCCACAACCACCCCCGGTGAGAAAAAATATTTCTCCTAGTACATCTACTGAGTATGAAGATTTTCTCAAAAAGATGGGTCAGTTAACTATTAATCTTCTTCAAGGAAAGGAATTTAGTTCTCAGGGAGGAGATAGAGGTCCAAAAAGAAATATTTCTGAAGTTGTATGTTATGGTTGTTATAAAAAGGGTCATTATAAGTATAATTGTCCAGATAGAGCTTCTACATCTGGTAAAGGAGATAATGATAAAGGAAAAGCACCTGTGAATTCTTTTGATGTAGTAGATAAGAGAAGAAATAATGAAGTAGATGTGTTTGTAACAAAAAGAAAGAAAGAAAAAGATAATCAAGATGGAAATAATCCTAAGAAGATGAAAGAAGAAACTAGTAAGAAACATAGGAGAAGAAAGTTGGGTGTGCAGGATTTTTCGATTTCACAGGGGCAAGGGCCATACTCTATCTTGGAACGTCTGTCCAAAAGGCCTGCAAATATTACATATGGTCAACTCTTGGCTATGTCTTCAGAGAAGAGGCAGGAGCTGCGAAGTGGACTCAATGCTCGACGAAGAAAGGAGGTTGAGGTCCCTATTTTGAAGGCAGAGGTAGATCGCTATGCTTCACAAGCTGAGGTATTATGTAATGGTATTTCAATTCATGATGTCTTAGTTGATGGAGGTGCTATAGTTAATGTAATGACTAAGTCTGTAATGAATATGTTGGGTTTAAAAATTGATCGCCCTTCAACACTTATGTTAAGATAATTAAATAAAGGAAAAACTAAACCAGAAGGTGTAGTTTCAAATGTGGCAATATCTGTTATGGGTGTTGTATGTGTGGTAGACTTTCAGGTGATGAGAAATGGTACTGTTGTGTACCCAATGTTGTTGGGAAGACCATGGCTAAGGAGAGTTCATGCAAGAAACTACTGGAATGAAGGTTTCATGAAACTTGGACGTGGTAGAGAGAGGGTGAAGATAAATGTGATCCCTTGACATCATAAGGCAGAACCTGTGGATTCAAGTGATGAAACTGATGATTGGACATCCTCTGATTACTCTAGTACGAGTGAAGTGGACACTGAAGATGAAGAAAGCGAGGTGGATGTTTCAGTCATGGATATCCTTCTAGTCACACCAACTCATGACCCCATAAAATTATCTGAAGAAGTTGATGATCATCTCCAACAAATAAAGATTGGTGATGCTGTGATGGAGAGTGAGAAGGAATCCTACCTCCAGCTCTTTCGAAGGTACATACACCTATTCACTTTTGATTACAAGGAACTCCGTCAAGTAAGTTGGGTAGAACATTGTATTGAGCTGGTAGATGGTGCTAAGCCCATAAAGCAAATGCCATATAGAATGAATCCTAATTTTTCCAAGACTGTAAAAGAAGAAATAGATAAGTTGCTTGATGCAGGATTCATATTTGCTGTGGAGAATTCAGAATGGGTTTCTCCCATTGTGATCTCAATAAAAAAGAATGGGAAGCTACACATTTGTGTTGATTATAGGAAGCTCAATAAGGCAACAAAGAAGGATCATTACCCTCTTCCATTTTCAGATCACATCTTGGACGAAGTAGCTGGCCAGGAGTGCTATAGTTTTGCTGATGGATATAGCGGCTACAACCAAGTTCGTATAGCAGAGAAAGATCAGCTGAAGACCACGTTCACCACTCCTTGGGGAACTTTTGCTTATAGAGTTATGCCTTTTGGGTTGTGTAATGCTCCAGCAACATTCCTGCGTTTGATGAATAGGGTGTTCGAACCCTACATTGGGACCTTCATCAGATTATTTCTTGATGATTTTTTCATCTATGGGAGCAAGTTGGACCACCTGCACCAGATGGAGATAGCATTTCAAAGGTTAGATGAAGCACAAGCCTCACTAAACCCTACAAAGTGTGTCATTGGATGTTCTAAAGGCATTTTGTTAGGGCATGTTGTATCCAGAGATGGTATAGGTACTGATCCTGATAAAGTTTCAAAAATCAAAGATTTACCATTTCCTATGAATAGAAGTAAGTTGAGATCATTTTTAGGCCATGTGGGTTACTATAGAAGGTTCATCAGGAATTTCTCAAAGATTACACAGCCACTAATCTAGTTCTTGAAGAAGGATGTTACTTATGAACCAGGAAATAAGGCGCATGAAGCTTTTGGACAACTGAAGGAAGCCCTGGTGTCTTCACCTGTTTTGAAGAATCCAGATTGGAGTAAGCCATTCATTGTGTACACTAATGCCTCAGATGCAGCACTAGGAAGTACTTTGAGCCAAAAGGATGAAAATGGGAATGAACATCCAATTTACTTTGGGAGCAGACAAATGAGCAGTGCTGAGGTAAATTATACTATAACTGAAAAAGAGGCTCTGGCTATCATTTTTGCTGTAAAGAAGTTTAGGAACTACTTGCTAGGGAAAAAATTTCTAGTTGTAACAGATCATCAGGCCCTAAAATATATTGTAAATAAGCCTAACCCATCAGGGAGGATAGCAAGATGGATAATTTTGCTACAAGAATTTGAATTTGATATTATAGATAGCCCAGGAAAGAAGCATGTCAATGCAGATGCACTCTCTCGAGCCTATGATGGTTTAGGATCATCTTGTGATGATGATGATTTCCCCGATGCAACATTGTTATCCCTTGACACAATCCCTAGTGAATACATAGATATTTGGAATTATCTGAATGAATTCAAGTTTCCTGATGGTGCCAATGCAAAGACTAAGAGGAAGATCACTCAAGCCAGTCGTCCATATTCTATTCTGCATGGAGTATTATTTCGAATAGGACCTGATGGACAGTATAAGAGGGCAGTTGGACGTGATCAAGGGAAGGAACTGCTAGAAGAATTCCACAATGGTACATGTGGAGGGCACTTCTCTGGACAACTTACAACAAGAAGAATTTTGGATGCAGGTTATCACTGGCCCACTCTTTTTAAAGATTGTTATAATTATTGTAAGACATGTGATATTTTTCAAACATGGTAACCGTAAGACTTCATCAACTCCATTATGCCCTATTCTTCCACTTGGTCCCTTTGAAAAGTGGGGAATAGACATTGTAGGTCTACTTCCAACTACCTCACGCCAAAATAAGTATATTGTAGTTGCCACAGATTATTTAACCAAGTGGGTTGAAGCTAGGTCATTCAAAATATCTTCCATGGATGAAGTGGCAAGGTTCATATATGAACGCATTGTCACCAGATTTGGTTGTCCATTAGAAATTGTAACAGATCAAGGAAGCCACTTCATTAATGAGGTAGTAGAATCCCTAGTCAATAATTTTTCTATTAAGCACAGGAAGGCAACAACATACAAGCCAAGCACAAATGGATAGGTGGAATGAACAAATTTTGTGTTGTGTCAAATTCTAGCAAAAGATGCAGCCTTGCAGGTACATAAGTGGGATAAAAATATTCATGTAGCATTGTGGGCATATAGGGCAACATCAAAGTCAGCAACAGGATACTCCTCATTTCAGTTGGCCTATGGCATTGATCCAGTTCTTCCTATTGAGTTTGATATTCCCACTATGAGAGTTATGAAAAATGAAAGGATGGATGAAAGTGATTCAGTAAAAGAAAGGTTGGTACATCTTCATTTGCTAGAGGAAATGAGGGAAATAGCAAAGGATACAAGCCATAAGAAGAAAATGAAGCAGAAGGAATACTTTGATCAAAAGATCCGTTGGTCTCCATTTCATGTGAATGACTTGGTTCTAGTATATGATTCTAGATACAAAAAAGAAGACAGAGAAAATTTCTTCCAAAATGGATGGTGCCCTACAAAATAGCAGCTGTGCATAAAAATGGTACGTACCAACTGGAGGAATTGGATGGCACTCCCATTACGAAATGGGTCAACCACAACAAGTTGAAGATTTTCCAAGCACCAGAATAGTCTACTCTGAGGACGGAGTAGAAGCTAGGAAGGGGGAAGATGTCGACACTAAAATTTTCCTCCGTAATTTCTATTTCATTAATGTATGTATTAGGAATAGGATGTTTTTAAGTATAATTAGTAGTAGTGTCTGATAGAATATAACGGCGCCGTCAGTACGGTGCCGCCAATAATGTGGAGTACGGTAATAGTCAAAGTACAATAGGAATGTTGTAAAAAGTAAATATTTGTCGTAAGTGGTCCGGTAATGTTAAAATGTCAAAGTTTGGGTAATTAGAGAAGTAGGGTCTACGTGATTAGAAATTAGAAATATTATATTGGTAATAAGGACAAGGAGTGAGGTCATAAATATTTTGTATATTTTATTTGTAAAAAGTCTAAAAATGTGGAACCCATGTAAAATGATAAGGTTTATCTTATCTTAAAAGATAAGCTTACATGTACAGATAAGAGTTAAGGTATGGAATATGATTCGTCAGAGTGGATTTCTTATCCTATCTTAGAGATAAGATGGATAAGCCTGGAAGTTCTATAAATAGAGAGGCCAACCCCCTCATTTAGCATAGAAGGAAGTAGTGAGAAATATTATAGGAAGTGTGCGAAGGAAGCCATCAGTTTAAAGGTGTGTTGAAGAAGCCATTAAGAGGTGTAATTGTAAAGTTTCTCCCATAGTATTGGTGAAAGGAAAGTGAAGTCAATAACACTTGAAGTACCTCATGGGTGAGATTGTAACAATTTCATGTTAATATTATAATTTACTTTGATATTTCAGATTCGTCATCATTCCGTCTTATCATAGTCAATGGTATTCTTGTGTTATGTTGTTGTTTTGTTTCCAGATTACATCCACCAAACTAAAGGCTATGCATTAGTAAATAATCATAGCACGAGGAGTTCCCGGTGAAGAATTATCATAGTGCCAGATTGGTGATGACAATTCCAAGGTGCATGAACTGTGCTTATTGAAAGGGAAATCCTACTCTAACAAAACATTGTAGGATTTTCAATAATAGTGTTTATGAAACATACCATTCACAGGAATGGAAAGTTCCTCTCCTCCCAGTATTGAAAGCTGAAATGAATTTTTTCTTTGCAAGATGACATCATGTATGGACCACTCCAGATTGTATCAAACTTCTTGTAGTTTCCTAGATTTCAATGATCAACATCTCATTTAATACAATGTCTCCTTCACTGAAGACTCTTAACTTGGACATCTTATCAAATGTCTTCTTCATCCATCTTTGAATCTTTTCCAAATTCATATCAGCTTGATCTCTTAGCTCTTAATGCTCCATAAACTCTACATAAAGAACCCACATTGGTTTGTTCTCAAGTAGTTCTATCTTATGTAGTAATTCGAGTGCAGGTAGCTCAACTGAGATTGGTATTCTCGCCTCTCATCCATAAACAAGCTTGTATGGTGAATAACCAATTGATCTTTTAGGAGTCACTCTATCATCTCAAAGTGATGAATTTAACATCAGATGCCAAGATCTTTTGTTATCCTTGAGTTTCCTTAAGATGATCGTTAGGATATTTGTTAGTACTTTCAGCTAATCGTTACCTTGTGGGTAATAATTAGACGAGGTACTTAAATAAATTCCATGGTTGATAGACCAATATGTTACCTTTACAACAAGAAACGTTGAAGTGCTATCTTAAATGATAATTTTTGGAGCACCAAATCTACAAACTATACCTTCCTATAATGATAAATTTGAAGTCTCATTATCTTCCTTCAAGACTATTGTATTAGTCTAGTGTGTAAAATAATAAGTAGCATTCAAGATCCACTTGTGTCCTTGTGACAAAGGTGGATTTATCATTCCAATTAAGTTAAGACCCCCCTGCATGAATGACTTATCCACTGAAGTAGGCTACACGGGAAGTGAAGATAAATGTTCATTTCCAACAAAGAAAACACATTTCTTATAGTTTCTAATCCATTTAGAGCATCCCTTGATGTGTTGGGCCAATAGTAACCATCTTTCAAAAAATTTTAAGGTTGTAGTACGTGTTGAAAAGTGACCTCTTGCAGGTCCTTCATGAAATTCGGATAATAGTTGTTGAATTATATCATAATAAATACATCGCAAAAAAATTCCATTTATATCTCTTTTAAACAACACACCATCAATGAAAATATTGGGTACATCTTCTAACCTAAAATATATTTGTTTATTCTTGTCCATGCCTTTTGGATAAGAATTGTGTTATAAGTAGGTAACCAATTCATTCATCCATCTTGATTCCATAGATTCTTGACTAGGGTCAGGTTGCTGATTTTCTGGTTGCACCAAGATGTTTGAATACCGATACACTATTGTTGCATGCTTCTCTAAATCTTCTGATTCTGCAGCCTATTGTTTTTCCATATCAACAATCAGATGTTCACACAAACCTTTTCCTCGAACTAATTTTACATAACGATTGTCAACATCATACGCAATAACCTTCATTATCCAACATGCTCTCTTCTCGTTCAGTTATTTGTTCAACAACAACGCTTTAACACTTGGATGAGAGACTAAGACATGTATCTTATTGTTTGAAAGCATGTATTTGAATTCATTTAATCCTCTAACTACTGAAAGTACTTGTTTTTCAAGAAAAGTTTACCTTGTCTCATAGTCATGTAAGTTTTGTCTAAAGGAAGAAATTACCTATTCAGTATTTTCATCATTAACTTGAGTTAATATAGCTAAAATAGTCTCATCTCTTGCAAGTGCATACATCGTAAAATATTTATCAAAATTTGGATTTGTAAGATTAGGAGCTTATGAAATAGCTAACTTGATGGTTTTTACTCTATTCTTTCTTCACTAGTCTAAGAGAAAGTCTTATCTTTCTTTAGCATGATTGTTAATGGCTTAACTAATGTTGTAAAATCTGGAAAAAATCTTGTAACAAAGTTGATATTTCCAAGAATAATTTGTAGTGATTTTTTTATGATGAGGTAAGGATAGTATTGAAATAGCTTCAATTCTAAAAGGATCAATAGCTAAACCTTGCCTAAAAAAAATATGACCAAGCAATTTATCTTGATGGACTAAAAATATGGAATTCTTGGGATTCAATGATATTCCAAACTATTTACAAATCTTAAAATTCTTCCTTAAATGCATTAGATGTTCATCATAATTCTTTGAAAATATGGTGACATCATCTAAGTAAGCCAATATGCATCTATGTAATAGGTTGTGAAAATTTGTGTCCATTGCATGTTGAAACGTTGCACCAAAATTTGAAATTCCACAAGACATTCTTTTGTAAGCATAAGTACCCCATTTTTTGGTGAGGGTTGTTTTGTGTTTTTCTTCGTCACGCACAAGGATCTGATTGTATCCGCTATAACCATGTAAAAGAAACAATTTTTCTCAAACCTAAAACTATTCTTAAAATCAGATCCATGTTAGGTAGTGGATAATGATATTTTAATGAAGATTTATTAAGATCTCTAAAATCGACACAGAGCATGATTTATACATTATTTTTTTGAATAGGAACAAGATTAGGTACCCAACATGAATGGCTCTTAACTTGAAAGATAATACCTTACTCAATCAGTTTGGACTACTCTTTTCTCATCAATGGTTCAATCTTCAGATTTATAGGCCTTTACTTTTGCCTGACATGCTTGGATTTTTGTTGTAACTCTATTGTATGCTGAGCTAAACTAGGATCAAAACCTCTCAGATCTTGGTATTTCCAAGATAAAAAATCTCTAAATTATTTAAATAAATTGATAAATGACTATTCTTCAGCTAAGGAATATACCTTTCTAATAAAAGAATTATTTTCATCATCCACCAAGATCTCTTTGTAGTTATCTGCGCGACTTGAAATTTTACATTTGTCTTTACTTAAATGATCATATGAATTAAAAATATATTCTAGTGTGACTAATCCTTAAGGAAACTTGTTGTCTTCAACTGAACAATCTAGTCACCATAGAAGTGTTGCAGTCTTTCTTGATTTACTACAAAAAATTTAGCTTCCTGTTGCAGAAATATGTAGATTTGTTCATTATCTTCGAAAAGTTACCAATCTTGTAAATTATATGGTACTAAATTTCTGATAATCATCTTTATATGTGGCTTTACTTTGTTGTATTTATTTGTTCTAGCACATCAAAGCTATCACCAACTCTTGAAACTCTATCTGCATGCTTGCTTTCTATTTTTAGAACAAATTACATGTTAATAATATCAAAATCATCCACTCAGTCTTAAATTCTATGTTTGTAATATTTCAGCAATGAATTCTTATACACATTAATTTTTTTCACCTGATTAATAACTAACTCTGAATCACCAAAAAATTACAAAGTAGTGATACCTCTTTTTTTGTCCCATTACAAATAATGAATTAATGCTTTGTATTTAGCTACATTAAAAGTATAAGAGAACTATAGATTTAAAGCTGAAAAGTTAGTGCCCACTTCCCTTCGACACCTTTTTTATTACTAATTTCGAAATTGTTGAATACACTTATGGATATTATTGTATCTTTTTTTATTTAGCATGATATCAAATGTTAGAGATACTGGATTGTTGTTGATTTAGATTCATATATGAGGTGTTTGGATCATTAGAGACATTTTATATTGATGTTGATATGTTGTTTACATGGGTATATATATTTCTGACATGCGATATCTTTCACAACATTGTGTGGGCCTTGATAATTGAACAAATGTTGTGATAATTTTGACATGGATGAAATGTAGAATATAAATGATTGTTATAAATTATAAATGATATCGTAATTGCCTAGATGATTATTTGTTTCATATGTAGATGATTGTGGAATTATATTTCATATTTTATCTTGAATGTTTTGATGCAGCCATGAGGCTGAAGGAGGTGTTATGTCTTTTACAATTAAATATAACCACAACAAACATCGAGGGGATTGGAGACAAACCACATTGGCATGCTAAGGGAATTCAACAAGGGTCACCATGGAAACATGTATTTGTGTGTGTATTTGAACTATTATTAGGGGAAATTTGTGATGAAGGGGTCATGTGTTGTCTTTTATTTAGTTTAATTTATTTAATGTTAGTATGTGATTTTTAGTGATGTAAATTAATGTTTTAAATTTCTGTAAATGGTGTATTCTTTACCCTTTGTCTTAGTGGATTTAAGTGTCCTTTTAAAGTTAATTAATTAAGTCCTAAACTAATAATAGATGTGACCAAAATTTATCATTTATTAGACTAGATTGCTCTTGGGTTTTGCATTGTATGTTGAGTGTTTGGGGTCTTGAGTGTTGTACATTCTACCCCTTCATGGAAATTCGAATTTGGCCTTTAGGGAAAATTTTGGAGGCTTGTGGGACAAGTCAAACTTATCCCACAACTCTTAAATTGATATACCAACCCTAGCTAAGGGTTGGGAGGTCAAAAAAAGATCCCATTAGGTGTTTTGGGAAGACAAAAAGGTAAAATTTTATTACACTATCTTTCATGTAATAAGTTTTGTCCTTAGGGGGTGCGGGCTTGGATTGTGTGTGTAAGTAACTTACCATTCCTCTTACCCACCAATTTATGGTTCATTGGGGTTGAGGTTTGACTTGTGAGGTGGAGTTGAGGATAAGTGATGTGGCATCCTGCATGAAGCCACCTCATCCTCCTCTCTCCGTTTTCTATTTATTGAAGTTCTTCTGGTTGTTTGGGGGTTAGTTCATTAGTTTGTGCTCTTTCATTTTTGGGAGTTATAGGATTTCTGGAGTTCTTGTGGTATTGGTTGGATCTTTTTTATGCTTGCTTAGTTTTGAAGAAGCTTGGAGATTGACTTTCAGAACAATCTCTACTATGGAAAGGTAGGAGCTTTACCTTGCTTATGTTATGCTTCTATTTTGTGTTTATGTGCTTGTTTTGAGTTTTTTTTTTTAGAATGCTTATTGGGTGTTGGGTAGATTGGCTAAGTATGGTGTAGGATAGAACTATGGGGAGAAATTTGTGTAGGGAGGAATAAGCGTTATTTCATGTTTGGAGAGATTTTTGGTTGGGTGCTCCTCCTTGGACAAGAAATGCTTGCATTTATTACTTGTTTCTTTTATGAGGGAGGCATAAGAGATTGAGTGAGGCATAAGAGTATGTGGGAGGCATAAGAGGTAATTTAGGGATGCATAAGATTATGTAGGGGATTGATATATGTATTGGTGGTTTTTTAAGGTGGGCACCCATTTCCCATTAGGAGGCATAAGTGGCCTCCCCATAGGTTATTTCTCCTTTGGCTTCCATTTTAATCCTTATTTATTATGTTGTTTTGTTTTTCTTCCTTCTTTTGTTTGTAGTTGTGTTGATTGTTGTTGGAATGGTTGTGAAATATTATTTTGTGATGTGGAAGCTTGTTGTTGCCATTTGTTTGAATCACCTCTCATTGTAATGTTTTCGAGGCTCGAGGAAAAATGAGGAGGATGGGTTATCCTCTTCATTGGATATCTTTGCCAGGTGGAGAGTGTTGCCTCTCCCCCAATTTTTGTTGTGGGTCAAGCAAATCGTAAAGGAACTCTCTTGTTGGTGTTGTGAAGCTTGGAAGTTTGTTGGAGTCCTTAAAAAAACCCACTTGTGAGAAGCCTCTTTGTTTTCCCACTCTAGGTGGAAGATTGTAATATTGCTCTCTGTATTCAAGGAAATGTGGTATTAAAAGTTGTATTATTATTTGAAGAATTTCATTGAAGAGTTGTAAAAAAAATTCTTCTGCTTAGAATAAAGTATGGAAAGAGAAAGAATCAAAATGGATTTCTTGTGTAAAATTTTAGTTGAATATTGTATTTTGAAAAAGGAATGTTTAATTTCATTGTGAAGTTGTAATATTGTAAATGAGAACGAAGGAATACAGAAGTTGGAAGAAGTTAAAAATGTATGCATATTAAATTTGAATGTAAAGCAAAGTTGTTATAGTTATTTTGAATGTATACATGTTATAGTGAAAATGTGAACACGCAACAAATTTGAAGTTTGTTGTTATAATTACATGTTGCTTTTTGTAGTAAGAGAATAAAAATATTAAAAGTAGATTTAGATGTCTTTTACTCTTCGAATTGAAAGAAGATTAGGTGAAAAAAATGGAATAGATCTTGTAGTTTTATTTACTACTATTGGAGTTAAAAATGCCTTAATGATTAATTTAAAGTAAGAAATGAACAAATGGAATGAAATCCCTAAAGTGGAACAACCAGATTTGCACAAGAAACAAATCATTAATTCTTCTTATTCTTTGTATATTTCAATATGAAATACATTAGCTATTACATATTCAATATAATAGCTTAAACTACTTCCTTTTAAATAGGAAGTAAAATTAACAAATAACCCGTTTAATCAATTTACGGGTGTAACAACTGACTTAATAATACGATTTGTTTTAACAACTCATATAATAATATTTATCTACATTATATTATTATTAATGAGTTACCAAACTCATATAATAATATAATTAATTAATAATGTTTACAACAATTAATTCCTAACATTCACCCGCTTGGTGTGAACATTATTAATCAGTAATCTTCACCCCCTTAATGTGAACACGGCGAAGAACCATATTCGAATAAACTAAACCACCTCCTGAAAGTACTTCTTAGACTAGGTACAAACTCCATAGATTATCTCTTTACCCTCGTAAAGGTGTAGTGTCGAGCCGAATTATGCAGGAATGCTCCCTTCCTCTTTGGGTTCCTGTGGGACTTTCCCTTCCTCCCTGGGTGCCTGAATTCTGAATCTCCAAGATCCACAAGCTTCACACTAGCTGGATAACCATCCCTTGAGTCTACCTCAAAATCTTCTCCGGCTCCCAAAAGTGATTATTCTAAAAACATGACTCCTCCAAAAATCTCTAACTCAATAATAAACTAAAAATAGAAACCACACTCATGTCACCAAACCATCTATGTGGCCCTGTCATTGGCGACTGACGAGAGGTCACTGATTGACCACAAACCTCCATTTTCTTCCATCCTCCAATGGTATTCTTCTAACTCAACCGGATGTGATCATGAAGCACAATTACAACTCGGTTGTTCGATTCCACCGAAAATGCATCCGCGAGGCAATTTTTGGTTTGTTTTTACAATTTTTGACAATTTGACTATTTGACTATACATGACTTATGAATACACAAATTTTATGACACAAACTATGAAATATTGATAATTAACTCTCTATTCTTGACTTTGAACACCCGAAACCTAAAACAATACTTTTGACGATATTACAAATTTGATGACTCTTTTGACTTGGACAAGAAAATTTGACTAATTTTTTTTAAAAAGTAATGAAATGAGATTAATTTTCAAATGAAAATGACTCTAGACTCTCCAATCATTTTAAACTAATACTACTGAGATACTTTATAATGATACACATTGGAATCTTCTTTTACATCATGACAATTGTAACTTTTGACTACGAGAAATAATGATCATTATAAGAAACTTTAACGTGGATAGAGCATAAATTACACATACACTTCAATTTGTGAATAATAGTTACAAAATTAATTACAAATCTATGGAATCAGACCAAGAAAAGCTAAAACATTAAATATTTTACTTAACTATGACTTTCAAAGTAAGACCAATCGACTGCAATACCTATTGAACATAGGTGTCTCGCCTTGCCGCACCGGCTATGGAATTTGACAAGCTCTGGATGAATGTGCATCAAAATATTGTTGATATATTCTCTATGCACGCCACCAGAGTCGATAGATATCACAGGTTAGACATCTTTCATACGTCTTTGATGTCCATTTGATATGTAGTTTAAGAACGTAGACAAATTAATTTACACCACACAATATATCACGTCCCTTAAAAAATGTTGTGTCTACTCCAATTCTTCAAGGCACGGAGTAGAACCAATCACACCAGGTTTTCCACTTTTACAATTGATCAAATAATTTTAGAAATCAAACATGGGAAAGCAACAAGAATATGTGATTATATACAGATCTTGTGATAGGAAGAAGGACTGTAGTGTGTAGCCACTTCATTTGGAACACTGACGTTGAAATAATTGCACCACAAGTACTCTTTTTCAGATGTATCTTAATGATTCCATCATTTCTCCTGAACCCGGATCTGGGTTTCTACAATTTTTTGACAAAACTTTTACAACATCAAAGTAAGCAAACCCAGAAAAAATTTAAATATTTCATATCTGGGTTTTGTAGAAATCATAAATTTATTAGATGGATCGATTTAATCAACGTGGACAACCAAGCAGACTTGGACGCGTCATATTTTCCCAAGTAGGATCGATTCCTTCTACTGATTCCTAAAGTGTTGGATCTTATACAACAGCTACATTCCTTGAAAACTAAACTGATCTAATGTGCTTCTCACATTCATCAAATAATTTTTGAAGTTGTATATTTTACCTTAAAAAGTACCAGCAATCAAAAAATGCTCAAATGTTATTGAATAAACCAATTAAACTTACAAATGGTAGATTCAAAACTTTCTTTTTCGTTTATAATAATGGGGTAGGGTTTTCCCAAATATATAACCCAAAATATAAATAGCCTTAAAACAAAACCATATTGGTAAAGGAAATCCCTCAAATATTTCCATGGGAGAAATTACAACAATAAAACTACAACCATATTAATCTAAGTTTGATCTCCTTGAAGACTCCTCCATAGATCTTTCTCCCTTGCTCCCATGGATTCCTTTCTCCAACCTGTAATTTTGACAAAAGAAAATAGATCAAATGAGGAGAATATGGTAAGAAGAGGTTTTAATAAGAAATCTTAATGATTTTTAGGGCTTGTTTCTAACCCTAGAAACAAGTGGTCATAATTGATTCAATCTAAGGGTTAAGGATCAATCTTCCCTTTGTTTAGTCGGAATGTATTTTTTTAAAATGTTTGAAATAAAATTAAGGGTATGTGTAGATGGGTGAATGGGGCCCATTAATTTCCTTAAGATGTAAAGTTATAGCTAGTTCTTTGTTTGCTTTAGGAAATTCAAAAAAAGGACTTTAAGCTATTAGGGTAATGAAACTAAATTAATTAAGCATGAGGTTAACCATATTAGGATTAACATATAAATAAAGAAGAGGAAAAACTTAACTAAGTAAATTAAATTGTGACACCTTCCTAGTTGAATGTTGATTAATCTTTTAATTAGACTATTGAATCATAAAGTTGAGATTAGTAGTGTAAGTTAATTTAATGTACCCTAGGGGATTAACACCCTGGTAACCTTTTTACTTATAACAAAAAAATTTAGTCACAATTATTAGGATAAGTGTAAGGTGTTAGCGTGTTCCTAAATTGTCATTTTGATGGGCATTATATTTGGTATCAGAGCCATGGGTTTAAATCTTGGACCCTTGCGCGCACTAGAAAACATGAGACATGAACTTTTAACCTAATGTAAAGTTGTTTCATTTTAAACCTAGATAACCACACTAACTGATAATTGTATAATTTAGAAAACATAGAAAACTAAAAGAAAACCTATAATGATGAATTCACTCTCACCTTGGTCTGTGTCGGAGGCACATACCAAACGAGGGGTCGTTTAACATAGACCTACATTTACCACCGCCAGATCAGGTTGTAGCGGCCATTCTCCCTCATATTTTATAGACGCTTCAGGACGTCAATGCCACAATATGTGGACGGTCCCTAGGAGGAAGACATGCTAGACAAGATATGAAGCCATTAGTTGAGGCTCGAGCATCTCCTCAACATAGAGAGGAAAATGGGGTAGATAAATTCACATGGAGTGGGCTAGGGTAGAGTCACGACATAGAGGGTATGGAGAAATGATTTAAGGACATAGGGATAGATCTTGGAGCCCTAAACAGAAGGAGGAGCATATAAAGAGACCTAGGGGTCATTAGTCGTCAGCTGTAGACCATACCAAGGAGATCCTAAAGAAACAACAATTTCACTATTCTAGAGATATAGGAGGTTTTCAAGAAGAGGCCTCGTTAGTGAGCTTGAGCAGATGCTTCAAGATCTTCCCTTGTACAATACAAATGAAAGCTCATGTTGTGATCCATCCTCTGAGGGATGGAGGAGCTTGGTGGAGGACCGAGGAGCAGAATCTCCATGTTGAATTAGAGACAATTACTTGGAAGCTATTTGAGGTGTGATTCAGGAGCAAGTATTTACCTAGGATGTTTATTCAACAACGGATAGACGAGTTTCATGACCTCCGTTAGGCATCTATGACTGTAGCTAAGTATGAGAATAAATTTTTGAACCTACTCTAATATGTCGATTATATGCAAGATGAGAAGGTATGGATTGATAGGTTCATCATGGGCCTGAATTTGGATTTGGTTGGTACGGTGTGCATTCATTATGCACAAACATTCATAAAGTTCATGGATACTTCCTATACTGTAGAGGAGACACAAGTTTAGACAAAACATGCTAGGGATACAGTTCAGAGTCACATCCAAAAGATGTAGGAAAATAGGTTGAGGGGTTCACCTCCTCCTCATGGTGGATAGGGTTTAGTGTAGTATTCCTTCAGGCCACCTCAACAAAAATAGTAGCAGACCTGCCCACCTTACAGAAATCCTCAGAGATTCGATGGATAAATGGGGTGGAATATGTTCCTCCTCCTAGGGGTTCCATCAAAACACATGGTGCATCGAGAGCTCAGTCACCAGGATCTCGTCAATAGAGACCTCATAAGTCCTTATATGGATCGTTAGGATCTATAATAAATACATCTAGAGTATCAGATGTAGATGCATCTGATTGGAGAGGACTAGGGAGTTTTTATGGTTGTGGCATTTCTGTATATCATTAGAGAGAGTACCCTTTGAACCCTAGCAACAAGGGTAAGATGCATATCTCAGAGCCTACCATTGGAAATATGGGACAGAGCCATTAGATATATGTAGTGGTCAAGAACTGTCAGACTAAGCACCATAGTACCATGATAGAGATGACATGTAGTATTGATGGTATTTCTGCTTCTATATTGTTTGATTTTGGTTTGTCTGATTCTTTTATTGCACCATCCTTAGTAGAGCATTACAAGCTAGTGGCTGTTATTAAGGGTCATAGTTGGGATGTTGAGATGGCTTCGGGAGCAAAAATATATGTAGAATCCTTAGTTAAGGAGTTTGTTGTGGAATTAAGACCCTTCACCACTACCTTGGATCTTCGTATCCTTCCATTAGGTTCATATGGAGTCATCTTGGGCATGGAATGGTTATCTGCACACCGAGCTAGAGTGTACTGTTACAACAAGAATATTACTTGTATAGATCATCTGAGAGTCGAGTATGTGAAAGTAAGGGTTAGCAGGCCCTTTTCTATTCACACCATCTCCTCTATGCATCTTAAGCGGCGTGTGTGATAAGGTTGTCACATGTATGTTGTTATAGTTAGAGACAGATAGGAGGATGAGTCTAGTGGACCATCCCTTGATGACCATCACATCTTGAGAGAGTTTGCTGATGTTTTTCTAGGTGAGATACTAGGGTTACCTCCCCCATGTGAGATGAATCTCACATAGATCCGGGTCTGTGTCCAGAGAATATCTCATGAGCACCTTATCGGATGACAACCCTTGAGCTATGTGAGCCAAATTTGTAGCTTGAGGGCCTTCTGGAGAAAGTTGTAATCCATCCTAGTGTATCCCATTAGGTTGAACTAGTGATTTTTTTGAGGAAGAAGGTTGAATCTCTATGGTTGTGTATTGATTACTGCGAGCTGAACAAAGTAACGATCAAGAATAATTACCCCCTTCCGCACATTGATGATTTATTTGATCAGATGAAGGGGGTAATAGTTTTCACCAAGATAGACCTTGAGTCAGGAGATCATCAGCTGAGGATCACAGAGGTAGATATTCATAAGATTGCCTTCTATACGAGATATGGCCACTATGATTTCACCATAGTTCCTTTTGGTTTAACGAATGCCCCCGTAGTGTTCATGATCTTGATGAATGGGATGTTTAGGAAATTTTTTTCTCGCTTCGTGCTCATCTTCCTTGACAACATTCTGATTTACTCATATACGTGTGAGGAGAACAAGGATCACCTTTGCCAGGTTCTTCAGTGTCTTTGTGAGTAGCATCTTTATGGGAACCTCGAGAAGTGTGCATTATTTTAGACAAAGGTGCAGTATTTGGGCTACATAATTTTTGGGGAATCTATCGTAGTCGATCCTTCCAAGATTCAAGCTATCATTGATTGGCAAGCACCCACTAGTGTGACCGAGGTGCACAACTTCATGGGTCTTGTAGGATATTACAAGAGATTTTTTTAGGAATTTTCTTGGATTGTGCACCTTATCATTTCCCTTCTATAGAAAGGGAAGAATTTTGTTTGGTCTGATAGATATGAGCAGGCCTTCATGACATTGAAGGAATGCCTCAGGAAAACACCTCTTCTTGTAGTGTTAGATCCTCAGGGTAAGTTCTACATTTGCACAAATGCTTCTATAGTGTGCACTTCCATTAGACAATTTTTTTTCTTGATTATGATACTGTCGAATATACTTATGGATGTTATCGTAGCTTTTGATATGGCATGATGTTATATGTTAGATATCATGAACTCTTTTTGATGTCGATTCATATATGATGCATGTGGATTATTAGAGACATTTTATATTGATGTTGATATATTTATAGAAATTGTTATATATATGTGTGTATTTCAAATATGTGATATTTCATCATTTTGAGTAGACCTAGGAAAATTGAACTAATATTAGATTCATATTGTTATTGATGAAATTGTAAATGATGTCATTACTTGCCTAGATTATATTTTGATTCATATATACATGATTTTTGAATTATATTGTATATTTACTCTGGATGTTTTGATGCGGCCACGAGGACGAAGGAGGTGTTATGTGTTTGTACGTAAACATGTCATAACAAATATCGGGGGATTAGAGACCAACCACATTGGAATTCTAGATGAATTGAACAAGGGTCGCCATGGGAACGTATATTTGTTATTTTTGTATGTTTTAATTGATGTCATGGGTTCCCATGGGGAATCACCTTCAAATGTGACCAAGGGGTTATGTGTATTCTTTTATTTAGTTTCTTTTGCTTAATTTTAGTATGTGATTTTTAGTGATGTATTTCCCCTTTATTATTTATTTAATTTGTGTCAAGATTAGTGATTAATCATGTTGTTAAATAAATTAAAATGGGTCATAAGAATGCATTTATTAGATTTGATGGCTCTTGGATTATGTGTTGTAATTGATGTATAACAAACTTGGACTAAGAAACACTACATCTTCCTTTTAAAATTCGGATCTGTCCTTAGGAGGCTATTTTGGATGCTTGTGGGACAATTTAAACTTGTCCCACACCTCTTAAATTTCTATACCAACCCTACCTATGGGTTGGGGATTCAAAATTAGGTATTATTATGTATTTTGGGAAGGCAAGTTGTAAGTTTTATTGCACCTTCTTGCGTGTAATTAATTTTTACTCCTTAAGGCGTGTGGGCTTGGATTGTGTGTGTAAGTAAAAATGTCATTTTCTTAACCCACCTATTAATTGCACTTTGGAGTTTGAAGTTGACTTGTGAGGTGGAGTTGAGGATGAGTGTGGCATCCTACATGGAGTCACCTCATTCTCCTCTCTCCCTTTTCTATTTATTCGAATTCTTCTACTTGTTTGAGGGTTACTTTATTGGATTTTTTTTGGAACTCTTGGAATTTTGGAGAGCTTGAGAATTTTGGAATTGTTGAAGTGCTTGGATTGTTTGGATTTGAAGAATCTTGTTGTTGAATTATTGAATCAAGCTCTACCATGGAGAGTTAGGATCTTGACTCTTCTAAAATGTTTTTCTTTTATATTATCAATATGTGAATATTGATGAATGTTTTGGTGTGTTTGTTGCTTGTTTGGGTAGATTTCCTAGGTATGGTGTAGGAGAATAGTATGGGGATATTTCTTGTGGTGAGGCATAAGAGATTTATGGGGAGGTCACAAGTGTTATACTTCATGTCGAGGAAGTTTTGGGATTGGTGTTCCACCTTGTAAAAGAAATAGCTTGCATTTATTTACTCGTTATGGGGCAGCCATAAGAGTGTGGGAGATTCATAAGAGAATGTGGGAGGGCATAAGGGGTACTTGAGGGGAGGAATAAGGGCATGTAGGGGTTTCGAAATTATATATATATATATATATATATATATATATATATACATACATACATATACATATTGGTAGGTTTTAGTTTAAGGTGGGCACCCATTTCCCCTTTAGGAGGTATAATCATCTTCTCCCAAAATAGGTCTTGCTCCTTTGGCTTGTGCATGACGAATCCTTGTGTATTGTTTGTTATTCTTCCTTCTGGTTGCAAACTATAACTGCATGTATTTGGATTGTGTTTTGTTTGTGAAATCTTGTTTTTATGTTGTGGAAGCCTATCTTGTTGCCATGAGCTGAAATACATTTCTTATTGCTAATGTGGTTGGGGCTTGGGGGGAAAATGAGGAGGATGGATTCTCCTCTTCATTTGAATTCTTGGTTGGGTGGAGAGCATTTTCTCTCCTCCTTTTTTTTTTTGTTGTGATCAAATGATATGTGGTTTATCCATCTTTTTGTTGTCTATTGGAGTTGATGCATGAAGGACAAATTTTTCTAGTCCCCTTGGGGGTTCCTTGATGTAAAAATTTTCCACTTAAAGTGTATGACATTGTAATATTATTTGTGATGGAAAGTTAGCTCTATTTTTGAATGTGGAAGTCTACATTTGAATGTGAAAGATGTATATTCTGTAAGTTGTATTTTGGTGAATGATAAAGGAATTTGTAAAAGGAACTATTGGAGTTCAATAGAACTTGTATTTAATTTATACACAAATGGCAGTGGTTCTTCATTTGGAAATCTGTTCATTTGAAATATATTGTGCAAACCCTCTGTTTGAAAATTGAAAAATAAATACATATGTTAGGAAACATTATATTTCTCTGTGTTCATTCAAAATGACATGATTTAAATAAAAGATAGAACTACATTATTAGGTGTTCACGCATTGATTGAAGGAAATTTAAAATTTGTAAAATTAGATTTGAATGAATTTAAATATTTAGAGGTATGGCATAACGAAACTTAGACCCATTTTCGAGCTTAGGATACTTAGATTTCAATTTTGATTCACTGTTAAAACTACACAATATTTATCAAAAAAATGTTACAGAGTACAATCTACAACTAATGAAAGAAAAATTTAAATAATTAAATGTAAGCTAAGGGATGATCAAAACGCCTTTCAAATACCGATTAGAATTGCTCAAGAAAATTTACTCAGAACCTTCAATCAATCGGACTTAGAGGCAGTAAAACGCCTTTACAGAAGTCTTGAAATAAAAGAGGGAAAATCATTTGACTTCAAATCTCAATGTTAGTCAATTAAACCCTGAAAAATCTGTCCAATACCTATATCCAGTGTGCAATCATCCATGTATGGTTTGGCATGTTGAAGAAGAAAGAATGGCGGATTGAATTAACTCTATGGCAGTCAAAAAATTTAATTCATGTTTTAATGGCAGGAAAGATGCTTTCTTTCAAATTTAACCCATCTAAATTGTTGAAAATAATATTTTATGCTTCTTATGCAAAGAGAATTTCAAGCCTTCTCCAAAAATTCCTCATTTCCTCAAATCCAAGCTTCTAGTCGAAAGTTATTGTCTTCTAGAAATTTTTTTATCAAATCTATTAAATAAAAGACACAAAGTCTCCCATTGCTCCATTGGTCTGAACTTTCTATTTTGGTAAGAAAATCTAAGTTCAAAATAATAACTTTTGCTAGATTTCCTCTATGGCCCCACATCCCCGCAAGCTTCACTTTCAGTAAAACACTCTTGTGGGCTCGCGGGCCCACATCTTCAAACTTATTGTTTTGTAAAAGTGGAAAAAATCCTTAGTCTCACAACCAGCCCACCTCTCTACATGTCACTGTTCATCTGAGACATGGCTTCCTTAGATGTCGGTAAAGGAGAAGCTTGTTTTTAACATTTGCACATTTTCAACAAAAAGTCAAAATGTCCTAAGTTTCTCTGCCGACCCGCCACCATGCATGTTACTATTGGGATGAAACATGGCTTATTTCGGCATCGGCGGAGATGCGGGTCACCTTGCCCCTTTTCGTCTTTCAAATCAAATCCAACATTCCTAAGATTTCCCTATCGGTCCGCTTTCCCACTTGTAGCTTTTGGGCAGAACACATGGTGCCTCTAAGCATCAGTGGAGGCATAGATTTTTAAGACCTTTTTTCAATTTTAACAAAAAGAGTTAAGATAAAAATTGCCTCTGGTGAGCCACCTTCATGTGTTGTCTCAAAATCTTGGACATGTGTAGTTTGCATATCTCAGGCATAATTTCTTTTTTTTGCGCTAAGCCCTACCACGGGCTCGCAGGCATGCAAATGAAAATTGCACTTTTCAGCAAGAGTGTAAAGCGTTAAATTATCTCCCTAGGTCCGCCGGTCTGAATTCTTTCCTGGGAAAAAAATCTTCCCAAGGCTTGCTGGCACGTAACTTGAGAAATATGAGGAGTTAGAAGGACTTCTTTATATCATTCGAAATGGGAAGGAATTTTCAATCTAATGAAAATGATTTTAGGAAGCGTTAAGTGTGTGAATTATAATTTTATCACCTTTTTAATTTAAATACTTGGTTTCAAAAGCAACTTGGTTAGTGTTTTTACCTTGTGAAATTAATACCTTGGGAATGAAATTAACTAAGGTATATTCAACTATAGTGTTAATTTAATTATTTATTAAATTAACACCTGAGAGAAATTTAACTATATTTGGATTAATTGCACTCATTAATTTTGTAATGTGGATTCAATATTTTTTATAACAGGAATATTTTATTTATTATAATTGACTTTAATTTTTTGATGTGACAATGGTAGTTTTCGAATCCTTTGTGAGGACTCGCCTTTCCAAAAAAAATTATTCCATAATTTTTCAAACAAAACCTAGGTTGTTCTTACATCTCGAGTGAATGTTTTAGCGGGCGTAACAGCTTCTTTGGCAGGACTTGGAGGTGTGTTGATGTAAGAGGGTAGAGTAATTGTTTTTGAGTCATGAAAACTCAAGGATTATGAGCTCAATTATCCATCTCATGATCTTGAGCTTGCAGTAGTTGTGCATGCCTTGGTACGTTGGAGACACTTCCTTCTTGGTCAGAGATTTACACTTAGGACTGATCACTTGAGTCTTCACCACCTATTTACGCAACCCAATCTCAATGCTCATTAGTGGCATTCGATGGAGTTACTTTGTGAGTACGATATGGAGATTGAGCATGTGAAGGGGAAGGAAAATGTAGTTGAAGATGCCATGAGTAGATAGAGACATGTGGCTATTGCTACTTCAGTGGGTAAATATTTTCGGAGAAAGATTTTACATCAACTTCCTCATGGTAGCTTCTAGCTTATAGCCAAAGTAGAGATTGAATCTTAGAGACCCCATGAGAGGAGATTTGATGGATTGTGATTAGAGGTAGATGGTCTTATTATACACAGAGGTTGGATATATTTTGTTAGAGATGGAGGCTTGAGATAGGACATTTTTTCATAGGCTCACTGTGCACCTTATTCAGCCCATCCATGGGTGAAGAAGATGTAGGCCACTTTGAGACAATTTTACCATTCAAGAGGACTTCAGAGAAACGTGGCTCATTTTGTGTCATGTTATTTATAGTGTCAGAGGGTGAAGGATGAGCATCAACATCCATCTGGCCTTCTCTTTCCTCATGCTATATCGAAGTGGAAAAGGGACACCATTTCCATGGACTTCATTGTTTGGTTACCAATGTGGAGATGCCACCACAACGCCATCATGGTCACGGTGGATAAATCGATGAAAGTGGCTCATTTTTCTCTGGTGAAGACAACCTATATAGCCAGTGCAATGGCAGAGGTATATCTTGTTGATATTGTCATATTGCATAGGATTCTGTAGAAGATCATTTGTGACTACGATCCTTTGTAGCTTCCCACTTCTAGCTCACCATGTAGCATGCTCTCGAGATGAGGTTCAGTTTCAGCACAACATATCACCTTGAGACAGATGGAAAGACTAAGCGGGTGAATAAGATCATAGAGCACATGCTTAGGATGTATGTTATGGATCACTAATTGAGATGGGAGGAGTATCTATACTTGGTGGAGTTTTCCTACAATAATAGTTTCGAGAGTTTGATAGGCATGACTCCTTTTCAGGCACTTTATGGTAGAGAGTGCAGGACACCTCTTAGTTGGGACAGGTTAGAGGACAGGGTTTCTCTTGGGCCAACCTTATTGTAGGACATGGAGCAATAGGTGTTTTTATCAAGTAGAGATTGCAGGAGGTGTAAGGCAAGCACAAGAAGTATGCGAACCAGCATAGGATAGATCATAGTTATGAGGTGGGCACGAAGGTGTTTCTTCGTGTCAGACCGCATAAGATCCCTATCCATTATAGAAAAGGTTATAAGCTTGCTTTTAAGTTTGTGTGTCCCTTTGAGATCTTGGAGAAAATCGGCCCCTTGGCCTATCGCCTAGCATTGCCACCTAGCTTGTCTCACATCCACAATGTGTTTCATGTTTCTATGCTTACAAGATATATCTTTGATCCTTCTTATGTATTAGATTGGACTACGTTGTACATACAAGATCAGGGGTAGGTGATGGTGGATCCTGTCCGTATTATAGGGCGCAAGATCTTGGGCCTTTGAGGTAGAAATATTGACTAGGTTTGGGTGCAGTGGGACAGGTATGATGAGACTATTGCTACTTGAGAGGATGCTACTTTGCTGCGAGTTCAGTTTCCACACCTATTCCAGTGACTCCAAGGAGGAAGTCAAGTCTAAGGGGAGGGAGATGTAGTTCCCACTTCCCTTCGACACCTTTTTTATTATTGATTTCGATATTATTGACTGCACTTATGGATATTATTGTAGCTTTTTTATTTAACATGATATTAGATGTTAGAGATATTGGACTATTGTTGATTTCGATTTATGTATGATGTGTTTGGATCATTAGAGACATTTTATATTGATGTTGATATGTTTTTAACATGGGTATATATATTTATGACATGTGATATATTTCTCCACATTGTGTGGGCCTTGATAATTGAACAAATGTTGAGATCATTTTGACATGGATGAAATGTAAAATAGAGATGATTGTTATAAATTGTAAATGATATTGTAATTGCCTAGATGATGATTTTTTTCATATGTAGATGATTGTGGAATCAAATTACATATTTTATCTTAGGTTTTTTGATGCGGCCACGAATCCGAAGGAGGTGTTATGTGTTTTCCATGTAAATATATCCACAGCAAACATCAGGCAGATTAGAGACAACCACATTGGAATGGTAAGTGAATTCAACAAGGTTCACCATTGGCAACATGTATTTGTGTGTGTGTTTGAATTATTGTTAGGGGAAATTTGTGACCAATGGGTCATGTGTTGTCTTTTATTTAGTTTAATTTATTTAATGTTAGTATGTGATTTTTAGTGATGTAAATTATTGTTTTAAATTTTGGTAAATGGTGTATTCATTCCCATTTGTCTTAGTGGATTTAAGTGTCCTTTTAAAGTTAATTAATTAATTCCTACACTAATTATAGATGTTACCAAAAGTTTTCATGTATTAGACTAGATTTCTCTTGGGTTTTGTGTTGTATGTTGAGTGCTTGGGGTCTTGAGTGTTGTACACTCTACCCCTTCATGGAAATTCGAATTTGGCCTTAAGGGCCAATTTTAGAGGATTTTGGGACAAGTCGAACTTGTCCCAGACCTCTTAAATTTATATACTAACCCTACATATGCATTGGGGTGTCAAAAATCGGCCCATTAGGTGTTTTGAGAAAACAAAAAGGTAAAATTTTATTGCACTTTCTTTCATGTAATTAATTTTTTCCTTAGGGAGTGTGGGCTTGGATTTTGTGTGTAAGTAACTTGTCATTCTTCTCACCCACAAATTTATGGTGCATTGTGGTTGAGGTTTGACTTGTGAGGTGGAGTTGAGGATAGGTGATGTGTCATCCTACATGGAACCACTTCATCGCCCTCTCTCCCTTTTATTTTTATTGATATTCTTTTGGTTGTTTAGGGGTTACTTCATTAGTTTGTGCTCTTGCATTTTTGGGAGTTAGAGGATTTTTAAAGTGCTTATGGTGTTTGTTCGAGCTTTTTGACACTTTCTTGGTTTTGAAGAAGCATTGAGATTGACTATTGGGACAATCTTTACTATGGAAAGGTAAGAGCTTTACCTTGCTTATGTTATGTTGTTATTTTTTATTTATGTGCTTGTTTTGAGTGTTGTTTTTGGGAATGTTTGTTGGGTGTTGGGTAGATTTCCTAAGTATGGTGTAGTAGGGAACTATGGGGAGAAATTTATGTGGGGAGGCATAAGATTTATTTAATGTTTTGAGGGAGTTTGGGTTGTGTGTACCACCTTGGATAAAAAATGCTTGTATTTCTTACTTGTTTCTTTTATGAGGGAGGCATAAGAGATTGAGGGGGGAATAAGAGTATGTGCAAGGCATAAGAGGTACTTGAGGGAGGTAGAATAGTATGTAGTGGATTGAGATATGTATTGGAGGTTTTTAAGGTGGGCACCCATTTCTCATTCGGAGGCATAAGTGGCCTCCCTATAGGTTGTTGCTCATTTGGCTTCCATTTTAAGCCTTGTTTATTATGTTGTTTTGTTGTTGTTCCTTCTTGTGTTTGTAGTTGAGTTGAATGTGGTTTGAATGGTTTTGAAATATTGTTTTGTGATGTGGAATCTTGTTGTTTTCATTTGTTGTAATCACCTCTCATTGTAATGTGGTTGGGGTTCGGATGCCAATGAGGAGGTTGGCTTCTCATATTCATTGGATATCTTGGTTGGGTGGAGACCATTGTCTCTTCCACAATTTTTGTTGTGGATCAAGAAAAAAATTAAGGAGCTCTGTTGTTGGGTTTGTGAAGCTTGGAAGTTTTTTTAAGTTCTTAAGAATTTCCTCTTGTGAGAAGCCTCTTTGTTTTCCCACTCTAGGTGGAAGATTGTATTATTGCTGTTTGTTTTAAAGGAAATGTGGTATTAACAGTTTTATTGTTATTAGAAGAATTTCATTAAAGAGTTGGAAAAAATTTCCTTCTCCTTAGAATGTAGTATGGAAAGAGAAAGAATCAAAATGGAATTCTTGTGAAAAAATTTAGTTGAAAGTCGTATTGTGAAAAAGGAAATTTTACTTTCATTTTGAAGTTGTAATATTATAAATGAGAAAGAAGGAATATAGAAGTTGGAAGAAGTTAAAAATGTATCCATAGTAAACTTGAATTTAAAGAAAAGTTGATATAGATATTTTCAATGTATACATGTTATAGTGAAAATGTAAACAAGCAACAAATTTTAACTATGTTGTTATATTGATATGTTGCTTTTTGTAGTAAAAGAATAACAATGTTAAAAGTAGATTTAGATCCTTTTTCCTCTTGGAATTGAAAGAAGATTAGTAGAACAAAATGGAATAGATCTTGTATTTGTTTTTACTACTATTGGAGTTGAAAATGCCTTAATGAGTAATTTCAACTAAGAAATGAACAAATGGAATGAAATCGCAAAACTAGAAACCTTAGGTGCATGAAAAACAAGTTCACGATGTATTTTAGAGCATTGTAATAACTTTTTTTGTAAAATCTCATATTTTAGTTTTTACTCCAAAAGAATAGGACCATCGCCCCATGTAGAGTAGTGGTCTCATAACCGCCATTAAGCCAAGGCAGCAGTCTCACAACCTCCACTCAATAGGGCAGAGGTTATTGGTTTTTCACCCAGGTATGGTTTTTGACATCATTCTTCTAAAACCATGTTAATTGGAATGAGAGAACTAGATGAACTAGGAGCCTTTGGGTCAAATTGCACTTGTTGATATGAATGTCTATAATTCTGATTTTGTTGATAAGGCTACCTATTTTGTTGATTTTGTTGATTTTCTGATAAGAAGCTCTATAAGGTCTGCTAGGTTGAGCTAATTTTTTATAAATTGAATTCAATTTATTACCCATAGTTTGTTAGGCCTTAAAAACATCATCTAATGGAAGTGAAAAAATGGACTCTAAAATGGTAATAGACTGAGAAATAGGTGACAAATCTACTATAAGATGCATTGAAGGCCTTGGTGCTAAATTTCCAGCTTAAATAAGACTTTTTTAGCCCTTATGACAATATCATAAGCTGCTGGGAGGGTATCTACTCCCATAGAATGATTCATAGCTGAAATATCACTATTTAAATCTCTAAGATGATATAGAAATGTGTGATCAGCTTGAGGCTTAACACTAGATGGAATTCGTTCCCATGTTCTAGAAAAATAAATTTTGAAACTAGCCATAGATTCATGAGGTGCTCTTTCAATTGTAGATAGTTGTTCTATCAGAGATAAATCCTCAAAATGGTCTTGAAATTACATAAGTAATTTCTCTCCTAACTCATCCCAACTTCTTATGCTCCAAATTTCTAAGGTTTTGTACCTTTGCAAGGATAACCGTTTAAATGATGCAGCTATAACTCTTAAGTCTATATCTTCATGGGTTATATTATGGACAGCACAAAGGGCTACAAAATCTTTAATGTTCTTTGTAGGAGTAATTTTAATTTTACAAGTGAATGAAGGTAAAAATTTCATGGCAGCATTGGGAATATCATGATAAACTTCAATTAATAAAGGGTTTCCATTCGTAAAGGTCACAAAATTCTTATGTGGTTAAATAGCCATTTGAATAACTGAGATTTGAACAACAAGTTTTATAATTGGTGATGGAAGATTAACAGGAGGATATTGCCAAGTCTTCTTCTTCTTACAAAATTCAATGGTACAGAAATAAACTCAGTAGGAATTTCTCTTACCGATGATCTTGTAGTCAGTTTAGGCATGGAACATGATGTAAAATTGGTCTGAAATCAGGTTTATGGAGTCACAAAATAAATATTTTAATCTTTAGAATAGATTTCTATAGCTTCCCTCAATTCTGAAATGACTTTCCTTCGCTGTAAAATATTGTAATCTGTTGAAAATTAGTGTAAATTTTGCTGTACATATTATCCATGTCCCATCACGCATGCCAAAAACTATTATGTATCAAAATATCACCCTTGTTGTGAGATGACTACAGGGGTTCTAATCTTGCTCTTAATCTCTCACTTTTGTAGATACAATGGAAACACCTCAAGTCTATGGGTATAACTTTTTTTGAAACGAGTCTCTAGTATCAAGGCCGGTTCCTTTTTGATGTATCCTAAAATAATTTTTTGGGTTTTTGAGGGTTAAAAGATGACTGTAAATGAATTAAAAATGGGGTGATACACCAAACTGGTTGAGGTATTTTACTTAGTACATGCACAATCAAATTGAGAATGAATTTTGGATGCACAAACCAATAGTAATCCTACTCTTATGTAGTATGTAATGTTGATGTCCTAACATTCTACCTTTTTGATGGAAGTATGTTGATGCAAGTGATCTTCAATGCAATATATAGATGTAACTCTAGGTGGATGAAAATAGGGACTAGTGCTTAGTCCCCAATTATGGTGTCATTACTTTATATTTATAGGGGTATCTTGATTTAATTTTGTAATTAACCCTAAAATGGAAGACCTCCACAAACATAACAACCTAAAACAACTAGAAAGAAGCCAAAATGTGGCACGAATGTTTCAAGAAGGATCATGGTGCACCCATTGGCATCTCAGTACTATCTTCGGTGCTCTAGTCAGGGCTAAAATGAAGGAAGATGACAAAAATTTACTGGAGCATGTATGCAATAAAGGTAGGGAATGATGCTAGAAATAAATACAATTGTCTAAGGGATGGGGGTTAGTTAGTACTTTATTCACTCATAAACCCTCTAAATGGTAGTATGAGACAGGAACTAAATAATGTCTAAAGTGGATGCTTTTGATGTCTATATAATGGTAAATTGATTATTCATAACCACAGAGATGAATTTATACAAAATAAGGGATGCATGAACTATCTGTATGATTAGGGAGTTACAAAACAAATGTATAAAAGAATTTAATAGTTAGCTACTCTAATTACTCCTTCTAACATACCTTGACGATTGGTCTATACAATCTTGCTATGCTAATAACTAGCACTAATTTTATAACATATCACCTTCCAAACTAGATGCTACATCTTCTATGAGAAAAGGTGTGACTACACAAATTTTTAGTGGTGAATCTTCATTAATTCACTAATATTCGGGATTTTTTTATTTTTATTTAGTGAAATTTCAGTAGGCAACTCAATTGACTATTACACCTAATAATTTTTTGTACAAGTTACGTTTTTCAGTCTTTTCACATAACATTAACACAAAAATAAAATCGTTTATATTCAAATCACCTTTATCCTTTATGTATTATTGAATGGTACTGGGTATGCATTGTCGATCAGTAGCATAAATTTTTATACCGGATGAAAATTTCTACTGGATGATAGCATTGTCAAATGATTCTCCAACCATGCAAAACTTATTTTCTTTTGATTCTCCAAGTATTATATCTAGTTTTGTAGGGACTCCCTTAAAAAAATTCCTTTGGTGTGAGAGTTGCCCCTACCTCTTCGTCACTTTCTTTGAAATAGATTATGGTGGAATCCAATTAATTGTGTAATGGAAATCAGATCAAGTTCTCTAAAAGGAACTTGAGATGAGTAATCTTTGGTGCTTGGAATTGAATCTGAAAAAGTATTAGAAATAATGATCAACTTAATTATAATGTTTAAACATTGGAATCAATAACAATGTATGAGAAGAAGTAACTAAATTTACTTTTGTCCAAATGAAAAAAATTATTCCACTCTTGAAGAGTGTAAAGCTTGGGTTAAGGCCCTATGGATGCCTTTTCAATCTCCTAACAAGATATGTTTATAGTGGAAAGGCTAATGTCCAAAAGGATAAAATAAGTCAAAATTCCATGTTAAAATAATTTTTACTTTGTAGAAAAACAGATAAGATGTGCGCAAGGGTTTCAATACGCCCATAAAATGGGTTTTGAGGCTTTGATACACATAATTGAATTAACTTATATCCAAGGTGTAAATCTAAGTAAAAAAATGCCCTATGAGATATTTTTATGTTTGGTATCTTGGGACATAGAGTAAATAGTTTCAAATTTACACTACAAACAATGCACATAGGAGTGCAAAGAAAAAATAAATAGTTTGTTCAACATGGGAAGCTTGGGTGATAATAGCTTATAGCTATGTTTAGGTGAGTTGATTTGAAATGTGTATCAGAAAACCATTTTTACTATTTCCACAAAGTGTGAGAAGACCATATAATAGTATTTCATGATACTTCCTTTGGAATAACATCCATAATTACTTTGAAAGATTCTTCATTACCATGTTAAAATTCAAGTTAAGATTAGCCTATGTATGCAAACAAGAAATTTTCATTATTGTCTACTATAGATATCATGCATTGTCTAAATCCATCATCTAAAACTCTTGATAATATTCTAGCCATGGTACATCTACTAAGGGATCTTATTACAAATCTACAACCAAAAACAACCACACAATGTGAAAATTGATGGAGAGACCATTTCTGAACTCAAGACCATTTAACCGAAGCCAATTTTTTATTATTTCTCCAATCCCATAAAAAAAAATTTACTAATGATTGAGGCCACAAGTTTAACTCGGGATTTGATGACTTAAAGCTTTTAAATCGTATAACATTCCATTTCTTATGCCCTTACATAGTACCTTCCTAGATGTAATTACACAATATAATTTTACAAGCTTTTTACCTTTTAATGCAAAAATTAATCCTCGTATCATAATGGTCAATCCCTCTACACCCAATGTCCAAACGTTAGAGGCCACTATAGTCTTTGGGAACTAAATAACCCTCTAAAGAAAATATATGGAAACCTTTGTTTAAGTTTAAACTAGCCCATTGAAAAACTTCAAGCAATTTTTTCATTTTTGTTATTGAATATAAGACGGATCCAAATATTATGAGTAATAGACATGTGAGGTACCAATAATATTCTAGATCAATTAAAGCTTACCTAGTAAGGAGAGGGAATTCTTGATGCAATGGGATAGTTTCTTCTCTACTTTGTTAGTAACATACTTGAAAAGAAAAATTAGTTATTAATTGAAAATTGAAGGGAAATCCCATAAATAGGAAGCTTCCTCCATGATGAATTGACTTCCATTATATAAAATCCAACCAAGTAAGGATGAGGAAAAAATGGTTACTTGACATATTAGGTCTTTTCTCATTGACATTATTGAGATATAGATCTGGACCAATATTTGAATGTCCTTGGAAATTCAAATATTGATGCACATTATTCTTATGTTTAAGAAAGGTGAGAAATGTTTCATCTGATGAAATGGCTAGTGGTAATGATACATATGAGTTATAATTCAAAAAGCAAATTATATTGTCCTCATCCCTTCTCGGTAGTGGCATTGGCTAGGAGATAAAAAAATCAATTCCATTATTCAGGACACATCAAATGTATGGAGAAATAAATTAAAATAATATTTCATTATGTTCACTTGAGACTATATGAATATGCGCACAAATTTTTTGTCTTGTTAAATTGTGAGTAACATTGAAGTACACATTTTACAAATTTTCCTATGGAATCTTTAGAAAAAATTGGGTTTGGTTTTGTTTCATGAGTTAATATCTTATACATATTTATATGTGGTAAATGTGCATTTTGTGAAAAATATTTTTATTTAAATTGAATTATTCAATATTTACATGTATCAAATTTTTACGACCCTTTAAACATGTATCAAAATTTGTTCCGAAGACACCATTCTTGCTATTCTCAATAATTTTTATTTTCAATATGCTACATATATTGTTCTTCATTATTTCAATGAACATTATTTATCAAAATAATGTCATTGCACTAATTCTAAAAGGTTATAGATACATTAAAATAAGGTCTTTTATTTTGGTGATTGTTAAGAAAGATATAATAATAATAATAAATGTTTGGATTGTTTATTAATATGGTGCAGTTATGATTTAGTTTCAATCAATATATTAGTTTAGAAATGAGGCTAAGAATGAATGAAATACTAAATAATAAATAAATAAGTGGCATTTTTAAAGTCCATTATAGTTTAGGTGGATTTAATGTAGGAGAAGGGATTTGAGTTTTTGGCAGCTTTTGATTCAGATTGTTGTCTTCCCATGTTTCGCATAGAAAGACCACCTTTGAACTCACTTATATTTGTGTCACCTTTTACCACACGTAAAATCATCTAATGGTAATTTAATTGAAGGTACACTTAATGGCTCCATAAGCCTTATTTGTTCTTGCATACCCTAAAAAAGCAACTAGACATTCTTGTTTTTAATATTTTAGGAAAAGAATACTCACCGAACGTATTCCCACTTACATAATATGAGGTCTGAATCTAGAATGCCAAATCCATACAATTTGAAGTCCCTTTTTGAACATATCTCCAAATGCTTTTCAATCGCATCTCAAAATGAAAAAACAATATCTTGAATAGCCAAAGTAATACTAATCAATTTTTAATCTATGGTGGGACGATAGAATGAAATTATATATGATATGGACCATTGATCTCAATAGTTATAATTGTTTTCTCATATACTATTCATGCAGTGCATAGCCTCTTTCCACTCTGAGTGGTTCATGCAAAATACATGTAGTCGATATTTGACTTTCCAGAAGAAATTTTTGTGTCTAAAAAGAAGATGATAAATTTTAGCTATTGGGGACTTTAAAGTGGGATGACCATCTCCCTTGGCTTCACTAGTCGTGTTTTCTTCAAATCAACTGGAATTGTATGTGATATATGCCACAGGTGATAGGATTTATTTCAAACGTATTTAGAGCTACAAATTATGAATCCTTTTATAATCAGCTTTGTGTCAATCTATTTTTAAATATCTTGCAAAGTTATCATTTATTTCTTTGATAGATTAACATAATCTTGAGAAACTAAAATATTATCAACTACAAAAATAACATAAATATTTCTTCTAAATCATATTATTATTTCATTTCACATTCAAAACAATCCGTTGGTGGAGTTTTATGTTCCTAGGAAAAATCTTCGGCTTGGAGCAAGGTGAACAAAATTGTGCTTTTAAAGCAAAATTTCCATCATGAGAAAGATAGTTGCAAAGCTCTTCATGGTTATGATTCCAGTTGCAAGAACCATGTGACTGATAACGGCGTAGACGACTCCTAGTACTCCAGCACTAATGTGCCCAGTTGATGACTGTGAAGCTTGGTGCAACAATATTGATGTTCATAAATGGGCTAGTGCATGTAGCATTAGGAGATCCAGTCTGTACATCAAGTGCTGTCCTTTGCATTCAAAGCTATTTTGGCATTAGAGGCAGCAGTGTGTTTGTCTACAAGCATTTGCACTTCACACTCCCTTTCTCGACTTGATAGCAGTTCTGGAAAATTAACACTGTGGCTCCATATGTTGATCATGTGACAAAACAAGGAAACCAGGATTCTTACTTGCAGTGCTCAACAAGTTTCTCTTCCCTTATTAAGGTCTCCTCGCTCTACAATACTGTCTTGATGCGTATGTCATTGCCTGTTCCTCAAGTAGGGGTTGACTTCTTTTCGGTACTCCCTGATCGGTATATCCATTGCAGCGGATCACATGCAATTGAATCTAAGACATGTATATACACAGGTATGAGCTTGGTAATTTGTGATGCGTGACATTAGGCTATACCGTAGACTGATGTTTTGAATGTTTCATGCAGCTTTCTATGAATAAAGTAATTTAATAGCGTAATTTTTAGATACAATTTTATTGATCACAAATTCTACACAGATTCTGCAATCCAAGCTTATTTAAGTAATGTAAGCTTCTCAGACTGGTAAGTAAACTAAACTTAGAATATTATTCTCCCAATCCATGGCAATGCAAACGCTAAACATTACTTCATCTCTTTTTATAAATGTCCAATAAAATTTATATTACAGCTGTGGGCAACCTGGCAACTGAACCGTGAGAACTCAGATTTCTCAGCATCTATAAATTCATTTCTCAATTCCTGAAGTGCACTTGTTTACTATAATTTATCCAGGCTCCTCCCTTGAAGCGCGGTTGTTTATATAGAAATTTTAGAGATGCTGCAATTCATAGAAAACTAAGTATAAAAACTATGTTTCACTCTTGGAATTTCACGTGAAATTTAGCCTTCGAGCCAGATCCGAAAATGCGTATATTTGACAATTTCAACGCGTTAATAAATTTCATAAATTTTATATATTTCGACTATGCATGGAAATTCGTGACAATCGTTACAAAAGTACCGGCAAGATAGGGGCTTTCAAGGCTTTCAATAAAAATTAGTTTGTGTTTAATTCGACAATTGACCTTCAATGACAACCGTCCATATAATTATATGGCCAGTTGACGTTTTCATCTTAGAGAGAGAGTCCATAGAGATATCAAATATGTCCTATACATTGCATCTCACAAAGAGTAAAAAATAAATATTTCTTTGCCAATTACCTATTCTACCAATATCATAGTTCAATGACTTTAATAAAGATTATAATATGTCTTGAAAAGTATATACTATATATAGAGAGAGTTAATAGTACTCGATCATGCCAGGTGTGCCAAAAGAAGTATGAATGTCGTGGGAACTAATAACAAAAATTACATGAACATTAATAACTACAAACTTTATAATAGATACCATTGAAAAAGAACAAATGAAACTTAAAATAAATAAAGATGATAAGTGAAAAAGACCATATAGAGTCTTTTTATTTGGGCATGTCTTGCGCACTTTCTGGAATGCACATCATTATCATGAATGGAGCTCTGGAAACTAAAGATTGTAAAAGTGTAAAAGTAATGTCCACATAGGGCGAGAAATGTGATGTGTAGCTTCCAATGTGTGTGATTTAACCATGAACATGTAGATTTGATGTTTGTGATGTAGTGTGATACCACAACTAATGATTCCGTTGTATTTGACTCCATTGTTGTTTTTGTCTAAGTTTTTGAGTAGTTCAAGATTAGGCCTAATACTAGGATGAACCTACCAAGGAGTGATAGCCCATATCAAGTATTTTCAAATATGCACTAGTATATGTAATGAACACATGTGAAAGAGTCAGCATGCATCCTATGTGTACCAAAGTCATGTTCAGATGTGAAGTACAAAAATGGAAAATGTAACATGTGCACACTCATGCATGTCCTAGAGAAAGAATGTAGAGAGGATGATCCCATAACTAGTCAGTGAATTTTTTATTCCGCTTGAGTGATCTCCACCCTGAGCACCTACTGGATTTTGAAACAAAATGTATAGGGAGAAAGTTCACGCTACCTTCTCAAGCTTGTAACTACTTCCACTGAGAATATGTGAAGAGTTCTAATTATACTGCCTAAGAGTATATCATTATGGGTTATCTAATGAACGAGTGATGATCAAAGTAAGTGTAGGTCAGGAACTACCCATTGTATCCTCCAACCTATAATTTCTCCCCAGAATGAGTGAGGGATTTAACACTATGCACTGTAAATCGGTGTATGATGTATGCATGAGTTATTATTTACTGGTCCTGAACCGTATATCACTATATAACCACAATTCCAAGGGCAGTACAAATGTGAACCTGAATGTGTATACCGGTAGAAGATGATACTAATGTATTATGGTAATCTACCCTAAAGTGTATGCCACTCCTTTATAGGGATGCAGTGCGTAAGTGTTTAGCATAGAAGTTTTTGTGCCCTAAGAGAGGACTGTTAAATGATGTAAACTATACCCTATAAGGTGAGTATAGGGTAAAGTGATTGGTAGAAACCAATTCACACATAAACAAATGGACCAAGAAAAAAACAATATGTCATAGGCTATGAACAGTGCATGCATGTACATAAGAATAAGTGTAGACAACGTAAACAATTTATGAAACTACCAAGCAAGATAATAATTTAAACATGTAAGAATACATAGTAGGCCAGAAAATGTGGGTTGTAAAGCATGAGACACCACTCATGATGTCACAAGACACTGTAAATGTACATAGTGGCCACATACAATCAAACAAGTGTAGCACACCAAAGAAAGGGAGAGTTGAACACATACAAGCTAGAAAACATAGTAGAAGGTAACCTAGAAATCGTACATAGAATATATGTCGATGTATAACATGGGCAGTCCTACAAAAAAATGTTTCACTAGTTGAAGTTACCCCTTAACGATGGATGTAGAAAGATAACCAGGATACGTCAAAATCATGTATACCTAAGTATGTGAAGATGCTAATAAAAAATTTAAAACAAGTAACACCTATAGTGTACGATGTATGGATGCCCCCAACAACCATGTATAGGAGTGGTTAGACTAGGTGAGCATCTATTTTATGTGTATAGAGACATGTGCATTGTGTGATCAAAACTGGAGAAGGACATGAAATACACTATAGTGTATTCTATGGGATTAAGTGTAATGTTAATCATACAAGAGATCCAGTATGAACATTTGTAAAAGCCCGAGAGTAAGAAAGATGGTATATACAACCAAGCTAAAATGCAACATGATAAGGATGGGTGGAATGGAAGTTCATGAGATGGATGATATGAGTCACATGCCCCCAAGATGGGAGATGAAAGTATATGCAAATAGTGAGGTTGGGATTTTGTGAATCCTATGTCCCCCAAGTAGTAGTCAAGATGACGGAGATCAATTCACTAGTGTGAGAGTGTGTCATCAGAAAGTGTCGAGAGAGCATGTCTTCTAGTGTAATGCGCTATGAGTGAATGTGCCAACATAATGTGTATTGATGACAAAGCAACAATAGAGATGATGTGATACGTGACCCTATAGCCTTAAACATATATCTATGAAAATCATTAGCATAGGAGTGATGATTTATCCTAAAGCATATAGTCACTACAAGATGAATAAAGTGGAGTAACATGGTGTAGGAATCTTGAAAGCATATACCACTACAAGGTGAATGGAGAAGGGTACACAAGACTATGTTATCCTATAGAAGTATGGTTGACTAACCTAGGAGGTGGTAACATGATATAACTTGGTGAGCATGAATTACCACTGTGAGTATGAGGCATTTCCATGTTGATTTTTAAACACTCGACTATCAAGTATGGACCAAGGAACTTAGGAGGTGCGTCACTTAGGGTAGAAGAATCCTGAGTGCAACACGTAGGATAATTGATGCTAATTAGATATAGACCATGTGATGAGATTTAGCAACCCAATCATGTAAATGTGAGATGTATTAGAATTTTGATGCAAGAAATGTGTACATAGTCCCAGTAATGTTAAAGTGCATGCTATGATACTTCATTGTAGGATGAGTAGGATAAGATGCTAGACATGTATGTCAATAGATTGTGTGACACTTATAATATGTGATGAACTATAATGGTGGTGGTTATTATGTGTATATAAGTGAATGTGATAAGAAAGAATAATGTGCAACAAGTGCAATGATTTAGTATGCAATGATGTGTAGGTAGCCTAAGAGTATAATAGTGTGTATGTCTATAGTATGTGTAAGATTAAATGTCAATATGTATGTGTGGTGTATTACAACTTATGCGTCACTAATGAGGGTGAAAACATGTAGAAGACCTATGATGAATATAATGTATTAATGCATGGAATTTGGGAACCTGACTAGTATCCTAGGAGATTTTGAATCACAATATTTAAGAGATGGGATATCTTGATTCTATAGAAAAACATTATATCTCAATACCTTCATGTAGGAATTTTACAGCAATTGGATTCATTTGTATAAGGAGATAAATTTGATTTGCAATAAAAAGCCATGTCCTCACCAAGATGACTAACAATTGTATTGACTTACGATGGGGAAGTCATGTTGAAAGGCAGAATACATACGTCGTACAGTATTTTTAAGAGATCCTTTATAAGATGCATAGGTAATATGAATCATGACTGAAGAAAAGAGACTTGAACATAACCATCATATGTATATCCATGAAAGAAAAGATAAGAATAAAGTCTCGAGAAGAGATACCTAAATTCTCTAGGAATGACATGGGTTCACATAGATTATGTTTGGACTAATCATTGATCAATTAATGTGTGTTTTTGACCTATATTTTGAATGACATAAACATTTTAAATAAATGTGATAAAGTAATGGATCATTGTACAAAAGTGTTAACACTCAGTAAAGTAGATGAGACCTTGACATGCCAAAAGTGTTGAAAGGAAAGAGCTCATCTACAAAGATTTTGATATACTAAATTGGGATGCAGTGTCGACATGAGATGCAAGTTGATAAAAAAGGATGTTGGACCCTATGCCTTTAATCAGGATTTACAAGAATAGGCTGGATCATTGATAGAGATCTACGTGGACTTGGGGACCTAGATCATAAGATTGTGGCAAAGAAATGTGATCTCGCATATCATGTAGATGTCTGAGGAGTGAGATCGGGTTTACCATAACTATTTCTTACAAAATTAGAAGGTGGTAAATGGTAACCCTAGTTGTGTAGTTATATTAGGTCTAATGTCATGAACTGAAAGTCGCCAATAATCTTAAGTAAAATGTAGAGAGATAGTAAGCTAAGTACAATGTAGGTAATGACCCAAATGACTAAGCTAATGATAATGAAATATGCTAATGTGTAATGAAGAGTGAGAAAGTGACTTCAGCTGATTCGCAGGCTGAATGAGATAGTGTCGTAGAATAAACTGAGTGATGAACTAGAAATTAGACCCAAATATAGTTTGTGATCCCCGAAAAGTGACCTGTGTGTGTGTTAATTTCGAGCCCTAGGTTCTCTTGTAGACTAGTCAAACTATCTTGAGAGGGATGGGGGCACCTGGGCCACCCTATTTTAATGTAGGAGGTCCAAAAGCCAAATTTAGCATGTGTGCACTGGAATAGAATCTGAAGCCTTCACTATCTATCATGTATATATCATTGGACTGCACTGGATGTCACCAATATTTAGAGTTGAAGAGGAGATTTGCAAAACACCAAGACAAACATTAAAACCATAAAACAAGAAATATGCAATTTAAGGGGTCAGACTGATCTCATATACCATATTTATAGGGTTCTCTAGCTCTAATTTTTTAATTAACCCCGACATGACTGACTAGGAAATAGATAAGGATGAAAAAAGACTAAAAAGAGCCCAAAAAGTGGCAGGAATGTAGAAAAAGGATCGTAGCACCCTAGGTGGGACCAAGCCACCCCATCCAAGGATAAAATGAAAAGAAATTTCAAAAATAAAATGTGCATGTAGATAAAACTGTGCAGGAATGAAAAAATTAAAGTAAAATAAAATGGCCAAAAGATGGGGTTAATTAGTTCTTTCTTAACTCAACAACCTTCTAAATAGTAATTGTTAGTGCAAAATCATAGCACCCCTGGATGTTGATCAGATTTCTAGGTTGATCACTCTAGCATCCAGTGTGATTGCACAACATTGAATCCTTTCTTTGAGTGTGGGACTCGTGAAAATGAGAAAGGAATCTCCAGAGAAGGCTGGTTCCTATTCCTAAACTACCTGCCACAAGCTATTCTAGTGCAGGAAAGGTAATCTAATCCTAATCTAACCATGCCAAGGAGACAGAGAGAGAGAGAGAGAAAAGGGAAAAATAGAGCCTACACTAAAACGGTGATACACCAGAGAAGGAAAATGTTGAACATCTATCAAAACTACCATGGAACAAGAAGAGGCAAGCAATGGGAAGGATGGATAGATGCATCACAGGCCCAAGGATAGATTTCACACAGAAAATGTCCCAAAACTCCAGGAACACAGCTCCAAACCTGTAATGAGTATTAAAACATGCACAAATACTTTCAATGAAGAGAGACAAGAAGAAAGACAAGCAAAGAACGAGCAAGGATGGACAGATGCATCACGAAACACATTTTTGTTGCTTCAGAAGTTTGCACAGAACATCATTTTAATGGTAATAGGAAAAAATGCCATTACAATGTAGGGGGAGGAGGTTCGAACTCCATTTTCAACCCTGGAGAAGAAAAGAAGGGAGGGAAGAGTTGAAAAGATGAACCACCTTTAGAAAGAAGCCTCTCCTTACAATTTATAGGAAGAATGAGAGAGGGAAGAGAGAGGAAATACAGATCTACCCCAACCACTTCTAGGTTACATTTAATTCATCTCATCATGGTGGTAGGTGAGAACCCTAGCAAAAGCGGCGAACTATATTTTGCATTTACGCTGGTTGTTGAAACGTCATTTCTGGCCATTATCACGTACCAGAGGCATTTTTCAATTTTCTCTCTCCAAAATAAACCAAAATGCAAGATTGACCCCGTAATCATGTAGATAATTTCACCAGCTTTCCATTGATATAAAGAACGTGAAAATCCCCGGTCTGGATCAAAAGTTATGGTGATCTGAAGATTTAGGGCAAAAACAGGCCAAAACGGATTGGCGGGAAAATATTTGAAATTTTTTTTCACACTCTGCCACTTGGATGACACGTGTCAGGATTTGATTCATCCATGGGCTCATCCTCTGAAAATTTCTTTCGGGCCCTTCCTTAATCTCTTGCCACTTGGACACGTGGCATTATTTTATTGGCTTGGGCCTAAGGGGCACACTTTGTCCTTCGAAAATTTGGCATTTTTCACTTTGGGAAAATTTTCCCATTTCTCCCCCGCGCTCTAGCACTCAAGTGCCACATGGCATGACTTCATTGGATGCAGCCCTTCCTGACCATTTCCCTTTTGTTTTTGCCTTTGGAAAAATTTTCAAAATTTTCCCGCCGGGCCGATGAGGTGAAGACACGTGGCGAGATTTGATTCATTGGCGACACTTTCAGCTTTTCGCATCCTCCACGTACTTCGCGTACCTTTAGCCCGCCTATCCCAAATGAAAATCTCCTACTTTGACCAATTCGGGCTTCCTTGTCCCTCTTTGTGGTGAAGACACATAGCGAGATTCCATTGGCTCTCGGCTCGTTCGGCTTTTTGCGTCCTCCGCGTACTTTTGGCCCAAATGTCCCGGATGAAAGTCTCTTGTTTCGGCCGAATCGGCCGGTTCGCGTCCTCCATGTACTTTTGGCCCAGATGTCCCAGACCGTCTGGGACAAATATCCCCGAACCACCCGAAATGGATCGACTTGCGCCAAACCGGCCGATCCGCGTCCCACGCGTACTTTTGGCCCAGACCGCGCGAAACAAGACTTAGGCAATTTTTTCCCTCTTTCGGCCGATTCAGCTTTTCGCGTCCCACGCGTCCCGATGTCCCAACTGCTGCGCGGACCTCCTGGTGGCTTTTCGGCCGATTCGCGGCCCGATGTCCCAACTGTCCCACAGACCACCTGGACTAGGACTTAGCCGATTTTCTTCATTTTTTCAGCCCCAAGCTTGGTTTTTTGTAATTTTTTCACCTTTTCTAACCCGTTGGGTTTTCTTCTTGGATGGGAGAGTTAGAAGGAAGCCAAGGGGCCCCAGAAACATGATTTTTTGCCTTGTATCAATATACTTTCTTGAGATTGAATAATCTGATGCATGTTATCAAAATTACCCTGGGGGTGAATTTTGGATAACATTAATATGAGACAAAGATGAATAAACTTCTAAAGTGTATGATTTAATGACTACAGCAAGAGTGTTTCTTGGGTTCCTAAATAGAGATACTTTCCCTTTCACAAATAATTCGGGAGGATCTATCTTCTCCTCAAATTTAATCCTTTTGACACCCCTCTTTAGTTATAGGCTCCAAATATTTGGCACAAGATCAAGCTCATATAATCTTAGATGATCCATGGTGCATAGATCCGGTCGAAGTTTCATTAAATCAAGGTGGGAGACAAAGTGTCTAAACATTTTTTTAGATCCCTCTATGCAAAGCATGCTCATCAACAGATCAAATCTATTGAAGTTGCTCATAATCGACTTGCAATTTTTTATGAGATCTCTAACACCTTTGTGGAACATTATCAATTAGTATTCTAAGCTCAATAGGCCACCAATGACAAAAAAAGAACTTTACAACAATTTATTGAGGTTGTTAGTGTCAAGATTTGTCCCAATGATCATGCATGATGTTGTGCCTCTCTTTCTTTAGATGAGATTTATGTTGCTCTGTTGTGCTTTTTAGATGGTAAATCTATGAGACATGATGGCTTTCCTTGTGATTTCTTGAAAGTTGAACTTGGAATTTTTTTGGTCTAGACCTACTTCATGTTTACAATGAAGCTCTACAATCCAATTCTTTGGGGACCTTTATTAATCAAGGAAATATGAAAATCATTCCTAAAGAGGCTGATATGGAGCTAATGAATTGTTGCTGGCCTATCACTTTGATGAATGTTTCCTTTAAAATTATTGCTAAGGATATTTTTCTTCGCATTGCCGATATTTTACCCAAGATTGTTCATCATGAGGAGAGGAGATTTTTCAAAGGCTGCTACATTCTGGATAATCTTATATTATTTTGCCAAGGAATGGAATTGGATTGGTTATCTACAAAGACATTCATTTTTCAAAATAGTATTTGAAAAGGCTTATGATCATATTGAATGGCCTTATATTTTTCCTTTCTTCACAACCTTAGGTTTCTAAAAAAATTTCACCTCGGTTGTCCAAAATTTATCATCCAATGCTTTTGTTTTCCTCGCTATTAGTTTTGAATAGTCCTTCTCAATTGGACTCTTTCGTTGTATCAGAAAGGGGTTTCCTCTTGTGCCCATGTTCTTGTAACTCTCCTATATTTATTTTAATATAATGGGTAGTTCCAATAGTAAAATATTTTCCATCCCCATCTATTCATATTTCATTCGGTCTATTTTCATCACCAATTAGATTTGAATGCTTCTTATATTTAAATCAGTTTTATTAACATCGATGTGCAATGTTTGTACAAGTGAGTTAAGGGACACTGTATGTACCCAAAATTGTATGTACTGTATAGTCAGAAATTGGTTACAAAAGCCCCAATGATGATTAAGATCTCTTCGCAAGGTGTTCGGAATCCAGAAAGCTTGTTGAGTATACATTTGCATCCCAAAAATCCTTGTCTAGCCTCTACATGTTTTGTCCTAGCCTTTCTCTCTTTTTCCTTGTTGTTTTGTTGTTATATACAGGACCGCCTCCTTGCCAGAGCGGCGGTCCTATAACCGTCACCCAGCCAGGGCGGCGGTCCTGTAACCGCCACCCAGGCTAGGGCAGCGGTTCTGTACGCGCTTTCCAGAATGTTCCAACGATCGCGTCAAGCGTGAAAATTCAATTTTCACCCCCATTTCTCAACCACTAAAGCTTGTATTTATGTTTTTGCCAACTGAATAGTGATTTATCTTTGTTTAATGGTGGGAGAGTTCAATTTGAACTTGCCTTCTACTCATTGCAAATGCTATAAATATGTAGCTTGTTTACAAGTAAATGGTCTTAGTTATTTGGTCTGGAGTCTTCATTCTTAAGTTTCAGTCTTCAATACTCAATCCTAGATTTATTTTATGAATCATTTTATCTTTAGGATGGATTAGAACTCTAAGTATTTAGTTATGCCTCACTGTATACTGACAACGATCCTGCTAGGAATCGTATAGGCCAAGCTCTGTTCTCTTGTGCCATCCCTCTCCTACATGTACTTCATTGTATTTCTCTGAAGCTGCTATTATTCATTGTTTGAGTACCTACTGTTTATCATTTTATTTCATCATTGCTACAATGACCCTGCTAGGAATTGCATAGGCCAAGCCAGTTCACTTGCGCTATCCCTCTCCTACTTGTGCTTCGTGCCATCTTTACTTCAAAGTGACTACCGTTCCAGTGCCTTCTCTTGCTGATGCTGCCATACTCCTACTCTTTCTGGATTCACGTGAACATGCAAGAATGAAGACATCACTCTGAGGGGACAAGCTACAACAGAACTGGATTTGCCTCTGCTCAGTAAACTCCAGGTTTAAATTGTCAAAGTTATTATCAAATAGAGTAGTGAATCATTTTATTTCAGTTAAGCTTACTTTCAATATTGCCAGGGAAGCTGTGAGGAATGATAGTTTCTGAGAAACTATGATTTGTTCCTCAGTTATGAGGTAGGATTGAAGGTTTTTCAATTAAGTTAATTAGCTGTCTTTTATTTAGATTCACACATCTGCACAGGTGAATAACCACACCGGGTTATCTTACTTGTTTAGTTTTCATATAAAAGTAGTTTAATTATTGCTTGTAATTATAATGTTTCAATCATCTATTTTGTTTAGGTTAGTTTCCCTTTCAATAGTAGTATAAATTGTTATTTTCAGTTTAAGTTAATTTAGAGACTTCATAACTAGATTAAACACTTAAATTCTAGTTAGGAGGATAAATCACTAGGGAATTTATGCTACCCACTCATAGCCTCTAAATCTCTCCTTTGTCATTTTAGCTACCAGGAGATCACACTCTAGATCTTAGTCACTGATCCTCCCATGGTTAGCCATAAAAAAGTTGCTTGTCGATTCTCATCCTCGCTTGTAGCTTTTCTATCATAGAAAACTGACCATAATACCGGCTGTGACTTCATCTAAGTCACCCGCATTTTAAACCACTGGCTGTCTCGGCATGACCTCGGGAGGTCGGTTACGGGGAAGGTCACTTGTCGATTATCATCCTCGCATGTTACTTTTCCATCGTACAAAATTGGTGAACCCGACGTGAAACAAAAAACTGTTTCACCTTCTATACCTCATTAGCATTCACATCAGTTTCACCAACAAAATTGGTGAACCTGACGTGAAACAAAAAAAATTAGTGAACCCAACATGAACAAACAATTATTTCACCTTTTGTACCTCATTAGCCTTCACATCAGCTTCACCAACAAAATTGGTGAACCTGACATGAAACAAACAAAATTAGTGAAGCTGACGTAAACTTCCTACTTTCTAATTCGGAGTCATAATATCACGTGTTCTTCCAAGTTTAGTTTAATTTCATCTTCTCCACCTCATTAGCCTTTCACAAATCACCTTCGCTCCTTCCCATTATTCTGCGGGTATTCATATACCCCCCGAATATGTCAGGATTCAATGCATATGGCAGACCCCTCTTGGGTCTTGAGGCATACTATGCCCAACAGAATAGACAATCATCACCCTCACTCTCAGTATGGGGTGACAACTATTCAACTAGTCAGTTGTCAACACAAACTCCAAGGATCAGATATAGCTCGTCCTTTCAAACTGAGGAGTTAGATCAACCCCCTCGAACGCAACAAACAGAGCCTTCAGGCTCGAACAATATGACATTCACCAGAGAATCTAGGTTCATCTTCTCAGGTATGCTGCTTAGACCACAAATTAGTAGACAATCAGACTCATACCTAGTCTTAGATGATGAACAGTCAATACATTATCCTAGGAGTGAACAACGCTCTCAGGGGTATATACCCACCTGTAGGAGGTTTACAAACGCAACCCGAGGTCTCTTTTCAAGAAAAATACCTCTATACCATTGCATATAGGAAATACTCCCGGAGAAACTTGGAAAGATAGCGATTAGTTCATAGCAGGATATCACATGCCCATACAACACCAGGGTATACAACAAATGCCGCTAAGGCAAAGCATCGTGACTTCACCAAATGAAGGCAGTTCAACATTAGTAGAAAAAGTGAGAGGGTTAGAACTTGCTCAAGCAAGTCAAAATCCTCAGTTCATGCAAGCAGGAAGTTCCAATCCTCCATGCTACACCCTATTCAAGTAGATATCCTTACAGGAGTAGGCCACGTTAGGCATGTCTCCTTAGTGCCCACAACAAATGCCAACTAAGGCCCATCATCACTAACACCATTCCTCTCGGTCTAGTATCAAAACAATCCATTCCTAGACAATACCCCCGTCATACTTAAACATGTACTCCAAATCACCACAAGGAGATATGTTTTCCTCTCTCGGCATTTTGGGATCAAACGCAGGGACTTCCTTATGCCCCTGCCAATGCATACGTTGCGCCATATCAACAGCCCATCCTCGCCACCACTTCCCTTAGCAGCCACCATCAATGGTCAAAACCTATGTGATAGGGACTTATTCAGAATATTTGAAAGAGCCCTTAGACTTCACCATACGAAGCGTCATGCTTCCAAGACCTCTTCCCCGATTTACCCAAGTTCAAAGGTGAGGGAGATCCAAATGCACATATCAAGGCTTACGCCACAGCTATATGAGAACTACTCCCTTGGGATGGGGTTGTTGCTAAAATATTCCCAAAAACCTTGGAATGCATCGCTCTCGATTGGTATTATAGAATACCTGAGGCTTCAATCCATTCATTTAAACAACTTGTTTTAGAGTTCATTAAGGAATTCGATATGAACAAACTATTAAGAATAGGAACCAGGGAGTTATTACACATTAAGCAGGAACATAATGAATCTGTCGCTCATTTCATCCAGAGATGGCGTACAGTTCTCTATTCTTCAGAAAGTGCTCCAAATATGGACCAAATGGAAATTTGTGATCTGTTCCTTCATTCTCTCAGCAGAGAAGTGAAGGAAGAAGTCCATAAGTTCCCACTACGAACTTATGATCAAGTACTAGAGAGTGCTCTTCGAATAGATCAAGCAGACAATTGATAGTGGTCGCAAAACATAATGGAGCAAATGGGAGGTTAATCACTCCTAATCAAAACAATATGACCTATCCTAATGCCAGGAAATACCGATCAAGGACCCAAGATCCTTAATGAAAAACCATGGGGTTACAATAGATGGAGTCACTGATCAAGTCAAAGGACCAAATGTTGTGAACACCCCGGCACCTGCTAACAATCAACGCAATAATAACTTCACTACTAGTGATTATTACGGTGGATTCTAATCATCCTCCATAGTATCAAATCCAGTCACAAGGCCTTGCTCGGGGGCCCAGATGGATATCAAAACCAAAGCTAAAGGCCACAACCTCAAAATTTCAACTAAAACAAACAACAGCCCAATCAGAACTTTGGGCGACAACAGGATTCAAACCGATTGACCACGGAACTATAATCCCAATCTATATTGTGGTTTCCATAAAATCTGGGGTCATGATACTAGGAGTTGCCATGACTGCAACAAATTCTTACAACGTCTACCAGAAGAGCAAAAAACAACTCTTTGTAGAAATGTTTATGGAAAATCCTATACTGCCACTTGGTATGGGATTAGTTTCCACTCAAAATGCACCTCTCAAGATCTTCAATGATCCTCTCCCAAATCATTCTAACAATAACAGGTTAGATCCAAATGGGAAAAACAAAGGTATCATAATAATAAATAACAATCAAGATGCCTCAACTCCTGACAACTCTCAGGTTGCTCCTAACCTTGGTTCAAATGATAATACAAAAAATCTTGGGATTAGTTGAGCTAGAGGTTGAGCGTGAAATTAATGTGACAATCGAACAAAGGAGTATGCTTCACAACCCCTACCCAATATTTTCTCCACACGAGATGAAGTTCCTACAAATGCTAAACCGGTAGGATCCTATGATTTAATATACGAGGTCGCAAAGACAAATAATGATAAGCCAATTTCTGTGGAAAACAGTCTCCACTAAAACCACATAGCAGGAATTGTGAAACTCTTGGAGAATGACGAACTGATCTTTCTCCCATTCTAACCTCAAGGAATGGGTAGTCTTCTCAGTATATCATCTCTTCCCTTCAATGACCTAAATCTAGATATAAACATGATAGAATTAACAAATGAAGAAAGGTAATTTAAAATTGAAATGATGCCTATCAAAACCATCTCTAGGCACAAACCCTATTCTAAAGTCTGGTTTCGACCCATGCGTGTCTGAAGCTAAGTTTTCCATATCCATGGGGCAAGACCTCATCATTAACACAATGCTCACTATGAGAGAGAAGGTTGAGCAGCATAGTCATGCTCACCCACATGGCCATCTCTCAAAAACATGACAAAGAGGTACGCGAATGCCTCTTTCAGAAAAATGTTTTTAATAATGGGACATATACACCTCTGGGTAAGGGTTGTAAGTTCAAACCCAGAATGGTAGGCCCTCATCAAGAAAATGAAAAATTTGAGGATAATGGTTCTCCCCTGTGTACTTCTAGGGGGTGATGAATTCGATATTCGTTAACGTTCTTCACCTTAGACATCATGAAATATAGTTCCACCTGCATTTTCATATGTACATGGTTGCAGTTGCATTACATTAGTAATTTAGTTGGTTCATTTTTTTCACTCGTTTCATAAATATTGTAGTCCAGGAACTTACTCTTAAGTAATTTGTTACAAATTTCTGAAGATATTGGCAAAAATATTCAAATCACATCTCTTCAAACATCATCAAGTACTTTCAAATCTTCTCATCAAGTTTGACAGACAAACATTGACAAAAACCATACCAAGACCTGCATACTTGACTTTTCTCTTTCTTTCTACTAGGTCAAGTTGTCCTTGCCTACGGTCTGTTCTAGAATCTTCTTGGTGTCACATCTATCCCTCTTAAAATCTCTTGGAACAAAAGGATATCCCCAAAGTCATAGATCAGAAATGTCAAAATCAAATGAAATCAAAAGTGCTAAGCAAACAAAATATTTTATTTTACACACTTATTTTCCCCATCAAACTTTGGTGATAAGCCCACATCTCTTACTGGTGATGTGAGGTTGGGAAAGGAAAGAAGTGACCTTACTCGCCTGTATCTTGCCTTTGGTGACAAACCCATGCTTCTTACTAGTGGCGTGAGGCAAGGTGTGGGGGTTCTAGTCACACAAACTAACAAATCTTGGTATGCTAAAAAACACAAGTCAAATTCTATTAAAAGAAGGAAAATATCCAAACATCCAAATTCCAAAGAGATCAAAAATCCTCAAAACCAGAGTTTTGTCAACCAAGTTGCCATTTATGAATCTAAGTCTAGATAATCTGAAAAGTAAGTGGCCCTTCTAAGCTTGGTAGTAGTTCTAACTAGGGTGGGTGTGTAGGTCCAAATTTGGGGTCTTGTTCTTGTTTTTTTCTGTCTCTCATCATTCCACTCAAATCAAACTCATACAACTTGTGGCCTCTCCCAATTCTTTGGTGTTGAGCCCGTCGCATCTTACTAGTTGCATGGATTTGGGATTGGGGCAAGTTCATCTCTTTTTTGCTATACATTTATCACATTTTTCCAACATAAGAAGAAATCACAGACATTGCCCAAAGAGGCCAAAAGTTCAATACTACAACATGTTCGTCATCACATATTAGCATTACAAAAGCAAATAAAGTAAAAACACATTCTGTTTAACATTTGTTATCAATTGTCATCCATTGCATACATTCTGAAAATCATGTGAAAATCGGCGACATTTTGACACACAGGCATGTCAGGTTATAGCCTCTAACTCCCCATTTTGGGACCCGCCATACTTGGACCCAACGTTTTATGCCTCTTCATGGCTAAAACACTTCTCCCGAGGGGGCAATATGTACGTACCCAAAATTTTATGTACTGTACAGTCAGAAATTTGTTACGGAAGCCCCAATGATGATTAAGATCTCTTCGCAAGGTGTTCAGAATCCAGAAAGCTGGTTAAGTATACATTTGTATCCCAAAAATCCTTATCTAACCTCTACATGTTTTGTCCTATCCTTTTCCTCTCTTTTTCCTTTTTGTTTTGTTGTTATTTACAGGACCACCGCCCAGCCAGGGTGGCGGTCCTGTAACCACCACCCCAGTCCAGGGCAGCGGTCCTGTAACCGCCACCCAGGCTAGGGCGGCGGGTCCCTGTAACGCGTCACCCTGCGCAAGGCGGCGGTCCTGTACGCGCTTTCTAGAATTTTCCAACGATTGCGTCAAGAGTGAAAATTCAATTTTCACACCCGCATTTCTCAACCACTAAAGCTTGTATTTATGTTTTTTGCCGACTGAACAGTGATTTATCTTCGTTTAATGGTGGGAGAGTTCAATTTGAACTTGCCTTCTACTCATTGCAAATGCTATAAATATGTAGCTTGTTTACAAGTAAATGGTCTTAGTTATTTGGTCTGGAGTCTTCATTATTGAGTTTCAGTCTTCAATACTCAGTCCTAGATTTATTTTATGAATCATTTTATCTTTAGCATGGATTAGAACTCTGAGTATTTAGTTATACCTCACTGTACACCGACAACGATCCTGCTAGGAATTGTATAGGCCAAGCTCTGTTCTCTTGTGCCATCCCTCTCCTACTTGTACTTTGGTTTATTTCTCTGAAGCTGCTATTATTCATTGTTTGAGTACATGCTGTTTATCATTTTATTTCATCATTGCTGCAACGACCCTGCTAGGAATTGCATAGGCCAAGCCAATTCACTTGCGCTATCCCTCTCCTACTTGTGCTTCGTGCCATCTTTACTTTAAAGTGACTACTATCCCAGTGCCTTCTCTTGCTGATGCTGCCATACTCCTACTCTTTCTGGATTCACGTGAACATGCAAGAACGAAGAGATCACTCTGAGGGGACAAGCTACAACAGAACAAGATTTGCCTCTGCTCAGTAAACTCCAGGTTTAAATTGTCAAAGTTATTATCAAATAGAGTAGCGAATCATTTTATTTGAGTTAAGCTTACTTTCAATATTGCCAGGGAAGCTGTGAGGAATGATAGTTTCTGAGAAACTATGATTTGTTCCTCAGTTCTAAGGTAGGATTGAAGGTTTTTCAATTAAGTTAATTAGCTGTCTTTTATTTAGATTCACACATCTACACAGGTGAATAACCACACCGGGTTATCTCGCTTGTTAAGTTTTAGTATAAAAGTAGTTTAACTATTGCTTGTAATTATAATGTTTCAATCGTCTATTTTTTTTAGATTAGTTTCCCTTTCAATAGTAGTATAAATTGTTATTTTCAGTTTAAGTTAATTTAGTGACTTCATAACTAGATTAAACACTTAAATTCTAGTTAGGAGGATAAATCACTACGAAATTTATGCTACCCACTCATAGCCTCTAAATATCCCCTTTGTCATTTTAGCTACTAGGAGATCACACTACCAGATCTTAGTCACTGATCCTCCCATGGTTAGCCACAAAAAAGTTGCTTACCGATTCTCATCCTCGCTTGTAGCTTTTCTATCATAGAAAACTGACCATAATCCCGGCTATGACTTCATCTAAGTCACCCGCATTTCAAACCACCGGCTGTCTCGGCACGACATCAGGAGGTCAGGTACAGGGAAGGTCACTTGTCAATTATCATCCTCACATGTCACTTTTCCATCGTACAAAATTGGTGAACCCGATGTGAACAAACAAAATTAGTGAAGTCGACGTAAACTTCCTACTTTCTAATTTGGAGTCATAGTATCACGTGTTCTTCCAAGTTTAGTTTACTTTTCATCTTCTCCGCCTCATTAGCCTTCAACAAATCACCTTCGCTCCTTCCCATTATTCTGCGGGCATTCATATACCCCCTGAATATGTCGAGATTCGATGCATATGGCAGACCCCTCTTGGGTCTCGAGGCATACTACGCCCAACAGAATAGGCAATCATCACCCTCACTCTTAGTATGGGGCAACAACTATTCAACTAATCAGTTGTCAACAAAAACCCCAAGAATCAGATATAATTCGTCTTTTCAAACTGAGGAGTTAGATCAACCTCCTCGAATACAGCAAACAGAGCCTTCAGGATCGAACAATATGACGTTTACCGGAGAATCTGGCTCGTCTCCTCAAATGCTACTTAGACCACAAATTAGTAGACAATCCGACCCATACCTTAGTTTGAAAATATGTTTAAAAATTTGTTCATAAGATACCGCGTTTCCTATTCTCAATAATTTTTATGCGCTACATATATTGGTCTCCATTATTTGAATATTATTTATCAAACCATATAAAAATGTCATTGGACTTATTCTAAAAGGTTATAGAGCCATTAAAACAAAGTTTTTAGTTTGGTGAATGTTAAGAAATATAGAATACTAAAATATTGTTAGGATCGATTATTAATATAGTGCAGTTATGATTTAGTTTTAATTGATATATTAGTGTACAAATGAGGCCATGAAAAAATGAAATACCAAAAAATATAAATAAACAAACGGAACATTCAAAATCCATTATATTTTAGGTGGATTTAATGTAGGAGGATGGATTTAAGTTTGTGTGAGATTTCGATTCAGATTGTTGTCTTCCCAAGTTTTGCATACAACAACCACCTTTGAATTCACTCATACTTGTGTCACCTTTTACCACATGTAAAAGGATCTAATACAAATTTATTCGAAGGCAGAAAGATGGTTCCTTACGCTTGATTTGTTCTCACATACCCCAAGAACTCAACTAGACATTCTTCTTTTTATGATTTTAGGAAGAGAATACTCACCGAAGCTATCCACCTTACACAATACGAGGTCCGACTCCAGAATGCAAAATACATAGAATTTCAAGTCTGTTCTTGAAAATATCTCCAAATGCTTTCCATTCCTATTTTAGAAGGAAAACCAATATCTTGAATAGCTGGAGCAATAATTAATCAATCTTTTAATATATGGTTGGAAGAAAGAGTGATAATATATACATTATAGAGCATCGAGCTTAGCTTTTTTAGATTTATTCATATGTTATTCATGTAGTACATACCCACTTTCAACTTTGAGTGGCTCGTATAAACGAAAAGTAGTCAATATGTGACTTTCCAGATAAACACTGTGTGTGATAGATGGAAGGGGATGAAGTTTAGTTGTTTGGGACTTTATACTGGCATGACCATCTCCCTTGGCTTCACTACTTGTGTTTGCTTCAAATCTGCTTGCATTGTGTGTAATATAAAATCAACATGCTAGGATTGATTTCAAATGCAGTCAGTACTATAAATTATGAAGTGTTTTGCAATCAAATTTGTTTCTATCTATTTTCAAATGTTCTGCAAAGTTATCTCTGATTTCTTTAATTGATATAAGCATGAGAAACAAAAATATTGTCATGCATAAAAATCATATAAATATTTCTTATTAATTATTTTATTATTTTGTTTCACATGAATACATATTCAATTGTGGAGTTTTAAATTCCTATGAAAAATGTTCAGCTTGGAGCAAGGTGAACAAAGTCACGAGTTTCATCAAGAAATGTGAAAATAATTAGACTAGTAAAAAGTTACATGTTCAAATGCTGACTTAGTTGAAAACACTATTAGGAGAAATGTTGGTTTAGCTTTGGGATTATTTAACACCAATTGGTTACAGTCAAAGTTATTTTCAAACTATGTTGCCTCAACTATTTGCACTGCACACTCCCTTTCTCATTGAAGCAGTTTAGACAATTGACATGTCCTCCATATTTGACATTAAAACAAAGGAAAGGATCATACATTCCCTTTAACATTTTCTCTTCTGTTATAATTGTCCTCACTCTACATACTTCTTCATCGTCATTCCACTTCCTCAAGTTATATTTCTTCTTTTCTAATCCCTATCAGTATATCCATTGTGATGCTCACATGTAATTACTAAGACATTATGTACATGATAAACTAGGAATCAAATGCACATAGCTATAGAAAAATTATATTTTAATTACGCCGAAGGCATTCCCCATATGGTAAAGGACCTCCGGATGTTTATGTGACTTTGTTAAAATTGACTCCCATTTTGACGGTTACGACAACATGTTTGACATTTTTCCTTTTGCAGGCTAGTTTTAATAGTTTGGCTTTTTCATTTTTGCATGCTTGTTGTTTTTAGTTTTGAGACAAGGAGTTTATTTCATCACTACATGGCACCTTACCTCTCTTTGTAATTCTTCCATCACTTATTCTGATAAGGGGTTATGAAGTGTTACCTGAAATGTCGATGGTCAATCAATTTCTATGCAATTTTTGCCAGAATTTTCTTTCTTTACTAAACATATAGACTAGAGTAGTTTAAAATCTGTGGCACGTATACAGCTAGACAATTACACTTTTCCATTTGTACTTAAGGCATGTGTTGGTATATCAGTTATTCACGAGGGAATTTAGATTCATCTTCACATGATTAGATCGGGCTCGAATATGATGTTTTTGTGACTTCTGTTCTCATGCAAATCTATGTGAAATGTGGAAGAATTGAGGAAGCACGCCAAGTGTTTGAAAAAATATCTAATTCATGATTGTGTAAGGCAAGGTAGGTTTGAATTAGATGTTTTTATTGGAAATTCACTTATTGATATGTATGCTAAATGTAGAATTGTTGATCATGCACATGACATGTTTGAAAAAATATATAAAAGAAATGTAGTCTCCAGGAGTGTGCAATGATTTCTGGATATGTCTAAAATGGACATGCTAGAGAGAATCTATTACTATTTTATGCAATAAGACGATCTGATACCAAACTCATTTGTTACGGTGAGTGTCATGTCTGCATGCGTTGCTTTAGAAGATTTGTATGGAGATAGAGCCATACATAATTGTGTAATTGCTCTAGAATGTTGTCATAGACATGTATGCAAAATTTGGGAGTATAGATGGTGGACGCCATGTATTTGAATTTTTTTTTGAGTGAGATGTGGTCTCATGGAATGCAATGATTGCTGGTTATGTTCAGAATGGACAAAGAAATGAAGCCTTGAAACAATTTCATCAGATGCTATCAACTGAAGTTATCCTTGATTCAATAACTGTAAATAATGTACTCTGATCTTGTGTAGAATTGGGGGATCTACAAAAAGGTAAATGGACTCATAATTACATAACTCACTACAAATTTGAGTTTGATCTTTTAGTCGTGTCAGCCGTGATAGACATTTATGCAAAGTGTGTTAGTATAAATTTTGCATTTGAAGTTTTGAAAAATATTACAAGAGCAATGTTGTTATCTGGAATGCGATGATTGCTACCTATGCATAGAATGGACATGCCAGTGAGGCTTTGAAGCTCTTAAATAAAATGCTTTTCTCATATGTAAAACCTAACCTGATCATAGTGATGAGTTTACTCCCATTATTTGTATATTTAGCATCTATTCAACAAGGTAAGGAAATTCACAACTATATCATTAGAACTGGATTTGAGTTAGATATTTTTGTAGGATCGGCCCTTGTAGACATGTATGTAAAATGTGGAAGTATGAGCGATGCACATTAGGTGTTTGATAAAATGACATATAGAAATTTAGTTTCGTGGAATGCAATGATTATGGGATATGGAATGCATGGGCATGGTAAGGACGCCCTTTCCATTTTTAAGAAAATTCAGAGGATTAGATTAAATCCAAACCAAATCACCTTCATATGTGTCTTGTCTGCATGCATTCATCTAGGTCTTGTAGATGAAGGCAGGAAATACTTTGATTGCATGGCTCTAGATTATTCTATCACACCCACATTTGAGCATTATGCATGCATGGTTGAACTCCTGGGTTGTGTTGGATATCTTTGTGAAGAAAAAATCTTAATAAAAAGATGTCGTTTGAACCGGATGCTAATGTGTGGGGAGCCTTGCTTCCTGCCTACAGAAGTCACCATAAAATTATAATAGGACAATGCGTAGTAGATTTTCTTTTAGGATTACATCCCTAAGATACTGGATATTATGTGTTGCTTTCAAACATTTATGTTGCAGCTACTGAGTGGGATGCTGAAGAAAAAGTAAGAAAAATGATGAAAGAAAACGGACTGACAACAAACTTGCATGGATCTAGATTATTCTATCACACCCATAATGGAGCATTATGCATGCATGGTTGACCTCCTTGGTCATGTTGGATATCTTTGTGAAGCAGAACACTTAATCAAAAAGATTCTCCTCATGAAGATTCCATACTTGTTAGATGAAATAAATTTCACATTAAAAAATTAAACAATATTTTTTTGACATAAATATGTTTGAGGTTATATACCCAGCCACTTCACAAGGCCTAGGAAGGAGGGATTAAATTCCATGCATCTTCTGCAAGAAACCATTTCTAATATGACCGTTCCAAAGCTGAAAACATCTAATTTGTCTATTACATTACCGCCACACTTACATTCTTGAGCTATATAACCTCTGCAAATGCCAAAGTTATAGAGAAATTTTCAAATTAGCACAAAGTTAATTACATTCTAAAAATTTAAGAGTTTATATTTGGGAAATTGGTTGGTTGATAAAATATTATGTGTGAATATTGGAAGCACTTAATTTCTGTTTTTATTGTTTATGAGAACTCTTTAACTTCTTTCACTTTTTGCAGGATAAGATGCAACATCGAGCTAGGTAGCAATCTGATATTTTTGATTCTCTTTCTCTTATGGTAAAGAAGAGAGTGTTTTCTGTAAAAAAAATTCAGTTCGGTTTTAATATTGATTGAAAAAACCTAATGTAGAGAACTGTTTTGCCTATTGCACGTTATGAACTAAATCTCCTCATATCCTGTCGACTACTTGTCATTCTATTTGATTTGGAAAGTTTCATTAAGATTCTATGATGTTTTCTTGGATTCTGGATTCTGAATTGATAATTGCTTTAATCCTGTGCGATCGTCAATGACAAGCTTTTTTATGTGAACACAATTGGAAGATCTTCTAAAATGAAATTAGGCAATAACTATACAGTTAATCGTTTCCCAGGGACTCTAGTTTGCATAGACAATATTTTGAGCATTGGAAGCACTTGAGAGTGTGCAAGGTATGATTTACATTGTTAGCTTTATGCGAGGGTGAAGGTGATGCCATGAGTATGCATGAAACTGCGCACTTGGTCACCTCCTCTTTCATTCGAAAGTGTACTTTTTCAAAAATTTTTTTTCGTTCCAACACTTGGTAGCCTTATTGAAGTAAAACAGGAGTAAAGACTATGCCTATGCACTGAACCTGTCATCAAATGACATACGAAGTTTACCTCAATACGTTCTCATGTACTCCAATGTTGATGAAATGGTTGTTTGAAGTGGTGCACTCCTCCGTAATGAGGATGTCATTAGTCCTCCTAGTGAAAATAAATCACGTCCTACAAGCTTTGCAAAGCTACCACTAATCGATATAAAATCTAGTCAAATGTACCAAGGAAACTTCCATAGGGTGGATACATGGAACTGACTTGCCATAATGTCAGAGCGAATTCCTTGCAAGCATTTCAATCTAGCATTGAATAAATCAATCATTTAATGAACAAATTTAAATGATACACATATTCATACAACCTTTATCAATGTAAAGGATGATGACGTGAGCTATTGCAGCACTACCATTATTTGATCCTACCCCTTATGGTGACTACATGAATTAAATGGCAAGTCTTTGGATCAACAAAATGAGCTTGAAAGAAGAAAGCGGGAAGCACTAACACTATTTCCTAGTCATAAATGATTGAGCAATATGTTGTATCCTCTTGTTGCAATTGGAATTCTGATCCAAAGCGATGTAGATTGGTATCAAGCGATGTATTAATAGGATTTAGCGCAATAACCTAAAAAGGATTACCAGTGATAGATATAAGATATGTAATGTGTACGGAAGCTATTTGGTCTTGTAACAAGCTTAGTTCAGATAGTAATCGTTGAATAGTTAAGCAAAATTTGACACTGATGATATGATGATTTGAAAAATGTATGGTGTTTGGACAATCGTTGAAAGTCAAGCTCTGGAAATGCATAGGATCGGCCAATAAATGAAGTGACTTCATGAAATTGTGCATATATCTAACACTTACAAAATTAAATAACATAATTATCTAAGGGATAATGTTGAAAAGAAATAGATTACCATGCTAGAAGTTGATAAGGATGGGAGTTTGCAAGAGGTTACATTAACTTGAACAACAGAGCGATTGTAGATGTTCTAATATAAATTGTTGGATTGAACTTAGAATACCATTTGACCATGGCACATCCTGAAGATTCTAATGGTAGATACTGAATTCAAACCATGATTGTTTGTGATGACCCCTAAGCTCTGATTCCAAACGAGGGCTAACATATAAGGAATATGGAGACAATATCCCAAGTCCATGTAATGCGACAATTGCAATCGGCAAGTTATCAGTGGGGTTTTAGTAAGCTAGCCAATGAAATGATCGAGAAACTTGTTTATATAGGGTCTTTTCAATTCCAAGGAGAATTGGTACTATAATTTGGTAGGGTCGAGTGGGAGATCGGGTTTTTTAAAGTCAAATTTTAGGCCCTTGCAAATACCTTCAAAATGTAAAATAAAAACTGGGATACGAATTTCACTAATGAAAACGTTGGGTCGCCAAGATCCGAAAATGGGTTATGTACAATATAAAAGCGTTGAAACTGACTTTCAGGTCAAGATTGTTTTCATCAATGACCTACAGTAAAAACTTGAAATCCTTACCGCTTCGTTGGAACAGAGGTAATCATGAGGTTAGGGAGCAGCTATAAATACCCAACAAGTCCAGTTTGGATATTCCTTCAACATTGCATTATTTTGATTTTTCTATAGTAGTATTTGTGGTTATAATTTTGAGGAGTTAAATAGGATCTTACATTGTAGAATCGATAGTTGCAAAGTTGTCTAAATATAATGGAATCATGACTTAAACGTGGCAATGGATTTGATGTCAATATGGAACGTGCGTGAATGACGACTTAGTGGACTCCATAGACCAAGAAGTGGAGACCAGTTGAGATTAGAGGTGAGGTAATTCAGAGGATGTCTTGATGTTCCCCTTTAATTGAGTGGTGCACCATGTAGACAATCTACGAGAAAAATGAGATGTAAGCATAGATGAATGAATCAAAATTCTTGACTAAGTTGATTCAAACAACAGAGCCAGCTAGTGTGATTTGGTGATACACATAAAAGGGAATCAATCAGGAGCTTCTGAAAGATATGACTGTAAATATCGTAAGCCATAGGAATGTGGGAGCATGAAGCTTCTTGTTAGGATGTAAAAACAAGATGGGTCCCACCAGAATTCAAAGCCCTAGCAATGAATAAGGGATCTGTCATAATTAGGCAATGTTAACCTTACAATCTGTTGTAAATAGGAGTTGAGCCTAAGTTCGAAGTTTTTATGAGGCGAAGTTGATGACCCTGAAGATTGATGTTGTCCACAATGAGGTAAGATTGTTATGAGTATGAGTAATTCAAGTGAAAATGAAACCAAAGGGTGCAAACTCGCATCCTACAAAAAATATGACTTTAATGGACAGTAAGATGATGGTATGAACTTCAAACTGAAATGGTCCATAACTGATGTTACCACTTCCATTCTATGAGGCCAAGATATTCAAAGTGACAAAATGGATGAACAGGGTTCATGTCTCCAGTTAATCATGATACTAGTTGATGACATTTGATGATATGAGGACTTGAAATGACCGATATGGATGTTTCCACATAGGTGGGCTTACGAAGTCCTCAGAATTCAAAGGTAGATAAGGGAACTAATAGGGTACCGGTTGTCCTATAGAATTTCGATATTAACAATTTTTAGTATAATGACGGTTTGGTCATGCAGGCTCACAAGGACCGTATCAGTTGATGTTTCAACATCAGGTTGGATTACGAGGACTATATGATGTGCTATGATGTGTGTGTTAGTGAAATAAGAAATAGTGTATATATAGAAGGCATTCAACATCAAACATCGTATTGATTCATTGAAAGGCTATGATGAACATGTAATTTATAGATGTCGATGTCAAAGGAGTTATACTAATGTCTAACAAGCCTCATGTCACTAGATAATGAATGTCTTTACGATGATGAATACTAAAGTGATTAATGTATATCCCCAAAATGTGAATCCAACTATGTGAAAAAATAGTTAGTGGAATGATTGCTTTATCATTGCCTATTTGATGACAGCCATGAACATTGGAATGTCATGGTGAAACTATAAGATCAAATTCACATGAACAGATGTTAATCACATTTAATGAACCAATGGGTAGTCACATGTAAGATCTTAAGAACAAATACGATGAAGTGCAATAATTCATGAGGTACTTTCCTAGTACATTGAAATGGTTAACACTATACTTGGTTATGTGAGATCAGTAGGTTCATCTTTAAATGTTCTCATAAGAAAATGTCCCCTGTTATACATTATATTTACTTTTGACGCAAATCTGATCATGGTGAAGGTTTAAGTTTATATTTTAAGTGGCTGAAAAGCTGTAATGAAGACTGGGTGTGACAGGGACATATTTCCTCAGCGAATATTCATAAATTGATATTTAAGCATTTTTAAGGATTTGGATTTAGTGAAAGCCTTATTACATAGGTAGCATCATCCTTCGAGGGATTGGTCTACAATTTTAAATTTTCTGATTTGCAAGTTACATGATTTCAGTCCTTTCTAGGGATTTGTCTATGATGTTAGCATGGTAGTTGTCTTTCTAATTGCAATCCCTACTTCGTAGGGATCTATTTCGTGACAATATGCATTGATTAATCTTCACGTAGGTTTGTGTTTTGACTGGTAGTGTAATCATCTTATATTTGGCTCAGAATTTCATTTGGCATTATATATTTTTGAATTTAAACATGAGCTAAGTAAACCCTGCAAAAGAATGTTTAAGTTTTTTATTCAAAATGTAACACGAGGAGGAGCCTCGAACCCTCACTCTCTGATCAATCTGTTTCACAAAATAGGGACGGAAGCCTATAGATTTTATTAATGTGAAATCAATCCAAAATACAATGGAGTGTTGCAATTCTTATAGGAATTGAACAACCATGTGCAGACAAAGAAATAGGTTGCACAGGTAAAACTAAACTCATAACTGCTTCCAATATTACATCCGGGAAGCACATAATTATTATAACAATTATACATGTGAAAATAAAAGACAAATATGGTTGATAAAACCATATAACAAAATACAACAATAATATGGTTTATAATATAACCATATAACAACATTATTTAATTAATAAAATTAATTAAATAATCAATTTATATTATGCATAATTAATTAACCTAACATTCCCCCCCTTAATTGTGCATTGTCTCAAGAGATGAGGAGAGGAACTCTCTGAACAACTCGAACTTGTCACGTGCAAGTGACTTTGTGAAGATATCTTCCCGTTGTTCAGCTGTTAGACAAAATTGAAGCTAGATGTTGTGCTTTAATACATGTTTGCATATGAAATGAACCTGTACTTCAATGTGCTTTGTTCTCTCATGAAAAAATGGATTGCGAACAAGTTTGAGAACACCTTCATTGTCAACATACATGGTGGTTGGTTTGTCCTGTGGTATTCCAAGTCCTTCTAGTATGTGACATAGCCAAATCACTTCACAAAAAACTTCTCCTGTAGAACGATACTCGGCTTCTGTGGAAGAGTGAGAAACAAAGTGTTGTTTCTTGCTTCCCCATGATATTGGTCCAGATCCCATAAAGAATACAAAATCCAGAAGTGGATTTTTTGTCATCAATATTTCCTGCATGATCTGAATCCAGATATCTAGTCAAGAAGAAGTTTTCATTCTTCTTGTATTCTAGACCAAGATCCACTGATCCTTTGAGATATCTCAAAATGTGCCTTGCTAATTTCCAATGAAAAACTTTGGGTTCCTGCATGAACCTGGATAGATAGCTTACTACAAAGTTGATATCTAGTCTAGTGTAGGTCAGGTAAATGAGACTCCCAATCAACTTCCGATAGAGAGTGGCACTTACCTCAAGAGATGGATCTAAATGAGATAACTGCAATCTATTCTCCATGGGTGTAGCAATTGGTGTGCAATCCATCATCCTAAATTTCTCGAGTGTTGTCTTGGTATATTTCATCTGAGAAACAAAAATGTGATTCTCTTTCTACCATACTTCCAATCCAAGACAATAATGCATTAGCCCGAGATCGGTCATGTCGAACGATCGATTAAGATCTTTCTTCATTGCATCGATCATCCTCACTAAACTTCAGTAATGACTAGATCATTGGCATAGACAACGACAATCACAATATCCCCCCTTGCTTTTTGAGGTAAAGATTGGGATTGTATGGATTTCTAACAAATCCATGTTGTACGAGATGCTCATCAATCTTGATGTACCATGCCCGGGGTGCCTGTTTGAGGCCATATAGAGATTTCTTGAGTCTACATACCTTTTCTTCTTGACCAGGTACTACATATCCCTCAGGTTGAGTCATGTAGACTTCTTCTTGTAAATATCCATTTAGGAAGGCAATTTTTACATCCATCTGATGGACTTTCCAACCAAACTGTGTAGCTAGAGAAAAGATCATTCTGATTGTTTTGATCTTAGCTGTGGGAGAAAATGTCTCCTCATAGTCTATGCCTTCTTTTTGTGCATACCCCTTTGCTACTAGTCTCACTTTATACTTGTCCACTATCCCATCTGCTTTGTAATTTGTTTTAAATATCCATCTACATCCAATGGGTTTCTTTCCTGGTGGAAGATCGACAAGTTGCCAAGTGTTATTCTTCATCACTGATTGATATTCAGAATCCATGGAATCTTTCCAAGCTTTTGACTGTAGGGCTTCCTGGACTGTAGAGGGCTCATCAGATTCAATAACTCTACTCATCAAAGAAAATTTAACTTCTTCTCTTGCTTTACTATGAGTCCATGGTCCAGGGGTGGATGTATCTAGTAGAGCATCCATTCTTACATATCGTAACATGTTAGTATACCACTTGGGCATATGCTAAACTATTCCCGTGGGTTGTGGTTATATCTGATCAACACCATCATCCCCATCATCACTTTCATCATCAATGGGAACATTAGCTTAAATTTTTACAACTGGTGAAAAATCTACATCTGGTGAGTCTGGAGGAGGAGTCTTTACTTCCTTCTTCTAAAAAAACTCAACATCTCTACTGGTGTAGACTTTTCTGGTCTTAGGATCCATCAATCTGTACCCAAGAGTCTCTTCATTGTACCCAATGAAGATGAGTTTTTGTGACTTCATGTCCAATTTCTTTATGTTCTTCTTGGGTATGTGCATGCTTTCTTTGCACCCAAATACTCTAAGGTGTGCAATAGATGGTTTCCATTTTGACCATGCTTCTTGTGGTGTTACTCTATCAAGAGAAACTATGGGCACTCTATTCAACAAATACACTGCTGTCTTTACTGCTTCTACCCAGAATGTCTTTGCAAGTCTAGAGTCATCGATCATGCATCACACCATTTCCATGATAGTATTATTTCTTCTCTCAACAACACCATTTTGCTATGGTGTGTGTGGAGGAGGCATTTGTTGATGAATCTTGTGAGTTTTTAGGTAGTCTTTGAACTCATTATTGCTGAATTCCCCCCCTCAATTTGAGAGGAGAGTTCTGATGTGAAGACCAATTTCATTCTCAACTGCTACTTTAAACTTCTTGAAAGTTTCAAAAGCTTCACTTTTCTTGCGAAGACAAAAAATCCACATTTTCCTTGAATAGTCGTCAACACATAGCATGAAGTACTGAAATCCAGAATGACTTGGTTGCATCAGACAAAAAGATCGGTATGAACTAGATCAAGTTGACCATGAGCTCAATATGTACTCTTCTAGAATGAAGCTCTGTGTTGTTTTCCTGCTAGACAGTGAGGACACTTGTCTGTATCCTTCTGAAGAGATGGTAGCCCATGTACCATATTACACCGACAAAGTGTCTTGAGATACTTGAAACTTACATGACCAAGTCTCTGATGCCACAACTATGTTGAGGTAGAGTTCTTAGCCATAAGTGCTTGATCATCTCTATGAACAAAATCAAGTTGGAACATGCATCCCACATTAGAGGCTTTCGAAACTATTTTCGAGCCTCATGATTTATCTCAAATTAAACACGTTTTCTTTCTGGAATGAATATCAAAGTCAATTTTTAGGTTGTGATCAAGGAGTTGACTGACTGAAAGTAGATTCTTTGTCAACCCAGGGACATATAAGACATCTGAAAGTCTACAGTTGCATGAACCAAGGGGTAGAGAAATGTTCCCAATCCCCTGAACTGTATATGAAGAATCATCTCCCAATGAAACATGATTTTTCGATGGCATGTCCCTCATTGAAATAAACCAGTCTTTATGGCTGGTCATGTGTTGAGTGGCCCCCTGAATCAACATACCAAACATCACTAGATGACGTGGATGGTTCACTTGATCGAGCAGTGAACAAGTAGTCTTCATTGTCTGACATTTCTTGTTGCTCAACAATATTTCCTTTCTGATGGGGTCTTCTTTTCTAGTTCCTCTTTTTCTACCCTTGATTGTAGTTAGAATGTCCCTTGCAAGACTATTTTTGTTGAGGTCCAGAGTTGCTAGATGAACCTTTCTTGTAAGTATTATACCAACAATCTTGTAGGTCATGTCCTCTTTTACAGATAGGACATTTCTTCTTCGGTTGTCTGTCCCCTTGATACTGATTTTGATTTTGGGACTTTTGATAGGAATTAGGTTTTCCTTTACCTTTTCCTTTCCATTTTTTATGTGAAGAAAGTGCATGTTCTTCTTCATCATCCTTATTGTGCATTGCTTCCTCTTGTTGCAGTAAGTTTACCAATTTGTCAAAACTAATTGTCGTATCTGACAAGTTTAGTGTTGTTAAAAAAATATGGTATGAAGAAGGGAGTGCTCTTAGAAAAATGGGAATGAGATCATCATCTTTGACTACTTCTCCTAGGGCTAGAAGTGAAGCCCTCAATTCTATAACTCTTCTTAAGAAAGCTTCTATTTTTTCATTCTGCTTGAACTTCAATGTGTGTAACTGACTCTACAAATTCAGTATAACATTCTTGTTCTTGGCCTCGTATACTGTGCTCAACTTATCCCATCCTTCTTTGGATTTTTTGGCATCTCGAATGTGGGGTTGCACATCATCAGACACTCCAAACAAGATGATGAGTTTGGCCTTCTGATCTTCTTTATCAAATTATCATTGTTGTGTTGTATCAGTAGTTGATCTAGTTAGAGTACCATTCACAGTAGGCCAGATCTCTTCAAACTCAAGTTGTGTCTTAATTTTTGTCTTCCATGCAACATAGTTGTTTCCTCTGAGTAATTGTGAATCTGGAAGAAAAAATTTGGGGGCATTGGTGCCCATTTTGTAGAGATCACTGACAGGGTTTGGCTCTTATCACTCTAGGTATAAGGTCTCCCAATCTATATACCATCAGTCTGATATACCAAACCTTTCTATATACGCACCCTTCTGATATACCTGGTGGTACGTGGAAGAAGCTCACCCTTTCTATATACCTAGTGGTACGTGAAAGAGGTGTTAACGTATGTGAAAGAATTCAATACGTGGTACCAAGACAGTACTGAAAGGGGTCTGTGTGATTATTGACACCGGCTCAAAGAAATATCCTCATACACACGCGTAACTTCGTTATATACTTGGATAATTTCTTAGTCCATGGATTTATGTCATGCAATCATTCACAGACGGATGGGATGGCTCATAGTGTGTGCACTGTGACCTTATTACTCCCCGTTGATTTATAGGGATGATGCCCAGATGACGTTGTTGTAACTATATTAGGCATTAAGTGTAGTAGTAGTCACGATGACTTTACCCGTAAGTGCTTCCCAAAGGCACTGTATATACCGAACACTGCGAATGAGATCTAGGATCTCGTGAGTGTTACAAAAATAATTTTTTTGTTATTTTTTATTACAATTCTACCAGTTTCTGATCAGTTACAAAGTTTGCAAGTTGACTTATGGTAACCTGTAAATTAGTACAATATATTGCAGCATGCAATTACATTCAAAAATTTATAAAAAAATTGAATGGCAGGTAAAAAAAATTGTTTTGTTGGCCTTGGTGGCCTGTGGAGCCCAATACAGCTTGCTGAGCAAAAAACGGTAAAAAACTAGCTCAAAATGAAGTTTTTAGGTAGCCCTCCTTTGGAAAATGTGCTCAGAATGCAAAAATATGCAGAGTGGAGAAAATAAAGTTTCTCCCTAAAATAGGGTTTTTCTCGCTAAATTTAGTTAGTTATAACTAAATTTGAATTTTCTGCTAAAGTTAGCGGTTCCACTAAATTTTCCACCAAATTTGGTAGTGGGTGAGGGAGGGGGATTTGACCCCTTGACCTCTCTTGATGGGAAGTGTCTTACAAAAGTTATGCTAGCCACTTGGGCGGCTAAGCTAAACAAGTATAAGTAAAGAGAAAAATGTAATTAAACACTTCCAAACTATAAAACCATACCTCTTCAAAAAACCACGGTTTTGGAAAGGCGGTTTTGAGTGAAAATTCCAGCAAAGAGAAAAAATGACAGGTAGTTTTGGCAATAATGAAGGCGGTTTTGAGTGTGTATGGTGCCTTAGATCATTTTTCTTCCTTCCTTTGAGCTTGTAATCTCTTCCTTGGTGAATTTTATCCTCCTCAACCTTAATTGCAATGAATAAAGGTGGTTTTGAGGAATTTGATGGTGGTATTGCAAGGGATGGGGTTAGGAAGTTGCAGAGGCAAACTTGGCTCTCTTTTTCTTGCACAAGCTTCTCCAATGCTCCTCAAACTCTGCTGCAATCCTCCAATATCCTTCAACCTGCTCTGAAACCAAATGTAATTTCACAAAATAGGGATGGAAGCCTATAGATTTTATTAATGTGAAATCAATCCAAAATACAATGGAGTGCTGCAATTCTTATAGGAATTGAAAAGCCATGTGCAGACAAAGAAATAGGTTGCACAAGTAAAACTAAACTCACAACTGCTTCCAATATTACATCCGGGAAGCACATAATTGTTATAACAATTATACATGTGAAAATAAAAGAAAAATATGGTTGATAAAACCATATAACAAAATACAACAATAATATGGTTTATAATATAACCATATAACAACATTATTTAATTAATAAAATTAATTAAATAATCAATTTATATTATGCATAATTAATTAACCTAATTTTAGTTTCAATATCCTATTAGCTTAAAGTCCTTTCCATTAATTTCTAAAAACATACTAAGAACTAATAATGACTTTGCACCCCAATGCAATTAAATGTCCCCATTGGCCCATCTACACATAACTTTAAAGATTTATTTAAAACATTTATAAATAGATTCCTACCAAGTAAAAGTAGGGTTGATCCTCCACCCTTAGATCAATTCAATTGTGGCCACTAGATCCCAGGGTTCCAAGATAGCCCTAAAATTCCTTATGAATTCTTATTAAAACCCTTCCTTTACCTTATTCTCCTCATTTGGTGTATTTTCTCTTGTTTAATTTGTAGGTTGGAGCAAAGGGAGCCATGGGAGAAAAGAAGGGAGAAACTATGGAGAAATTCTCATAGTCAAGCTTCGTGTAGTTTTGTTTATAGATTTACCACTTGTAATATCTTTTCCTTCAAGATTGAAGGGGGTTTCTACTCCAAATCAAGAGTGATTCCATGGTTATTTCTATTTGAGGTTTTCTATTTGGGGAAAACCCTACCCCCATTAATATAAATGAGAAAGATTGATTTTTAATTTACCATTTGTAGATTGATTTACTTTAAACAACAAGATTTAGGCATTATTTGTTGTTGGAGGTTTCCTCTAAATTTTACAAGCTTAAAAGTTGTGTTTCGACCAAGTTAAAACTTACACAGGTGTGGATTTACATTTCCATAGTCAGTGACAAAACCATTGCCCAAAGCACGTCAACATTCATGGGACCTCCACCCCACCTAGGTGATGATTAATGAACCGCCACCTTTCCTAAGCAGTGGTTCTAAGACTTCCACCTTACCAGAGCAGCAGTTACAGGACCGTCACTTTGCACAGGGTGGCAGTCCTGTTCCTTAGAAATAGAACCTTAAAACCCTAAATTCTTATAAAAAAAAGTTACTAGGGTGTTCTACAGGTCAATCTGAACTTAGTTTCATATGTCTAAAGTTTCCATTTGTAAGATTTACTTCATCTATTCATTCCTTAGCAAAATTTACCCATTTTAAGCATTTCTTATTTCAATAGTAACAACAACAATTCATCATTTTAACAAAATAATCTACTTAACATTTATCACAACAATATACTTGAAATTTGTTGCTTCTTTCCATTTCCACTACAACTTATTAGTTCAAACAACTACTAAAAAATCGGTTCTACATTCATGTTTTCAAGCATACACCATTCTCATTTTTACAATTTCTAGATTGTTTCTTTTCTCTTCACATGACTAAAACTTCAAACAAAGATAAATCAATTTATTTTCTATTTCAACAACACTAGCTTCACAACACAAATCTTTCTCTCTCTTTTTTAACATATAATACAACTTTAATATCTAATAATTGAATTCAACTTTTATTCACAAGATTACTACAATATCTTCCACTTAAAGTGGGAAATTATACAAGAATGAAAGTTAAAATGAAATACAATATTACAAGTTCCTCCACCCTGATTTGGAATGACAATAAGGAATTTTTATCACAAAGAAGGATTTCATAAGCACACCAACAATGCTCAAAATTTCACATCACAAACAAAACATCTTCTTCATGCTTTTCTTGATCCACAACAAAAGGGGGGGAGAGGCAACACTCTCCACCCAACCAAAAATCCAATGAGTAGAAGAAGTTATCCTCCTCATTGGCCACTGAGCCCCAACCACATTGTAATGAAAGCTAGATCCAACTCATGGCAACAAAACAAGCTTCGACATCACAAAACAAAGTTTTCACAACCACACCAAAAACACAAGCAACTTAACTACAATTAAAAAAATGAAAACAACCAAAATACACAAGGCTTCAAAATGAAAATCTGAAGGAGAAATAACCTATGGGGAGGTCACTTATGCCTCCAAATGGAAAATGGGTGCCAACCTTAAAATCCTCCAATACACATCTCAAAAAACCTGAAACACTCTTATGCCTCCCTAAAAAGCAAGAAAAGAAAACTTATGCCTCCCTACATGTAAGCTCACCATATTCCCCTCCTATAACACACCTAGGAAATCTACCCAAGCACCCAACAAACATACCAAAACACTCAAAAACAAGAACACATACAAAATATAAAATAAAAATATCAAACAAGAGTAAAGCTCCTACCTTTCCATGGTAGAGCTTGATCCAAGAGTCCAACGCCAAGATCCTTCAAGCCCAAACTATCACCATCAAGCTCCAACCAAATCCACAAGCACTCCAAAATCCTCTAACTCCCAAAAATGTAAGAGCACAAAAGAATCAAGTAACCCCCAAATAAGAAAAATAATTTGTATAAATAGAAAAGGAAGAGAAGAGGTTGAGGTAGCTCCATACCTAGAACTGCCACATCACTAAGTCTCAACTCCACCCCATAAGTCAAACCTCGATTCCAATACTAAATAAATTGGTAGTTGAGAGGATATGACAAATTCCTAATTACACACAAAATCCTAGCTCTCACTCCTTAAGGATAAAAATAAAGATCTCATGTAATGAAAGTGCAATAATTGTCACCTTTTTGACCTTATAAATCACATAATGGCGTCTAATTTTGAACCCTTACCCCATAGGTATAGTTGGTAGGTAGAATTATAAAAGGTGTGGGAGAAGTATTATCTTATCCCATAAGCCTTCAAAATTGTCTCTAAAGGCCCAATTTCGGGATTTCCAGGGATGGGTTGAGTGTCACAAAATTCGATATTAATTAAGTATTAAACTTACAATCAAATAGATCAAATATCCGACAAGTATAATCCCAAATTACATTACCCTTTGTCACATCCCAAATTATTTTAATTAACATGATTAATCAACTGTAATAAGAGCACATTAGTTAACCAATTAATGATAAAGGGGAAAATACACCACAATCTAAATAATTAATGTAAGGAAAATACATCACTAAAAATTAGATACTAAAATTAAACAAATGAAACTAAATAAAAGACAACACATAGCATCATTGGTCACATTTATGAGGTCATCCTCCAATGGGAATCTCCTTAACAATAATAAAAAACACAAAACAACTAACTAAACATAAATGATGCCATCGTGACCTTCATTATAGCTATTCACATAGCATTCTGATATGGTTGGTGTCCTAATCGCCCCATTCATTTGTTGTGATACATGTTTACCCCGCAATAATCAAAAAACACCTCTTCAGCCTCAAGTTGCCGTATCAAATACATCTGATATATAAAAAACACAAATACAGTATAATACAACATCATCAGGTTTCACATGAAGATTATATCATCATCATTAGAATTATGAAAATTCTATGTCAGTTATTGTGAGTTACTGGAACATCTCAACGTTTAGCTAACTCATGTCATCTATAAGATGGGGAGAAATGGATAGTACTTTTAACATCCAAATGATATATCCATCATCATACTTTACTGAGTTGTGTCAGTATAATAGGTGAGAGGACAATACTAGATCATCATCTATCAATGTCTACTAATCAAAATATGATGGATAATGCCCATCCTACTAATGCATATTAATAAGACCTTGAATATAATATGATCAATGTAACATATCTCTAACTCTCATAAGTAATAAAAACATAGATAATGGATATATGTTCTAAGACAGGAGTGGGCACTACAACCTACTAAAGACAATGAAAAACCTAATTGCTTCTACATGTTTTTGTAATAAATATAAAAGTATTTTGTCATCATTTCACAGAACATACAGGGGTAGTACTAGGTAAGATTGGTCATGTTCATTTATATGTCTTAGTTCGGTGGTTAGGTGAGGTAGAATGAACTTGACACGCCATTAAACTTTGATGAAAATCGCACTGTAATAATGGACTATCGATTATTGACTTGAATTCCTATTTGAAGTATACATTTGATTTATGCTCTTATTGTGATTTTACTAAAAAAAATGTGCTTAAATGGAGGCCGAGATCAACACATTTTCACACAAACGTTAAAACATCCAAAACTGAAGGCTCACATTGAAAAACTGAATTGAAGGGATGACTCAATCTCTATTGCCATCATGCCTAACTTACCTTCAAAGGTTAATATACATTCTTAGAAGCCTGCTAGGAGTATTAGTGTATTTTTGAACAATCAGATTATTTCATGGGTAGTTTCAACTATTAAAGGAAAGGATAATTCTAATAAATGAAATTGCAAATGCCACCAAACTATCACAAGGATAAGATCTTGTGTGATTCACAAAGATTGCAATGTAAGATTACAATGGGAACAAGAAAAAGTATTTGTAGACATTTAGAAATGAAGGGAACATGAATTTTCCCAAAATCATTATTAGGGTTACTCATATTTGATCTAACTTGGTTTAGCAGGGGAATCCTTACTTTTGATTAATTTTAGAGTTTGATCAATGTGTTTTAGTATATTATGCTTATTACCTTGACATTATAAAATTTAATTACAAAATAACTTATAATTTAGGTTTCTCAAATGCTTGTGTAAAAAAGATGTTGTTTTGGATCACATACACGATGAATCTCTATAGGTAATGTCATCATATTCATCGATTTCTCAACATGTCCATACTAGTTTTTTATTTCTAATTTACAGATATTTGGTTTTAAAATTTTCTTACAACATATATTTTCCCCCCCATTAGTAGAATTAATTTTTCCTTTAAAGTACCATGAACTTGTTAAAAACGATGTTTATTCATGATTTCCTTCAATCAGGATTTACAATATGAATAATTTATATCAATTATTCAATATGGACAAATCTCATTAGAAGTATCTCTAGCATTCAATTCTTTCATCTGGTAGATCACTCTTCATTTCATGCACCAACTACTTCTGCCTCTAATCTGTGAAATCTAGTTTTTTGCGTGCCAAGGAAGGAATTTACTTCTAAGGTGGATTAATCCCAATAGGGCATGATCACAACTATATCAACATGGGGAAATATCATCTTCATATCTTCCCCACTAAACCAGGATTTATCAAAACTATTTTTTCCTCTCTATTTGGCATGTCCCCAGACATCTACGAAATCTATGTCCAACTCACATCTCCAGGAGATTTTGAGTGAACATAGTGGAAAAATCAGATACAGATAACATCTATCTTTAATTACTCTACATATAAAATGAATTTGTTACCATAAATCGTAGGGTCTTTCCTCGTAGTTTGAGGATGGAAGTCTTCGGGTTCCTGTTTACCTAAAGTGCAATATCTATTTACTTGACACACTGTATTCAAATATTCTGACACTACTTAATCTATTTCACAATCCTACCATTTTTGGTAGTTTTCGCATTGACACGTATATTTCAAAATATGTCCTAATGTGCGTCCCAGTGGAAACGCACTTTCTTACAATTACCACTTCAAATAGGTTTTTGACTTTAGATGGCCCCATCCCCCCATTTTTAACAATGACCATCTCTCGTTTCTCAATGGGCTCCTCCCTCAGCTATAGTTTAGTAGGCCATTTGGGCCCTTTCTCTAATAACATGTTGGACTAGACTATCCAGAGTTGCCTCCCCATTTCATTAGCTTCCCCACCAGTAGATATATTGAGATTTTCAGGATACTACCAGGGGGTCTCGATGGCAGATCTTCGAGACGGTCTCCTTATAGATAGAGGACCCTGAATGAGCATAGGCTCTCTACGTAATCTCTAGCCTGGTATCTTATTTTCTAAAATTGCATGTTTCCCATTGCAGATGGCGCCATATGTCCAGGGTCAATAAGTAGATATGCTTAGGCTATTGAAATGTCCCTTTTAAAAAAAAGGTCAAAAATGATTTCCATAAGCCTCAAATTTTCCTCCTAATGATTTTTCTAATAAAAACTTAAGGGCCAGTCGCCAAACATGCGTTGTCCCTCCACGTGTCCCAGGCCTCTGAAAAATTGTTTGAAAAGTCTAAGTATCAAGTGGAACTTGCAGAAGCCTCCACCTGTCCTAATGTCACAATTGTTAAGGTAGGACCCCAAGGCAGATCTTCAAATGAACACCAGCCCACCACATGCCCTAGTCCCGCCAAAATATTGTATTGGCTACATGAAAATTTTTTCTAAGTCTGAGAAAAGTAGCAGAGTCCTCCACATGTCCTCCCAACGCAACTCCAAAGCCAAACAAAAAGGTGAACTTTTAAATGAGTGTCGTTCCTCCAAGTGGATAAGTTTTTGGTCGAGGTGAGCCATAGAGTTTTTAGAGTGCCCCACCAAGCCGCATGGAACCATGAATTGAGCCACATGTTTTACAGTTCAGAAGAGATGTAAATCTTGACCGAACATAAATATACCTTATGCGAACACCGATATATGTTGCATGTTTAGAACAAGGATTGTGAGCCCAGAGATGGAATTTTCTTCTAGTGCTAGAGAACTTGGAAATGTTATAAGGTACCAACAGTTTTCCCCCAATTTACATCACTATTCTTATTTATTCTAAATAAAATGGATTCACAAAATACCTGACAAGGAAAATAATTCCCAACTACGGAAAATAGAAAAAAAGGAATGGCCTGAGTTTTGCACCCAACTCTCAGATTCCTTGAAGTGGATAGGGAAACAAAATATCAATTTTGGATCTTTAAGTGATCCTCGACCCAGGAAGGGACTAATCATGGAAACCAAATGGAAGAAAGAGTCTTTTTAAGCACAATAGGGAGAGATAAAATGTGACAATCAGGCCATGTGTACTGATTGATATGTTTATTATGGCATTTTATCTCAGACCATCCATTTGATAGGCCATATCAACCAACTCCAATCGAACTTGTGGCCATTTACATAGCACGCCTAACTAGTGAATACTTTTGTCCAAAATAAATCCACTATATTCAGTAGAGCATACATATGAATCTATATAATAGGTATAGGCTATGCAAGAATTCAATTTGCATTCTTTTATTTCCATATTTAGATTCATTTTTTTGTCTTTCCTATCATCATTAATTCTACACCTTTTTATTGGTAATTTAGTTTTTTTGCTTGTTCGCGCAAGATTACTTCAATTAGTGAGGATGGTGAATTTTCCATGATTTATGGTTGAAAAAATTCACTTGACATAAATATAAATATATTCTATGTGAAAAAAATCTCCGTTGGATGTAATCAGAAAAGGCTTGTGAGTGAAGATACACAAATTGATTTGGTGCTTCTACTATACAAGGATAACTACCAACAATTTACTCTGAATTTCTCGTAACATCTAACATTGATTCTAAAGTCAAAATTAACTTAGAAAATGCCTTCATAAGGAAAAGTATGAATAGGGTAGGTTTCGTGGAAAAAAATAATTTCTATTAAATCTTCATCCACCACAAAAGATGTAAATAGGTACCCCATCCCAGTTAGTATGCATTGACTTCTTCCTGTAAGTCACTGGAAGGGGTCTGGACACTAGTGGAAACTCAGTAGGGCAATCTTAAAGAATCGTATTAATGTAGTATGCAGTCTCGCCCATCCATCTGATAGGCCACATCAATGACCTCAACCCTTTTTAATCTCTCTGCCTCGAAGGCCCAGGGTTCTATACATCTAACAAGAAATTATGTTTAGTTCCACCATAACCTACCCCTGATCCTACACGTATAATGAGGTCAAATCTAATACATGAGAAGGATCAACAATGTATCTTCTGAAGTACAGAAACATGAAACACATCGTGGATGTGAGACAAGCTTGGTGGCAAAGCTAAGATGATAGACTAATGGAAATGATACACTCTAAGATCTCAAAGGGACCCATAAATGTATGAGCAAACTTAGATCCTTTTTTGTAACAGGATAGGGCTCTTATAAGGCCTAACATGAAGAAACACACTCGTGCCCACCTCAAAACTACAATCTTTTCTATGTTGATATGCATACTTCTTATTCCTATCCTGTGCCTCCTACAATCTCTACCTGATCATAAAAAACTGATTGCTCCATATCCTATAATAATGATTGCCCAAGAGAAACCCCGTCCTCTAACCTACCCCAACTAAGAGGTGTCATGCACTCTCTATAATACAATCCTTGAAAAGGATTCATGCCTATCGAACTCTGAAAACTATTATTCTAGGAAAAATCCACCAAAGACAACTAATCCTACCACCTCGGCTGATGGTCCATGACTTACATCCTAACCATATCCACAAAGATCTTATTCCCTCGCTCAGTCTGTGCATTTGTCTCAGGGTGATAGGCTGTGCTAAAATTGATCTTCATCCTGAGATCATATTGCATTATAGTCCAGAAGTGAGAATTTTACAAGGGATCACGGTCCCAAATGATCTTTGGGGGAATCCCATGCAATATGGCAATCTCATCAAGGTATACCCGTGCCACTGCACTAGCTATGTAGGTGGTATTCAATGGAGAAAAATGAGCCACTTTCATCAATTTATCCACCATGACAGCGTCATGGTGGTATCTTGATTTCGGTAACACAACTATGAAGTCCATGGAAATGGTGTCCCATTTCCACTCTAGTATAGAGTGAGGGAAGAGAAGGCCATCTGGATGCTGATACTTGAACATCACCTTCTGGTACTCTAAAAAGCATGACACAAACTGAGCCATGTCTCTCTAAATTCCCCTCCAATTGTACAACTATCTAAAGGTGACGTGTATCTTCTTCACCCCATGATGGGAAAATTAAGGTGCATGATGAGCCTCTGTCAAAATTTCTTATCTCAAGCCTCCATATCTAGGAACATATATTTTACCTCTTTGTCTGAGAAGAAAATCTAACTCTAATGAAAATCCATCAAACTTCCCCTCAAGGGGTGTCTAAGACTCAATCTCTACTCTAGATTCAAGGTAGAAGTTGTCATGAGGAAGTTGCTAGAAAATCCTACTCCATAAATATATAACAACTAAAGTAGCCATAGGCACATGTCTCTGTCTACTCAAGGCATCAGCAACCACATTCTCCTTCCCCTTCACATGTTTTATCTCCATATCATACTCACAAATTAACTCCATCCAATTCCATTGATGAGCTTTGAGATTGCGCTGTGTGAAGAGGTCGGGAAGACTGGAGTGATCAGTCCTGAGTGTAAATCTCTTACCAAGAAGGAAGTGTCTACACTACACCAAGGCATGTACAATTGTAGAAAGATCAAGGTCATGAGTCAGATAATTGAGCTCGTAATCATTGAGTTTTTTAGATTGAAATGTAACTACTTTTCCCTTTTGTATCAACACACCTCAAAGTCCTACCAAATAAGTATCTGTAAAAATGAAGAACTCACCCTGAGGGTCAGGTACTGCAAGAGAAGGTGTTGTTGTGAGGAATTCCGTTAGTTTCGTAAAGGCATACTTGCATCTACTTGACCATAGGAACTTCTTCCCTTTTCACTGAAGGGAAGTGATGGGGTGTGTAATATGAGAAAATTCCTATACAAATTATCCTATAGTATCCTATGAAACCCATTAAGTTGCACACTTCACTCACACTAGTGGGTGCTAGCCAATCCATAATAGCTTGAATCTTAGAAGGGTTGAGTGTGATACCTTCCCAAGAAATGATGTGGCCTAAATACTACACCTCTATCTAAAAGAACACACACTTCTTGAGGTTCCTGTAAATATGCTACTCACAAAGACACTGAAGAACCTGGTGAAGGTGCTCCTCATGTTCCTCACATGTACATGAGTAAATCAAAATGTCATCAAGGAAGATGAGAATGAAGTGATCCAAAAATGTCCCGAATAACCCATTCATCAAGCTCATGAACACTGCATGGCATTCGTTAGAGCAAAAGGTACCACTCTGAACTCATAGTGGCCATATCTCATACGAAAGACGATCTTATGAATAATTTTGTCCATGATCCTGAGCTAATGATATCACGACTTATGGTATATCTTGCACAATATTGTGGCCCCCTTCATCTGATTAAATAAATCATCAATGCGTGGAAGGGGGTAATGATTCTTGATCATTAATTTTTTTAGCTGGTAGTAATCAATACAAAAATGTAGAGATCCGTCCTTTTTCTTTACAAAAATCACTAGTGATCCCCAAGGGGATACACTAGGATGGATTAGGAATTTCTCCAGAATGCCCTCAAGCTATAACTTGAGCTCCCAAATCTCAAAGGTATTCATCTGATAAGGTGCTCGTGAGATAGGCTCTACACCCAGAACCAAATCTATGTGAAAATCTATCTCACGTGTGGGGGGTAACCCCGGTAGCTCCCCTAGAAAAACATCAGAAAACTCTATCAAAATGTTGTGGTCATCAAGGGATGGTCCACTAGACTCATGCTCAGATTTTTCACTAACTATAACAGCATACATCTGACAACCTCATCAGACACAATGCTTAAGCTGCATAGCGGAGATGGTGTGAATCCAAATGGGCCTCCTAACTCAAGCTATCAGTGACTCAACTCCTAGATCATTTGTACAAGAAATAGTCTTATGGTAACAATCCACTCTAGTTGTATGTGCAGATAACCAGTCCATGCCCAAGATGACTCCATATGAACCCAATGGAAGGATATGAAGATCCTAGGTAGTGGTAAAGGATCCCAAATCCACTATACACTCCTTAACTAAGGAGTCTAAAGAAATTTTGGCTAGAGAAGCCATATCAATGTCCCAAATATGACCCTTCCTAACTCCCACTAGCCTACAACACTCTTCTAATGATGGTTTAATAAAAAAATCAGACGAATAAGAATCAAACAATATAGAGGTGGAAATACCACAAATGCTACCTGTAGTCTCTATCACGGTACTCTGGGTCTTATCTTTGCAGTTCTTGACCACTGTGTAGATCTAATGGCTCCATCCCATGTTACCAACAGTAGGCTCTAAGATCTACGTCATACCCTTGCTATTAGGGTTTTATGAGAACTCTCTCTAATGATGTCCAATAATGCCATAAACATAATAACTCTTTGATCCTCTCCAGTGATATGTATCTCCAGCATGTACTCTATAGGTATGTGTTGTGGATCCTGATGACCCGACTATAGACTATTGAAGTCTCTACTAATGAGATCCTGTGGATTGAGCTCTCGGTGCACCCTGTGTCTTAATGGGACCCCTAGCAGGAGGGCCCATACTCTACCCCCTCTATGCATCGAATCTTTGAGGAAGTCTTTAAGGTGGGCGGTTCTACTGTTGTTGTTGAGGTAGCTGCTATGGTGGCCTAAATCAAGACTTTTCTAAACCTTGTCCACCACAAGGAGGAGGAAATGAACCACTTGATCTGTTATCTTGCATCTACTAGATGTGTATCTGAACTCTGTCTCTAGCCTACTACCTCTTCCCCCATGTCTCCTTTGTAATATAGACCTTCTCCATGGTTTCTATTAATTTTTGTAGGTAGTGAATGCACACCATACCATCCAAATCTAATTTCAAACCCCTAATGAACCTGTGAATCTGTACCTTCATATAGTCGACATAATGGAGTAGGTCCAAAAATTGACTTGCATACTCATCTATGGTCATAGATTCCTGACGGAGGTTGTGGACCTCATCTATCCACTGTTGAATAAACCTCTTGGGTAAATACCTACTCCTCAAGTGCTCCTTAAATAGCTCCCAGGTGTCTGTATCTGAGTCAACATGGAGCTTTTTCTCCTCGGTCCTCCACCAGACTTTTGCTCCATCCGTTAGAAGATGGATCGCAACACGATATTTCATGTTGCTAGTACAAGGGCAGAGCTTGACGCATCCTCTCAAGCTCACCAACTAGACCTTTGCCTAAAAAACCACCTGTGTCCCCATAATAGTGAGATGTTCATACTTTCAGAATCTCCTTGATATGGTTTGCAACTGATGAACCATAGGTCTCTTTGCATGTTCCTCTCTCTGCTTAGGGCTCTGAGATCTTTCCCTATATCCTAAAATCCTATCTCCATGTGCCCTTTGTGGTGACTCTACCCTAGCTGACTCCATGCGGGAGTTCTATGCCCTATGCCTGTTACTATGTCAAGGATGTACACAAGCCTCAACTGATGGCTCCATATCATGTCTAGCAAGTCATCCTCCTAAGGACCCTCCACATATAGTGGCATTGATGTCCTAAAGTGTCTGTAAAATATAAGGTAGAATGGCCTCTACAGCTTGATCTAGCTTTGGAAAATCTAGATCTACATGAAAGAAACTCTCATCCAGTCCACGCCTCTTGCATAAAACAAGGAGAGAGTTAGTTCATCACTTTAGGTCTTGTTTTATTTTTCTATGTTTTCTAAATTATACAATTTTTAGATAGTGTGGTTTTCTAGGTTTAAAAGAAAACAATTTTGCACTAGGTTACATGTTGATGTCTCATGTTTTCTAGTGTGCCCAAGGGTCCAAGCTTTGAACCAACAGCTCTGATACCAAATGTAATGCCCGCAAAAACAACGTTCTAGGAACACATTAAAACTTAACACTTATCTCAAAAATTGCAGCTAATTTTTTTTTTAAGTTTGTTGGTGCTTGATTATATCTCACCCCATTTGTTTTAAAATTTTGCCAATCTTCCTGGTTCATCATATTTTCTATCTCCCTGAATGGATGTGTACAAGTTTTATCTTTACCAGGGTGTTATTGTAAATCCTTCTATATGGTTGTGGATTGCTATTGAGTCATGAATTATTTACAAATTCTTTGTCCTTGAAGAAAGATTCAATTCTAGGTGCAAATGGTGAAGTTCCCATGCATCTTACTATTTGACAAGCATGTTTTCCCCGTCAAATTATATCTCAACATCTTAAGCTATGTGGTCACTTTTGATTGGATGAGGCACACCGGGTCTATTTTATAACTTGTAACTTTTTTCTATGTTTGCAAAAAGATTAATTTGGCCCCATGGCCCCATTGAGTTTTGATTGGCCATCAAATTTATAAAGGTGGAGATAATTTCTCTTTTTTTCCCCGAAGGTGTATACGTGTTCATTTTTTATTGGATGTGGCCCAATGGGTCTTTTTGGTAGAATTTGCCACTTTTGTCACATTTGTAAAAAATATCAAATTGGCCCCGTGGTGCCGATAGGATCTAATTGGTTATTCAACAGATATGAAGTGGTATGGAAAAAGTCTTACTTTTGTTAGACAAATTAATCCATTATCGGTTATGGCTTGATCAGTTTATCCTCCACGTCATGCATTTTGGTGGGTATTTGGTTCGCTGTAACCATCAACAATTTGTATTTATTCTTCTCCTCATCATTGAATAATTCATTCAACATTTCTACAATTCATCTTTGTTCCATCATTGGTATCAGAGTAGGCATCTTGGTGCTAGAGGGAAGGCTGTTTCAACACCATGTGGAGCCATATTGTCTTCTCTTTCACGTGTAGAGATTCCAAGTTGCTTTCTGTAACCTACATAGAAGTTTGCGTGGATCAAGATCAAGATAAAGTTGTGTGTGGACAGAATATAGTTTATATCTCCGTGAAATATGTGTTTTGAGAAATCCAACCCACACTCACGATCTCTCCATTGTTCCAAACACTGTAACGTGAACATGAATAATGCTCTTTCTTGAAAAAATACTCTTCTTAACATCATTTTGGCACAAGAGATCAGAAGAGTCTATTTATTGAAAGGATTTCCTTCGACAAACAAATAAAGAGTTTTAAATCCACTGAAGTTTCCTTTAAAAAGGAAGTGGTAGCGAGAATAGGTGAAAACCTGTGCATTCACTGCCTCCATTTCATATGCACGAGCAAACAAATCTGACTCGGTTCAAAGAGTAACTTGAGTGACAGGGTTCCTTTATTCAGCAAACCGACTGGCTTAGAAATCAAGAATACTACAGCAGTGGCAAGGCTTTCCCCATATTCCTTAGCGTGGTCCAACAACCTGAAAATAGTTGCGAGATTTGCATACAGGGATTCGTATGTAGATCTCAAGATTATGTGAGATGAATTGCTCTTGCATTTGGTACTTTGGATATCATTTACAATACGAGAAGAAATTTGTTCAAGCAACTCATAACTCTTTTGAATAACATGGGCATTGGATACTTACATTGTTTGGCACAATAGTACAAAGAGGAGGAAAACAAGACCTCTCAATGACCTGCAACGAGCATAGCATCATCTGGTAGTTGGCATACAAATGATAAGGAGATGGGTGGAGATTTTTTGAATCATAATGAGCCTCAAAGCTATATCTGCTAACAAAGTAGCAACATACTGGGGGTTGGAGGATATAGGAGGATGGAGGAAAATAGAGGCTAGAGGAAATCTAGCAACCTCTTGCAAGCCGCAAGCGATGAGGCTGCCGAAAGATATTGTGGCAAATAAGGTATTGAATACCAATTCCTCAATTTTGGTTTGTTTATTTTAGTTTTGTGTTGGTTGTTCTATTGTTTTTTTTCAATAAAGTGCAGATATTGCATAGTTTCTTGTTTGGGACATCCTAAATTGAAAAGCATCATGGGGAATAGAAAAGCACTAAAAGCAGTGCATGGTACTCGCACTAGGTTCATGGTAAACCTGTAAAACCACCGAGGTATCATCCTCTTGGATCGTGGTAATCCTGTAAAACCACCAAGGTGAACATTCAGAAAGTGCTCTTTTCCCTCTACGTTTACGGTCACCCTTCGAAAAACCATGTGTATCGAGATCATGTAGGCACATGCTCGTGTGAAGACCCTCGTTGCGGTGTTCTCATTAAGGGTGGGGGGACATCCAGTATCAGGAAATGTATGTTTGTACGAACAATGTATTAAGGGGGGGATTGTTAGAAAAATTAATCCAGTGTCGGTTATGCCTTGATATGTTTATCCTCCACGTAGGTATATACAGAGTTTTGCATGCATGTTGGTGGGTATTCGGTTGGATGTAACTGTCAATAATTTGTATTTATTCTTCTCCTCATCATTGAATAATTCATTCAACATTTCTGCAATTGATCTCTGTTCCATCAACTTTGAGCCTGAAGAAAGACACGTGGCATTTTTTCAAGTTACAAGTGGGGAAGCGGGTCGGTGGAACATTTTGAAGTTTTTTGCCTCTTTTTGAAACAGAAGCAAAGTTATGAAATAACCTGCAACTCTGCTAGGGCCCACATCAAAAGTTATAAGTGGGAAGGTAGGTTGGTGGAGGAAAATTGGAATTTTTACCTTTCAGTCAAAAAAGGTAAAATTGCATAAATGAGCTGCGACTCCAACAAAGTCTCAAATTAAGCCACGTGTCAAGCCTGTATTTCAAAGGAATTCGGGCGGGGGAAAATGTGAAAATTGTGGATTTTCTTCAAAATTCATCAAATGCAAAAGGCAACCTCATGTTTGATTCAAATTAGATTTTTCCACGTGGATGGCTCTATTCTAAAGTTGAGAAAGGGAAAAATCAATAGTTGTTGTGCATTGCATTTGATTTTGCCGACATTTTTGCTGCAAGACTCATGGAGATGTGAATACGCATTGTTTTTCATCATTTTTTGATGAAATTCCTTGTCATTTTTGTCTTCAAAGTTCAACTGAATGGATTTAGAGCTTAATTTGTGAGTCCAAGGAATGTAAAGGTTGATATTTTGAAGTTGGAATTTCTCGGGTACTTGAAAAAATGTGAATTACTTGAGAAGCTTGATGCAGAGAAAAGTTACAGAGGAAAGAATGAGGAGATGGAAGCTATAGGTGCAAAGGATGAAAAAACATGTTGCCAGAGGAGATGAATGGATGCCCCAGTTAAAAAAATAATGGAAATATCTGAAATGATTCACCTTTTGAACACCTAACAATTTTTTGTTGTAAATCTATTAAACACCACTTTTTGGAAATCATGATCAAACATGTAACAAACAAAGGTTCTTCGAATATTCTTTTCTTGGGGGGAAATCTTGGATGTAAATTAAGTGTTATAAAACTCATGTTTTAGTCATACAAAAGATTGGGGGTTCAATTCTTATGAGAAAAATTGAAAAAGCCCATCTTCCTGAGAGATCATCTAAGAAACCTGTTAATCTATTATGTTTTATATTTGATCATGTCAAGTTGGTTACAAGTGTACAACCATTGACAAGCTTTGATATTGTTCAAGAAACCTTCCCCTCATGATGAATCTAATCAACTTCGAATTAATTTGTGTTAATCTTGGGAAAATTTATGTCTGCTTTATTTCAGAATGTTTTCAAATGGTTTTGATGTTTCTGTTGCAATCTTGTGTTAAAATCCTTCTGAATTACACAGGATCTCATCGATGTGATAGTTGTTAGTGTGAAATCATAGCATCCCCAAATGACTTATGGATCTAATTTTCTAAGGCATGGTCATTTGGTGTGATTTGCATAACATCATTGGATCATTCCCCAAGTAGTGGAACTTGCAAATGAGAACGATCCTCTAGAGAAGGCTAGTTCCTTTTCCTAATCCTAGCGCTAAACTACTTCTAAGGAAGGAAATATGACTATCTACTCCTAATATAACAATTCCAAAGGACCAAGGAGAGAGAGAGAGAGAGAGAGAGAGAGAGAGAGAGCATGGAAATAAAGAAATCCTACACTACAGAGGTGATAACACCGAGAAAAGGAAACTGCTTATCACAAACTCAACTTCCTGAAATGGAGAGATGTGAGTAATAGAGAGGATGGATAGATGCATTACAGACCAAGGATAAAGTTCACACATAAAACCATTTCAAACCTCTTAAACACAACTCCCAAAACCTAAAATGGACATCAGAGATATATATAGTATGCCCTGCAATGTTGAGAGGTGAGAAGAGACAATAAAATGAGAAAAGGATGGAAAAAATGCATCACAAAACATATTTTATTGCTCCAAGAGTTCACACAGTAAACCATAAATGAGAAAGAGGCAAGAAAATGCCATTACAAAGACAAGGGAGGAGGCTTAAACTCCACATTTGACCCTAGAGAAGAAAGAGAGAGGGGGGCAGCGAAGAAGAATGAACAACAACAACCTTTTCTTGTGCCCCTCTGAATCGCATCCTTCTCCAAGTACTCTGAGATACGCATTGAATCCCTTTTCAAAATCTCAACCACTGGAAATCAATTCCTTCTACAAATCCGCCCACAATATGTCACTTTTACTTCCCCAGCGGATCGAATCGAATTAGATTTGGTAGTTGAAGAGATCGGGTTCTACGTTAATGGCATGGAAGATGTTTTCTTCATATTTCTACCTACCAGGGCCTACAAAAAAAAGGTTTTTTTATCATTCCATGGTGTAGATGAAGATCGAGATACTTCCAACAGGTGTAAGATTCGCAATATTTCAAGCGTTTAGTCAAAATATATGTCCCTTCAGAAGTTTGCATCAGGTCCATACAAATGGGCGGGAAAACCAATTTGAAAAATGGGCCCCCTCTTTAATATGGGACACGCAGTAGCCAGATTAGGGAAAAATTAAGATTTGTGGGCTTAGAACTTAACTTTTCCCTTTTTTCACAACAATTGCAAAATCTGGAAAATCCTCTGTAACCCCCGGGTACTCTGCTCTAGACACGTGGCACCCTTTGGTTGGCCAGGGCTATGCGTTGACAATTCAACTCAATCTACCCCTCTATGAGATTGGACACATCGCATGCACTGTGCTTGTTTGGAAGGCTAACTCAAAGATTTCCTGTTATAGGAGTATCGAGTTGACCCTTGTTGGCCTCTGCTGATCTGTGGAATTTTCAACAGTCCCTCTTACTTCTTAGGCTTTGGGTTACATGTAGTGAGCTCACACTTATTTGGGTCTCCACCTTTGGACGAACTCTTAGAAATGTGCCACACTGACACTTGGAATTATCCGCTTGCACCTTTATACTTAGCCAAATTTTGAAGCCTTTTCTATCTACCCCTTGACTCTCTCTGACCATTTGCTACATGGAGGCTTAGCGCATGTTTGCAGCTCCCCCTTTTGGATTCAATTTTGGAGAAAAGATCGTTAGGACACGTGGTCTCTTCCACTGTCTCCTCCATACTGAGTCTTTTTTGGGCTTCTTCTTAAACTATTTTTGAGCCCGGGGACTTTGGATCTTTTCCGCTTCTTCCCTTTCTTGTTTTTGGTTTCTCTGCAACACTCCTCCATCATTTTTGAGCCCACCTATAACTTGTTTGATGAATTTAAGGCACAAGTTCACTTGACAAAGCCATTTCTTCTCTTTCTTACTTAACAAGGTCATTTTGATCCTTCACAGGCCTTGCCAGTTAATTCTAGGGTCTCCCTGCAACCTTGTTTGTCATCATGGAATGTGAGCTCGTGGATCTAAGTCATTTCCTTCATAATTTCCTTATGTGAAGGAGTTTACTTGAAAAATTTTTCCCTCGGGGGGGGGGGGAAGATTTGGGATAACAATAGTTTAGTGGCATTTTCAATTTCATTATGAGAACAACCTTCATCCTGTGATGAGATAAACAATTTAAAATCACTTTAATGTCATTTTTTGGATAAATATTGTCTGTAAGCCTTTGAGTGTATCTTAGGTGTGAGAAACTAGGGGTATTTAATGTTTAATTGAGTCTTTAGCTTGAGCCTTTGTGTTAAATTCTTGGAGATTGTGTGAAACTGTGCAAATCTAGGCCTCCATTGATGCACAACTTCTGGTTGAAGGAATATTATAGCTATTCTGAAGCATTCTATCATTTAGTTTTCCAATTGTTGTGAATTTTCTCAAAGGTTTGGCAAGATAAAGTTTATCCTGCTTAATCTCCCACCAAAAATTATTCAAAAACAATGAATCCTACCTGAACTACCCCTGTTTGCCCTGTATGTCCAAAAAATAATAAATTCTATTGTGAAAATATGCAGAAGCAATCAATATTTCATAATGTATTTAGTAACCTTAACCTTGTTTAGAAAATATAACCTTTTTTTAGAAGTGACAACTCGTGAGAGTTAAATTGTGGTGCATTGATCATATTCTCTCAAGGTTTCCTTTCAAATTTGTGCAAAGAAGGATATATTCATTGCCCTTCACCAACAGAGGTTACAAACTAGGTCCTATCACCCTGGTTGAAAGGAAAAACCTAAAGTAGTGAGGATAGATCAAATCTTTTATAAGGTGCTATCCATTTCTCCAACATCTGAGTGATAAAGAGCCAGTTGAATTGCCTCCCTGGCTACAAAACCACATACATGATGATTTATCTATCTCTAGGCTTCTTGTTAAATCTGTGATGCTGCTCATCTTGCAAAGGAGAATCAATTTAGATACCAATAAAGTTAAAAGGTTACAATGGTGTCACCCTTAGTGTACATTAAATTAATTTACACCAATAATCTCAACTCTACAATTGATGGACTACATATAGAAAAAATGATTAAATATTCTTACTTTCTCTCTAAGGTCGATTGATGAAAAATCAATTAGGAAGGTGCCATAATTTAACTTACTTGGTTAAGTGTTTTCTCCTCTTTAATTAATAATTAAACCCAAAATGGTTAACCTCATACTTTTTTATTTTAGTTTCAATATCCTATTAGCTTAAAGCCCTTTCCATTAATTTACAAAAATATACTAAGAACTAAAAATGACTTTGCACCCCAAGGCAACTAAATGACCCCATTCACCTATCTACACATACCTTTAAATAGTTATTTAAAACATTTATAAATACATTCCTACCAAGAAAAATTAGGGTTGATCCTCTACCCTTAGGTCAATTCAATTATGGCCACTAGATCCTAGGGTTCCAAGCTAGCCCTAATATTCCGTATGAATTCCTATTAAAACCTTTCCTTTACCCTATTCTCCTCATTTGGTGTAATTTTTCTTGTTTAATTTACAGGTTGGAGTAAATGGAGCCATGGGAGCAAGGAAGGGAGAAACTATGGAGAAATTCTTATAGTGAAGCTTAGTTTCATTTTTTTTTATAGATTTACCACTTCTTATATATTTCAATTCAAGATTGAGGGGGGTTTCTACTCCAAATCTGTAGTGATTCAATGATTATTTATATTTGGGGTTCTCTATTTGGAAAAAACCCTAACCCCATTAATATAAATGAGAAAGAGTGCTTTTTAATTTACCATTTGTAGATTTATTTTCTTTAAACAATAAGATTTATTCATTATTTGTTGCTAGAGGTTTCCTTTAAATTTTACAAGCTTAAAATTTGTGTTTTGACCAAGATAAAACTTGCATAGGCACATATTTATGTTTTTTACAGTCAGTAACAAAACCTCTTCCCAAATTAGGTTGGCAGTCTTGGGACCGCTGCCCCAACTGGATGAGGATTCACGAACCTCTGCCTTTCTTGAGTGGTGGTTCTAAGACGGCCACCTTACCTGAGTGGCAATTACGGGACCACTGCTTTGCACAGGGTGGCAGTCATGTTCCTTAGAAACAAAACCATACAACACAAATTTATTCTAAAAACAAAAGTTACTAGGGTGTTGTAAAGGTCAATTTGAACTTAGTTTCATATGTCTTAAGTTTCTATTTGCAAGATTTACTTCATCTGTTCATTCCTTAGCAAAATTTACCCATTTTAAGCATTTCTTATTTCAATAATAACAACAATAATGCATCATTTAAAAAATAATAATCTACTTAACATTTATCAGAACAATATATTTCAAATTTGTTGCTTCATTCCATTTCCACTACAACTTATTAGTTCAAACAACCACTAATAACTTGGCTCTACATTCAAATTTTCCAAGCATACACCATTCGCATTTTTACAATTTCTAGATTGCTTCTTTTCTCTTCACAATACTAAAACTTCAAACAAAGATAAATAACTTTGTTTTCTATTTCAACAACACTAGCTTCACAACACAAATCTTTCTTTCTCTTTTTCAACATATAATACAACTTTAATATACAATTATTGAATTCAACTTTTCTTCACAATATTAGTACAATATCTTCCACTTAAAGTGGGAAATTATACAAGAATGAAAGCTAAAATGAAATACAATATTACAAGTTCCTCCACACTAATTGGGAATAAAAATAACAAATTTTTGTCACAAGGAAGAATTTCATAAGGACACCAACAATGATCGAAATTTCACATCACCATCAAAATATCTTCTTCATGCTTTGCTTGATCCACAATGAAAAGGGGGGAGAGGAAAAACTCTTCACCCAACCAAAAATCTAGTGAGGAGAAGAAGCTATCCTCCTCATTGGCCCTTGAGCCCCAACCACATTGCAATGAAAGATGGATCCAACTCATGGCAAAAAAAATAAGTTTCCACATCACAAGACCAATTTTTTACAACCACACCAAAAACACACGCAACTTAACTACAATAAAAGAAAGGAAAACAACCAAAACACACAAGGCTTCAAAATCAAAAGCCAAAAGAGAAAGAACCTATGTGGAGGTCACTTATGCCTCCTAATGGGAAATGGCTGCCCACCTTAAAATCCTCCAATAAAAATCTCAGAAACCCCTACACACTCTTATGCCTCCCTCAAGGTCCTCTTATGCCTCCCACATTCTCTTATGCATCCCTCATTCTCTTATGCCTCCCTTCTAAAAAAAAGAAGTAAGAAATGCAAGCATTTCTTTTCCTAGGTGGGGTACCCAACCCAACTCTTTCCAAATAATGAAATAAACTCTTATGCATCCCTACTTGTAAGCTCCCCATAGTCCCCTCCTACACCATTCTTAGGAAATCTACCCAAGCACCCAACAAACATACCAAAACACTCAAAAAAAAACACACATACACAATATAAAAGAAAAACATTAAGAAAGAGTAAAGCTCTTACCTTTCCATGGTAGAGATTTATCCAAGAGTCCAACACCAAGCTCCTTCAATCCCAAACTATCACCAAAAAGCTCCAACCAAACCCACAAACACTCCAAAATCCTCTAACTCCCAAAAATGTAACAACACAAAAGAATCGAGTAACCCCCAAACAAGAAAAAGAACTTGAATAAATACAAAAGGGAGAGAGGAGTGTGAGGTGGCTCCATATAGTATGGCACATCACTCATCCTCAACCCCAATGCACAATAAATTGGTGGGTGAGAGGAATGATAAACCTCTTACACACACAATCCAAGCCCATACACCCGAAGAAAAACATAAATACCCATGTAAGAAAAGTACAATAAATTTCATTTTATGACTTACAAAACACATAATGGGGTTTATTTATGAACCCCCAATCCATAGGTAGGGTTGGTATAACAATTTAAGAGGTGTGGGACAAGTTTAACTTTTCCCACAATCCTCCAAAATTGACCCTTAAGGTCAAATCCGAATTTCCATGAAGGGGTAGAGTGTACAACACTCAAGATCAAAAGCACTCAACTTACAACACATAAACCAAGAGCCATCTAGTCTAATAAATGAATTCTTTTTGTCACATCCATAACTAGTTTAGATAATGATTAACTAACTGAATAAAGACAGTCAAACTAGTTAATGATAAATGGGAAAATACACCACAATCTAAATAATTAACACAACGAAAAATACATTACTAAAAATCACATACTAAAATTAAATAAAGGAAACTAAATAAAAGACAACAAAAGAACCCCATGATCACACGTAGAGGTAATCCCCTCATGGGGACCCCCTAACAACAATTCAAACCACACAAACTAAAAAACTACATGTTGCCATGGTGACCCTTGTTGAATTAACCTCGCATTCCAATGTGGCTAGTCTCTAATCCCCCTGTTGTTTGTTGTGATAATGTCTACTTACAAAAAAAATAATACCTCCTTCGGCCTCATGACTGCATAGAAACATCCAAAATAAAATATGCAATATAAATCCACAATCATCTACTTATGAATCAAATAACCATCTAGGCAAATAACATTATCATCTACAATTTCTAGCAACATCTTCATTCTACATTTCATCAACACTAATTAAGATCACAATATTAGTTTAATTGTTAAGATCTACTCATTATGACAAAAATATCTCATGTCAAATATATATATATATATATATATGTCAACAACATATCATCATCAATATAAAATGTCAGTAATCATCCATACACACATCCTACTATGAATCGAAATCCAACAATATACTGAGTATCTCTAACATATAACATCATGGTAAGTAAAAATAATACAAAATGCCCATAATCATAGTCACTAGTATAGAAATCAACAGTAATAAGTGTCGAAGGGAAGTGGGCACTACACTACAAGTAATATCTTTGCGTGTTTTTAGATGCTTCTTTATAAAATTCTCTCTATGATAGTGGCCCCTACCTCTGAATGAGTTTATTTGAAATAGATTGTGGTGGAATCCCATAAAATGTGCAAGATGAATTGATTGAGTGCTCTAATAGGGAGTTGAGATGAGTAAATGTTGGTGTTACCTATGGTGAGCTTACAATTGAATCTGCAAAATGTATTAGAAATAATAACCACTTATTCAAATTTTAAAAGATTATAATCAATAACAATGTATAAGAATACAACCAACTCAATTCTTTTATCCAAATGAAATAAATTATTCCACTCTTGAAGATTGTAAATCTTGGGTGAAGGCCATTTGGATGCCTTTTCAATGCCCTAACAAGATATGTTGCAAGTGGAAAGGCTAACTTTCAAAAGGATAAAGTAAGTCAAAATTGTAAGTGAAAATATTTGGGTCTTATGTAGCTATTGCAATTAAAATATTTTAATGCTATAGAGTTTTATGGGACAAAATGATAATGAGGGGCCGACTTCTTTTGGTTTGTAAGGAAGAAAAACATATTTGAGTGCTTATTTGGTTCATTTTTGAACTGGTGCTCTTGGAGGGAAGAAGAGTGACCTAGAGGAAGATATTTCTAAGGTATGAGAGTATGAATTTAAGGCTAAGGAAGATAATGCCATATTGAGGAATATTATAGAGCATGTGTGCATGTGATTAGAGCTTTGAAAAATGAAGAAAGATTAAGATTATGAGAGATTGAAGACCTGGTGTGTGAGCTAGGGTTTGTGAGCTAAAATTGTGATCTCCATCAGTTATGGAAGTAGAAAAATAAGAGATCAGATATCTTTATGTGGCTAAGTTGATGTGTGGTAATACCAAGCGGGTTGTAGCCTCCTTGTGGAGTGAATGCTTCACTATATTAAGGGTTGGTGTTTCATGTACAGTTCGTGCCCAACTAAATCAGGGGTTGGTGCTCATTTTCTAGTTTTAATATGCTAAATTACTTTTCTTTGAGTAATATAAGCATATTTTTAGTGGTTTTTCTTCCACATGATGGTTTCGAACATACATATGGTGTTCTTGTGTGGACTACTTTACTTTCTTGCTCTTGTGATTGATTTTGTATATTCTAATAAGCACACATGATGAATATATGGTTTGCTAAATGATAATAAATTTATTGTAGGAATGATTCCCCTCCCCCCTCTCAGTCCCTTGTGATTCTAACAAAGACTATTTTAGAAATAAAATATAGTTGTTTAAATATTCTCTTCCCTGAAACTTGTATATGAAGGGTGAAGGGAAAATTAATCGATTCTAAAATAAAGGCAGTGGATCTACAACAAATGGTCCCAGATAGTCATTTCGATGAAAGTGATACATCTGGAAAGAATCCAAAACATACAGATGTGGAGAAAAATTATTATATAATTAAATTAAAAATAAAAAATGAAAAATTGCTTGGATCGATTATTAATGTGGCGGAGTTATGATTTAATTTTAATCGATATATTAGTGTATCTATAAGGAAAAAAACTGACTTAAATGAAAAAAGGTAAATAAACAAGAATATATTTTAGAGTCCACTATAGTTTAGGTGGATTTGATGGAGGAGGGATTGGAATTGGTGTGCACTTTCAATTTAGGTTGTTGTATTCCAATGTTTTCCTTACAAGAACCACCTTTTAAGTCACTCATATTTATGTTACCTTTTTCCATAGGTAAAAGGCTCGAATAAGAAAATAATTAAATCCATTAAGTTATATCCTAAATCTTGATGTATTCTCGTTTACTTTAAGAAGTGAACTAGACATTCTTGTTTGAAATATATGACGAAAACAATACTAAGCTAAAATATCCCCCTTATACAATATGAGGTCCAACTCAAGAATTCCAAATCCATAAGATTTCAAGAACAATTTCAAAAAAAATTCCAAACGGTTTCAAGTTCCGTCTCAGAATGAAAACAATTATATTGAATAGTCTCAGTAATAATGAATACAATATTTTGTCTATGGTTGGATGAAAGAATGATAGCATATACGATATGGACCTTTGAGATCAATATTTCTAGATTCATATGTTATTCACGTAGTGCGTACCCACTTTCCACTCTAAGAGATTCGTATAAAAGACATGTAGTCAATGTGTGACCTTCAAGAAGGAATGAGTGTTTCATAAATAGAAGATGAATTTTGGCTATCTGAAACTTTTACATGTGATGACAATCTCTCTTTGCTTCACTAGTTGTGTCTGCTTCAAATCTACTCGCATTATGAGTGACTTGTGCCACACGTGATAGCATTCATTTCAAACATGGCCAAAGGTGCAAATTATGAATTATTTTGCAATTAACTTTGTTTCTATCTGTTTTCATATGTCCTACAAAGTTATCACTTCTATCTTTGATGGATTGACATAATCATGAGAAACAAAAATATTGTCAACTATAAGAAGTCACATAAATATTTCTTCTAAATCATCTTATTATTTCATTTCACATGAAAAACGATTCATTGGTTTAATTTTAAGGTGCTATGAAAAATTTTCAACTTGAAGCAAGGTGAACAAAGCCATTAGTTGGACACGAAGAGATGTGAAAATAATTAGAACAAAAACAAGTCACATGTTCAAATGTTTAATTAGGTGACAAACACTATTAACAAAAATGTTGGTTAAGCATTGGGCTTATTGGACATCAAAGGCTTACACGCAAATCTATTTTAAGATTATGTCGTATCAAGTATTTGCACCTCATACTCCCAATATTTCTCCTTGAAGGAGTTTGGACAATCGACATGTGTTCCATATTTAACAGTACAAAATAAAGAAAAGGGTCATACATTTTGTTTAACATTTTCCTTCCTTTTTAATTCTCCTACGTGTACCTACTTCTGCGTCATTCTGCTTCCTTCAGCAATACTTCTTGAATTCTACTCCCTATCATATATCACATTGCACTGCTCACATATGATAGCTACGACATTATGTACACGATAATCTTGGAATCAAATGCACATAGCTATACAAAGACTGTGTTCTAACTTAAGAGTTCTTGAATATCATTTTAATACTATGTTTTAACACATCACAATCCAAGCTTATTTGTTTGTGAGCTTCTGAATTGGTAGTAAACTAAAATAAAATCTTCTAATGTTATACCAATGTATGTGATGCAAACGCTTGCGTTTTCATCGCTATTTTATAAATTTTCATTTAAATTCTAACAGCTATAGCCTGTGCGCTAGCTGGCTACTGGACCGTGGATGAGATTTCTCAGCATCTTAAAATATTTTTCAATTCCTAAAGTGCGTTTACTATAATTTTCCACGTTCCTCGCTTTCAGCGCGGCTGTTTATATAGAAATTTAAAGATCGCGAATCCTGGAAAACTAACATAAAAACAAGGTCAGACTATAATTTCACGTGAAATTTAGCCCGACCAGATCCGAAAAAGCGTGTATATATTTCAACGTGTTGATAAATTTCACTTGAGCTAGCTGTGTGTAGAAAGACACCCATAATCAAGGGGTCTGTGAGCACTATAAATACCCAATAAGCCATTTCATATTCTTCAGCATGCAATATTTCTTTTCACTTATATCGTGCGTATAAAGCAAGATTTCCATCATGAGAAAGATAGTTGCAGTGCTCTTCATGGTTATGATTCAAGTTGCAAGCACCATGCCACTGATAACGGCGTGGACTCCTCCTAGTACTCCACCACCAAAGTGCCCAATTGATGCTGTGAAGCTAGGAGCCTGTGTTGATGTTCTTGGTGGGCTGGCGCATGTAGCGCTAGGAGATCCAGTTGTAAACAAGTGCTGTCCTTTGTTGGAAGGTGTTTTGGCATTAGAGGCAGCAGTGTGTTTGTGTACAACCATTAGGGCTAAGCTTCTAGATCGACTTAATATCGTTCTTCCATTAGCACTGAAGCTTCTTGTTATCTGTGACAAAACTCCTCCACCAGAATTCCAATGCCCTGCTCAATAAGTTTCTCTCCTAATTAAGGTTTCCTTACAATCTGTTTTCTGCTTATTATTGTATGTTTGAATAGGGGTTGACTTCAGTTCGGTATTTGATGCTTATTAGTGAAGGGATACCTGAGTTGAATGTAATCTTGTAATAAGAGGTATGAGTGCGGTAATTTGTAATGTGTGAGACTAAGCTTTCACATAGTGTGATGTCTTGTATGTTTCCGGCAGCTTTCTATGAATAAAGCAAAAAAAAAAAAAGAATTTTTAGTTTTAATTTTATTGATTGGTAATTTGACGGGTTCTGCAATCAAAAAATATATGAAATAAAAGTGACAGTGTAAGAAATAGCTTTAGAATATTATTTATTACCTTGGCAATTTAAATGGTAAAACAATACTTCATTGTATTATCTATTGGAACAAAATATACGTCGTCTTTGTTGTTACCTTGAAAATATTTGAGAACTCTTTCTATCATTATAAATTTGTTAAAAATATATGTCCACTTGTTTGATTGTTCATACTTGTCATTACTAATAAGTTGAGAGTAATTTTATTATGTAAGTATTGAAATTGTTTGTGTGTTTAATTTGAGAATTGACCTTCAAATCAACCATCCATATAATTATATGCTAGTTGACTATTTCATCTAAAGAATTTCATAAATATCATGTGTCCTATACATTACTCTCACCATGGTACAAAAGTACATATTTATTTGTAATTAGTTACTCTACCAATTATTTTGACAACTTTTTAATATATATGTAATAAATTAATAAGAAAAATATATATATATAGAGAGAGAGAGAGGAGATGAAAAACATGGAATGTTTAGTTCATATCACAAAGAGTAATACTAATATAATGGCCAATCACTCATAATAAATATATTTAAATGATGAAATAAAGATTATAATATCCCAAAAAAATAATTATAACTATTCAAAAATAGTTAGTGGTATTTTATCAAGCCATGAGTGAAAAAAGAGTATGAATGCATGGTAACTATAACAAAAATTACACGAACATTAAGGCTATAAATTTAGTGAACTAGGAACACATGAAACTTAGGAAACAAACATGATAAGTGCAGAAGACATAGGGTCTTTTTCATTGGGCATGCCCCACCCACTATTTGGAATGCACATCATTATCATGAATGTGCTCTCAAAAAATGACTATGTTGTCATCATCCATTAAGGTTGTCGTGAAGAGTGGTGGTAAAGGATTAGGCTGCATCCAAAGTGGCTACTAGAGCTGTAATGAGACGGGGTGAGAATAGGGAAAAATTTAGTTGTGAATCTTCATCAATTCACAAATATCGAGGCTTTTGAAATTTGAATTTAGAGAAATTTGAGTAGGTGAATCGCTTTCCATCACACCAATTTTTTTTGTTGCAAGTTACTTGTTTCAGTCATTTCAGCTAATGTTAACACTAATATCCAATTGTGTATATTCGAATAAACTTAATCCTCTAATATGCACAATTAACAGATAGTTGGTATGCATTGTTGACTAGTAGTGTAGATCCTGTTATCCGACGAGAATTTCCATCGACCAATAGCATTGTAATATTATTCATCAATCATGCAAAAATCATTTCCTTCTAATTCTAAAAGTAATTTCTATAGGTATTTTTAGAGGCTTCTTAAAAAAATATCTCTTTGATAGTGGCCCCTACATCTCAATGAGTTTCCTTGATATAGATTGTGGTAGAATCCCATAAAATGTGCAAGGGGAATTGATTGAGTTATTTAATAGAGATTTTATATGAGTAAATATTGGTGTTGCCTTTTGCGAGATTACAGTTGAATCTGCAAAAAGTATTAGAAATAATAACCACTTAATTAAATGTTGAAAGATTGCAGTAAATAACAATGTACAAGAATATAACCAACTCAGTTTTTTGTCCAAATGAAATAAATTATTCCACTCTTGAAGATTGTAAAATATGGGTGAAGGCCATTTGGTTGCCTTTTTAATCCCCTAACAAGATGTGTTGTAAGTGGAAAGGCAAAGGTCCAAAAGGATAAAGTCAAAATCCTAAGGGAAAATAGTTTGGACTTTCTAGAAAAAGAGGAAGAGGTACAAAAGTATTTCAATGTGTCCGTAAAATGGGCAGTGAGGCTCTGAGACATATAAATGAATGAGATTAAAACCAATAGGTAAATCTAGTTAAATATTTCCCCAAAATAACTATTCAAGTTTTTCTTTTAGGAACATATACTAGATAGTTATTATTGTCCAAATTTCTTCCTTCGTACTTAAATTAATAAGCTAGCTACTAAGAGAAATCTAAACAACTTAGAATATGGATGGTTTATGGTACATCAGATGTGTGACGTGGATGAACGGGAACAAAATGATCATGGATCCTCACTACTACAAGTTGATGTCCTGTAAATAATAATCACTAAGAAGAAAATAAATTAGACTATCTACGTGGGGGATTTCTGATAAGGCCCTAGCTCCAAGAAGTGTTAACTTCCTATGTAGTTGTTAGTACCCACGTTTCGATAAAATATGATAAAATAAATAATAATAACATGGATAATATATAGAATTTTAGGCACATACAAATATGATCTAAATAAATCTAAATGAAAATGATACCTTACTGGGTCAACGGTGACCCAGATTTTACGAAGGTAGGTCGATGAAATCCTGGGGGTATCGATAGGATCAAAAATAAAAATATGTAGATCTGTGGAGATCTAGATGTAAGCTGGATGTCGTGGAGACCTGTGAATGCTGGAAGTGATTTGTAAGAAGTGACCTGAGGAAGAAAATAAAGAAAATGAGAGGAAATATGGATTAGGAGGGATTAGTTGGTAAACAGGACCGAAGTTGACGATGATTAGAGAGAGGAAACAATGATTGGGGTGCACATAGATTAGTTTGGATGGACACAAAAGTAGGATGATGGATTCAACAAGTTGGAGCAGAAGTAGAATACATGTAGAGGCTGGAGAAGGCTCTGGAGATGGAAAAAGTAGTCACATGAGGCTGAGTCGATGGTAACTAGAACTGGGAGATGATGACTTTCGCTGGGTAGGAGAAGCCCAAAATCAAATGAGGGGAATGGATGATCTACAAGTAAAGAGAAGGTTGTTAATGGATATTTTAATGTTGTTGATGATGTTCGTGTTATACAAAAAGTTAGATGTAAACAACAAAACAATAATATGATAATAACTAAAAAATATAATACAAAATGATGACAATCTTGTGAAACATGATCGTGAGTGGTGCGAGAGAAACATAAATGAGATCGAAGAGGCCTGTTGTTATTGCAAGGATGATTTGGCACCAGAGGAAGTATGCAAGTCAAAAGGAATCTTAGGTACTTGCATGAATCTCCCCATTTTGGAAATGTAGAAGACACTTTTAGATGGTCGATAGTGACACTACCGGGTTTGTGCCGACCACTAGGAAATTTTCCCCATTGGAGTGGAATTTTTTATTTACGTTGGTATTTCGTGTTTTTGGTTAATGGGAAAAGTTGGTTTAAAGCATGCGAGAGGGAATATAATTTGTATTGATGAGTCATGGGTAGTTAGAAGATAGGAAAGGGTAGAAAAAGCATAGGGATTTATATTTAGATGAAAAGCCTCTTAAATAGTAAGTCCATTAGTGAAAGATAGGATATGGATATTAATTATTTAATTAGTGGGGATTAATGAATTAATGTGAAATAATAAATATTGATAAGAATTGGATGATAAAAGGCCACTTTATTACATAAACTGGGGGATGAATTAAATTAAGGTGTCCTAGGTAAAGATAAAGGTGAAATACGTGCATGCGGGAAAACAAGGGTATATATACTGAATTAAGGTGTCTACATTTTACCCCTTTTGTTGAGTGGTTTGCGATAGAAATCCATGAGACAAAAATGATGATAATTTAAGGGAAAATGAATACTAAAATAAGGTAGATGATGAGTTGCCCCTCAAATGGGGGAACAATTATGCCATGGGAAATCAATGATGTGTTTGAAAAAGGCAAATGAGAAAGGGTAGTTGGGTAAAGGGAAAATGGTAAATAGATTACCAAGTCAAGATGCCACAAGCAAAAAGGATAATAATAATAATCTAAAACTATGATGATCACTCTGATATCATATTGGTAGAGGAAAATTATAGTCTCAACGGAGAAGGACTACAACATTATACGGGCCAGTTAGTGGGTGAAGATCACTGCAGTGTAGATGTAAGTTGGGATGACTAATTGGTCATAGGAAACATCAAACTATGTGTAAATAAATGTGAAACTATGTGAAATCCTTCATACATGAGGAATTGAGTAAAAAGGTATCTTTCTGTAAGGGACGAGGATGAAAATAATGGTGCCCCACCAGAAGGCATGAAAAATGGCCAAGAAGGCGAAATGAGACATCGAGTGATGAAATAGTATGCTCCAAGGGGGATTGAATATGGCCTCAAAGGAGGAATTTGAGATTATAGATGGTGCCCTAAAAGACGCAAAAGTATGGCCAAAGAGGTGGAATTTGGAGTAGAAATGGATAGAGTGAATTTTGAAATAGAATACCCCAAAGGGGGAATAAATATGGCATCAAAGGAGCACTTCGTGCAAGGACTGGATAGGATTGTGAAATAAAATCCCTGAAGGGAAAGTTAATGTGGCCTCTATGGTAAAATAGGGAAATAAATAACTAAGTAAAATTCCTTGAGTAGAAACAAGTATGGCCAGAAATGTGGACTTTGAGATGAATATGTAGAGGACGTGAAATATTGAAACAAAATTCCCTAAAGGAAGAATATAGATGGCTAAATGGGTGGAATTACATCGAGAGAGATTATATTAGATCGGATGAGGAAAAAATTAACGATGGAGACCTATGTGTATGAACGACATTATGTTGTATCATGGAATGCACAAGGAAAGGATGCGTAATGCCCATAATTTTGACACACAAATACAACAACAAAAATACAAGAATAATTTTTTTTGACTTGCATTTCTTCATACATGACAACATAAGGTTTTTCTTAGGACAATTCTTACTCATGAGACATTTGCAGAAACATTATCCCACACAGGTAACCTGAAATGCACATGAAACACATTGAGGCACATTTCCTAAATGACAAGGCACAATAAGATAATTCCACTACAGTATAAACTCTCGTAAAGGAACCATCCCTAACAGAACACTTTGTTGGTTTGTACATTTATTATAGTCATGTTTTGTTGTTGACCTGACTTATTTGTTAATCAATTTTCATGGAGATCTTCATTCTTCTTTATCTACGTTACAATACTTTTATCCTACTTAACCTTTTTACTAGTTGTGGTGCCATATGACTTTTATCTATTATATTATCACAATAAAATGATATTGCCTAATTATTGATATGAACATATGAGCATACAGAAGGCTACTAGTGTTTTTTCTAAGGATTTGTATTCTAAATTGTATGTTTTTTTGGATTTACAATTTATCTCATTTGAAACAAGGAAGATTCACATGAACCAAAAAAATTTAATTAGTTCATGGATAAATAGAAGACGTGTTATTTCTAGATTAACATTTAATTTTTGAGGTTACTCTATTTTGTTTTTAAGTTATTGCATCTAAGTGTTTAACCCATCTATTTCACTTAAATTATTAGTAATCAAGGTTCCAAGGATTATTATTTCTCACTCAAGAGAGTTTCAATTCTTGAAAAATTAAGTATTAGATGCATGTTACGAGTAGACATTCATTTATAAATTTTATACACCTTAATAAGGTTACAAATAGAGTGATTAGAAAACCTTATGTCCAAAAATCATCATGTAACTTTATGTTATTTCAATACTTCTTGTCAAGATGACTGTCTTGTGTTGAGAGGGGTTAAAGGGGATTCACACTGAAGTTCTTATGTTGAGGTAAATAAAACATAGGATTCACTCTAATTATTTACTTTCATCTTAAAATAATTTCACTTATTTTTTGTTTAAATAGCGTTTTGAAAATTAGTTGTGTAAAATATTTGTTAATAAGGAACATTTACATGCTCATGAGACTACTAAATCTCATCCTAGGGAATTGTCTCAGGAACATGATTACCTGGTTTCATATCTTACATTCATTTAAAAATGGGACAAGTTTGAAAAAAGAGGTAAAAACTCTTATTTTAAATATTAAGGTTCACATTAAATTTTGCACACCATGGATTTTGTTTACTCTCAACATGATGATTTAAACATGTTACAAGAAAGGTCTAATTGTTCTTTTCTCCTAGCATAACATCTCTTGGTTACCCTTCGAGAAATTAATCATAAATTAAAATGTTGTTAAGTTCCACAATTAACTCTTAACATTGTATCATAGACTCCCAAATGATAATATAAATTAGGTATCAAGTTCATTTATAATCCCAGCTGCTAAAGGCAACTTGTAATAGTAGTTGGTGATATTTGACACCCATCACCCTTCAATCTATACGTGTTTCAGGAAAAGAGAGTTTTACCTTATGTTAAAGTTTGGTTTCCTATGGAGTACTACCTTAAGAGAATCACATTCTCCTTACTACACACACGACTACCAATCTTAGGAGGGAACCCCATACCCTAGAAAAGTTTAACCATGTCATTACTTATTTCCAAGTTCATGAAAATGTTGGTAAGCATGCACGATAAGATGATAACGTCAAACTTGGGCTTTTATTTCCTTAAGATAGAATTTTCCATCGAGTTTAATGATCTAGGTTCACTTTATGGTTTAGTTTTCTATGTTTAGAAGGAACACATGAGAAGGTAGTAATGTGAAATTTTTATACTAGGGTTTAAATTTTTAAATCAGATTTTATTTCTATGTTATCAAGGAAAATAACACAATAATCCAAATATTTAGTCATCAATTTCACCATAAAAGGGAACTATTAGATGTCAAACTCAATTATAGTTAACATCTATATTAATGTGTGATTTCTAATTACAATCATATATGTAACTAATTTTAATAAACTACGTTGCAACATGTGATGAAATTTATAAAAACATGATTATATGAAATCCTTTTATTGATTTGTTTAAAATGAGATAAAAAGTAGTTTACCGAATTCAATGTAAGTCTAAAAAATTTCCGTTTTTTGAATTAATACATATCATTAGGCTAATTGTCACTCATAAATCAAAACAATACAATGGTAGTTAATTTTTTGATGAAAAGTAATAAAATTAAACTTTCTTCAGTCAATAGAATAAATGTAACATTTAAAAATGTATCCATCTTTCACCTTTCAAGTAGTCTATATGTAAAATTGTTAGCAATTGTCAATTCACATGAACTGGCATGATAAGATATTTATCTCTAACAATAACTTACTTTATGTAGTACTATCATAAAGGAAATGCTACATGAAGTTAGATTCACATACAATATAGATAAATTTGAGCTATGGAGTGCTCTCCAGCATCTCTCCTGTGCCGTAAACCTAAATCCCATGCAAACAATAGTGGTGGAGGCGGCGGCGCTATACAGTTCGGACTGGTGGATTGGGGAGGTCTCCTTGGATCAGAAAAAGAAGGATTTGTTGGTGTCATTGAAGCTTTTAAGCATGGTTTGGCTACCCCTGTTCAATTTTTTTTGACAAGTATTCATCCTCATTTTCCCCTCTCATTGAAATCGATGCTGGACAGGAAGGAGCCGTCAGCTCAAGTCATGGAGGAGTGGTAGCTCTTTGAAAGGGTCTATCTGCAGGCCGTTATCATAATGGTGTCCTATCTATAGATGATAGTTTTCGGGTGCTGTTAAATCTAGCGATAAATAAGGAAATCGATCCTATCTTAAAGAGGGAAAAATAGAGCTTTGCTGCTATTACAAGATCTACTTCCTTGATCCCTTCTAAGCATATGGATTTTCCAAAGAAATCTCTTATTGTATGCTTTAGTGCGGAGGTTCTGAAATCTGAGAGTTATTTCAAGCAAAATGGATTGATATGCAAATTTAACAATTTTTGCCTTGGGCTCCCAACATCACATGAGTGGATCTCTACTCACTGGAGGCCTCTAATGTCAGGTAAATTGGAAATTTATCCTCAATCCCGGGTTTCTTCATTATTGTTTTTGATAAAATTACTGATAAGGATGAGATTTTTGGTAAAGTTTGGGATTTCCAATCCCATTTTTTACTGATGAAACCTTGGCTCCCTCTCTTTAAGCCTATGACTAAAATTCTATGTTAAGCCTATTTGGGTCTGTTTACCAAATTTAGCTCTCCAATTTTGGAGTGAGAATTGTTTGTTATCTGTTGGGAATACTCTCAGTAAAATTCTAGCTACAGACCCATAGACTTTTCCCTACAACTACACCTTCTATGCCCATATATTGGTGGACTTGAATATTTCTGTAGATTTCCCTGCATCAATTGAGCTTAAAGTGTAGGCTTGGGTTTGGATTCAAAATTTATAGTATGAAGGGTTTCCCTTCAGATGTAGAACTTGTTTCTCTCTTTTTCACTTAGTGTCAAATTGTTAGGTTGTGAGGAAACTTGTCGAGCGTAGAAATTCATGGTGGAAGAATTCTGACCCATGTCAATTAGTTGTTAAAGGACCATTTGATAGTGATTCAGAGGAAGATTCATAGAGTGAGGATGATTTAGCTTCTAAGAATGACAAGGCCACTCCTCCTTTTCCCGTGGAAAAGGTTTCACTTGCTGGAAACACTCCCCATCCTCTTGTTTCAACGGAACACCAAGTTTGTGTGGATAAGGAGAACATTGAAATCATTATACCGGTTCACAATAATGAAAATGAAAATCCGAACATTGATGATGGCTGAACTACTGTGTGTCAAAAGAAGAAAGGGAAAAATGTAAATGATGCCCTTAAGATGCATTTAAGATCCCATGGGAAGGGGTCTCATGGATAAGTTTTTTTTCTTGTTTTACTGTTTGTTTGTATCCTTGTTGTGCCGCTGGAAGAGGATGGATCTACTTGATCCTCATTGATATATCTTTTTCTCCACATGTGACATGATTATGCTATATCGGGGTAGGGTCACCTCAACCCATTTTTACCTTTAATAAAAAAAAAAGTTAGATTATAAAGCTCGAAATAAATTCTCAAACCTATGAATTATTATATGAAATAAAAAAATAAAAAATATAGAAGATAATTGATTGTTTTGTGGGCTGTTCTTTGGACCATATAAATGCCTCCACCACTTTACTGCCCATTCTTAGAGCAACAAGTTCACTTAAAAAAACTTCATAAATAAAGTTGTCATTTGCTATATACCATGGGTATAATTAAACAAAATTCGTACAAACATTTCGTACGTAGCCATTAGTATCGCATAGAGATTGCAAACGTACAAAATGGCACTAGTACAAAATATCTGCTTGAAGCCGTTTACGGCGAGGAGACAGTTTGTTTTAAATAAAAAACTAAAAAAATATTATTCAATAATTTTATGCTTTTACAGTTCAAGAAATGAGATATATATTTTTTTGTTTGAATAAAACTAGTGTCTGAAATTTTCGCTTATCGATGTTTCAGATCATAAGAAAAAGCTCATGATCCATATCAGGATGAGTTAACTTAAGATGATGGATAATGAACAATGATGTGAAATGTCTAAGAAAAATCCATTCAGACAGTTTTAGTCCAAAAGTAAATACTTCATCTAATAGATTATTTTCTACACATACCATTCATATTAGTATATCTTACCAAAGTATCAAGTAATAAGTTTACCTCTTAACAAACAATATCAATATTTTCATTAAATTTTAGTAATCGCAAAAACCCCTCGATATGCGTTATGCATAGTAATATAAGCTAAGTATTCAACCACCATGATTTTTGAATAAAGTAAAAAAACAATTCATTGACAATATCCACCTAGCGGCTCACTGTTCAACAACAACAGTGATAAACTATTTATGACCTTAATGGTTGAAGGAAGATCATTTTATTTGCCAGTCCATAGTTGCATTAAATGTTAATTTATTGAAGGATGTTACCCGATCATACTCTCAACAAAATCAGTCCAGTCTTTCTATAGACTCGGAATATATGAACTTAAAATTTAATTAACATACTCTCATATTAAACAAGATCCATTGAAAGATAATTTTTGAAATCATATTTAAATACAAATCCATAGAAGTCGTATAGAGATAGTTTGTATGCCACAAATTCTATATGAAGGCATTTAAAAAATAAAAATACAATATCCTTAATAATTTTCAAGTGCTCATTGGCCATAAGGTATTAAATATGACAAGGAACATCTATTAAGTATCCTTAAATAGTGTAAACTTAGGCTAGTTCTGGCTGCATACGAAATTAGGTGGAAACACCAAATGGATTCTATACTTGGTAACCACCTGGATTTATACCTTCTTCTGTAATTAAATTAACAACTGCCCGGATCACAAAGGAACATAAATTTTAGATAAATCTATAAGAAACCCACGATCATAAACCGCTGTAAATCAATATATCCTACAAATATTTCTAAGGATTATAATCAATTTAGCAATGCAAGGCTACCATAAATTCTATATGTATAAATATAATGCAATTTGATTATGTATGTTACTCAATCCATTCATTAAGAAGCAACCAACAGCTTGTTCACACCCAAGTACCTAATACTAGCCATAAAACACAAACCATTGTATTTTTATCTTGTAATAAAACCAATTGGTTCTAGATCATAAACTTATCTCGCTGATGTTAATAAGAGAGAGAGACCAAAATCTAAAGGATTTCATTGCATGTAATTATCCTACCCTTTCAAGGCAAAAAAAACTGGTAACCAAAAAATCACAAAGTGCTTAGAGCAATATCATCATTGCCTAATAGCAACTTACAGAAAATTGTTATAAGTTGAATTAGAAATAATGTGTGTCTGGTTTCCGATGACCCTTCTGTCTTTCCACTTTCTTTTTCTATGAAATATCTGCTTCATAGTTTCTTGCAGGTGACGACAACAATTGGCATAAAGGCAGTAAGTGATGAATCCTCACCCTTTCAGACGCCTATAGAAACAGGTGGACCTATTTTATGATAGATTTTGGTAGGAGATCCCTTTAGCGTAGTTAAGGAGGATGCTAGGTAGTGAGATGTAGCCCTAATTTTTTTATTAGTGAGCCTCTTTTGTGGACACCCTTCAATCAATACATTCCATTAAAAGCATTTATCTGTGGAACTCTGTTAAATAGTTGACAGAAAATGCCCCCACATTTTAAGGATGTACAATCAAGGAACTATGCATTCAACATAATAAAAATCTCCAACTTATCAGCATGAAACTGAAACTGGAAAATTTTATACGACTCTAAAATAAATTGTAATATTATTTTTGGCTCCATTGATTTTGGTAAGATTGGTGGCAACAAGTGAACTGACTGTATTTGATACCTGCACCTCATAAATTCTTTCATGAGATTTGAAGGTTCTCAAGAATTTAGTTTAGGAGTCATTTTGTAATTAACATTATATGGCATTGTTCCATGCTAACAGAAACATATGTAGAGAATTACAAAATAATATTTAAAAAATATAAACAATATGACAAATTATGGAAAATTAATAAGTGATAAATTGAAAAGAACTTTAAATGGTCTTAAATTTTTACCCAAAGTGCAAAAAATCAAATTAAGAGATGTAAATGGGGTATTATTATTGGTTTTTTGCAATATGTGTTCCTAGGATACATTTACGTAGCATTAAGGGAAAATTTAAGATCAATGTTTAAAATAAGGGTTGTAAATCCTTAACATTCTTCTACATGTGGAAATATTAAAGTTTTTATTAGTGAGAATTAGTTTGACAATATCTCATTGATATTAAATGAAACTACTATATTCATTGGTTAATGTATGTATGAGTCCAAATAATTTATTTATACATTTGACAACAATTGATAGAAAAATCAATGTGGTTCCTTACATCTCAGAGAAATTTCATCCTATTCCAACAACAAAATCAGTCTAAGATGTTTTTCAATTTTGTTTACTTTCTCCTATTATTAGGGGATATCAGTAAGAAATTTATGCCATTTCGTAATGATGATCCCAGTTCATACTGATTTTAGTATAATTTGGATGACTATTAGTATTAGTTGAATTATTGTAAATTATTTGTATTCGCTGCAACTAACCAAGGCTAGACTTAACAATTTTTTAGGTTACTCACAATAATTAACACATTGATCAAAAATAGAACTCACTATGTTCTACATATCTATGAAATTACAAATCCAATAGGTCACCAAATCACATATTAGAATATGCCACTCTCTACAAATCTTGTAATAGCTCCCCTCTTGTATCAAAAGGTTAATGATTGATCATTTCTTGTTACTCCCTATAAAAGGCTGGGTTAAATCTAGGGCCCATGGGAGTGTATAGGCCAAATTCATTATAATAATTATTATGATTCCCATTGTCTTAGCTTTTCATCAATGACACGTATATTTCATCCCATTTTGGCTAGATCATAATTCTCGCCCATGTGACACATATATTCTTAGCTGGAAGGATACTATGGGAAATAATATACATGTTGCATCTAAGTAACATGCCTGTTAATTGAATTTAGTACTATCTCAACCTTATAAGATCATGTAACATCCCTTTGTAGTGTTGTATGACATCCCAACTGAAATTGGTAGATATATTAAATCTTACTTTTGGTAGAGATTTTTGTATTTGAACTCAAAAATTTACTTTTATGTCAATCCTACCAATCTTAGGGTTTCAAATCTATAAGTTATAAATGGATTTCCTCAGAAGCCAATAAAGTGTATACTTAATTTACTCATGTCAATTGAAGTGTAATTATGCTTTACTATTTGTAATAACAAAAGGTTTGGATGAAATGTCCCTTAGCATGTTTGATCACTATTTAGAAGTCTTGAATTTGTGTTTGCAAGCTACATGATTTGAGTTTTTATTCTACTTAGTTATGTTTATGCCATAGCAAAATTCTAAAAATACAGTCAAATGTGCCTAACACAAAATATTTTATCCTGCGCAGTCCACAAGATAGTTGGGACAAAGGTACACACAAGACCTGCAAACCCGAAATGGCTACAAGTCAGTGTATTATGGATATGGTTTAAAACATTGTCTAGGATAGTCAGACTAAAAAAAAATGAAATAGCTGATCGAGGAGTGAGCCAAGTGTAGTGCGGTAAAATTGGAAAATGTTTTACCTGGTCAGAAAGGAACAAGCGGGACACCCAAAACCATAATCTCTGCAGTCTGTTGGTACCTAGATTTAATCTCCTTCACAACTTGAGCAACATCATGGATTTTACAAGACAATCAATAGAAGATAAATTATTTATATGTCGTTTTGTAGCCAGGGAAGCAATTTATTTGAACTATTAGCAATTAAGCTTTGAAGGAGTTAGTAGCACCTTGAAAGGATTTGATCTTATCATCACTATTTTAGGTTGTGCCTCTCAACGAAGGTAAGAGAACCTGTATTGTAGCCTCTGTTTTGTGAAGGGGGTGAAGATATCCTTATATTATGTAGATTGTATGGAGATGTCCTTGAGAAAAAATGATCAATTTACTATTATTAAAACTCAACAAAGTTGTCACTATGAGGCAGAAATGGAGGAGAAAGAATAGAGATTGAATATCTCATATTATTCTGTTAAACATAGAACTCACGTACAGTATTTATAGGAAAGGAATTGAACAAGACTCCACTAAAATAATGGAGAGGTTACAAAATAGAAGGAGAGAATAATTGAATACACCTAGAAGGAGAAGATAAAGGGATATAACAGGATATAGACTCCTAAAAATATAGATTATTCAGCGTATGCTAACATTCCCCCCCTTATTACATTATTCTTACAAATGTGACCCCTGAAAGATTCAAATTTCACTTTGCCAAGGGATTTAGTGAGAATGTCAGCAACTTGTGCTTCAGTAGGACAGTACTGGAGCTGAATTTGATGGTTCAAGACGTGCTCTCGATTTAAATGGCAGTCAATTTCAATATGCTTTGTTCGTTCATGAAAGACTGGATTCTACACAAGCTTCAACACACTCTGATTGTCGCAATAGAGAATAGGTGACTATTTTTCAGGAATTCCCAGGTCATCCAAAATGTGACATATCCATATCACTTCGCACACAGTTCCTCATGCGGTGCGATATTCTGCCTCTGTGGATGAGATAGAAACAAAATTTTGCTTCTTGCTTATCCATGAGATAGGTCCAGATCCAAGATGAAATATGTATCCTGTAGTTGACTTCCTGTCATCAACAGATCCAGCGTGGTCCGAGTCAACATATCCCTGTAAGAAGAATTCATCATTCTTCTTATATTCCAGACCATAATTAGTTGTTCCTCAGACATATCTCAAAACATGCTTTGCTGCATTCCAGTGACATTTCTTTGGCTTTTGCATGAACCTGGAAAGATAGCTGACAACATAGCAGAGATCTGGTCTAGTATATGTCAAATAGATGAGCCCTCTAACAAATTTCCTGTAGAGAGTAGCATCTACTTGAGGTGAGTCCTGGAAAGTTACAAGCCTTTATGGTATAGCTTAGATACCAAATGATAGAATAGAATAAGATTGCAATGACCAAAGAGGGACGGAAGCCTCACAAATATTATTGATCATGAAATCAGATTACATTACAATGCAAGAGCTGTAATATTTATAGATATTAGACAGCCTCATATGGATAGACATGACACCCTAGCAGACACCAACTACGAGATGATAAGACCCATCTCACATGCACATGTAATTACTACTAATACCAATATTGAATGTTATCCAACATAACAATATTGAATGCAAGTCACTAGACTAGAGTGCACATGTTGCACATTATTAAATAAAAGACAATGCAATAAAATGCAATAACTATGCCTATGCTAAATTATGCTAACATTCCCCCCCTTAATTTTGCATAGTTTCCAATGAAGTGGAGAGGAACTCTCTAAACAGTGTGAATTTGTCACGTGCAAGTGACTTAGTGAAAACATCTGCCTTCTGTTCAGCTGTAGGACAGAAATGGAGCTGTATGTTGTGCTTCAAGACATGCTCGCGTATGAAATGAACCTGTACTTCAATATGCTTGGTTCTCTCATGAAATACTGGATTGCGAACAAGCTTTAGAACTCCTTCATTATCAACATATACTGGAGTATATTTCTGTTGTGGTAGACCAATTCCTTCCAGTATTCGGCGTAGCCATATTGCTTCACAAACAGCTTCACCTGCAGCTCTATATTCTACTTCTGTAGAAGAGCGAGAAACAAAGTTCTGTTTCTTGCTTCCCCATGATATCGGTCCAGATCCCATAAAGAAGACGAAGCCTGATGTTGACTTCCTATCATCCATGTTTCCTGCATGATCTGAATCTGAATATCCTGTCAAGAAGAAATTGTCATTCTTCTTGTACTCTAGACCAAGGTCAACTGTACCCTTTAGATATCTTAGTATTCTCTTTGCTGCTTTCCAATGACATATTTTTGGTTCTTGCATGAAGCGTGATAAATAGCTGACTGCAAAGCTGATATCTAGTCTAGTATATGTCAGGTAAATGAGACTCCCGATCAACTGCCGATAGAGAGTTGCATTCACCGATGGTGATGGATTAGAAACGAGATAACTGAAGTCTCACTTCCATAGGTGTAGCAATAGGAGTGCAGTCCATCATCCTGAATTTCTCGAGTGTTGTCTTGGTGTATTTCAACTGCGACACAAAGATATGATTCTCTTTTTGCCATACTTCCAATCCAAGACAATAGTGCATGAGCCCGAGATCTGTCATGTCGAACGATCGATTAAAATCCTTCTTTGTTGCATCGATCATCTTCACAGAACTACCTGTAATGACTAGATCGTCGACATAAACAACCACAATGACAATCTCCCCCCCTTGCTTTTTGAGGTAGAGATTGGGGTCATAAGGATTCCTTTCGAATCCATGACTTATGAGATGCTCATCAATTTTGATGTACCATGCCTGGGGTGCCTGTTTTAGGCCATATAGAGATTTTATGAGTCTGCATACCATCATCTCTTTTCCTGGTATTACATAACCCTCTGGCTGAGTCATATAGACTTCTTCTTGCAAATCTCCATTAAGAAAGGCACTTTTCACATCCATTTGGTGGACTTTCCAACCAAATTGTGCAGCTAGAGCAAAGATCATCCTGATTGTCTTGATCTTGGCTGTGGGAGAAAATGTCTCCTCATAATCAATGCCTTCTTGTTGTGCATACCCCTTTGCTACAAGCCTTGCTTTATACTTGTCAATAGTCCCATCTGATTTGTACTTAGTCTTGAATATCCATCTGCATCCAATGGGTTTCTTCCCTGGTGGAAGGTCGACAAGTTGCCATGTGTTGTTCTTCATCACTGACTGATACTCTGAATCCATGGCATCTTTCCAAGCTTTTGATTGTAGGGCTTCCTGAACTGTAGATGGCTCAACTGTTTCAACAACTCTGCTCATTAGGGCATAATTGACCTCTTCACGAGCTTGACTATGAGTTCTAGGTCCAGGATTGGATGATGTGCTAGGTGCTTCATCCAAATTTACATCTCTTATTAATTGAGTATACCATTTAGGTAACTTCTTAGCTATTCCATTGGCTTGTGGTGGATCCAAGTTTTCACCATCATCCAATTCATCACTGTCATCTTCAGTGGGAACATCAAATTCTGTCTTCACAAGAGGTGTATTCTACATGTTTGTTGAGTCGTTGAGTGGAGCATCTGCTTGTTTCTTCTCAAAGAACTCAACATCCCTACTTGTGTATACTTTCTTTGCTTTCGGATCCCATAATCTATACCCAAGTGCTTCTTCACTGTATCCAATGAATATCAGTTTCTCAGCTTTCATATCCAACTTGTTCCTATTCTTCTTGGGTATGTGCATGCTAGCTTTACACCCAAATACTCTTAGGTGTGCAATTGATGGTTTCCGATTTGACCATGCTTCTTGAGGTGTCACTCCTTCAAGAGCTACTGTGGGCACTCTGTTCAACAAATAGACTGTAGTTCTTGCAGCTTCTGCCCAAAATGTCTTTGTTAAACCTGAGTCGTCAATCATACATCGCACCATTTCCATGATAGTACGATTCCTTCTCTCAACTATACCATTCTGCTGTGGTGTGTGAGTAGGAGGCATTTGTCGACGAATCCCATGAGCTTCCAGGTAAGTCTTGAACTCATTGCTTGTGAATTCCCCCCCTCGATCTGAGCAGAGAGTTTTGATCTTGCGACCAACTTCATTCTCAACAAGTGCTTTGAACTTCTGAAATGTCTCAAAGGCTTGACTCTTGTTTCTTAGAAAATATATCCACATCTTTCTTGAGTAGTCATCAACACAAAGCATGAATTATTGACATCCAGAATGACTTGGTTTCATGGGCCCGCAAAGATCGGTGTGCACCAAATCAAGCTTTCCCTTAGCTCTATATGTGTTCTTCTGGAAGGGTACTCTGTGTTGCTTTCTAGCTAGGCAATTGTGACACTTGTCAGTGTTGTGCTTGAGTGTAGGCAATCCTTTCACCATGTTGCCCTTTTGAAGTGTTTGGAGATAGCCAAAACTGATGTGACCATATCTGCGATGCCATAGTTCTGCAGATTGTGTGTCTTTGGCCACTAAAGCTTGATCATCCTTATGGACAAAATCAAGTTGGAACATGCGTCCCACATTGGAGGCTCTTGCTACAATCTTGGAACCTCTTGACTTATCTCTTATCAAGCACACTTTTTCTCCATTATTACTGTCAAAATCCAACTTCAAGTTGTGATCAAGGAGTTGACTAACTGATAGCAAATTCTTGGTCAACCCAGGTACATACAATACATTTGTGATTTTGCAGTCATGCTTTCCAAGAGGTAGTGAAATGTTTCCAATCCCCTTGACACTGTATGATGAGTCATCACCTAATGACACATGGTTCTTGTTAGGTGAGTCACGTAGTGTGTAGAACCAATCCTTGTGTCCAGTCATGTGTCGAGTTGCACCCGAGTCAACATACCAGATATCTTGTGTGGACTTGGTTTCTTCATCAAATTGAGTAGAATACATGTGGTGTCCTTCATCTGAATCATCCTCATGTTCGGCAATATACCCTTGTTGTTTGGGTTTTCTTTGCCAATTACCATTTTTCTGCCCTTGATTGTTGTTGTTGTTGGACTTCCCTTTATTTGAATTATTGTTACCCTGTTGGTTATTGGGTTTTGAATTACTTGATGAACCCTTTTTGTAGGAATTGTACCAACAATCTTTGATGTCATGTCCCCCTCTATTGCAAATGGGACACTTCTTGGTGTTGTCTCGTTGACTTTGGTTTTGTTGGGACTTCTTGTGATTGGACTGAAATTTTCCCTTTCCTTTATGATTGGAAGATAGTGCTTGCTCATCTTCATGATCTTTGTTGTTCATTGCCTCTTCTTGTTGGAGTAGATTGACCAACTTCTCAAAGGTGACTGTGTGTTCACTCATATTGATAGTTGTCACAAAGATTCTGTAGGAAGGAGGAAGTGCTCACAACACAATTGGTACGAGGTCTTCATCACTTATCTCTTTTCCCAATGCCAATAGAGATGCCCTCAAAGTAGCAACTCGTCTCAAAAAAAATTCAACCTTCTCATTGTGCTTGAACTTGAGAGTATGCAGTTGTGATAGTAGGTTGAGGATGGCATTCTTGTTCTTTGCCTCATAGACTGTGCTCAACTTATCCCATGCATCCTTGGCCGATGTGGCATCTCTAATGTGGGGTTGCACATCGTCTGTTACGCTAAACAAGATGATCAACTTGGCCTTTTGATTGGCCCTGTCAAATTGAACTTGTTGTCTTCCATCATCAAGTGATCTTGTTGTTTTTCCATCTACAACTGTCCATAGGTCTTCAAACTCAAGTAATGTCTTGATCTTCGGTTTCCATGCAGCATAGTTGTCTCCTCTAAGCAGTTGTGAATCTGGCAAGAAGAACTTTGGTGCTTGTGCACCCATTTCTGCAATCTGAATTTTTGAAACTCTAAATTTTTGACAAAGGGTAAGGCTCTTATCACTCCAAGTTTATGGTCTCCCTCTCAATATACCGTCAGGCCGATATACCAAACCTTTCTATATACGCTCCCTTCCGATATACCCATCGGTATGTGGAAGAAGATCACCCTTTCAATATACCCGTCAGTACGGAAAGAGGTGTTAACGCACGTGAAAGAATTTAGTACGTGGTACTTAGACAGTACGGAGAGGGGTTTGTGCAAGCACAAACGGATGGGAGGGCTCAAATGTGTGTGTATTGTGTCCTTATTACTCCCCGTCGATTTTATAGGGTCGATGCCCAGACGACATTTAGGTAGCTGTGTTAGGCATTAAGTGCAGTAGTAGTCACGACGGCATCACCCGTAAGTGCTTCCCAGAGGCACCGTATATACCGAACGCTGCTATGAGATCAAAGATCTCGTGTGATAGAACCAAACATAAAATGAAAATTTTGCACTTTTTTTTTTTTTTTTCACTTTATGCACCAAGATTACTACAACATGCTCCAAAAGTACATAAAAATGAAGTTTTTGTGTCCCCCCTCTTTACAAAAAAGGGTCTAGAATCACAAAATACACAATTTAGGCCAAAAATATTTTTTACCCACCAATAGGTGTTTTTCCGCTAAATTTAGCGGTGGCTCTAAATGTGTTTGGTGAGCTTCTAAATTTAGAAATCTCCCAAAAATTATTAATTTCTCCAAATTTTCCAAAAAAAATAATTTAATAAAAAATATGGAGAGAGTGGGAATCGAACCGCTGACCTGTTTGTTCCCAAGATCCAAACAAACAATCTGAATATTGTTTTCAGCTTTTCTCACAAACCGTGATCTGGGTTTTTCTAAAATTTTGACAGCAGCATCATACAATATTTATCTTGAAACCCAAAAAATTTTAGAAGAATCAGAATCTTGGTTTTTGAGATCTTACCAATTTACCAGCTAGATCTGATTTTTTTCAGAAAAAATGATCCGACTTGTACAGACTTTTTGTCACATGTAGAGGCTGAATCTGAAGATGATGTAAACTGTAAAGTTGTGCATCTCCTTCTTATCTTTCCAGAAAAAAAAATGGCACATCAATCTGACATTGTATGAAAAAGTTATGTCCTTTTTTCTAAGAGCTATCTGCTGGAATTTTGTTGACGGGACTGCTTCAACCTTTGCTCCCGAATTCTTCACACCTCCACTTTCAGATCTAATTTTTTTTTTTTTTTTTTTTTTTAGATCTGATTTTTTTTTTTTTTTAGATCTGCAAAAAAAAATTTCAAGATCTCTCTCCTTTTTTTTTTTTTTTTTTAAGATCTCTTTTTTTTTCACAAATCTTTTTTTTTTTTTAGATCTGCAATTTTTTTCAAGATCTTTCTCCCTTTTTTTTTTTTTAAAGATCTCCAAATCTGAAATATTCCGCCAATATGTTAGATCAATTGGCTATACCAATGACTAAAAAAAAAAATTACCTTCCAAATAAGTGGATAGGTCAAATTTTAGTTGAGGGATGCTTAGAAGGAATGGAGGCTGCAGGATGCTTCAATGGCTCTCCTTTGATGCAGATCTTCTTCTCCAATGGATCCTCTCCAATAGTGCTCCTCTTCAACCTTGCTTGGATAGAACCTGCTCTCTGATACCAAATGATAATAATGGTATAGCTCTGATAACAAATGATAGAATAGAATAAGATTGCAATGACCAAAGAGGGACGGAAGCCTCACAAATATTATTGATCATGAAATCAGATTACATTACAATGCAAGAGCTGTAATATTTATAGATATTAGACAGCCTCATATGGATAGACATGACACCCTAGCAGGCACCAACTACGAGATGATAAGACCCATCTCACATGCACATGTAATTACTATTAATACCAATATTGAATGTTATCCAACATAACAATATTGAATGCAAGTCACTAGACTAGAGTGCACATGTTGCACATTATTAAATAAAAGACAATGCAATAAAATGCAATAAATATGCCTATGCTAAATTATGCTCGTTTCTATTCACACAATCTCCGTTACGTAGCTTAAGCGGTGTGTGCAACGGGGTTATTAGATGTATGTTGTTACAATCAGTGACTAATCAAAGGATGGGTCCAGTGGACCATTTCTAGATGATCACCCCATTTTGAGAGAGTTTGCATGTCTTTTTGGGGGAGCTACCGGGGTTACCACCCCCATGTGAGATTTATTTTCACATAGATTTGGTTCCTGGAGAAGAGCCTATCTCACAAGCACCTTATCAGATGACCACCCCAGAGCTCTGTGAGCTCAAGTTACAGCTAGAGGGCCTTTTGGAGTAAGGCCTTATAAATTCTAGTATATCCCCTTAGGGTGCACCAGTGATATTTGTGAAGAAGAAGGTTGGATCCTTGCGGTGTGTATCGATTACCACCAGTTGAACAAGGTAACGATCAAGAATCGTTATCCCCTTCCACGCATTGATGATTTGTTTGATTAGATGGATGGAGCCACAATTTTCCCTAAGATTGATCTTAAGTCAGGATATCATCAGTTGAGGATTACATAGGTGGATATTCATAAGACCACTTTTTGTACAAGTTATGGGCACTATGAGTTCACAGTGGTGCCTTTTTGTTTGACTAATTCCCCCATAGTATTTATGAGTTTGATGAATGGGGTATTCAGAACCTTCTTAGATCACTTCATGCTCATCTTCCTTGACGACATTTTGATTTAGTCACATACGCATGAGGAGCATGAGGGGCACCTTCACCAAGTTCTTTAGTGTCTTTGGGAGCAAACAACTTTACGAGAACTTGGATAAGTGTGCTTTCTTTCAGACAAAGGTACAGTACTTGGGTCATATCATTTCTAGGGAATGTATCACATTAGATCCTTCCAAGATTAGAGCTATTATGGATTGAATAGAACCCACTATTGTGACAGAGGTGTGCAACTTCATTGGATTAGAAGGTTACTACCAAGATTTTTTTAGGACTTCTCTCAGATTGCACACCCCATCACTTCCCTTCAGAGGAAAGGCAAGAAGTTTGTTTGGTCAGAAAGGTGTGAGTAGGCCTTTAGTACACTGAAGGAATGTCTCACTACAACACCTATTCTTGTAGTGCCAGATCCTCAGGGTGAGTTTTTCGTTTACACGGATGCTTCCTTAGCAGGGCTTGGAGGTGTATTGATGCTGGAGGTCAGAGTAGTGGCTTTTGAGTCTCGAAAACTCAAGGATTATGAGCTTAATCATTTGACTCATGATCTTGAGCTTGTGGCAGTTGTGCACGCTTTGGTTTGATGGAGAAATTTTCTACTTGGTCAGAGATTCACACCTAGGATAGATCACTTGAGTCTTCGTCACCTCTTCACGCAACCCAATCTCAACACTCGTCAATGGCGCTAGATGTAGTTACTTTGTGAGTATGATATGGAGATAGAGCATGTAAAAGGAAAGGAGAATGTTGTAGTAGATGCTTCAATAGACATAGACATGTGGCTATGGCCACCTCAGTGAGCATAGATTTGTAGAGAAGGATTATTCAGTAGCTTCCTCTTGACAGCTTCTAATATGCAGTTTGAGTGGAGATTGAGTCTCAGAGACCCCTCTGAGGGGAATTTTTATGGTTTTTCCTTAGAGACAGATGGTATTCTTAGACACAGAGGCCAGATTTATGTTCCTAGAGATGGAGGATTGAGGCAGGACATCTTGGCAAAGGCACATCGTGTAACCTATTCAACCCATCCCGGGGTGAAGAAGATGCACGCCACCTTGAGACATTCGCATCATTAGAGAGGACTTCAAAGAGATGTGGCCTAGTTCGTGTCACAATGTTTAGAGTGCCAGAGAGTTAAGGCTGAGCATTAGCATCCAGCTGGCTTTCTTTTCCCTCATGCTACACTGGAATGGAAGTGGGACACCATTTCCATGGATTTCATTGTTGGGCTACTGATGTTGAAATATCACCACGACACCATCATGGTCACGGTTGATAAATTGACAAAAGTGGCTCACTTTTCTCCGGTGAGGACCACTTATACAGCTAGAGCAATGGCATGGGTATATTTGGATGAGATTTTTAGGTTGCACGGGATTCTGTGGAAGATCATTAGTGACTATGATCCTTTGTACACTTCCCATTTTTGGACTACCATATAGTATGCCCTCAGAATGAAGATCAATTTCAGCACAACATATCACCCTAAGACAGATGGACAAACTAAGCGGGTGAATCATATTTTAGAGGAAATTCTCAAGATGTATGTGATGATCAACAATCTAAATGGGAGGAGTACCTGTACTTAGTGGAGTTTACCTACAACAATAGTTTCAAGAGTTCTATAAGCATGGCTCCTTTGTAGGCTTTATATGGTAGAGAGTGCAAGACACCTTTTATCTGGGACAGGCTAGAGGACATGGTTTCTCTTGGACCAGCTTTGTTGCACGACATGGAGCAGAAGGTGGTATTGATCAGATAGAGACTACAGGAGGCACATGATAGACATAAGAAGTATGCAGATCAGCATAGGACCGACCGTATTTTTGATGTGGGCATGAAGGTGTTCCTTCATGTCAGGCCACACAAGATCCCTATCCATTATGGAAAAGGTTCTAAGTTAGCTCCTAGATTCATTGGCCCTTTTGAGATCTTGGAGTGTATCGGCCCTTTGGCCTCCATCTAGCATTGCCACCTAGCTTGTCTCGCATACATGATGTTTTTCATGTTTCATTTCTCAGGATATATGTTTCAGATCCTTCTCATGTGCTGGATTGGATATCATTACAGGTGTAGGATCAGGGGTAGGTCATGGTGGAGCCTGTTTGAATCCTATCTTGCAGGACCCTATGCCTTTGAGACAGAGAGGTTAATCACGTTCAGGTGTAGTGGGACATATGTGATGAGATTGTAGCTATATGGGAGGATGGTAGTTCGTTATGGATTCAGTTTCCATATTTGTTCCAGTGACTTCTAGGAGGAAGTTGAGTCTAAGGGGAGGGGGATGTAGTGCCCACTTCCCTTTGAAACCTTTTGATACTGATCTTGATACTGTTGATTACATTATGGACATTATTATGGTTTTTATTTAGTATGATGTTAGATGTTGGACCATGGATTATTATTGATCTTGATTTAGTTATGATGCATGATGATTATTAGAGACACTTCATATGTGGATGATGATATACTATTTGACATGGATATATTATGAATGTTGTTCGGACATATGATTTTTAGATATTGTGAGTAGACCTAGAAAATGCACATTATATGATGATGATATAGTTGTTGATATAAATTGTAAGTAATATTGTTGATTTCCTTGGTGTTGTTGTGATTCATATGTATATATGATTTTGTGATTATATTTATATCATGTTGGATGTTCTGATATGGCCATGAGGCCCAAGGGGGTATTTGTGTTTTGCAGGTTAAACTATAACAACAAACATCGGGGGATTGGAAACCAACCACATTGGAATTCTATATGAATTCAACAAGGTCACCATGGCAACTGTATTTGTTATGTGTGTTGTATTTTGTATAGATTCCCATTGAGGGGATTACATTTGAATGTGACCAAGGGGTTATGTGTATTTTATTAATGTGGTTCCTTTTTATTATTATTTTCATGTGTTTATTTAGTTATGCATTTACCCCTTTCATTATTCTTTTAATTGTGGATAATTAATGTGAGTAATCATATTGTTAAAATAAATAAATCAATCAAATTTGGGATATAAGAAAGTAATTATAGAAGTTGTTGTCTCTTTTATTAAATGTGGTAAGTGATGTGTAAATGATGTGTTAGTATGTGTAAGAGTTATGTAAGTCATATTTTGGATTATGAAACACTCCACCTCCTTGGAAATTCGAATTTGTCCTTGGAGGCTGATTTTGGAGGCTTATGGGACAAGTAAAACTTGTCTCATACCTCTTAATTTTATTTACCAACCATACCTATGGCTAGAGGGTTGATTTTAGACCATTTTAATGCATTTTTATAAGTCTAGTTGCATGTTTTAATTGCACTTCCTTCATGTTTTAAATTTGCAGTCCTTATGGTGTGTGGGCTTGGTTGGAGTGTGTAAGTAATTTGTCATATTTTCACCCACCTCTATATTGTGCATTGTGTTGGTACCCAAATTTGTTCTCCTTTTCAGTCTGAGCAGCATCAATGATATAACATTAATCTTGAAGGTATATAGATCATGATGTATGTTGTTTTGTAGTCGGGGATGTGATCTAAATGACACTCAGATTTGTGGAGAGATGGATAGCACTCAAACATGACATGATATTGTCCTAACTATTTTAGGTTGTTCCTTCCAACCAAGGTAAGAGAACCTATTTTTTAACCCTCAAATGGTGAAGGAGATGAAGATATCCATATATTTTTTGTAAATAGTATGAAAGGGCCTTGGGAAAATATGATCAACACTCCAAATCTGGATTTTACAAGTTTTCACTTCCAAATTATGGAGATACTTTCAATGCAAGGCAAGGGCTACTGAAGACATTTTGAAATCCTAGTCTATTCTGCATACTTTAGCAAATGGATTTTGATCTTCTATGGGTATACAGGTCAAAATAGGGGTAGTATGGGGTAGGGTTAGCTGTTTCGAATGATTTTTTTTGGGATATTTACAAGAAAAACTTGACTATGCCAAATCTTTGACAACCTCTACAACATTTGAACAACTATCAAATAAAATTCGTCAAAACAGTCAAGATGTTATTTCAACAAGAAGAGATACACAAATGGAGGCCTAGGTTTGCACTCTTCACACAATATTTGACACCTCAACACAAAAGCTTCAGTTAAAGGACTCATTAAACATCAAAATCTCTAATCAAAATATCATGCCTAAGGTACCCCCAAAGGCTTACAAGCAATCTCTGTCATCAAATGAAGGTGAAGTGATTTTAAACTTCTTATTTTCAATGCCAGATGAAAGCTCTTAATATAAATGAATTTTCAAATGCCACTAAACTATCAATAAGGATGAGATTTGTGTGATTCGTAAATATTTCAATGCAAGATTGCAACAAGAACAAGGAAAACTATTTACATACATTTAAACATGATAACAGACATCATATTGCCCAAAATAACATATATAAATTCAAAAGTTTGTTAGATTCATCAGCAGGGGAGAGTTTCAGGAAAAATCTCAGAGCTGTGTGATGGCTATACACTTGTAACCAACTAAACATGAATGAAGACCTAACACAGAAGATATTAACCATGTTTTTTAGAGGGTTCCTCAGAAGATGAGCTTCTCTCAAAATTTTCTTGTAATTTTAAATTTCCCGACCTTTTACATGTCAAAAAAACATGTTTTATATAACATTTCTTTACATTTTATCCTTCTTTCCTAAGAAAATAATATCCTAAGCGTCAAGTTTGTTACAAAATTCCATCATGATTCACAGAGAGGGACATTTAACATATTTGCAACAAAAGTTGCTAGTTGTCTCAAAAAGAGATGAATCATTACAAAAAAATTATCACTCTTCAAAGTGGAAGCACATTTTTCATTTCCCATGCATGTAGATCCCTTTCATTTCATCATTTCAACTCTTCCCTTCCCAATTTTTACTAAACAACTTTAGATCTTGTAATTCATGTTTTTTATGAACCAAAGTAAAAAATAATTTGAAAAATGCTTTAGATTCACAAATTGAACCCCTAAATTGATTAATTCAGACCTTACAGGCCAAAAGTACATGAATTGGCAAAAAAATCGGTGAAGACTGATGCAAAAAACACATCTCCAAACTTCCTAGAGCTCAAATGGTAGCCAAATTGGTGAAATGCATAGCTACCATTGATCTGTTCCTTAACTTCAAATTTGAGCCCTCCATGTCGTAGATCCGTGCAAAAACAGGCCTCGGGGCACCTTTTTACTACTTTTGGAAAATTTACACAATTTCATTATTTCCTCCACCGCTTTTCCGATGAGATTTGGGCCGGACACATGGTGCAATATGAATTGATACGGAGTCACAGATCAATTTTACACATTTTGCATCTTTCTGGAAAAAGGAAAAAAATTCATTTTTCCTCCATGGCTCCGCCCTCCCACAGAACACGTGTCCTCATATGATTGGCTGAGGGGCAGTGCTTCTCATTTCATATTTTAATCATATTTCACCAAAGGAAAATTTTTAACATTTCCTCCACCAGCCCGCACCTCCACTATTGACTTCTCAGATGAATTTTGACTATTTACCCTTGGGATTGCAGGTTAGTTTGATACTTTGAGTCATTTGAATACAAGAGGAAAAGTTTCCAAGTTACCCCAGATGGTCTACCTCCCCACCTCTTTGGCTTTTCAAAACTGCCACATGTCACCACGACACACCTTCAGACAGTCCTAAAATTTTGATACCTTGAACGAGCGTGGGCTCGCCACGTGTCCTGTTCCAGCAAGATTTATCTGAATCCTTGAAGCTCATTGAAAGGTACCACATGTCATGCTCTGAGGTAGTCTCCTTTTGGTCGTTGAAAATTCTAAGTAAAAATGCAAAACAAGAAAAGGCCTCCATGTGAAATCCTAGCGCTTCTTTAAGATGTTGCCCAAAGCAGAGAACCTGAATGAGTGTGAGCTTGCCACGTGTCTTGTTCCACAAAAATGATCCAACTGCATAAAAAATTGTCTAAGTCTGGGCCAAACAGCGGAAGACTCGACGTGTCCCCCTCTTGCAAAGCCTCCACGTGTCCTCCTGGCACTACTTCAAAGCCAGACCAAAAAGTTGATTCCCAAATGAGCGTCATTCACCCATGTGGATAGATTTTTTAGTTGAGGCCTTTTACAGAATTTTTGAAATATTTAGTTGTGCCACATCCCCTATAGATGCAAGGATGAAAATTTGACTGGGAGAAAAAGCTCGTCAAACCGTAAAATACAGAAACACGAGCGTTTGATCCTGAAAATGAGTTTTTCTTCAATGACAAAGAGTTTATAATGTTGCAACGCTCAAACACAATCCTTAGGTACACATTAACTCATTCTTCTTCAATTATTTTAAGGTAGAAATGACAAGAACGGAAAATTTTGATAGTGGCAATGGAGGGAATGAGAGAACATGAGTTTTTGAAAGACCAGAGCACGGGGGACTGTCATCACCAATCCGACACTATGATAATTCTTCACCAGGAACTCCTCATGCTATGATTATTTACTAATGCATAGCTTTTAGTTTGGTGGATGTAATCTGGAAACACAACAACAAACATAACACAATAATACCATAGACTATGATAAGAAGGAATGATGATAAATATGAAATATAAGTGTAAATTATAATATCAACATGAAATTGTTACAATATCACCCATGAGGTACTTCAAGTGTTACTGACTTCACTTGCCTTCCAATCATAACTATGGGAGAAACTTCACAATTACACCTCTTAATGGCTTCTTTACACACCTTCAAAATGATGGCTTACTTTACATACTTATTCATACAATATTTCTCACTACTTCCTTCTATGCTAAATGAGGGGGGTGGCCTCTCTATTTATAGAACTTCTAGGCTTATCCAGCTTAACTCTAAGATAGGATAAGAAATCTACTCTGACGAATCATATTCCACACCTTAACTCTTATCTGTACATGTAAGCTTATCTTTTAACATAAGATAAACCTTATCATTTCACATGGGTTCCACATTTTTATACTTTTTACAAAAAAAATACAAAAAATATTTATGACCTCACTCCTTGTCCTTATTACCAATATAATATTTCCAATTCCTAATCATGTAGACCCTACTTCTCTACTTACCCTAACTCTTACATTTTAACATTACCGGACCACTTACGACAAATATTTGCTTTTTACCACAACATTCCTATTGTACTTTTGACTATTACTATACTATACATTATTGGTGGCATCGTACCGATAGCACCGTTATCTTCCATCAGACACTACTACTAATTATACTTAACAACATCCTATTCCTAATACATACATTAATGAAATAGAAATTACAGAGGAAAATTTTAGTGTCGACATCTTCCCCCTTCCTAGCTTCTACTCCGTCCTTGGAGTAGACTATTCTAATGCTTGGAAAATCTATAACTTATCATGGTTGACCCATTTCATAATGGGAGTGCCATCTAATTACTCCAGTCGGTATGTACCATTTTCATGCACAACTGCTATTTTGTAGGGCCCCATCCATTTTGGAAGAAATTTTCTCTGTCTTCTTTTTTTGTATTTGGAATCATATACTAGAACCAAGTCATTCACATGAAATGGAGACCAACAGATCTTTTGATCAAAGTATTCCTTCTGCTTCATTTTCTTCTTATAACTTGTATCCTTCACTATTTCCCTCATTTCCTCTAGCAAATGAAGATGTACCAACCTTTATTTTACTGAATCACTTTCATCCATCCTTTTATTTTTCATAACTCTTACAGTGGGAATATCAAACTCAATAGGAAGAACTGGATCAATTCAATAAGCCAACTGAAATGGGGAGTATCCTATTGCTTACTTTGATGTTGCCCTATATGCCCACAGTGCTGCATAAATCCTTTTATCTCACTTATGTACTTGTAAGGCTGCATCTTTTGCTATAATTTGACACAACACAAAATTTGTTCGTTCCACCTGTCCATTTATGCTTGGCTTGTATGTTGTTGCCTTCCTATGCTTAATAGAAAACTTATTGACTAGGGCTTCTACCACCTCATTAATGAAGTGGCTTCCTTGATTTGTTACAATTTCTAACGGAAAACCAAATTTGGTGACAATGCATTCATATATGAACCTTGCCACTCCATCCATGAAAGTTGTTTTCAATGGCCTAGCTTTAACCCACTTGGTTAAATAATCTGTGGCAACTACAATATACTTATTTTGGTGTGGGGTAGTTGGAAGTGGACCTACAATTTCTATTCCTGACTTTTCAAAGGGACCAAGTGGAAGAATAGGTCATAATGGAGCTGATGAAGTCTTATGGTTACCATGCATTTGACAAATATCACATGTCTTACAATAATTATAACAATCTCTAGAAAGAGTGGGCCAGTGATAACCTGCATCTAAGATCCTTCTGGCTATAAATTGTCTGGAGAAGTTTCCTCCACATGTACCATTATGGAATTCTTCTATTAGCTCCTTCCCTTGATCACATCCAACTTCCCTCTTATAATGTCCATTAGGTCCTATTCAAAATAATACTCCATGCAGAATAGAATATGGATGACTTGCTTGAGTAATCTTCCTCTTAGTCTTTGCATTGGCACCATCAGGAAACTTGAATTCATTCAGATAATTCCAAATATCTATGTATTCACTAGGGATTGTGTCAAGGGATAACAATGTTACATCTGGGAAATCATCATCATCACAAGATGAACCTAAACCATCATAGGCTTGAGAGAGTGCATCTACATTGACATGCTTATTTCCTAGCCTATCTATAATATCTAATTCAAATTCTTGTAGCAAAATTATCCATCTTACTATCCTCACTGATAGGATAGGCTTATTTACAATATATTTTAGAGCCTGATGATCTTTTACAACTACAAATTTCTACCCTAGCAAGTAATTTCTAAACTTCTTTACAGCAAAAATGATAGCTAGAGCCTCTTTTTCAGTTACAGTATAATTTATCTCAGCACTGTTCATTTGTCTTCTCCCAAATTAAACTGGATGATCATTCCCATTTTCATCATTTTGGCTCAGAGTACTTCCTAGTGCTGCATCTAAGGCATCAATATACACAATGAATTGCTTGCTCCAATCTAGATTCTTTAAAATAGGTGAAGACACCAGGGCTTCCTTCAGTTGTTCAAAATCTTCATACGCCTTATTTCCGAGTTCATAAGTAACATCCTTCTTCAATAAGTAGGTTAGTGGTTGTGAAATCTTTGAGAAATTCTTGTTGAACCTTCTATAGTAACCCACATGGCCTAAAAATGATCTCAACTTACTTCTATTCATAGAAATGGTAACTCTTTGATTTTTGAAACTTTATCAGGATCAGTACTAATACCATCTTTGGATACAACATGTCCTAACAAAACACCTTTATAACATCCAAAGACACACTTTGTAGGGTTTAGTGAGGCTTTTGCTTCATCTAACCTTTGAAATGTTATCTCCATCTGGTGCAGGTGGTCCATCTTGCTCCCATAGATGCAAAAATCATCCAAAAATACTTTGATAAAGTTCCCAATGTAGGGTTCAAATACCCTATTCATCAAACGATGGAATGTTTCCAGAGTATTACACAACCCAAAAGTCATAACTCTATAAGTAAATGTTCCCCAAGGAGTGGTGAACTTGGTCTTTAGCTGATCTTTCTTTGTTATACGAAGTTGGTTATATCTGCTATATCTATCAGCAAAACTATAGAACTCCTGGCTAGCTACTTCATCCAAGATCTGATGTAAGAATGGAAGAGGGTGATGATCCTTCTTTGTTTCCGTATTGAGCTTCTTATAATCAACACAAATGAGTAGCTTCCCATTCTTTTTTATCAAGATCACAATGGGAGAAACCCATTCTTAATTCTCCACAGCAAATATGAATCTTGCATCAAGCATCTTATCTATTTCTTCTTTTACAGTCTTGGAAAAATTAGGATTCATTCTATATGGCATTTTTTTTACGGGATTAGCACCATCTATCAGCTAAATAGAATGTTCTACCCAACTTACTTGACGGAGTTCCTTGTAATCAAAAGTGAATAGGTGTATGTACCTTTGAAAGAGTTGGAGGTAGGATTCCTTCTCACTCTCCATCATAGCATCACCAATATTTATTTGTTGGAGACGATCATCAATTTATTCTTGAGATAATTTTATGGGCTCATGAGTTGGTGTGACTGGAAGGATATCCATGACCGAAACATCAACCTCACTTTCTTCATCTTCTGTGTCCACTTCACTAGTACTAGAGTAATAAGAGGTTGTCCAATCATCAGTTTCATCACTTGAATCCATAGGTTCTATCTTATGATGCCGAAGGATCACTTTTATCTTCACCCTCTCTTTACCATGTCCAAGTGTCATGAAGCCTTCATCCAGCAGTTTATTGCATGAACTCTCCTTAACCATGGTCTTCCGAACAACATTGGGTATGCAACAGTACCATTTTTCATCACCTAGAGGTGTACCACACATATAACACCCATAACAAATATTGCCACATTTCAAACAACACCTTCTGGTTTAGTTTTTCTATTATTTAATGACCTTAACATAAGTGTTGAGGGGCGATCAATTTTTAAACCCAACATATTCATTACAGAATCAGTCATTACATTAACTGCAGCATCTCCATCAACTAAGACATCATGAATTGAAATACCATTACATAATACCTTAGCTTGTGGAGTGTAGGTATCTACCTCTACCTCTAAAACAGGGACCTCAACCTCCTTTCGTCAAGTATTGAGTCCACTTCACAGCTCCCGCCTCTTCTCAGAAGACATAGCCAAGAGTTGACTATATATAATATTTGCACGCCTTTTGGATAGATCTTCCTAGATGGAGTATGGTCCTTGTCCCTGTGAAATCAGAAAATCCTGCACACCCAACTTTCTTCTCCTATGTTTCTTACTAGTTTCTCCTTTCATCTTCTTAGGATCATTTCCATCTTGGTTATCTTTTTTTTTTCTTTCTTTTTGTTATGAACACATATACTTCATTATTTATGCTCTTATCTACTACATAAAAAGAATTCATAGGTACTTTTCCTTTATCATTATCTCTTATACCAGATGTAGAAGCTCTATCTGGAAAATTATAATTATAATGACCCTTATGACAACCATAACATACAACTTCAAAAATATTTCTTTTTGGACCTCTATCTTCTCCTTGAGAACTAAATTCTTTTCCTTGAAGAAGATTAATAGTTAACTGGCCCATCTTCCTGATCAGATCTTCATACTCAGTAGATGTACTAGGAGAAATATTTGTGCTCACCAAGAGTGGTTGTAGATTCTAGACCAAAGGTGCTGGTGTATGCTCTACTTTAGCAACAATTTCTTTGGGCTCCTCTTCCATAATTTCTTCTTGCCTTATTGTAATCTCCTTTTCTTGTTCAATGGTAGCTAGGTGGTCATACTTCACTCGTTATTTGATCTCTGGCTTCATCCCAAGAATGAACTTCTTACAGAGGAGATTATCCATGCCATTCATCAACCCATCCGCTAATCCTTCCTTCTAGATCTGGGCCTCGAGCTTCCTCCTCAGATCTACAACACGAGCATAATAATCCGTTATCTTCTCCTTATCTCCTTGGGATAGCTTTGTGATATCGATCATGAGATCTACATATTTATGATGTTCACCAAATTCTTCAAGAAAACTTTCAGTTAATAAATCCTATGAGTTTTTCACATTATCACCTAGTGTTTCAAACCACCTAAGGGCTGAACCATCCAAAAAGGTAGGAAAAAATTTAGTCCATTGTTCCCTTCTTATAAGGCCATTACAAATACAAGATTGTTTAAACTCTTGAATGAAAGAGGAAGCATCTTCATTAGATTAGGTTGAAAAAATAGGAATCTTCCCCATTTTCAAAAGTAACCATAGTGAAATACCAACCCACAAGTACAATCAACAAGACTTATGTGCACAAATAATTGGAATCACTATAATAGAAAATAGAAATGACCACGGTAAACTATGGTAAAACTTGACTTACTGTGGTAAAAGCTGACTTTACTATGGTAAACACTATTCATAATAAAAAGTGAAGTTATTGTGGTAAATACTATTCACGGTAAAAGGTGACTTTACTACAGTAAATACTATTCATGACAAAAAGTGACTTTACCATGGTAACTACTATGTACTGTAAAAACAGGGTTACTCTCCAAATGTTTTCTGACTAAGTGGGAATATCTTTCCAGAAAATCCACCATCGAGGAATGGTCCCGGCAACGAAACCAAAATGTCATCACCAATCCGGCACTATGATAATTCTTCACCAGGAACTCCTCATGCTCTGATTATTTACTAATACACAAATTTTAATTTGGTGGATGTAATATAGAAACACAACAACAAACATAACACATGAATACCATAGACTATGATAAGAAGGAATGATGATAAATCTGAAATATAAGTGTAAATTATAATATCAACATGAAATTGTAACAATCTCACCCATGAGGTACTTTAAGTGTTACTTACTTCACTTGCCTTTTAATCATAACTATGGGAGAAACTTCACAATTACACCTCTTAATGGCTTCTTTAACACACCTTCAAAATGATGGCTTCCTTTACACACTTACTCATACAATATTTCTCACTACTTCCTTCTATGTTGAATGAGGGGGGTGGCCTCTGTATTTATAGAAATTCCATGCTTATCCATCTTATCTCTAAGATAGGATAAGAAATCTACTTTGATGAACCATATTCCATACCTTAACTCTTATCTGTACATGTAAGATTATCTTTTAAGATAAGATAAACCTTATCATTTCACATGGGTTCCACATTTTTAGAATTTTTACAAATAAAATACAAAAAATATTTATGACCTCACTCCTTGTCCTTATTACGAATATAATATTTCTAATTCCTAATAATGTAGACCCTACTTCTCTACTTACCCTAACTTTTATATTTTAACATTACCAGACCACTTACGACAGATATTTACTTTTTCCCACAACATTCCTATTATACTTTTGACTATTACCGTACTATACATTATTGGCGGTGTCGTACCGGCAGTGCCATTATCTTCTATTGGACGCTACCACTAATTATACGTAACAAAATCCTATTCCTAATACAGACATTAATGAAATAGAAATTACGAAGGAAAATTTTGGTGTCGAAAGGACTCAAAATACAGACCCTTCAAGAGGAAAAAAGAAACTAGGAGAAAAAAAATGGACCCATACATCATCTTTGACCCAGGGGCAAACTAAAAATGGCAACAAAGACCATCCAAGAACAACATGGGGAAGGATAAAATGATAGAGGCCGTAAAACAATAAATTTTTAAGGGCACAAATGGGGTGAGACAATTTTGAGCACTAACACAGGCTCCGACTCGGGGATGGACATTCTCTATGAGTTCTATAAGAACAAAAGTAGATCAAGTGCCAAAATATCCATGGGGAAAAAGGAGTCACAAGCCATAACACCCAAAAACCAGCTGATAAACCAACCAAAATAACAAAAACAAAGCAGAAAACAAAAAATTCTACAATGTACAAGTGATATGCAAACCTCAGTTTTGGGGATCAATAAAAAAATTGCTTCAAATGTCTACCATTAACAGGCAGCGCAAGCAATTCCCCATCTAGGTCCTTGAGGAAAAAGGTATTCTCACTAATTCTTATGTCGATTGAATATGGACCCATCCAAAAAGAATCAAATTTACCATGCTTTCCCTTATCTTCATGCCTAATATCCCATAATAGCACAAGATCTCTAATACTACAAGATCTTGGGGTTACCTTCTTATCAAACAGCTTCTTCATTCTCTATCTAAATTTTACATGCCTCTGATGGGATGCTCTTCTTCCTTCATCAAGCTCAACAATCTAATTAATCCTTACTTCACATGGACTGATTTCTTGGTTTTCAAGTTGTTGAACAAACTAAAATGAAGACAATTGTAGATGTAAGGGTAGTAGATCATGTGTTCCATATACCAAATCAAACGGGATTTTACCAATAGCTCTTTTGGCAGTGATCTTCAACAAGTTTTTATTGCTAGACTCAGCCTGTCCATTTCCTTGTGGATTTTAGTTAGAAGCATATGTCAACTTTATTCCATACTCTTTGCACATTGCCACTAAAGGTATAGATTTGAAACTCATGGCATTATCAGCAACAATCTTGACTAGCACTCCAAATCTATAGATGATATGATTCAATATGAAGTCCATTACAACTTGGTGCGTTTCCTTCCTAGTGGAAATTTCTTCCACCCATTTTGTGAAAAAATCAGTAGCTACTAAAATCCATTTGTTTCTAGCACTTCATGAATAAGTGATTTCACCAATGAAATCCATCCCCCATTGTTTGAAAGGAGCTTCAATTGATACAGGCTATAAAGGAAGGTATCCTGTCACTTTGATTCTTCCAAAGAAATGGTGACAACTTTCACATCTTCTAACCAACTAAGTTGCATCCTTGAAAAGAGTTGGCCACCAATAACCAACCCTCAGAATTTTGTGTGCAGTAACTCTTCCAAAAAAATGTCCTCCACAAACTCCCCCATGGAAATTAGTAATTATTTTGGGAGAATCATCTTCAGTCACACATCTCAAGAGGATTCCTTTAGGGTTCTTCCAAGCCAACCAAAAGTTGTTAATGATATATTTTTTTATAAGCCATCTTGATGGCTCTTTTCATATTTTTATTCAAATGCCCAGGGTAGCATAAGTGTCTGAGATAAAAGATTACATCCATGTACCATTCAGAACTCAACAGTTTCTCAAGAACATCTGCCCTCTCTTCCTCTACCCCATTTACTTCAGCATTTTGCAGATTGCTTTCAGCCATGAGCTTGGCAAGACTGAAACCTCTTACTAGCTTTGTGGTCTAGATGTCCATATCATACTCCTGCAATTTTTTGACCCATCTACACCTTTTTCTTGATATCTCCATCTCTAATAAGATGTCTTTCACAATTGTGTGATGAACATAAGCAACAATTTTGGAACTCAAAATATAAGGCCTAAAAACTTTCATTGCTTTCACCAAGTAAAATGCCTTCTTCTCCATGATTGTGTATTTAAAATCAGCTAGTTGCAATTCCTTACTAAAGAAGGCAATAGGTATTTCAGCTCCATCATCATCCTTTTGCACCAAAATAGAAGCAATGGTGTGCTCAGAAGAAAAGGAGAAGATTTGTAAAGGTTTCTTGAAATTTGGGGCTACTAGAACAAGAGCATGTTTTAATGCTTCCTTGATTCCATCAAAATCTTTAAGGGTAGCCTCTTCCCACTTGATATTCTGATCCTTCTTAAACATGCAAGTAATGGGGAGAGTCAACTCAGCAAAATTAGACACAAACCTTCTAACGAAATTGATTTTACCAAAGAAGGATTGGATTCCTTTCTTAGTTTTTTGAACTGGGATCTTGTTGATAGCTTCTATCCTTTGTGGATCAATCATAACTCCTTCTTTAGACACAATGTGACCAATTATTTTTTCTCTTTGCACTCAAAAATGGAACTTCTTTGGATTGAGTGAAATGCCATACTCTCTACATCTAATCAACATTCTTTCCAAATGCTGCAAGTGGTCAATTCTTTTGCTAGAAAAAATAGTAATATCATCTTGATAAACAACAATAAAATCATTGATATAGCTAGCAAAAGCAACGTCCATGGCCCTTTGAAAAGTAGCTCCAACATTCATTAAAAAAAAGGGCATCCTAACAAAAACATATGTTCCCAATGGAGTAGTAAAGGAATTTTTAATCCTCCCCGATTCTTTAACAACAAATTGGTTATAATTGGAGAAACCATCCAAAGTAGAAAGCATTTCAGAACCAGTCACTAATTGCGGCATGTTTTCCATGTTTGGTAGAGGATAGTTGTACTTCATTGATGCTCTATTTAGATTTCTAAAATCCATGCAAAGTATTATATCTCCATTTTTATTTTTGACCAACACCAAGTTTGCAACCCAAGAAGAATACGTTATGGCTTGAATGATTCCTCTCTCTCAGCTTTTTCAATTCCTCTTGCATTTTGAGAGAAAGGAGGTTGTTAATTGGCCTTTTCTTCTATCTAAATGGTTTGGAATCTTTCTCAAAAGGGATTTCATGTTGGAACAAGTCTTCTCTATATGCTTTCAGCTCAGAATAAGACCAAGCCAAACAGTCTTGATATTTTTTCAAGAATTAGATATAGGACTATTTTTCTTCCTTATTTAAAAAACTCCCTAATAAAATCTTCCTTGGTTTCTCCTTTGTTCCCAAGTCATGCTCTTCAACATCTCTAGATGCAAACATGTTTCTATTGATTATATAATCATCATTGTTAAAATTTGACTCAAGAGCAACCAACCCTCTAGGGATGGTGTTAGTCTTCGATTGAACGATATCCCTATGAAACAAGGTTTCTTTTCCATCAAAATTACATACCAATGGTTCCAAATCAATATGATGATCCACAAACCCATCTTGGTTCTACAAAAACCTCTGAACCTAAGCATTATCATCAAATACTTGGCAATGTTTGATATTATCAGGGACTGCAGGCATAGTGAGTATTTCAACATCATATTCACAATATGGAGAAATGGTACAATTATCAAATCTTGACCCCAACACTTCTAGCCTATCTGCAAACATATTTAAACTTTTGTCATGATGAACAATATTGAAGTAATTAAACATCTCAATCAGATCCCAAACTACATGTTTGTATTGTTTCATTCGCTGATTTTTTGTTGCATACAATTTTCTAATTTGTTTGACAGCCAACTCAGCTATCCTCATCCTCATACCTAAAAATAATGCTTCATACTCAGCTATGTTATTGGTGCATTCAAAGTTAAGTTTGAAGGAAAAAAACAAATTCCTCTTTACATGGAGAGATCAAAACAACACCAACACCATTACCAAATTTGGAGCAAGCTCCATTCATTAACAAAGTCCATGGAGAGCCTACTTCTTGAAGAAACTTATACTGATCCACCTTGTGCTCCTTACCATCAGCAAACCCAATAAAATTATCAACATCAACATCAACAAATAACACTTCATAAGAAGCACTTCTTAGATCCTCAATTAGATGTAACATCTTCTTCTCTCCATATAATTTTACAAGGCTACCTTCAATGGGAATGGTGGAAAAATACATATCCATTTGGACACTCCCTCCAACACTTGCAACCCACTTTCTTGACAATAACATATCCCATTTGGCAAGGCAATCAACAATTATGACATCAAGTTTCAAATTCTTACCCGGATAGGCTGCAAGTTGCACCACCAAATATTTGACACATCCAACAACTGGCACTTCCCTGGAATCCATGGTAGTACACTTGCCATACACTGATGTTACTTTGATATCTAACTCATTCATAAATTCCAAAGGCATGAAATTGCATGATGCCCCAGAGCCAAACATAAAATTATGTAGCAACCTGTCATTGATGATCAATGTTGTGAAGAAAGGGTCAAAACTCAGCTGAGATTCAACTAAGGATATTCCCAAATATACCTTTGGTGGTTCACCAAATTATTGCAATGGTTTTGTCTTTCCTACCTTTGCAATAGCAAGTGGAGCCTCTTCAACATTCACATTCCTTTTCATGGCAAGCTTCTCCTCCTCCAATCCCAAATACTCAACTGCTCTCTTCTTGTTCTCAGGGATTCTAAGAAGCTCATCAATTGGAACACTGAATTTGATTTGGCTTGAAACTTGAGCAATGTCACAGGGAATGTATTTAGGAAACACAATATTAGAAGGAGTGCTGGAAATTTCATCAGATGACACAAGGTTTTTAACATTTTGAGCATGGGATGAAGCATAAATTTTTCTTGGGAAAGAAGGTCTCTTAGCAGATGTTTATTTCTTAGGAACTTATTTTGGGATATTATAAAGCAATGGGGTTTTATTTTTGGCCTAAGGCCCAACTCCCTTGATAGCCTTACTTCTTGTGTTATGCTCCTTCTCTTGGGCCACCACAACATTTAGAAGTAACTTCCTATCCTCTTCCGAGGGTATACCTCCATCATACTTCTTGATCATCAACACCCTCAGGTATTCAAAATCATTATTAAGCAGCTCAAAGGCTTGTATATTATCAATTTCTAAAACATGAGAAGGAGGAAAAAGATGTACCCATTGGATGTTATCCCAAAAGCTAGCAATAGTCCTTGTAATTATCACTTCAGTGGATGTTGCTCCTTGACATGAGTTTGTAGGGCAGTCCATCATGCAAGCATAATCATCTGTATTACAATCATCATCTTCCTCTTCGATTTACTGATCTATTCCACATGGAGGATGGGGTAAAAAACATTTGTCACACAGTCAATCTGATTGGCATCATCAATAGCAGCCACTCCAACATTTAATGGATCAGGCACTACCTTATTTTCCTTGGCCTAAGATATCCTATTTCCAAATCCAATGGGCCCTTTACCTTTGTCATCAAATCTCTGCTCATTCCTATGGTGATTTTCAAATCTATCTTGTGCTTTCTTCCTAGACTGACCTTGTGAAGTTTTTCAAATTCCCTTCTCAGCGCTTACCAATTTGTAGGAAATCTCTTTGATAGCCCCTGCCAAAGTTTTCACCACTTCCTCCAAGTCTACACTCTTGCTTGCTTGAGGATTCTCAAGATTTACCAATTTAACTCCATCTCTCTTAGGAGGTTTCCCAATAGCCTTGATATTGTTCTCAATTTGAAGTGACATGGTGAAGGCCTACCTTAAATTGCTAGGGTTCTTGTCCCTCAAGTAATTTGCATCCTTTTTATCAAATGCATAAGAATATTTTATCAAACAAGATTCATCACATGATCTTAAATTCACCGGAAATATCCTCAAAGTTTTATTGAACCTTGTGTTGAAGTCATGTACCGATTCATTTGGGTTCTTCTTGATATTCTCAAACTCTAATAAAAGGAACTTGGGATCAGTCTTGTCACCATATTGCAGCCTGAATACATTTTGCATTTTAGCTTGTGAATCAATAGAATTATCTAGAAAGGCCTTGTACCAATCCCTAGCATCCTCCTCTAAAGTGTGGACAAACAATTTAATGTACACATCCTCAAATCCAATTTCAAAATCCTCCATCATATTAATAAAGAGTTTCAAATTTTGATCACCTTTTATGGCATTATTCCCTTGGAATTTTGACAATCTACTTTTGACATCCTAAGGCACAAAATTAGTATAACCATCCATTCCCCTAAAATTTATTGGGTCAAACGTGTTGACCAAAAATTGTGGCCTAGGTGGAGGCTAAGATGTATGGTTTGGTGGAGTTGATCTTAGGGATGACACAAGATGATGAGGAGTGCGAGGTCTTTGGGGCTCAAGAATGTGGTTCACAAGATCGGTATTCTCTAGGTGCTGATTTTCTTGGAAAGTTTTATTAGAATTGAAACACACATGTGCAGATTGAAGAAGGAAATCACTAGGTACATCAGAAGGACCTTCACTAGTTGAAGTAAAGAATTTTATGAGAAGATTCCTTGAATTAGAATCAATGGAAGAAGAGGGACAATCCTCTATTAAAGGTGGATCTCTCTCACCAATGGATATTCCTCTGTTTGATGTCTGACCTTCAACAACCTTCCAAACATTTATTTCCTCTAAAATTGTCTTTCCCAATTCTTGAAATAATTTTCTACTTGGGTCTCTCTTGAAGAAAGATCTTCTTCTTTCCAAGTTTGCAGATTTTATGTGACAAAATTCACTTAATGTATGATATGGTATTGGTATTTATCAAAAATATAACAACAAAGAGTAACCACTAAGGAATTTCACCCTAGTTTGTGTAAATGCACTATGAAGATCTATCAAATGACTGCAAATATTAGTACTATGCAAAGCTTTAACAGATCTGATCTTCTTTCATTCAATTTATCAACTATGATGCAAAGTTTGAAACAAAAAATTGGAGGCACTTGAAAATATTGAACTCAAAACTATACTCTTCATTCCATCCTTATAAATCTAATTAGAAAATGATACTCAACAATGTAGTTACACAAAAATCACATAAAACGTATTACCAAAGCTTTGAAATATTGAAATACTCCCCAAAAACAGCCCCAAAAGGCATGTTGGTACCCATATTTAATCTCTTTCACAACTTGAGCAGTATCATGAATTTTACAAGACACTTAGAGGAAGATAAATGATTTATGTGTTGTTTTGTAGCCAGGGAAGCAATTTATCTGACTTATTAACACTCAAGCTTTGAAGGAGTGGGTAGCACCTTGAAAGGATTTGATCTTATCCTAAATATTTTAGGTTGTGCCTCTTAACTGTTGTAAATATCTCCCCCTCGGGTAGATATAGACAAACACAAGAATATGGAAATCAAAGAAACTCAGAGCCTAATTTTTATGCGTCATCAATAGCCCTTGGCGCAGGAAAGAGGTACAGGACAGAAGGTGTCGACATGAAAATGGATGCGCCCTTAGCACAGGTAAGAGGCACATGACAAAAGGTGTCGACACAAAAATGGATGTGCCCTTGGCGCAGGTAAGAGGCACACGATAGAAGGTGTTGACACAAAAATAGATGCGCCCTTGGTGCAGGTAAGAGGCACACGACAGAAGGTGTCGACACGAAAATGGATGCACCCTTGGCGTAGGTAAGAGGTGCATGATAGAAGGTGTCGACATGAAAATGGATGCACCCTTGGCATAGGAAACAGGCACACGACAGAAGGTGTCGACACGAAAATGGATGCGCCCTTGGCACAGGTAAGAGGCGCACGACAGAAGGTGTCGACATGAAAATGGATGTGCCCTTGGTGCAGGTAAGAGGTGCATGAAAGAAGGTGTCAACATGAAAATGGATGCGCCCTTGGTGTAGGTAAGAGGCACATGACAGAAGGTGTTGACATGAAAATGGATGTGCCCTTGACGCAGGAAAGAGGTGCACGACAGAAGGTGTCGACACGAAAATGGATGTGCCCTTGGCGTAGGTAGGAGAGTGTCGAAATGAAAAATTTTGTGCCTTAATGCACGTAAGGGCATGTCGACATGAATATGGATGTGCCTATGGTGCACCTTCAGGAGGCGCAACATTCTGAGCGCTGACAGGAAGTAGACCTTGACCCAGATATTCAGACGGCCGTAACTTTTCACAGGGAGCTCAGATTCACGCAAGGTTGGAATTTTTGGAAAGCTTACAAGGTCCTCTGTCTAACTACGACTAGATATATTTAATTAGGTGGGAACAAGTTCTTAAGAATGTAAAATACAGTTCGCCACTTTTTAAGTTTGCTAGGGTTCTCACCTACCACCATAATGAGATAAATTAAATGCAACCTGGAGGTGGTTGGGGTAGATTTGGATTTCCTCTCTCTTCCCTCTCTCATTCTTCCTATAAATTTTAAGAATGGGATTCTTTCTAAAGGTTGGAAATTCTTGTTTTGCCCCTCCCTTCTTCTCTTTGGCAGGTGAATTTGTGGAGTTCAAACCTCCCATTAAAAACTGTAATGCAACTTTGCCTCTTGGCATTTTGTAGTGTGTTGTATCAATCTTTGGAGAAAATAATGCATGTCTGTGGATGATTCTCAACCCTCTCTATGTTCATTTGTATCCTCTTGATCTTTCACTGTAAATCTGGTTATCTATGCATGATCTTGCATTGCATTTTTAAGGTTTGTGTTTATTGGCAAGACAGGTGTTCTTCATTCCTCGGTGCATCACCTTTGTAGTTTAGGTTTTATTTTATGCATCTTCTTACCATGTCTCCTTGGCAAGTTAGTTTAGGTTTTGAGTAAAACCTCTGCATTTTTATGTGTGCATCTGAATAGAGGAATAGGAACCGGCCTTCATCCGGAGAGCTTTTCCATTTTCGCAAGGTCCCACACTTGGGAAAAGCTCCATGTTATGCAATCGCACTGAGAGTCTCAACCCATCAAGTTGTAGACATTCAAGGGTGCTGTGATTCGCCATCAACATTAACCAAGGTAAGAGAACCTATATTGTAGCTTCTATTTTGTGAAGAGGGTGAAGATATCCTTGTATTATGCATATTGTATGGAGATGGCCTTAATAAAAACTACTCAGTTTCCCATTATTCAAACTCAATAGAGTTGTCACTACTAAATGATGGAAATGCTTTGAAGACAAGGATGAGGCTACTAGAGACATTTGGAATCTTGATCCATTCTACATACTTTACCAAATGGATTTTTTTCTTTTGTGGATATACAGAGCAAGACAAGGCTAGTTCAGGGTAGGATTGGTTAGTTGAAATACTTTTTTGGTGGGAGATCAATAAGATAGATTGCACTTTTTCAGATCCTTTAGAAACTTCACAAAAAATGGAGAACCTAGTAATAGAAAGCTTCAAAATAGTTAAAACATTTCTTCAACCAGAAGGTGTGAATAAATGGAGGCCCAAAAATGCAGTTTTCACACAATCTTTGAGATTATAGTATGAAGGCTCGAGTTAGAAAACTCAATAAAACATCAAAATCTAAGATCAGTCACACCTGAGCTACACCCAAAGGCTTACAAAAAATCTCTGTCAATAGATGAAAGAAAAGTGATTTTAAATTTTTTATTTCATTCTCAAATGAAAGCTCTTCTGAAAAATGAAATTGCAGATGCCACCAAACTATCACAAGGATTAAGGTCTGTGTGAAATAAGAAAAACTACTTTCAGACATTCTGAAAGTGAAATAAACTCAAAAATTTCCAGATATTTAATATGAAATAACTCAAATTTTATCAGATTCATTGGCAAGGGAGAGTTATTTAAATAATCTCAGTGCTTGTTGATGGCTATACACTTGTAACTAACTCAACATGAATGAAAATATAACACAGAGGAAGTTAACCTGGTTTCTCAAAAAGTTTTCTCAGAGGATGAGATTTTCTCAAAATTTTCTCGTGAAAATGAACTCCCAACCATTTGCATGAGAAATTCATGCAATATATACCTTTTACTTACTCACTCACTTTTCCCCTCAAATCTTCCCTACAAAAGTGGAATATTCAAAGCACTTCTACTTTGCAATATGTTTGGAAAATGACATTTAACAAACTCATAAAAATTTTCCATTTGTTCTCTCAAAAGGTGAATCATTACAAAAATTTCATCATTCTTCAGAGTGGAACCACATTTTTCATTTCCCACGCATGTAGATCCCTTTCATTTCATCATTTCAACTTTTACCTTCCCAATTTTTACTCTGTAAATTTGGATCTAATAATTCATGTTTTTCACAAACCAAAGTAAAAATTAATTTGAAAAATGCCTTAGATTCACAAATTGAACCACCAAATTGATTAATTTGGATCTTGCAGGCCAAAACAACACAAATTTGAAAAACAATCGATGAAGATTGATACAAAAATGCATCTCCAAACTTCCTGGAGCTCAAATGGTGGCTAAATTGGTGAAATGCATGGCTACCATCGATTTGTTCCTTAATTTAAAATTTGAGCCCTCCATGTGGTAGATCTGGGTAAAAATGGGCCTTAGGGTGCCTTTTTACTACTTTAGGAAACTTTGCACAATTTCTTTATTTCCCCCGCCAATGAGATTTGGGCCTGACACCTGGTGCAATATGACTAGATACAAAGTTGTGGCTGAATTGTACACATTTTGCATCTTTCTGGAAAAAGGAAAAATTTTCATTTTTCCTGCACAGCTCGGCCCTCCCACTGGACACATGTCCTCATATGATTGGCTTAGGGGCAACACTTCTCATTTCATATTTTAATCATATTTCACAAAGGATAAGTTTTAAAATTTCCTCCGATAGCCTACACATCCACTATTGAATTATCATATGAAGTTTGAATTTTTACCCTAGGGCTTGTGGGTTAGTTTGATACTTTGAGTCATTTAAATACAAGAGGAAAAATTTCCAAGTTGCCCCAAACAGTCTACCTCTTCACCTTTTGAATTTTCAAAACTGCCACGTGTCACTGCACACCTTCAGGCGGTCCCAAAAATTTTATACTTTGAATGAGAGCGGGCTCACCACATGTCCTATTCGGGTGAGATTTCTCTGAATACTTAAAGCTCAGTGGAAGTCACCATGTGTCATGCTTCGAGCTAGTCTCCTTTTGGCCATTAAAAAGTATAACTAAAAATGCAAAACAAGCGAAGGCCTCCATGTGTCATCCTGGAGCTCCTTTAAGATGGTGCCCAAAGTGGAGACCCTGAATGAGTGTGAGCTAGCCACGTGTCCTGCTCTGCCAAACTGCTCCAACTGCATTAAAATTTGTCTAAGTCTAGGCCAATCAATGGAAGCCTCCATGTGTTCCCCTCTCACCAAGCCTCCACGTTTCCTTCTGGTGCTACTTCAAATCCAAACCAAAAAGTTGATTCCCAAACGAGTGTCACTGACCCACGTGGAAAGATTTATGAGTTGAGGCCTTTATAGAGTTGTTGAAGTATTTAGCTGAGCCGCGTCTAACCAGAAGGTGCCACATCCCCTGTAGATGCAAGGATGCAAATTTGACTGAGAGAAAATGAAATTTCTTTCAAACCATAAAATATAGAAACATGAGCGTTTGAGCCTAAAAATGAAGGTTTCTTTAATTACAGAGAGTTTAGACTGTTGGAAGGCTCAAAAATGATCCTTAGGGACTCATTAACACATTCTTCTTTAACTATTTTAAGGCAGAAATGACAAGAATGAAATTTTTTTACAGTGGCAATAGACGGAATGGGAGAACATGATTTTTTGAAAGAATTGAGCATGGGGGACTCAAAATACAAACCATTCTAGAGGAACAAAGAAACTAGGAGACAAATATGGACACATATATCATCTTTGACCCAGGGGTAGACTAAAAATGGCAGCAAAGACCAGCCAAGCACAACGTGGGGAAGGATAAAATTACAAAGTCCGTAAATCAATAAATTTTCAAGGGCACAAATGGGGCAAGACAATTTTGAGCACCAACATAATGACCCTGACGACTCTGTCAGTGTTGGGTGATGTAGAGAAAAGAGGCCCGGATGGACCACAGGACACTTTAGTAGCTTGAACCCAAAATAGCTAATTTCACTGTACAAAGAAGGAATCAGAAAAGTTGGATAATCTTGCCCCAAATGTCTCAGGACACAAGGGAAGAGAAAACCCGCCTTACCTACATTGAAGAACATCTTGACCCCGAACTTCAAAAAGGCTTAACTTTTGACCCAGAGCTTTGTTTTACACAAAATTTGGCTTTTTGGAAAGGGAAAAACAGCATGTTAATTTGAATGAGGGTAGGTAGTTGAAAATAAAATAAAAATATCCAGCTCCAAAATTTAAATACTTAGTCCCTTGAAATGTAAGAAATCCCTGGTAGACTCAAAATAGCTGCTCATGGTCAAATTGCCATATCTTTTGCATTTCTAAACAAAATCACTAAAATTTGGTACCATTGGATTTGTGGCTCTGAGACCGATGTACATAAATAAATAAGTGTAGAAATAGATGAATTTTTTATGATGATTTTGAGGAAAACATGACAGGTTTAGAATAGTGATTTTATTGGTGTTTGGCAGAACATTTCATGAAGCATAGGTAAACATTTTTTACTGTTTCAATTCATGAGACAACATGGGGATCATTTTGCAAGAAAAATACCATCATTTCATTACATTAATTAGCTTCTAAAATTGGTTGAAATATAGATTTCGGGATTTCAATCCTCTTGTCTTCCAAATTCTATAAATTAGAGTGTTGGGCTCATTGTAAGGGGAGATAGTTTTTGAGTAGAAAAAATCTGTCAAATTTATTTTTTGAAGTCAATGTGCTACATAACCTTGTAGTGGAATTCTTACATGGTGTTCAAGTCCCTTATTTTGTAATAGATTGAACTATGCATATTAATGAAGTAATAGATGGAAGTTTGTGGATATCTTCCTCCGCTATGTTTATTTACATTCTTCTTGCCCTTTAAAACTCATTGGAAATATTTTGTTTCTATTTATTCTCTTTTAGGGATTCATTATCAGTTTTTGTATGAAACCTTGATGTGAATGTAGTTGCTAGACTATGGAGAACCATCATCACCCCTTCTAGTATGCACTTTGCTTCTATTTTTCACATATTGGAAGACTATTCTCGTACCCTTCATTTATGGTGTATCACCCCTTTAGTGTAGGATTTTTTTTCATGCAATCTCTCTCCTTGGTTGCTTGAAAACTTAGATTAGGACAAGATAGTTTTGCCTGCATTAATAGTACATTGTGGCAAGTAGTTTAGGATTAAGAAATGACTTTCTCTTGAGGTCTATCTCAAGTAGAAAGTCTCACAACATGGAGATAGTACCCATGTTATCCAGTCACACTGTGACCTCAAGCACACACACTTGTGCAAACCAAAGGGTGTTCTAATTAGGAACTAACATTTATTAATTATTTTATTCTTTTTCCTTAACAATATTTCTTAATCTCAATCTCTTAATAATTATTTTTTATAGTATCAATTGTCTTATGTTCGTGGGTGACCAACAATAATTGGCCTCAAGATGTCACAAAAAACTCAACACAATACAAACAACCCTTTATAAATCTTGATACATACTTTCATGATTCTAACACATCACAAGAACTCTAATTCCACCATGTAAAAACAAAAAGAAATCCACGAAAATAACAATTTCTAACATTCGTGTCATAGGCATAAATCCAACAAACACATGTAAATGACAAACAAAATCATCATATCTCTACATATACAACTATTATCACATGACCCAAAAACCATGACTACACCAACATAGTGCCAAGATAATATCATATAGTACATTCTAATCCAAGAGGAACTCCAATCCTCAATCATAACAATGTCTAACAAGACTCATAAGAGTACTCATAACTCATAATACCAACTCCACACATCACAACACATCATGAAACAAATCCATTTATCTCCAAAACAATCACAAAATAACTTCATATATCTCACAAAGCATCACAAAACAAATATATATACCTCCCAAAGAGAAAAAATCAGAGTGCTAAAAGCCATTCAAGTCACTCAACCATAGAGCCCCATCTCCTTATTTGTCCATATCGGGTCACTCAATAATAGAGCCCCATCTCCTTTTCTCCATTTAATGAGGCTGGGTCACCCTATGACTCTAGGCACATAGATCCCCATCACCCCCACCTAAATGATGTAGTAATTGTTATCCTAATAACTCTCCTAGTTATTTTAGATAACTTATATCTTCATTCTGACTCCGATGCCTCACATTTCAGGTTGTACCACCCCTTGTAGACTTTCCTTCCAAAATGGCTAAGTCTCCAGAATTCCTCTTACGTTCTTGCATGATATATTTTGCAACGTGACCTATTTTCTTCTATGCACCTATGAAAACTTTCTTTCCTCTCCCTTCGCATTTCCCCCTTTCATATCTACCTCCCATGTGCTCACTTTCTTCCCTTATTCATGTGTGTGAAACTTCTTTTTATCTCTCTTCCATGCTTCATGCCTGACTCTTGCACTTCAAAATTGGGTCCAAAGTGATTTGAATTGAAACAAAGCAAAACATGTATGTGGAAGGTTCCACGTGTCTCATAATCACACCTTAAAAGTTACGACAAAAAGTGGAGACCCCAAATGAGCATAGGCTTTCCACGCATCTAGGGTAAGACATAGTGTCTCCGCCAAACATGAGGGACTTAGCCAAAACATAAAGGAAATAGAACAGGCCCACAGATGATGCCAAGTGTCCAATCAGTGTAACTCCAAAGTTAAAATCCAAAGGTAGTCCCCAAACGAGCGTAGGCCCTCTACGTTGTCAGAATCTGAAAAGATAGAACTGACTATTGAAAAGGTCTACCCACTAGAAAAAGCCTCCAAATGTCTCAATGACGCACCTTCAAAGGTCAAGTCCAAAGCAGGGTACCAAATGTGCACAAACTCTCCACATTTCTAGTGTATAAAAAAGCTACTCTTAAATAGGAGAGAAAGACAGAGTCAATCATTGAAAATTCTAAGGACCAGTAGAAGCCTCCACATGCCTCATCAGCATAACTTCAGAGGTAAAATATGGAGGTAGGTATCAAATCAGCGTTGGCCCTCCATGTGTCTTGGGTCATACATAATGTCTTTTCCAAATAGAGAGGACTCAAGCGAAACACAAAGGAAATACAACAGGCCTGCAGAAGGTACCACTTGTTAGCTAGAGAAAATTCAGAAGTAATACCCAAAAGGTAGTCCCTAAATGAGCGTAGGCTCTCTACGTGTCCATGGCCCAAGGAAGTGGCACCGGTTGAAAATTCCAACTGTTAGTGGGAGCTTCCACGTATCTCTTTGGTGCAACTCCAAAGGTAAAATCTAGAGGTAGGTTAGAAAGGTGCATTGGTCCTCCACATGTAGGGTCAGATATAATGCTCCAATAAATAGAAGGGACTAAGAGAAAACACAAAGGAATGAAGTAGCAGGCTCGTGGATAATACATAATGTCCAATCAACACAAATTCAGGAGTAAAATGAGGCAGTGAAATCTCAAGAACGCACATAGTTGCCACATGGATATTGCATAGATAGGATCTTCTGAGTATTGTGAGCCCACGTTAAATTCCCAAACCTAATATGAAGAAAGCCATATCTTTCAACTGGGAACTTGGATTTGAGTAAGGGAGTACTTTTTGGAAATCCCTCGATGTTTGCTACCCAACTAACACCATAATGTTTTAGTATGCCATTTAGAGACTGTCACGCTTCTCACCCACCACCATAATGAAGAATGAGCTTCTTTTATGGCCCAACAAGGAACATTAATTGAGAAATGGGATATGTCAGGAAACCCATCATTGTTGGGTTGGTTGGAGTAGGTGAATTGAATGCATTGTTAGGGTGGTTGAAGTAGGATTTGAATTTTCCCTCTCTCTTTCTCTCATTCTTCTATATATTGTAAAGGAGGGGAATTTTTCAGAACCTTTGGTCATTCTTCTCTCATGCCTCCCTGTCTCTTTCTTCCCTAGGGTGGAATGTGGAGTTTAAGCCTCCTCTCTTGGCTTTGTAATGGTATTTTCTTGCCTCTTGTCCAATGATGATGTACTTATGGAGTAATGAAATTTGTTTCGTGATGCATTTTGTCCATCTTTTTCTTATTTTACTGTCTCTTGTCACCTCTCGCCATTACAGGGTATATTGTGCATACTTCTAATGTCTATTGTAGGTTTTAGGAGCTATGTTTAATGGGTTTGAAATGGTGTTCTATGTGAAATCAATATTTGGTCTATGATGCATCTTGTCCATCGTCTCCATTTCTCACCTCTCTCTATTTTAGGTAGCTGAGATTGTGATCAGCAACCCCCCTTTTCCTGGTGCTATCACTTTTGTAGTGTAGGATTTCTTTGTTTTCATGATCTCTCTCTCCCTGTCTCCTTGGCATTATTATACTAGGAGTAGATAGTCACATTTCCTTCCTTAGAAGTAGTTTAACATTAGGATTAGGAAGAAGAATCTGAATTTCTCTAGAGGACCATCTCAAGCCTGCAAGTCCCACAGCTTGCGAGATGGTCCAATGTTATGCTGATCACTCTGGATGCCCCACTCACATCTAAGGCCATTCAGGGGTGCTATGATTTCACGCTAATAATTTTTGCATGCCCGGTGGGACAATTTGAAGCACCTTACAACTTCGTTTCATCAAGTTCAATGTGCTCTTGGTGAAGATTTTAGCATTTAGAGGCACTCTCAAGAAAGTTTGGTGACTTCATTGGTGAACAACACTCTATTTGAAATCACAGACCTTTTCCCCATCTATTTCATCCCTTTTTCTTCCATCTCTTTCAATCTCTTCCATTCTATGAAGTTGTGTAATTATGGTTTCATTCCTGCAGTGGAATCCACATGTATAGTAGTGCAATCAGCCTCTAACGAGTTTCACGACTCCTCCAGATCAACATCATGATCAGATTTAGAACCATTATGCTTACCCATATGAGAAGTTTCAAAGCCAGTTTGGTTATGAAACATATCAAGAACAAGGTTACACATAAAATGGTAACAATTATATGTAGAATGATGATCTATTGGACAAGATTCATGGAATGGAGGCTAGCACGGTGCAGTTCAGGGCTACAACTCAAATGAAAGATTTTAGAATTGGTTGCAGGGTGCCTTATCCATGGGAAGGCCCTTTTCCAAGACACTATAGCCTGCAACAGAAGCTTCACTTCATGGTAGAAATGTTGCCTACACATGCACATTACACCAAGGAAATAGAGGCCTACAAGCTTGATGCTAGACAACCTTGTCAATGGGTAAGTCCGCCACCTCATAGCTTTACTTTTCCTCTTTCTCAATCGATATCATCACAGCAGTTTCATGAACCTATTTCTCACTTGCTTCCCCAAGTGTTGATTCCCCTTCTTCATATTCTAGTCTCCCATCTCATCTCATTTCCTCTTCCCTTTTCCCTTCCAAATCCAAGTTCCCTTCACAAGAGCCAAAAGAAATGCTTTTCCCTCCACAACAAATAAGAAAGCAACTAGTTGAGACCCTACCCACCACTCCTCCTACTCTCCTGAGTACATGTCAGGAAGAGACTCAAAAATCCAGTGAAGGAGAGAAATAAGAAGAAGAGCCAAGAAAATAAGAAATGATTAGAAGCTTGGTGAGCTTGGCTCTTAGATTTGGGATTGATAAAATCCCCTTGATGGAGAAACCCATGGAGGAGGCTGAGGTCAAGCCAAAAATGGTGGAAGCTTTAGTTGCAGTACAAGCAAAGGAAGAAGAAGCTACTCCAAATCCAAAATAAGAGGAGTACATTCTGGCGGTGGAGGAGAACCATATAGTTCTAGAGGCTTAAAGTTAAGAGAAGGCCACAGAAGAACCTTCAGTTATTCCTCCCACTTTGTCCCCTTCAAGCTCTAATGCCGAAGAAGAGTTTGAGCTTTCAAACTTAATGTTTGAGGATGAGGGGAACCGTGGTGAGGAAATTGCAGATCCGAAGTACACCATGGAGGAGGTCGAGCACACGTAATAGAAAAACGAGGAAGCAAATTATCTATCTTACTTAGAGGATTTCTTCGATGGTGATCATCCTGTAGAGATCAAATCATTTTCTCCTCCATCATCCAACTTCCAAACACATGAGTCTGCTGCCACAGAGGAGAACATTCAGTCGCAACATCTTGCATTTCACAATGGCCCTTTGGAACCAAGGTTGGAGGATCCTAATCTTCCATGTTCTTCTTATAAGGAGGAAGGGAAAAGTGAAGACAACATTTCTTACACATCATTCACCCAGGAAGGTGGAAAGGAAGACTCCATTTTTTTATTTAAATTTTATAGCAATGGGAAAACTTCATGGATTAGACCATGCCAAATAAAATACTTGGCTTCATTAGATCCAAAGGAGGAGTTGTCACTAGTCATGCTTGCTCCTGAGCATGAGGATGAGTTTCAAAGTACCAAGGTTCAACTTTAATACCTTTATAATCCAAATGTAGAGAAACTAAAATAGATATTTCCCTTGTTTCAAGTTGATACCTTGATGATTTGGAAGGAGAATCATCCTCTTGTCAGTTTTTCACTCACCATAATAGCAATTTTCAGTGCCAAACCACATATATGGTTGCCTATCTTGAGAAAGGGAAGCTACTTCTCCTTTCCAATTGCAATATTTCTTTAAGTCCCCTTTTCTTCGATTTACCGTAGAGTAGGTAGGTTTTCTTTAAGTAGAAGAAGTGCTTCCACACAATCTACATATCCCACTTGGGATGTGTATGATTTTAGTTTTCTACATAGTGTGTGTTGTGGTGTTTTGTTGCTCATGTGCATTCCATTTCCAGGGACATGTGAATGCTCTAGATCATGAAAATTTTCTACTCTCAGAAATCTCACCTTCAAGGTTTTATTATGAGAGTCCAGAGTACAAGAAGTGGAGTAGGTTCAGGATTAGCAAGTGCAAGCAATCAGGGAGAAGTTTCAAGCAAAAGATCAATATAAGGCTATCATTCTTGACTCCATTCCCAATGGAATTCTAAGGCTAGTGGTCTCTTCATCTAGCAAGTAGATGACCCCCGAGAGACACCAAATTGTTATCCAAATAAATATCCTATTTATTTAGGATAACCTGTATCTTCATTCTGTCTTTGATGCCTCACATTTCAGGTTGCACCCCCCTTACAGACTTTCCTTCTGACATAGATAAGTCCTCGGCATTCCTCATATGCGCTTGCATGATCTATTTTTCCACATGCCCTATTTTCTTCCGCGTGCCCGTGCACACCTTATTTATTCTCCATTCACATTCTTCTCCCCTTCCCATTTCCCCCCTTTCGTATCTTCCTCCCGTGTGCTCAGTTTCTTCCGTTCTTCCCACGTACGTGCCTCTTTCTATCTCCCTTCCATGCCATGAGCCCGAATCCTGCACTTCAAAATTTGGTCCAAAGTTAATCGACTCAAAACAAAGAAATAACTTGTCCACAGAAGGTGCCACATGCCTCATTAGTGCACCTTCAAAGGTATGACAAAAAGTGAAGACCCCAAATGAGTGTAGGCTCTCCACATGTCTAGAGTCAGACATAGTGTCTCCACCAAATAGGAGGGACTTAACAAAAACATAAAAGAAATAACTCAGGCCTGTGGATGATGCCAAGTGTCCAATCGGCACAACTCTAAAGGTAATATCCAAATGAGTGCAGGCCCTCCATGTGGTCAGAGTCTGAAAAGATAGAACCAAGTGTTGAAAAGGTATAGCTGCCAGTGGAAACCTCCATGTGTCTCAACGGTGCACCTTCAAAGGTCAAGTTCAAAGTAGGGTCTTAAAAGTGCACAGAATCTCCATTTTTCTAGGGTTTAACAAATATTCTCTTAATTAGGGGAGAAAGATAGAGTCGGTCATTGAAAATTCTAAGGAGCAATAGAAGCCTCCACATGCCTCATGGGTGCAACTTCAGAGATAAAATCTAGAGGTAGGTACCAAATGAGTGCTGGCCCTCGACGTGTCTCATGTCAGACATAGTGTATACACAAAATAGAGGGGACTTAAGTGAAACAAAAATGAAACAGAGCAGTCTCGCAGAAGGTGCCACGTGTCAGCTCGGTGAAAATTTAGAAGTAAGACCCAAAAGGTTGTCCCCAAACAAGCGTAGGATCTCCAAAAGTCCATGTCTTAAGGAAGTGGCATCATCCATTGAAATTTCCAACCATTAGTGGGAGTCTCCACCTGTCTCTTCGGCACAACTCCAGAGGAAAAATCTGGAGGAAAGTTCCAAACATGCACTAGTCCTCTACATGTCTAGGGTTAGACATAACGCTCCACCAAATATAAGGGACTAAAATAAAGGAACAAAGAGGTAGGCTCATGGATAATGCCAAATGTCCAATCATTGTAACTTTAGGAGTGAAAAAAGGTAGTGAAATCTCAAGAACGCACTTGGATGCCATGTGGATCTTGCGTAGATAGGCTCTTTTGAGTATTATGAGCCCGCATTAAACTCCTGATCCTGATCTTCAGACAACCATATCATTCAACTAGGAACTCGTATTTGAGCAAGGGAGGAATTTTTTTACCCCTCGACATCTGTTACCCACCTACCACCATAATTTTTTAGTCTATCACTTTTAGACTGTCATGCTTCTCACCCACCACCATAATGAAGAATGAGCTTCCTTTCTGGCCCAGCAAGGAACATTAATGGAGACATGTGCTCTGTCAGGGAACCCATCATTGTTACACATGAATTTCAATGCTTTCTGGGGTGGTTGGAGTAGGTCCATTCAATGCATTGTTGAGGTGGTTGAAGAAGGATTCAAAATTTCCCTCTCTCCTCTCATTCTTCTATATATTATAAAGGAGGGGCATTTCTCAGAGGTTGATCATTCTTCTCTCCTGCCTTCCTCTCTCTTTCTTCCCTAGGGTGGAATGATGAGTTTAAGCCTCCTCTCTTGGCTTTGTAATGGAATTTTCTAGCCTCTTTCCCACTGATGATGTAATGTGTGAAATTACGGAGCAATAAAATCTATTTCGTGATGCTTTTTTTCCATCCTTTTCTTAATTTATTGTCTCTTCTCGCCTCTCACCATTACAGGGTATATTGTTTATACTTATGATGTCTATTACATGTTTTGAGAGTTGTGTTTAATTGGTTTGAAATCATGTTTTGTGTGAACTCTATCTTTGGTCTGTAATGCATCTTGTGCATCCTCTCCATTTCTCACCTCTCTCCATTTCAGGCATCTGAGATTGTGATCAGCAACCCCTTTTTCTTGGTGCTATCACCTTTGTAGTGTACTATTTCTTTATTTCCATACTCTCTCTCTACCTATCTCCTTGACATTGTTAGATTGAGAGTAGATAGTCACATTTCCTTCCTTAGAATTAGTTTAGTATTAGGATTATTAAGAAGAATCCGGCTTTCTCCAGAGGACCATCTCAAGCCTGCATGTCCCATAGCTTGAGATATGGTCCAATTTTATGCAAATCACATTGGATGCCCCACTCACATCTAAGGCCATTCGGGGGTGCTGTGATTTCACACTAATAGTAACTTGTAGTTCATAAACTACATGGTGTTATGATTCCCTTGGGGTGTACCCCCATACAATGAAGCGGGTATATAGGTTCAACAATTGTATGGTGAAACCCATGACCCTATCGCAACACATTACGACATTAGAACCAGCATAACAATCCATTTTAAATTCCAACTGGCAAAAACCTCAAGTCTCGGGGAGGCTATAAAATATAATTTAACTTCATATGCAAATTTTAAACTAAGCTAAACAAATGGCTAAATAGGCATAGTTAGTGTAAAAATCCACATGTTAGTGCAACGACCCAATAAAATTTCACAAATATAAGAACACGTCAATCAAGAAAATTGTTGTTTTTGACAAGAAAAGAGATAATGATAAAGTTATAAATAAAATACGTATAGAGAAATAACACATTACAATCACTATGTGGCCTTATAAAACAACAAAAGTGGTACTCATCGAGTTGGTGGCACTTGGATATTGAGCAGCAACTTGCAAAATAACATCTCAAATAATAAAAATTACATAATCTCCACCTGAATCATCCCTCCATACCCTGAAAAGTTTCAACATAGTCTCAACTTTTTCTGAGAGGGGAGTTATATAGGTTTCCATTCACTGAGTGTAAGGTGTTGGTGAAACACAATATACATGGTGGTAATGCATATCCAACGAAGAAAAGTGGGATTTCAATCTATGTAAGACTCCACTCCCTATCTCGTACTTGGCTTGAGTGACTGGTCAATAGTACACCAATGCTAAAGTACACATAGGTCATCTATTTTACAACTATATAGGGTGAGAGTTAAGGGTATAGGTCACCATCTACTAAGCCTAATGTATCCCCAAAACACAATATGTATGTGGTTCCCACCGGGAAATGTGCCATACATACTAAACAAACAGAGGTGGATTTTTAGTCTATGTAAGACTCCACCACCTATCTCATACTTGACTCGAGTGATTAGTCAATGGTACTCATTTTCTCTCTCGAAACATACACTTTTTATCGATTTCTTCCCTTAAGGTTGGTTAGCATAAGGTTCACAACATAACACATAGCTACATTACTAACATGATGTTGATTCACACACATTAACCATAGTGTCTTACACACGGTATAGGTACAAGGTATATCAAAATCAGTACTTTCATAGGTTACAACACATCACGTTTCCACATAATGCACCCAAACTGCAATAAGTATACAATAGGGGTCATCCAGTCACCATATGCTCCTCAATCAAGACATGAACCATCACATATTACATGAATTATATGTATGATGAACACAATGACTAACAATACAACATATAGTCAATTGCAATACAACATGGTGATGCACACATTTCATCACAACATGGTGGTGAAATCAGCATATAATCTAATTCATTATTCACCAATTTTGTCATACAACACATTAACACACCTACATATCAAATAATAATAAGACACTCCAACACTCTGTAATCCATAATAACATTATTTTCACAAACAAGAAGGTGGTACATCACATGTGAACTCCTCAATGAAAAAGAGATTGAATAATCTAAGCACATCAACATGATAACAAATGTGCACTAAGTGACATGCACAACATGTGCATTCATAATATCATAATTATAGCATTGTTCACATCACAACATATATCACATTATTCTTTCCATCTCCACCACCACCATTGAAGATCATCACAACTCCAATCTATCCCAGTGGTTCAAGATCATGAACCTTGCTCTAATACCATATGTAATGTGCACAATTTTGACACACAAATAAAATAGTAGAAATACCAGAATAATTTTTTCACTTACATTTGTTGATACATGACAACACAAAGGATTGATTAGGATGGTGCTTACTCATGATACATTTTAATAAACATTATCCTACATAGGTAACTTGAAACACATATAAAACACATCAAGGCACATTTCCCAAATGAAAAGGCACAACATGATAATTCCACTATAGTATAAACACCCATATAGGCAGCATACCTAACACAAAACTTTCTTATTTTGTAAATTTATTACAGTCTTATTTTGTTATTGACATTACTTATTTGACAATCACTTTTAATGGATCCCTTAATTCATCTTTATCTAGGCTACATAATTTTTATCGTACATAACCTTTTTACTTGCAATCTTATCGTAATAAAATTATATAGCCTGATTGTTTATACAAACTTATGAGTATACATGAGGCTAATTTTTTTAAATAAGAATTTGTATTCTTAGCTGTATATTCTTTTGGATTTACAATTTATCTCAGTAGTAAATAAAAATATATTAGTTTAAGGGTAAATAGAAAATGCGTTGTTTTAATACTAGCATTAAAATTTCCAAGGTTACTTTCTATTGTTTCTAAGTTATTATAACTAACCAGATAACCCATCTATTTCACTTAAATGCTTATTCATCAAGGTCCCAAGGAGTATGATTTCACACTCAACCAAGTTTGAATTATTGGGAAATTATATATTAGATGCATGCTACAAGGAAATATTCATTTATAAATTTTATACACATTACTAAGGTCATAACTAGAGTGATTGGATACCCTTATCTCCAACAATCATCATGTAACTCTAGGTAATTTTGATACTTCTTGTCAACATGAAACTCTTATGTTGATAGGGTTTAAAGATGATTCACACTCAAGTTCTCATGTGTGGGTAACTAATACATAGGATCCATTCGGATAATTTACATTCATCTTAAAATAAATTTACTTAGTTTTGATTTAAATAGAATTTTGAAAATTAGTTATGTAACCCATTTGTTAATAAGGAATATTTACATGATCATGAGACTACTAGTTCTCATCCTAGGGAATTTCCTCAAGAACATGATTATCTTGTTTTACATGATAAATTCATTTCACAATGGGAAAGTTGGGAGAACAAGAGGGAGTAATTCTTTATTTAAAGATTGAGGTTTACGTTAAATTTTATGCACCATAATATTAGTTTCCTCTCAACATAATGATTTAAACACGTTACTGAAAAGGTCTATTTTTCTTTTCTGCTAGCATAGCATCAGATGGTTACCCTTCCAAAAAAACTCATAAAATAAAATATTGTTAAGATCCACAATTAAATCTAAACATTGTATCATAGAATCATAAATGATAATAAAAATTGGTTCTCGAGCTCATTTATAACCCCAGTTGCTAAATGTTACTTCCAATAGTAGTTGGTGATCTTGGACACCTATCATCCTTCACTCTACATGTGTGTCAGACCAAGAGGGTTTTACCTTATGTTAAAATTTGGTTTCCCATGCATTACTATGTCATGCCCACATTTTACATTCACAAATACAATAGTAAAATACCAGGATAAATTTTTTTAACTTACATTGCTCACTACATAATGCCACAAAGGCTCCAAGTAAGGAAAAATCGATAACACATATGACACTTACATATGTCATTGACCCACATAGAAACATGACAACATATACATGTTGATGCCACACCTTCCCCAATGAATGAATGCTAGCAATAACCTAGCCACAATAAAATGGACTCAGGGATTTCCAACCCCACAACACATCATTTCCATGATTACATCTTAGTTATTATTAACATTCCAGGAACATTTTCATACAAATATGATTTTATCCATTTTCCACATACATATTCCTCAATTCACTTCACATTCAACTTATTTTTTGACCATTTAAGATTTCTCTTTATCCCTTATGACAATCTCCATAACTTACATAATTAAATTCCATATTTTGAATCACCTACAAAGTTCCTAATTCTCTTGTTCTTATACTAAAGGTTTGTTTCTCAAAATATGTTTAGTACACATTTAATTTTACCGTCATTATACAAGGGGACCAACCAAAAGTTGTTGAGGGAAAATAATACACATCAAAGGAGGTGAAGGTTCAAGTTTCTCTTTCCTATATACTTCGTTCCATTTGAAGCACATTTGTTTTCATACTATGGTTGTTTTACTTCCAAATTTAGTTTGATTAAGTTAAGCTTTTACAAGACAAAATTTAATTTAATTTAATTTTTATTGGACTCGATATTGGCTCAAATTCCTAGTCCCACCATGAAAAATTTGTATCCATTATAAAAAAAATTCAAATCTTAAATCAACCATAGGGACTTCAAGTGAAACTATTTTTCTTAATCCATTATCACATATATTCTCATTTCTCATTTCATTAACAGTGTTTCTTAGGTCTATTTTTTTTGTGTCACTTTATAACATGAAGAGTTATGAAAGTACTTGTTTACCATTTTGAATAAGTATATGATTCAAAATTTTATAAATATACATGAACCCCAAGTTAACCTCGTAATCAACTGATGTTTGGTTTAATTCCAATTGCACCTAATGATCTAGGCCTCAAATATACATGAGTTTAAGGTGAGAGGAATAACTTATGTTATACCACCTTCAAGAAAAGACCAAGGTGTTATGTTGATAGTCACAAAGGTAACACATTTAGCTGAGAGGAACTAAAGAGTTCACCAACAATAGTTTAAGTCATAGAACAACTATTTCAATCTCTCCACTTGTGTTGTCCGAGGTCTCACGAGGAATTTTTTTGATGATAAGAAAATCCTAGATCTAAATTTGTAAGGCTTATTAGTCCACTATGATACCAAGGGATTAATAGTTCTACTTACTCCATAAATGGTTTGGCTACACCGCATAGGCATTGCTTAAAAAAAAAGAATTCTAAAGGTAAATTCCAACGTGGTCTTTACCACTCAACATAGTGTCAGACATGAAGAGAAGACATTCTCCTCACGGTTACCAAACCTAGATGGAAACCATATAGTCTGGATAAAGTTTTACCATGTTGTTCCTAAAACATGGGTTCATGACAATGTCGCTAAACATAACGACTATGACGGTAAACTCAATCTAGGGGTTTTATTTACCTAAACTAGGAGGTTCCATCAAGTGTAAAATTTAAGTTTATTCTATAGTTTCAGTCTCTTATATTGCAAGAAGGATCACACATGAATACATGTTATGCACGAATATACTAGGGTTGAGTTTTTCGATTAAATATCTTTATTACATTTATAAGGTAAGAATACAACACGCTAATTAATTATTCATTTATTAAACAATGAAAATGTGCTACAGGATATTAAATCCAAATTCATTTACCACTTATATATCAAACATTTTTACCATACGTAACTATGAATCAAATTGAACCTATGATTAAATGCACATTTCCTAGATGTCCCTAAAACTAGCATCCCATACATATTAGCAAATTTCAAATATAACATTTATATAGCATGATAATACATTATACATATATTCATTTTATAATGACCTATAAAAATAACAATAATAAATAATGAATTACACATCACTTTTTCACCATCTTTCTTGCATCATATAAAACCATGTGAGCATGAAATCAGCGATAAATCATTGGCGTGGAATCCACCCTAATCTATCATAATTGATGTCTTTAGTTTCTCATTTACGTCTAATAATTGATGTCTTTAGTTTCTCATAGCCGTAATTGGCCTAGTTACAAATGATTAAAAGTTATCCCAAGGGCTCAAACAACCACGTCCAAAACTAGTGTCGATGTTTGAATGCACCACAATAAATTTCCTATGAGTTCCACCATATATGGAGAATTCATCTGAGTCATTAGAACTGAATACTAGAACACAGTTTTCAAATGGTGACATGATTTCTTAAGCCACCGGTCCTAATTGCTCAAGTTTAACCTTGTCAAAATGTGACTAGAGGCCTACAAAATGGATTTTGAAAAGTATAAAAAAAATCATTTTTCCGTAAACTTGAAGTTCCATGCATATGTCTAGTAAAAAACCTAGAGGTTTGTGAAGACAGATAATAATTTCTTTATCCAGGTTTCAAATGGTGGTTCAAAATGAAATCCAACTTTTTTAGATTTAGCAGCTTCCTACCACTACAAAACAATGTGACAGGGCTACTATAAGGGCATAAAAAATACCACATACGATCATTCGAGATCAATTCAAGGTGTAAAGTGACTCCTCATATGATAAAGTACAAGATGGAATCTTAACATCCCCTTTCCGGAGTTATGAAGGTTTCCTCGTGAGTCTCCGGAAATCATAATTTATCTATTTAAACCAGGAGATGGTCAACATATTTACTGGGAAGTCAACTTCAACTTGTCAATAAAAAAATATTGCAGTGATCTAGTTTGGTTAGGTAGTTTTCTGAATCACTTTAAAATCATAATTGAAGTTCATGGTTGACTACAAAATGGTTATTTTGATTGTGTGAGTTACGATACGACATTTTATTATTTTACAACAAGTTATTATAAAACAATTAAATGTATGATAATCTTAAGATTTTAAAATTATATTTCGTTGTAAAAGAAAAACTGAAGTACGAGAATTATGAAAGATAAGGAGAGATGAACTATGCCTGGAGGAACGAATCCAGTCAAACCTGAAAGATTTGGTTCAACATATCACTTGCACATTGTGTTAAATAGTTCACAAGAATCTATCTATCATCCATGACGACACAAAAATCTCCTCGATCCCTTGAAAATTTCAAATAGAACATGTTTCCCATCATGTTTTGACGATTGACTAAGGCTTTCTTAAGGCTCCATACTACACACAAGCTGGAAGAATGTTTGAAAATATTTATGGAGCCTTGAACACATTTTTCACTTGCATTTTCTTAGAATTTTCAAAAGTGTTTTAGCACCTCCAAACACTCCTATGATTTTTTTGAGGCTAAAAAAAATCTGTGATGAAAGGAAGATTATAGGTGTATGTCCTCCTAGTTTACCAAAAATCTAAACTCGAATGACAAGATAAGAATGATGAACTCCCTTTTAAGGATTAACACAAATAGTTGACAACCTTACACAAACATGTTTATCTTATCTGCAGCGTCCAAATAATAAAGCCAACAGTCCTTCCACATAGCCCCAATCTGGAATGTGAGAAGAATATGCAGGGGAACTGAGAGGTTGGCTTCATAACCACCAAATAAATTAGCACCAAAGTCTCTTAGGTCCTTACAAAAAACCCAAAACTGAGCCTAGAGAGAACATTGAAAACCATACACCACATTTTTCCTAGGAAAGTTCAAATACCACTCCAGTTTTCACATTAGCCTTCATGTCTATCAGAGATATAGCAACTACAACATTTGATACTATTCCTTTATCATTTAGGATTTCATTGATATCCAAACAATACTCTTGAGATCTCATTTTGACATAAGCTGGGAGGGTGCAGGAAAAAAAGGTTGTGGAAACCTTGATATACACTTGCCCATCACATTTTCTTTGAAATTTTCTAAGACTTTTCAACGAACTCATTTATGTATATCCTGCAATAGTTGTAGTTCATGAGTCTGCATTTCATGATATTAGTCCAATAGTTCACATGCCAATGCATGCTTGGACGTTTTTTTAAAATATTCATTATGTGAAACAGTTTGTTTTCCCCTCTCACAAGGTTACACATTTTCATAAGCATATTCCAAAGCATGAACAAATAAAACATTTGGCAAAACTCATCCATATATTATGCATAGATTGGTGTCCATACCTTGTTTTTTAGCTAACATTTTGGCGCAAGCTGGGAGTATGCAGAAAATGTGAACTAATCAAGTTCGAGACCTATTTTTTGTACTAAGAACTAGTGTGAATGTATCCAAGAAAACTATGACCCCCTCCACATTCATCCAACACTACAAGCTTCTAAATTTTGCTAAATGTACAAGTTTCCTTTGTTTTTTTTTTAGCATGGTTCACTGCTTCCAGATCTCAAATAAATCCAACTATTTTTATGTTAGGGAAATGACCAGTCTAACTCCAATTATTATGAGTTCCCATGTTCCTTCACATGGGGGGGTCACCTACCTCACACACCCACTTACCCACCTGCCTACGCACCCTTTTTTTAAAAAATAATTTCTTTATTTATTTTATATTATACATTTTTTCCTCGCGCATTACATACTACCTTAATAGAATCAAATTATTCTTAACACACACATGACTACCAATCTCAGGAAGGAGTCTCATATGCTAGATAAGTTTAACCATGTTGTTAACTACTGTTGGGTTCACGACAATGTTGCTAAGCATACATGATAAGATGATAACCTCATAATTGGGATTTTATTTCCTGAAGCTAAAATTTACCATCGAGTTTAATGATCTAGGTTCACCCTATGGTTTAGTTTTTTTCCTTAAGAAGGAACATGCGAGAAGGTAGTTATGCGAAAGTTTTATACCAGGGTTGATTGTTTAATTTATATTTTATTTCTACATTACTATGGAAAATAACACAAAAATCCAGATACTTAGTCATCAATTTCACAGTAAAAGGGAACTATAAGATGTCCAACTCAATTGTAGTTTACATATATATTAATGTGTCATTCCTCCTAATTACAATCATGTATGAAACTAAGTTTAATAAACTACCTTGTAACATCTGATGCAATTTAACACACCGTGATTATATGAAAGCCTCTTATTCATTTCTTTAAAATGAGATAAAACATATTTTCTTGAATAAAGTGTAAGTATCACAATTTAATTGTTTGGAATTAATACATATAACTAGGCTATTTTGCCCTCATAAATCAAAAAAATACAATGGTACTTCGTTTTTTGACAAATACAAAAATTAATACAATTCACTTTTCTTAATTCAATAGAATAAATGCAACATTTCAAACTTTATCCATCTTTCACCTTTCAAGTATTCCATCTGTAAAATTGTTAGTAACTATTAGTTCATATGAGATGGCATGATAAGATCTATATCTTTACTAATAACTTACTCTATCTAGTATTATCATAAAGGAAATTCTGGAAGAACATAGATTCACATAATGGATGAAAAAGGAAACACATTTATCATTTTAACTTTTTGAGAAAGCACTACTCACATTCATCAATGTTTACTTTACTAAGAATGGTAACTTAAGGTAGGAACTCAAGTATACCTAAAGTGTCATTGGGTTGCTAATTTCGATTTCTAAAGTTTTCATTTCCTATATACCTTGAGTATATATTTGTAAACCGCTTTACAAATATAACTTAAAAGTATCAAGTTATAGTTTAAATATATATATTTAGACTTTTCTTTATTCAAGACTCATCATTCCTTAATACATTCAAATAGTATCGTACTATCCAATCATTATATTCCTTATAAGTCAAATAGTTCTTACAGTAACCAATAACTAGTAGTATTATATAGGCTACAATCTTCTAAGGTTGATAAAAGTCAAATATTCTCATTCCAAATGAATAGATACTTGAAAGGATAACACTAAATAAATAATCCTATTCTTTTTACAATACATCTGTTCATATTCTCTCAGTCCAGTCAATAGTATTCCATAGTACTTAAAAAATTATTTATACATATTGCATTGATATTATTATATCTATGAAAAGTATGAAGTAATAATTTTACCTCTCAGCAAACGGTATCAAGATTTTCATTAAATGTTATTAATCATAGAAACCCCTCGATATTTTTTATGCATAGTTTTATAAGCTAACTTTCAACCATAATTATTTTCAAATAAACAAAAACAATTCCTCGACAATATCCATCTAGAGGCTCAATGTTCGATAACTTGGGTGATGGATTTACATTAATAATCACAAAGGCATTAAGAATTCAGTCTCTATTGCATTAAATAATATTTTTATGCATAGTTTGATCACATAGCTCAACAACATCAATCCACAATGGGTGACCCAGAGTATATGACTCAAATAATAGGTCTAAGTTTTAAAAACATGAACCATTGAAAGATAAACATAATCTAGGTAAAACCTCAAGGACCTTAAGGGATAAAGATCCTATTTTAATTCATAGAAGGAGAGAGAGAGAGAGAGAGAGAGAGAGATAAATCCATAAAATCTATATGATTTTGTTTTATCAAGCAATAACAAAACAATTTGCTTAATACTGACAAAGACAAAATGATACAATGAACTAATTATTAAAGACGACAAGGACCATCTGATATAAGAACCTTAAATGCTTAAGCTCTGTAGCTCTGGATAATAATTAGGTTGAAAATACCAACTTATTCCATACCTGAAGCCACCAAACAATTATTATAATTATAGGATCACAAATTAACAAAAATAAACTTAAATATAATCTAAAAGCAATTGATGATTATAGAGAGAAAAGATAATCTATCCTAAGTATATCAATATCATATACTTATTCATAGATTTATGAATGCTCGAAGGCATTACTTCCATTTAAATGCAAGGCCCATATTTCTATATGTATAAATATAAGGGTTCAATATACATGAAATCCATTTTAACAAAAAAACTTAAATTTTACATAGTATGTCATACTACTAGCCATAAATATAGTCAAATGATTTTTTTATGTAATAATATAATAGGTTTAGATCATAAGCACTTTGAGGTTTTTCCTTTATAGCCAGATCTTAAAAATTTAAGGAAACACTAAGTATAACAGTTTTGAGTCAAGAAACAAAACCCATAACCACTAAACATAAAGTAAACTTAGAGCAATATTTCATTTATGTGAGTAATAGATAAAGCAAGTTGACAGGAAGAGTTAGAGCCTATCATGTCTGGTAGATCTCTCTTCATCTTTCCTTTATTTTTCCATGAAATCTTGACCAAAATATTTATTCCTTTGCAACAACAAACATAACAGCAACATGTTGAATCTCATTCATTTTAGAGGCAATATAAATGGGGGGATTGATTTTATAATATCTATTAGTTAGAGCTCCCTTTACCGTAGTCAAGGAGGATCATGGGTAGTCAAATGTGGACCTAATGTCTTTATCAAAAAGCACCTTTTGTGCATACCATGCAATCAATGCATTTTGTGGAATGAATTTATTTGGGGCACTCTATCAAACAGTTCACGTTTCATGTGTATGCTCCCAAATTTTGTATCCATGGTAACTAGGGCACTTACAAATACAAGATCTATGAAAAACCACCTTTTCATTATGCTTTGACAGATATCCATGCTATGTTATAAGATCTTATTTTATCCCAAGTGGGAAATATACTGGCGAAAGTGAACTGATTGCGTATGATACCCAAACATGTAACACTCCATGAGATGACACCTGTCTAAGGTATTTCTTGTAGGAATATTGTCAAACATATACATTCCCTACTGTTGATGCAAAATCATAGCACCCCTGGATGTCTACAACTCGATGGGTTGAGACTCTTAGTGTGATTTCATAACATGAAGCATCTCCAAAAGTGTGGGACTTTGCGATTCAAGAGAGCTCTGTGAATGAATGTCGGCTCCTTTAGATCCGCTCCTTGAAGGAGCACCGAAGAGACACGTGGGGCTTTCTGCTGGCCTTTCCTTATGCTTAGCCAATTCAGGTCTAAAATCAATATTTCTTGCCTCATTCCTTTAGGTGAGTAATAGGTGCCCGCCATTTATAATGCCAAAAATCCCCTTTATGGGTGAGACCATTGTAGTCATCCCCCAAAATTATGATGGTAGGACACTTGGCATCATCCACGGGTTGCCCCTCCATTTCCTCCTGTTTTTCTTAGTCCCTTCTATTGGCATATACACTACTTTTGACCCTAGACACGTGGAGGGCTGGCGCTCATTTAGAAACCCTATTTGGACTCTTCCCCTGAAGATGCATTGTTTAGACATGTGGATCTTTCCACTGACCCCTAGCCTTTTCAATGGCTCACTTTTCCTTTCACGCCCATTAAGAGCAGCGTTGTGGGACCCTTGACATGTTGAGATTCTGTGCACATTTGGGTATTGCCTTTTGGGTCACGCCTTTGAAGTTGCACCGCATCGACATGTGGCTCCCTTCGCTAGCCTTGGAATTTTCAAAAGCTGGCTATGTCCCCTTTCTTACTCTGACCATGTGGCAAGCTTGTGCTTGTCCAAGGACCCTATTTGGATCTGACCTTCGAAGGTGCATCATTGGGATGCGTGGAGGCTTCCATAGGCTCTGTCCCTATTAAGACTTTTCAATAGCCGGTGTAACCTTTTTCAGACTTTGGCTATGTGGTGGGTTGACACTCGTTTGGGGACCCTATTTTGGATTTTTCCCTTCAAATTGAGCTGATGAGGCACATGGTACACTCTTTGGTTCCTTTTCTTTACTTGTTTCTGGACTTGAATTTGGGATCGATTATGAGTTCACACGACCAGGCCAACCCCTCCATTTCTCATGTGCAAGGTCGCACTCAACCAAATTTTCTTGGGGAGTAAAATTGGGATAACGGTTTGGTGACTCACAGGATCACCTTCCTGTTATGTGACCAAATAAAAATCCTTTAAGTATCCATTAGGAACGAAGTCATGGAAGACATCCTAATACTAATCCTGTTCTTGAAACTTTGATCTAAAGCTCACACTTGGTGACCCTGATCCTACCCCGCTCCCACACTCTCAATCTCCATAAGAAAATATTGAAGATGAGATTTTTGAGAGTAGAAAATTGTCTTGACCTAGGGTTTTCACTTGTTCCTGAAATGGAATGCTACAACACTCACCTAGAGGCACATCAAACTGTATAATGATACAACCTTGGAGTAACAAAAAATAAGCAAGAGCACTTAGGGAAATGAAACCTATGCTAGTAACAACAACAATGTGCATAAGCACTTGGCAGAATTGGAAATCCTAGACTAATATGTACAAGGGTGAAAATTATCCTTCTAGTAGCAAGGTTTGAGATATATCCCATTGACTAGAATATGTAATTATTCACCATCCAACTTAGCCAGCTGGAAGGCATTTCTACCTTTACATTCGATGATTATGTATGGACCACTCTGTATGGTGTCAAATTTGGATTTTTTTCCTAGATTTACAAGGTCTGTATCCCACTTCAGTACCAAGTCTCCAACTTAGAATGTCCTTGATTTAGCTTCCTTGTCAAAGCTCTTCTTGGTCAACACTTGATCCCTCTCCATGATCTTCACTTCATGTCTTCTTGCTTCTTCTAACTCCATCAGCTTTTCATACCTGATCTCCATAGGTTCAAAATCAGCTAGTTCCATGTGTTTCATGAGTCCTAATGCTGGAAGCTCAATTGATATAGGGAGAAATGCTTCCATCCCATATACAAGCTTCAATGGAGAGCTTCCTATAGACCTCTTGGGGGTGACCCTATCTGCCGAAAGAGCTGATTTGAGTTTTGTGTGCCAAGGGCTCTGAGTCTCATCAAGATTCCTTCTAATGATTCTCTGTATGTTCTTGTTTGTGGACTTTTCTTGGCCATTACCTTGAGGGTAATAGTTTGAAGAGTTGTTGAGATATACACCATTATTGGCAGCCCATTTAGTTATCCTTGTGCCAAGGAATGCCAATGCAATGTCGGATATGATAATAGTAGGGGAACCAAACCTCACGACTATATTTCTTGATCCATGAGTAGCAATCACTAAACATCCTAGGCCAATAGTAAGTACACTTCATGATTTTGAGAGTTGTTACTTGAGAAGCAAAGTGGTCTCCTGCTTCTCTGGCATGGAACTCATGTAATAACCTCCCCACATGACATGTACCAATGCATCTTAATAGAACACCATTTGTGTCCTTCTTGAAAAAGACACCACCAATAAGCACATATGGGATGGCTTCTTATTTGAAGTATCTCCTCTTTGCTTTTTTCCATTCTGGAAAGCACAAACCTATTTGGAGATAATGCACCAAGTCTTGAGTCCAACATGGAATGGGTCCATCGTTAACTGGCTGCTCTTGATCATTGTATAGTAGTAGGACAACCTCTTCTTCTCCTTTTGACTCATCATGTGGTTTAGAAGCAAGCTTCTCACATAAACCTTTGTCACGAACCAGCTTGGTCACTTTTATTTCGATTTCATATTCCATTAAAAGGGTGATCCAACCTGCTCTCTTCTCATTCAAGTCCCTTTTTATGAGAAAGTTCTTAACACCAACATGCGACACTAACAGTTGGATTTTATTGTTTGATACCTAGTGTATGAACTTATTCAAACTCCTAATGACAGCAAGGAAATGCTTTTCAATAAAATAATACCTTACTTCATAATCTCCAAGGATGTGATTGAAGAATGATATGGGTTTCTTTGATTCTTCTCTATTCAGTTATACCAAGATAGTTGAGATTGTGTCTGATCCTCCGAAAGCATACAAAATGAAATCCTCTGATAATTCTTGGTTGATAAGAGTTGGAGCTTGTGATAATGCATGCTTGATGGCCTCAAAACTCTCTTTTCCTTCTCCTTTCCATTTGAATGAGAGAATCTTATTCAACATCATTATCAATTGATTCACAAGAGTGGAAAAATCAGGCACAAATATGTGAACAAAGTTTATTCTTCCCAAGAAGCTTTGGAGAGTTTTCTTATGTTGCGGCAATGGAAGTGTTTAGATGGATTCAACGATTTTAGGATCAAATTTAAACCCTTCTCTTAAGACAATGTGGCCCAACAATTTTCCCTCGTGTGCCAATAATAGAAACTTATTTAGATTAAATGATACTACAAATCTTCTATGTCTTTGAAATACTTGCTTGAGGTGAAAGAGGTGGTCTGCTTCATTCTTTGAGAAGACAATGATATAATCTAGATACACCAGAACTATATTTTTTATTAATCCTTTGAATGCCATATCCATAGCTCACTTAAATGTTTCTCAGCATTTGATAGTCCAAATAACATATTTTTGTAAGCATATGTACCCCATTTCATAGTGAAGGATGTCTTGAAATCATCCGCTTCTTTCACCATTATATGGTTATAGCCTGAGTATCCATCTAACAATGAAAACCTTTTAGAACAAGCTACAACTTGCATTATTTGTTCCATTGAAGGAAGTAGACAGTGAACCTTGAGTGATGCTCTATTTAGATCACGGAAGTATACACACAATCTGATTTATCCATTTCTCTTTCTCACTGGCACCAAGTTTATAACCCAACTTGAATGTTTTATAGGGAATATGATGCTAGCCTCAATCATCTTGTTCAACTCCTTCCTCATCACAGGTTCAATGTGAGGATTCACTTGCCTTTGCTTATGTCTGATAGACTTGGATTCAAGGTTTAATTGAATTGTATGCTTAGCCAATATTGGGTTGAAACCTCTTAAATCCTTATAATTCCATGCAAATACATCAGGGAATTCTTGAAAAATTTGAAAAATTGTAAATTTCTCTTATGGAGTACTTACTTTCCCAATTTGCAATGTCTTGCATCCATTGAAATGGGCTTTGAATATTCACCATTTACTTGATTTTTTTCCTTTTCCATCGTGAACTTATCATTTGGGTTGAATATTGACTCCAAGGTCACAAGAAATTTGGGTAATTTATTTGTTATTATCTGCACCATTTAGTCACCATATTGCTGTTCGAATTTGTCTTGGTTTCTTGCGGAGAAATCAGCTTCTTCTTGTATAAAATTTACAATTTACTGGGCATTCTCGAAGACTTGCAAACTTTTATTGTTGTCTAGGACAACTGGCCTCACAACCACCTTGATATGAGGCTAAGATTTCCCACTTTTGATACTTTCTACAACATCAAATGCTGACCCCATTTTCTTCTAGTCTTTCTGCTACTTCATTCTTCTATCTTCGAATGGAATTGATGCTAAAATATTCAAAATCTTCAACGAGATCCCATACCCTATTTTTGTAGTTCTTCAATAGATCATTCTTAGAAGCATTTTTTCTTATGACTTGATTGACAATCATCTCGCTATCTCCAAAGACATGCAAGTTTTTTATACTCTTCTTTCTTTGCCAATGCAATCCGTGAATTAAGGCTTCATACTCAGCTATGTAGTTTGAGCAAGAAAAATAGAAACATAAAGTTGAGTAATATTTTGTGCCTTGAGGTGAAAAATCATAGCTCCTCCTTCTCCACCTTGCCTACCTCTTGAACCATCAAATATTAACTTCCATACCTCATTATCATCCTTGTGGTTTGGCTTGGTGATGTTAGAGAGAGGATGATTCTCTTCATGCAAGCAATAGAATCCTAATTCATATTCTTCCATTTATTTGTAAGGGTCAAAAGCATGCCTCTTGTTCACCCATTCGTCATGGGTCAAGTCTTGAATACATCTATCCTTGGTATCAACTTCATGGGTGCTTGGATAATTCTCTTGATTAAATGTTGATCAATTCACATTGATTGGAATCGATGTATGAGGCTCAATATTGATGTTTGCAGTAGGCTCAGATTCGATTGTAGCCTTAGCTCCATACCTTGTTTTGAATAACATGTGTGATCAACTAGTAGAAAAATAACCTCCAATTTTAGGAGTGAAGTCTCTTCAAAAACACAATGTAAAGAGTGGTGGCAAGTCTATGACTGATACATCTTGCAAGATGGTTACATTGAGACATGCATGCAAGGTGAGGCTCAAATATTTTCTTACTCCGACCGTTGTTATTTTTTTACCATCTAATTACACCACACATTTTGAAATGACTTCATATTAAAGACCCCACTGATCAGCTATTTGTTTTGGCATTAGAGAGCTACTTGCTCTAGAATCAATCATGTAATTATGCACCAATTTATCTCCAATTATCAATGAGATATAAAATGGTGGGGTCTTCAAATTCTTACCTTTTTGTCCTCCATGATTTCCTTCAGGCTAAGATACATTGGTAAGCAATTTTTCTTGTTAAATGGGTGGTTGTTTTGATGACGACCAATTTTCCACAGTAGCTTGCAATATGTCTCTTTGTCCTGGTATAGCCAATGATTCCCTCGTTGATATGTTTACATTGGTTTTCTTCATCTGCTCAATTATGTTTAATGGAGATGAACCATCTTTAAGTTTCCCTATGCTTTTCACATTCTTATCTTGCACATGGGCTATTACAGTTGGCATTTGAGCTAGTCTAGAAGGTGGCTTGGGTTACCCCTGCACATTGGGAGCTGAAATTTGATTGCTAACACCTTGTGGAGTGATGGAGGGTTGTGCATCACTTAAATTTGATGAATTTCCTTCTCCTATGTTCCTCCTCTTGGACCATGTAGTGGCTGCTACACTTTGAGAAGGTGGTTGATTCATACCATAAAATTCTTCAGCATGTCAATTTACAACTTTTGTCTCATTTGGAGTTGCCTTTTGTTGCGATATTCCCTATTGCTTATTTAATTCTTGGCCTATTTCTTGTTCTACACCAGTTGTTGTCACTATCAAATCTTGATTCAAAGCACAATTAAAACACATTGATTGAGTATGAGGTTGATTGCATGGGAAACACTAGTCATATTCCTAAGACATGTTATTTTTCACTACTACTAAGGCTCTAGATGTGGATGAAACAATAGGATTATAAGGTTGGAATGGTCTATTATAAGGAGACCTTACCTGGTTCTGATTTATGTTTTGAATGGGTTTCCTGTTAGGATGATATCGTGGTCTATTGGGTTAAGTTTGAGGTTTATATGAAGATCTAAAATTTTGAGCTTGCTGCCTCTTAAGTGTCACCAAATCATTATCCAAATTTTGTAGTTGCTTCATCACTTCTTGGAGCTCATTTGAGGCACCGAAAGATGAAGTAGAAGCTTCAGTTGAATTCTGGTTTCTTAGAGCAGGAATGGGAGCCAATGTGGGTGTCTTACTAGTACTTGGAGCTCCTTATTTTGGATATAGAGGCGTAGGTGGCGTACATTCAAGTTTACTAGCTTGAATCAAGAAATTTTCAGCTATAATAGCAATGTTATAAGTTGCAGGTAAAGTTATTCCTCCCATGGATTGAATCAGCACAAAAATATTAGAATTTAAATCTTTAAGAAAGTATAGGAAAGCACCTTTACCTATTGGCCTCATGGCCAATGGAATCTGAATTTTAAATCAGTCAATTGTTCATTATGAGCCATCTTGATTGTTCTCAGTTGTTCCAAGAAAGACATATTATCCCCTTTTTCTCCAAATTAATTGTGAAGAGCTATGCACAGATGGTCCCAATTTTCGATAGAGCCTATTGTTAGACTTTTAAAGGATTGCAAAGCTTTTCCAATAATGTAGGATGCTAGGAACCTAACAAAAATTCCCATTTAAGTAATCTCATGAATTGCACAGACATTTGCAATGTCTTGAATATGGTCGATTGGAGTTGTTTAGGTTTTCTGCAATTAAATATGGAATGTTCTTCAATGCTACAACTAGATTTGGATTTTGTGCATTGAGAGCAAGTGCGCTACTGCTAGTGAATTTTACATAAGGATTAGGTTGTGCCATTCTGATTGGCCAAAGAAATTTAGTTGATTGAATGAAAGGCCTACCAGGTGGAGGTGTTGAAAAAGTTCTATTTGGTTGATATGGAGACATTCGAGCTCTTCTTCCTCTCCTTGCTCTATCTGGGGATAAGTGCAGATAAACAAACAATCCTTCTTCTCTAGCTCTTGATATATTTTGAATTCTTCTCATGAATCTGCCATGCCAAGGCTGCTAAAACCAGTGGAATCTGCCTCTTGTAGATGTCTCCAGACGTGCAATTTCAAAGCTCCTTACAAGCTAAAAACTTACAACAATTGCACATCAATCTTGCTGCAATAAAAATTAAGACCTCTTGGTCCCACCTGGGCATGCCAGAACTATTGATGCAAAATCATACCACCCCTGAATGTCTGCAACTCGGTGGGTTGAGACTTTCAATGTGATTACAAAATGGTATAAAACCTTAATGAAAATTTTAATGTTGCATTTACATAACAAAAACAACAATAAAGCCTTCATTGCAATACGACATCACTAATCCAAGTTGCAGAGTAAAGAGTCAAAGGTAAATTTTTCAAGATTATTGAAGTATAAATTTACAAATACATCTTGAACAAAGGAAAAAAAATACACCATTCAAGGAACTCATCATTCAGGTAAAATGTTCCTATTTATAAAGGAAATTTTTGGAGCTTTTACAAGACGCATGATGAATAATGAAAGAAATAAAAATGGTACAATTAAAACTACATGTCATTAATAGAAGACAACCAGGATAAGAAATATAAAGTTCCAGGTGTGTATTATTGTAGAAAGGAATACAAGATATCATTTTCAGAGCAAACTTTTAAGTAGATCTGTCAACTTTCACCTCAGTTTAAAGATTTTCAGTCAATAAAAACAATTGCAAAACTAAAACAAAATATCAAAGTTTACCAACAATGAGTGTAAAGTACCATAGATCCATCAGTGACACATCAATTTCAAATATAAAAGTAAACTCCATGATTTTCTTTAATTACACGTAAATAAATTGACAAAGAAATGATTTCCAAGCGGCCTTTCATTTGCATATACAAAAAATACAACAAGTTATCAAAATGAATGCATTTTTCGAGAGTTTAACATACTTTCCAAAGCTTGATGATGCAGTGTTGTTTTACATCCATCAAGGAAGAGAATATGTAAATAATTAAGAAATCAGAAATTGTTCACATTTTAGAGTAGGCTATAGTTTGCAATAGCTAAACAGGGTGTTTTTTATTCCAATGGATTAAGGTCAGAAATTTTAGAGTAACCCAGAGTGCATCTTTCATCTATAGTAAGATAAAATCATGAGTATACCTAAGATGATAATACAACTAGTGAAAAATCAAGCTAATGCTAATAAAGATAATTAGGTATTAATTTAAAAATAGATCACATTACTTGCAAATTAAAGAGTGTCTCGGTTGATGAATTCACCAGGATTTAAATAAAACTCACAGGGATACCTTAACATGTATCTTCTCAAAATATTTTTACAAATTTCTTAAACAAACAAGTGCTTACCTAGCATCATATGAGGCCAACTTAAAGAAAGTTTTAAAATGAGGTGATATATTCAATGATAGTTTAAAGAGATATATAGTGTTCATTTCACATGGAAGCAACTTTAGATATGGAATGAAATTTGAGATTACATATATAGATTTTGTAAATAATGACACCATATTTCATCTACAACATGGAATTCAAACAATGCAAGAATATCATGTAATAATCGACAACTGAACGTAGACAGATACAAAACTTGTGTTCTTTATGAGCTTGCATTATACACTGTATAGGTAATTTAAAAAGTTGTCAGAATCATGGAGCAATAAAATTTAGAACAAGCATGTAGAAAGTTGGTTAATCAAGTTTGTAACATAACCATATGCTAAATCATGAATCCAACGTACAGGGAGTTAAGGAGAAAATTTAAAATTAGAGCATCTATCTTTTCTTCTCAAGATAAGTACTATATAGTCTATAAAAAAACATCAAGTGTTACTGAGAAATCTATTGTATGCAATTACAACGTTATTTTATTGGAGCTTCCACTGGTTCAATCAAACTTCAATGTGAAAATTTAGATAGCATCAATTCATTTCAGATCTATAAGAGACATTGTGGGAAAAACATGTTGAAAATAAATCATATAGTAGATAACTGGAGCTAAAGAGATTTGAAATAAGAAATCATCTAACACCCATCAGATAAAAACAAAAGGGAGTTGATAGAAAGGTAACTGGATAAAGTGCACAGGTTATTGAATCACTTCCAGCTCTAAAGTAACATAGGATGTTACATGAGAGTCAAACATAGAGTAAAAAACCTACAACCAAACTCTTCGCATAATGAAGTCAGTTCCAGTAAAGAACAATTATGACTCAAAAAGAACAAAAATGGAAAGCTTTAGCACTCAAAATCTAGATTTAAGTCTAAAATTCCAACTCAAAATAAGAAGGAGAAAACAACCCAAGGTACAAGCTAAACATTCCAAAAATTATCTCCATGGTTTTCAAAACAAAGGACAACAAAATGGGGTTGACCTAACTCAAAATAAGAAGGAGAAAACAACCCAGAATGGCCATACCCACTTAAAATTCCAGGGCTTGAAAAAAAAAGAGATGATGAGCTAGTAAATCATGAAAATAGAGCTTCAGAGTTTGGTTGATGGCGGCATAACTTAAAATATTCTCAGAGTCTACAGCTATGCAAAATGTCTAGTTCAAACAAATAGTATAAGAAAAAAAACTTGTGAATCCAAACCCAAAGAAGATGCAGACTCGGGAAATAAAAGATTCGTGGAACACCTCATTCGTGGGAAAGAATTCAAAACTTAAACCCCAATTCATTTAATTGGAATGACAAGAAAAAAGTCGAGATCCAAACGTTAAATCAAATAGGGGGTTTTAAAACTATCAAAGGAAGTAAACAGTGCCAGAAGGAAAAACAAAACACTGCTTACCTTTTCCTATCAATCCATTCGAGTCAAAACATAGGCTAAAACCAACACCGAAATGATATACTTTGAAAAAAAGTGAATGGCAAGTGAACGAAAATCACCCAGATTACAAGATGAATCAAACCATAGCTTTATATAGATAATAGTGGCACGTTCAAGAGCTTCAAACCAGAATCTAGAAGTAGAGTTCAAAATCCTCTAGGATGGCGGCTATGCCATAAAGTACACAACTCGAATTTTTTTAAAATTGTAGAAGAATCCAGAGACGCACTCATAAGGGTAAAAAGCACCATGAAAACCTCCATTCGATCTCAAAAAACCAAAAATAGTGGCCACCTCAAATATGTTTCATAAATAGTTCGAAAAAGAGTAAATAACTGAAAAACGGAAAGTCTTCGACCTCACAGAGCAACGGGGAGGCTAAAAATGCAAAGAAACGAGCCTCAGATGATCAAAATTCAGGCCACGGGAAAACATGTCAGGGCTTATCCCTTTCCAATACGAGAAGAAAAATGAAATGATAGAATTCGAAGTTCAAAGTGCAAAGATCTTTTATCTCACCTAACCACACAAAGTTATCGATCCACGGATAAGATCTCAAAGTGCAAAGATCAAAGTTTCAGATTGCAACCCAGCTCAACTACCATGATCAGCATAAAGTAAATGACCAACAATTTAAATACAGTAAGTACATATCACTGATTTAGAATCGATCACCAAATTCAATGCCAACACTTGAGTTAGAATCAACTGCTCAGATCACGAAGTATAGGGATCAAAGGTCAACATTGAATACCTAACTCGACTATAGTTAGATATGAGTAACTTAAAAAAATAAGGGTCACACCCTCGTCGAGGGGACATAATTATTTTGAAAGTAATTAATATCAACTATAGTCTATGTAGTTGAAATCAATGGGGCCGACCACATAAGAAGAGAGTTGCTTATAAAATCAATTATATATGTTATCAAATGTGCCATGATGAATAATCAAAATGGGTCGATATTATTACAACCAGTAATATATACCTTAGACGATAGTAGAATGAATGATTATTGAATCAAAAGTATACACCAAGGTGAAAGACATGACCCTTCATCAGTGGAAATAATGATTTATATGCTAAGGTCAATATTTTTCATACCTTCCCCTTAACAAACATACTTTATTCTTGCCAAAGGAACCTTGTACAAAAGGAATAAGAACATTACTTCTAGCATCTGTACATGAGTAACTGGTGCCCACAGTGGGAATGAGTAATTTTTCCAAGTATGTGCATATCATGATGAGATAAAGAGAAGAAAGATAATGCATGCAGAGGTTCAAGATCAAAGCAAATATGGAGGCCTAATTACCTTACTTTTCACAAAATAAGAATATCATTTTAGTGGACATGCTTCACAAGTGGTCCCCACACTGGAGTTGGATAATTTTGCTAAGTATTGGATATTAATGGCATTATTTTAGCATAGTATGTAATTTTTGTATGTTATCCCTAAAATTCAGAACAAAGATAAAGCCAAATTTATCATTACAAGAGGATAATGCATGCACATGTGTCATATCATGCACATGAAGATAAAGAACATGCACTTGCATTGGAGAAGACTTTTAGACTAAGCAAGAGGTATTATTAGATAAAATTATTCACCTAAATTTATTCATTGTATAAAAAATAGAGCAGTCAACTACACTTTGCCTAAAGTGTAATTTTTTAACTAATGTTATTAATCTCTCATTGTAAAGTGCATGGTTATTTTTATTCGTTTACTTATTCATGATAAAGGCTAAAATTAACATGCATGGATAGGTATAGAGTGAAACCTATTTTTACGAGGGGTTAGGTGAAGTAGTTTTGCTATATTTTGTGTGCATTAACAAGGCCATAGGAAGACTTTTTAGATGTATGAATGTTGAAGCATATTGTTTCCTGATTTTTTTTCGAATGAGAATAAATTATTGCCCAAGAGAGGGATGAGTATGGCCATAACGGTGGATGAAATTTTTATTGATGAGGTTAAATAAACCAATGTAAAAAGTGAAGTCCCCCAATGTCAAGTGAGTATTTTTGGATAAGTAAAAGGTGAATTGATGTGAAAGAGATTATAGCACAGTGGAAAAATTATATGAGTATGAGATAATAGATGTCAAATGAATTCAAATGGGATTGTCTTGGATTTGGATTGGTTATATGGTTTGGGACAACAAGGGTGTTTGGAAAGATAAATAGTCTTCTTAGGAAACCCATGCATGAAGGACAACAAGGGTACCTTTACATGAAGGATCCATGCTAAGGGATGATGTGGATGGAGGATTCTTAGGAAACCCAATGGATGGGACATGAGTTGGATTGGTCGTGGATGGAAGAGGATGTTCCCTCTGAATGATAAAATCATATTTCTCAATAAGGTCATAGATAATGATCTGAAATTCCTTGCAATGCTCAATGTCATGACCCAGGGTATGTTGATAAGTGCATATGAGGTTGGGATTGAACTGTGAGGGTTTCCTACTATGAGGATCAAAAGTTCTGATGGAGGAAAGAATGATGAGAGATTTTTTGATTAAGTGTTGAAAGATGTATGCATAAGACCTCACTAAATATCAATACAAAGATAACACTTGTGGGTTTTAATAGGATGCCTAGGCTTATCTGCAAATGTAGATTGGATAGGTAAAATATTTGTATTTAAATATGATTCAACTTTGGGAGGAGAGTTAGGTTGTTTGGATTGGGATTTACTATTACGAGATGTCTTAGAAGAAGGGGTTATCCCTAAAATAGAGGAGGGCGTGTATGAGATGGATTTTACAATGTTGGATCACTAAGAATAGGTAAGGTCTAATTTATTACGAGGGTGCATGGAAGACTTTCGGGTATGCTTACCAAGAGTCATATATTTGAATCGAGATGATTTACCCTTTCCAGGGATGACTATAATTTTAACCATTCGATATGGAGATGTAGTTGTAGGTTTGGGATTAGTTTATGTAGGAATAATTAATTCTGTAGAAGGAGAATGAATCCCCCTTGTTTTCATCTTAGATTAAGGTTCCTATTTCATAAATGTTACAAGGAGTATCATCGAGATGTTTACAAATCGATAGGATGTTATTGGTGTGTTAGTGGATAAAAATAAAGATATAGGAATTGATGTTTGAGAGTGAGTGGGAGAAAAAGATTGGGATGGAATGGATGATGCGGTCATACTTAAAGATGTAGGGACATGCATAGAGAAAGGTGTTAGGATAGTTGTAAGTGGGGTTGTAGAAGTACATGTTGTAGAAATGAGTGTTGTTGGGATTCATGAGGAAATGAGTGATGTAGATGTAATAGGTGTGTTTGATGAAGGACTAGGCATGAGAGATTCGGATACAATGACACTAGGTATGATTGAGATGGTTGTATACAGTGGTGGTGTGGATGTAGTACGTGGTATGTTTGATGTAGATGTGAGTAAGGGGTTAAATAGGATGGGCTAGGGCATGATAGATGTGGATGAAATAGGGGGTATAGTCAAATTTGATGTCAATGTAGCAAGGGTATGAGTAGGCATAGGTATATTACAAGTGTTAAAAGTTGATAAAGGTGTGATAGTTGTGGATGTGATAGGTTCTGAATAAGGGGTGGGAATAATTTCCAAGGTAAGAGCACATGTGGTCATTTATGAGATGAGATCTTGATTAATGGTGTTAATGGTGTGAGAATTTGGTATTTGAGATGTACAAGGGATTGGTGGAGAGATAGGTATACTTGTGATATTTATGAATGGAATTGATATAGTGATAGGTGTGTTTGATGTAAACGTGGGTAAGGGGTTAAATAGAAATGGTTTGGGGCATGATAGATGTTGATGAAGAGGTAGGTATGGCCAAGTCTAATGTGCATTTGGTAAAGGTAGGAAACGATTTAGATATAGAGGTAGATAATGAAGAAGTTTCAGAATTTATGACTAAGGTAGGGGTAGACGATGAGATAGATGAAATAGAAGAGGATGTGGGTGTTTGATTTAAAATATTTATTACATAGGCACTGAATGTGTAAGATGTGGAAGATGGAAGTGGATTCATCGATAGTGGATTAGGAAAGGATTGTATGAAGACATTGAGGGGCTGGCTAATGGACGAGGCAGAATTTACTACTTCGAGTTTTCCCTCATTTAGAATTTATCAAACATGATCTTTAACATAATGACACTTTTTGATTTCATGACCTACAACACGATGAGATTTGTAATAATTACCCCCATAATAACAAGTAGGTTTGGGATGTAAGTTATCAATAGGTCGGATGGGAGGGAACTGAATCAGGTGAGATGAAATCAACTTATAAAATATTGAACTATAGGATTCCCCAAAGGGGGTATAATTAGAAGATGGTATAAAGGTTTTGTATAAAGGCTGGGTATATGAAGTGGAGGGTTGTGGTGACACTACATGAGAAGAAGACGGATAAGGATGTAAATAAGCTTTGTGGTATGTTAAATTTAAATGGATTATTTGATAATAGGGAGTGTAATTGAGTGGTGAAGAATGGATTGATTGGGGGATTGTGTGATGTTGGAGTGTAGAAACATGATAGGATGATTTTTTTTGGATAGAAGGACTTGATTATTGAGGAACATGAGATGTGTGAATGTTGATGGATTGGTATAGTTGGATGGGCATTCTAGCAGTAAAACCGGATGAATCAGGGGTGATGTTGTTATGAAATGGTGAATGTCGAATAGTATCCATCAATTTAGTCGGTTGATAAGATTGAGATACCGTGGGAGATCTAAGAAATAAGAATTCATAAATGGGACTAGAAGGAGGCCCAAGAGTTTCTAAAGGAGCAATATATGGAGGTGTAATTAGTCTAGAAAGGTTGGATGGATGAGAGATACGATGATTGGTTTGAAGATAGGGATGATTTTGGATGACATCGTCCTAAGGAGGGGAGGCCATGTAGACAAGGGGTTGCGAAACTAAAGATGTGGTCTCAAGTTTATAACCTTGTTGCAAAGGATGATTAGAGGAGGGGAATTCATTGGATGGAGTGGATTCTTGTGTTATCTTGACTTGAGGAAGGGTAACAATAGACATGAAATAGGTGAATATTGTTTTATGTAACTTGTTAATAAATAAATAAAGCAACACATTTCTAATTAAAATGATTAATTACAAAATGTGAGAAAGAAAAAGGTAGGTCGATAATGAAGGTACCTTAGGGAAAAAATCTAATGGCTTGTTTCAGGTAGTTATGACTTCGGTGATTTCGAGCAGCTTCCTATTAGGTGGTGAAATCATAACCAGTCAACCAAGAAGGAAGATGATTTGATGTGTTGATTAATGTGTGATTTTTAGGTTGCATGTGAGGTTTGTGAGATGCAACAAGTTAAACCATTACTTAAGTGATGTGAGCATGCAAGATGCAAAAAAAAGGTTATTTAAAAAAAAAAAAACAAATCAAACTGTGATATTTTGATGAGGACATACATAGGAAAAAGGAGTTAAGATGCAAAAAAGAGAAAATAGGGGGAAAATGAGGAATACCTTAATATAGATTTTCTTGTTTGTCAGAACTTTAAGGGAAGAGCGATCTAAGCACCAAAACCAAGCACAAACAACAAAAAAGTGAAGCCTTGTGCTGCAGTAGTAGTAGAAGATGGAAGAAACGTAGAAAATAGAAAGAAATACAAAAGGATCACCTAAAGAGTGGTCCCAAAAAGTGTGCCAAGAATGTTTTCAAAATTTATTCATTCGTACTTAAATTAATAAGCTAGATACTAAGAGAAATTTAAACAACTTGGAATATGGAGGTTTTATGGTACGTTAAATGTGTGACATGGATGAGTGGGTGTAAGATGATGATAGATTATCACTGCTACAAGATGATGTACTACGAATAAGAATCAATAACAAGAAAACTTATTAGTTGATATTTGCGGGGGCTACTGACAAAACCAGCTTGAAGAAGTGCTAACTTCCTCGGCGGATTTCAACCCTCGTGTTTCAATAAAAGATGATAAAATCAATAATAATAAAATAGATAAAATGCAAAACTAAGGCACATAGAAATTGAGAATTCAGAAATGTAAGGAACATACAAATCTGATATAAATAATTGTAAATGAAACTTATACCTGACTGGGTCGATGGCAACCCAGACTGTACAGAGATAGGTCGATGGTTACCTCGAGGTATGGATAGGATCAACAAAATAAATATTTAAATCTGTGGAGATATGGATCCAAGATGGATGCTGCAAAGACCTGGGAATGTCGCAAGTGACTTTCAGAAAGCTACATAATGTATAAAATACCAAGAAATTAAAAGAACAAGGGATTATTAGGGATTAGTTGGTGAGTAGGACCCGAGTCGATGGCAACCAAATATTAGTGATGCCGACTGGTGTGTAGATATGTGAGTTTTGATGCATAGAGAACTAAGATTATGGATTCAGAAAGATGTATCAGAAACATAATACATGTAGAGGTTGGAAAAGGCTCTAGAAATGGAAAACAAGGTGACAGGATGCCGAGTTGTCAATGACTCGAGCTAGGTGATGGCGATTGTAGCTGGGTAGGAAAAGGTTAAATGTAAATGAGAGGAATGGATGATCTGCAATTAAAGAGAAGGATGGTAATGGAGTTCTGAATTTTGTTGATGAAGGTATGGTTATTCAAAAGGTTAGATGTAAAAAAACAAGAATAAAATGATAATAGCTAAATAAGATAATAAAAAATTATGATAATCTGATGAAGGATGATCGCAAGTGGTACAAGAGAAGATCAAATGAGATCCAAAAGGTTTTTTGCTGTTGCAAGGATGAATAGGTACCAGAGGAAGTTCATAGCTCACAATAAAGCACGAGTAGTTGCATGCATCTCTCCATGTTTGAAAGGAAGACCACAATTTTATAGGGTTGACCGCGACTAGGTTGGGTCTCTGCCGACCATGGGGAAAGTTTCCCATATGGGGTGGATTTTATGATTTTTTCGGTATTTTTTGTTTTTGGTGAATGGGAAAAGATGCTTTAAATAATGTTAGCGGGAATAGGTTTTTTAGTGATGAGTCATTGGTAGTTAGAAGATAGGAACATATAGAAAAAGAATAGGCATTTATATTTAGGATAAAAGCATCTTAAATAACAAGTCCATTTGGCAAAGGTAGGATATGGATGTTAATTAATTAATTAATGTGAATTAATAAAGATTAATAAGAATTAGATAATAAGAGGGAATTTTATTAAATTAAAATGGGGGATGGATTAAATTAACGGGGCCTAGGTAAAGATCAAGGTGAAATACACGCACACAGGAAGACAAGGGTATATAAACCGAATTTAGGTGTCTACAGTTACACATTTTCTCTACGAATAATACACATGAGAGTGCAAAGACAAAATAAAGAGTTTGTTGATAATGGGAAGCTTGGGTGATCTTATACCGACCTTTAGGTGACTATATTTGAGAATGTGTATAAGAAAACCATTTTTAATATTTCCACTAGGTTGAGAAGATCAAATATTAAAATTCTATGATATTTCCTTTGGAACAACATCCATAATTTGTTGGAAATTTTCTTCGTCACAATTGTAAAAATTGAAACTAATATTAGCTTCTATGCATAAAATTCTTTTTTATTATCTTCTACTATAGAAATCATGAATTATCTAAATCCCTCATCTTAAAATCTTGATATTATGTACCCATGGCACATCTACTAAGGGATATTCTTAAAAATTTATAACCAAAATCCACCACACCATGTGACAATTGATTGAAAGACCATATCTGAACTCACCACTATTTCATTGTAGCCAAGGTTTTATTTTTTCTAATCCCATAAAATTCTTGTGGTAATTATTGAGACCACTAGTTTCACTAGGGATTTGATGACTAGATGCGTTTAAATCGTCTAACATGCCACTTCTTCTGCGCTTACATATTACCTTGCTATATGGAATTAAACAAAACAATTGTTTAGTTTTAATGATGACCAATTTTAGTTACCATTGTGAGTGGCTACAAAATGTATCAGGTTAGTCAGTTTCAAGGGATGTTTGGGAAAATACATAGGTAATAAACAACTTAGAATGCAGTTCTAAGATGCCCATTCCTCACATTGGAGGACATTCTAGTTGCAATCTTCATTAAGATCATACATCAACGACGAAATACTACTGCAAAGTCACGGAAAAGTTGGGAAAGACATCATACATAGAAATTTGCATGCTAGAAAAACAAGGGTAAACTTGAAGAATCGAAATTATCAAGTGCAAGGAAGCAAGTTGTTGTTGCAGGAGAGAAACAGTCATTCATTCATTAATTTTTAGTCTCAATTAAAGGGAAAAGGTACAAGCAAGTTGTTGTTAATTCCTTATGATTATATACATTCGTGTTAAGTATTTAGTTTTAGATGTTTATTTTAGTTATGCAACTGAAAAGAAATGTATAGGAAACAACAAACAACTCGTTGTATAGAATAACTACTTATATTTATAAAGAAATTGTACAAGTTCCCCACACAAGCCATGAGATATAACTTAAAATAAATAATGTAGATAAATACGAAACTGAAAATTTAAAGAAGAAAGGGGACCTGTTATTTCCTTGTAGATGAGACCCCTTTCTTAGAGGATGCTACTACAAGTTTTTTCTAGTTTCATACTACTTCTTCAGTACCTAAAACAGAGAGAAGAGATTCTTATTAGAGCTCATGTATACCCGTAAATTTGTTATATTTCTAGATTCTAATATATATGCATTCTAGAAGCAAGTTACAAAATTTAAAGAATATAATAGGCATTAGAATGAAGTTGAAAAATACAAACATTCAGGAAGGATTGTAGGCTTCTTTATACATTCTATAGCTATAGATGTACATAAAAATTGATTTTCAGAAGAATAGGTTCTAGAAAGTACTTAGAAAACTAAAACAGTACAATACAAATTGTATATGGTATGCCATGAAACGACAAATACATTTTTTGATTGGAAGACCTTACAGAACTAAGGTTTTAATCAAGGTTCAAGAGAAAAATATATATTTCCCAAAGAAAGCATCAAGTTTCAAGCAAGTGTTCATTTTAGAATGAAAAGATGCATACATAGAGTTATAGGTTTCCATTAAGTTCTTAAGAATAGAGAGTGAAAGTTTTTAGATCTAGAATGCATTTCAGACTGCACATGAATAAGATAAGGATCGGATCCAAAGATAGAAATCTTCTATTTTACCAAGTAGAGATTTTCAGAAATTGATACATCTTCATAATGTGTTCGGGTAAATATGTTTCAAGATGTCTAATAGTTGCACAATACAAGGATGAAAATATTGCATCCGTACCCATCAACTGGAATAATAAAAAGTACATAGAATTTTTACAGATTCCTTAACTATTGGTTTCTAATACTTTTGCAACAGAAGATGTGAAAGTTTCTCATTGATTTTACAAAATAGAGATTTGCAAAAGTAGTCATAAGGAAGGTACATATTTTTAGTTATGAAATTACAAGTTTATTTATCAAAGCTTCAGACAAATGTGCTTCAAGTATGGATTACATGGTGTCTAAAACAAGTGTAAAATTTTCATCAAATTTCAGAGCATAGTTCTAACAATATGAATACCAGGCATTTCAATATATATTTTGTATAGAATGAGGACATGTTTACAACCATGGAACATGAATCACAACCATGCGTTTGTAAAAAGGGGATGGTTTTCGGAATAAGTTGTGGAGTTTCAGAGTTCAAAACTAGAAGGAAACCATCCCCTTTTTGCAAAGATACATTTTTAAAAAAGAATGTTTATAGAATGCATTTTCAGATCTAAAATAATTTCTTATGAAATCATGCATGAATGTAAAGCTACAACTATGTATTACAAATTTGGTTTTATTTCTGTAAAACTCCTCGAGCTTTATAACACTCATCAGGTAAATTAGTCAATGCGTGCTTACCTTAGAATTTGGAATACTGTGAGTTGTGAGAGACCATATCAAGCCCTCCCAACACATAGTGGCCAAGCTGAGTTGGTTAATAAGAAAAATGAGATGGACAGTATGGGCGAGCCATGCAACAAAAGAGATGATCTCTAATGTTCAAAACGCACGAAACCACACGTCAAACCCTCACAAAAAGCCCACCAAAAACATAGAACACCAAGCTGTTAGGAAAAAGTTCAAACACGAGTTGGGAGAATAGAGCAACCGAGCCACTGAACAATGAATGCAACGAGTCGAGCTCAAATCATCAAACCAATCCATGACTGAGCGCACAAAAACATAATTCATCTCGAATCCAAGGTCACAGGTGGCCGAGTTGTTTCAACACAAGCCTTAGTTGTAGAGCTGATTAGAGATACCATAGCGATCTAAAGGGATAACCGATTTGCAAAATAGACACAAGAGAGCACGACGAGCTAACACAAAGCAAAACCTTCAATTAAACGTTCTAGGTGGCTCGAACCGATCTAAGTGAATACACGTCGATATGCTCCAATGATGAGCTGAGTTAAAACGTATAGCTTGAATCAGACAATTGTGAGCCATTAACAAATAAAATAACAATCTTAGCAATGGCAGGAGAGTTGAGAGTAAACACATCAACCTATTATTAAAATAACTCGTGCCCATGGCCAAGACAATGAGAAACCACTAGCCTGAACCATTAGGAAAACAAAAAGAACCCTGAACGAGGATGCGGAGCTCACAGAAAACCCTTAGCTTGTGCTAAAAAACAAAACTACGGAGGCCATGGAAGAGATGCGGGTCATACATAACATAATGAGCTCGAAACAATGGCGAGCTGGTAACAATGGTAGTAAGGTAGGTACAGATCTTGAGCTAAGGAAACCATGGCTCGAAACCAGAGAAACCCCATGAGATTACAGAGCAAAGGTAGCAAAAAGGGCTTCAAAGCGGAAAACATAGAGCCCAGTTAATAAAACATGGCACATGATTGAAAGCGTAGCTTATAAAAAATCATTGCAAAGAACCCAACTAGTAAAGCCATTCAAATTTGGCAGAGTTCCTCTCCATCAAAATGTGCCTCCAAACCAGAACGACAAATGATCAAAATGGAAAATGAAAATGTGTTAGGATTTCAACCCTAACCAAAAGGTTGACCAGCCCCCCCCCCTACTCTGGTAATCCTAACAACATTTAATTTTTCTTACCTTTGCAATTCACCACGTATATTGGGGAATATTTTGAAGATTTAATTATTTTCATGGGGCGTTATAATTATGACATTACCCTAAATACAAACAAGAAATTATTACGTCATGTACTTATGCATGTCAAGACCAAGGAGAGACCCTTGATCAAGTTACGTTAATTTTTGCAAAACAATAAAAAATTACCTTAACTCTTTCAAATATGTGAATATGCCCAAGTTAACAAAAGAAAAAATAGACCAAGAAAGCCCATCGATTACCTTGAAAACCTTATGCACAATAATAAAAGATTTATTATTATTATTTTGCATTTTTCCACAAGGACTTTTAATTATGCATGGAAGTGTTTATTTTTACTAGTGTGGGGGTTGTCTCCAATCAACTATTTTAAGTCAAACTGATGTAGAAGTGTTATTTTTGGAGAGTGAGTTGAGTCAATTCTTCGTTACTTTTTTGTTATATGTATCCTTGTTTTTAAACTAAGAAAAAGGGGGCTTCTTTTTGTTGTCATGCTTAGGCTATGCAGAATTATGTACTATAGCACCTTGTTGAAGCAATAAAAGACTGGTATTCCTCCAATTGTAACTTTGTCAAGTGCGTTACAATGAGTTCATGGTATGTTTAAGTGAATGCTCTCTTTCCTTTGCGTGCTCGTGATTTTCAAAAATATTCATTAAGAAGTTTTGTAATCTTATCAAATCACTTTAGCTGTATGTTAATTCCTTTTGTGAAGTGTAAACTCCCATCAATTAACAGGTGAGATCATTGTTCTTAGTTCTTTAGAAGCCAATTAAGTGTGTTTTGTGTTGTCATAGGTATCGAAAACATTCATGTGTCACCGATTTTACATTCTTTCGTTAAATTTGTGTTTATTTCTCTACCTTAATCCCTATAAGAGGATTAGTTTAGGCATTCATCTAGGGAACCAAGACACTCTGGAGGTTCTCCTTAACCTGACCCACCAACACCTCAGAGACGTTTCCATTATATTAACTGAAGAGAAGATTTAATTGAATTTCTTCATCCACGGTGCACTTCAAAGTGATAATAGTTAATGTTGGCATACTTGGTGAGACAACTGAACTCATATTTCTTGCAGGTGTTCCATAACGTCGTAGTTTATAATTTTTTATGATTCCATGTTTGATGTATGCTGCGTAAAATTCTATCCTTTAAAAGCATATTTTCAAATCATATTTGGTCACTTAGTTTCTCTGAACAACAGACTTTCCGATGCAGTAGACATTTTTTTTCTATTTTTCTATCTTTTATGAGGTCATGCAATAATGATTCCACAAATTTAGTATTTGTACCATTCAAATAGACCTCCCTTTTACCAATATCCTCCTGGAAATCAATAATCCTTATAACAATGAATATGTCCATGATCCAAACCTTATAAATCATCCTGGTTATGCTTATAATCATTGTGTTATTCAGGAATAGCAATATGTAGGTTATGGAAGAAATTATACACAGGAAGAAGAATTTTAAGGTTGTTATTAGATATTGGAGCAGATGTGGCAAGCTTCCAATGAGAAACTACAAATCTTGCAAGCTAAAAAAATTAGTTTAGATCTACATCTGTGTCAATGGGGAGGTGATATACCTGTTGCTTTAGTCCGCAACAAAGGCTTTAGGTAATAAGTGAATCTTTCCCTGAAATGGTTTATTATATTACATATTTGCAAGCATTAGAGGATAATGATCATAAGGTTGAGGAACCCTTTCAATGGGATATTCCCCCTTACCCTCCCAGTCAAAATATAATGCCCATTCTTTGTCAACCATCTCATACTAGTTTTCAAATTTTGAGCTTAATCAATGTTGATATTACCACCCCCTATCCTCCAAATTAATATTTTTCACTCTTCCCCTTTGTTCAAACATTGTGAAACCAAAGGTTGTTGGAAGGTCCTAGAAAATATGGGAAAGGCATCATACATAAGAAAATACATGCTATAACTGTAAGGGTAAGGTTGCAGATTTGAAATTATCAACTATAAGGAAGCAAGTTGCAGTTACAAGAGAGGATCACTCATTCATGCATTTAGTTTTTGTTTCAATTCATTGGAAAAGGTAAAATCAAATTGTTGTTAATTCCTTATGATTATATGCAGTTGTGTTAGTTATTGTGTTTCAGATGATCATTTTAGTTATACATTTGAAAAGAAATAAAGAAGAAGAACCAACAAACTCATTGCATTGAAAAAATGCATATATTCATAACAAAGTTGTATAGTTTTCCCACACAATCCGTGGGATATAACTAAAAGAAAATAAAGTAGGTTAATGTGAAAATGAAAATTTAAAGAAGAAAGGGGACCCATCATTTCAAGTTAGGTGAGACCCTCATCCTTGCAGGTTGTTGTCCAGGTTTGATCTAGCTTCAAACTTCTACTCCTGTTCCTGAAAGAGAGAGAACATATTTTGATTTGATCTCCTGGATTCGAATAATTTTGTTATATTTCAAGCTTCTAACATATATGAATTCTAGAAGCAAGTTGAAGAAATGAAAGAATATTGTCATAAGCATCATAATGCAATTTCAGAATACAACATTTTAGGAAGAAATACATGCTTTCTCATACATTATATATCCATAAATGTATAGAAAAATAGATTTTCAAAATAACATGTACTAGAAAGTGCTCTAAAAATTGAATAAGGAAAGTACAAACTCTGCAAAGTATGTAATCAAGTGACAAATACATTTTTAGATTGCAATAATTTGCAAAATTCAGGTTTCTATCAACATTCAACAGAAAAATATAGGTTTTCCAAGCAATGCATCATGTTTCAAGTAATCGTTTGTTTTAGAATCATAAGCTTCATACACAAAGTTATAGGTTACCATCAAGTTCTTAAGCAACAGAGCAATATTTTCCAGATCTAGAATGTATTTTAAAGTGCACAAGAATAAGATAAGGATCACATCCAGAAAGGAAAATATTGTATTTTACAGAGGGAAGTACAAATTATCATAAATGGATACATATTCATCGTTTAGGGAAATATGTCTCAAGATGTCTTGTAGTTGCACAACACGAGGATGAAATTATCGTAGACATACACATCAAATGGTATGATGAAAAGTACGTAAATAAATTTTATAGCTACCTAAAAGAATGGTTTGTCATACTTTTTCAACAAAAGATGTGAAATTTAATCATTCATTTTACAATCTACAGATTTACAAAAGTAGTCATACGGAAGGTAAATATTTTTAGTTATGAAATTACAAGGTTTATTTTTCAATGCTTCAGAAAAATGTGCTTCAAGTATGGATTCTAATGTGTTTAAAATAAATGTCAGAACTTCATCAAACTTAAAAGAAGACTTCCTGCCATATAAATACCTCGAATTTAAAAATGTATTTTGCACCGAATGAGGACAATTTTGCAGCCATGAAACATGAATCACATCCGTGCGTTTTCTAGAAATAGGTTTTCAAATAAATTATCATATAATTGTTAGTGTAGTTATATTGTTACAAACTATATTCCATATTTTTTGTATTTTTTTACAACCTCCCTATTTTCCCGGACCTTCCACCTTATTATGGTTGTGTCCATCTTGTATAAAATCTTCGCATCAATCAAATGAAATGCATTGAAAAACTTTGCTTCTCTCCAACAATCTGGTATGATAGCGTTATGTAGTCCTCTGCCGTCTTGAAAAGAAAGCTCGTTTGGAGAGGGAGAAAACCGCTACGTGGATAACAACCTGGGAATTTGTTTTATTTTCCAGCATGGACATGGGAAGAACATCTAGTTTTTTGGTGTACAAAGAAGTCAATCAATTCTAAAAACTATTTCGTCTAAGACGTGGCTGCTACATTTTTTACCTGCATGGACGTTTCGATAAGAAACAATATCTCTTGCATTATTTTGATTCCTCTTTCTTGAACATGGCATTATTTTTATTTTTTTGAGGTGTTTCAGGATGGCTTGATGATTGGATAGAGCTAGGACGTTTGGGAGAAGACAAATCAGAGCGTTGTATTTGATTCAAAAAAAAATCTTTGACAGCTAACATAACGCCCATCAAAACGACGTTCTAGGAACACACTAGCACCTAATACTTACCCCAAAATTACGACTAATTTTTTTATTTGTTACAAGATTAAGGATACATGTAAAATATTTTACACAGGGTTAATCCCCTAGGGTACAACAACTAACTTACACCATTAAACTCAATCCTACGGTGTAAGAACCAGTTCTAGTTAGAAGGTTAACATTTTTTCTAATTTATCATTAAGGTGCATTAACCAAATACTCACTAGGAAGCTAACAAGGATTAATTTACGTAATTAAATGTTTTCTTCTCCTTAATGTTAATTTCTAATGAGGTTAACCTCTAACACAATTAATATAAAATTATCATCTTAACGACTTAAAGTCTTTTCTAATACTAACTAAAGCTTGATAAGGACGAACAAATGTTTAACACTCTAGGGAATAAAATGGCCTCATTCCCAAATTCCACATACCCTTAAGGTTTTAAAGGAAACATTCATAAAATCCATTTTCACCTAACAAAGGTAGGGTTGATCCTCCACCCTTAGATCAAATCAATTTCAACCACAAGATCTTAAGGTTCCCATCTAGCCCTAAATTTCCTTATGAGTTTTTATTAAAGCCTTTCCTTTGTTCATTCCCCCTTATTTGGTCTATTTTCCTTTGTGAACAATGCAGGTTGGAGAGTAGAAGGCCATGGGAGAAAGGAGGAAGAAATCATGGAGGACTCTACAAGGACCAAGCTTACAAGGTTTAGGTTGTAGGTTTACTTTTGTTAACATTCTCATTCAAGGATTGGGAGAGACCTGTTTCCCCAATCTGGTTTTATTACAAACCATTTGTATTTGGGTTTTCAAATTTTGGGGTAAATCCTACCCCATTGTTATAAATGAAAAGGAATAGATTTACATCCACCATTTGTATGTTTTATTATTCAAATCCATGGGATTACTCATTGTTTTGCTTACTGGTAGTTAATACAATAATTTTACATCTTATAAATTAGTAAAAACTAGTTAATGTTTTCACACAAGCGCAGATCTGTGGAGTTCTATTGCAAGTGATAGAACCACCACCCAGAGCAAACCGGTGGTCCTAGGACTGCCACCCTGTTTGAGTGACAAACCACGGTCTGCCACCCTACTGAGCAGCAATTACGGGACCTTCGCTTTGCACAGGGTGGTCGTCCTGTTTCTGAAAAATAGAACCTTAAATACAAGGTTTTCTCAAAAACTAAAAGTTAATAAAAGGTACTAAATTACATTTTAAGCTTAATTTTGAACATATAGAGTTTCCAATTTTGTGATTTCATTCCTATTGTTCTCTTCTTAGTTAAAATTTATTCATTTAGGCATTTTCCATTGCAAAAATAGTAATATAACTACAAGGTTTTTTCTATCTTGTTCAACTAAATTTTCTTCATTATTAAGAGTTAAAAGAAATTTACATCTACTTCTAACATTATTATCACCATTTCTAAATAGAAAATACTTTCAATTTCTTGTCTCTTCCATTCAATACAAATTATAGATTCAAAAATACTACAATAACTTTCTTTTTCTATTGAAAATGGCTCAAATAATTGAACACCAAGAATTACTTTTCTCACAATACAACCAAGATTTCAAATAAAAGGATTATTCTCTTTTCTATTTCTCAAACATTCTCCACAATACAAAATATTTCTTCTTTTTCTTATCTAATAATACAATGCCACTATGAAATTAACTTTCCTCTTCTTTTTTTTAACATATAATTTAAACTAAACTCTTACATAAGATTTTCATTTTGATTCTTTCACTTTTCCTATTACATTCTAATGAGAAGTAAATTTATTTCTTTACAATCCTACAATGAACTATTGCAAATATTAATGTGACTTGCATTTCAACATTTCCTTTAAATCATGAACAAATTTACAATCTTCCACTTTGAGTTGGAAGCCGAAAAGGTTTCTCTCAAGAAGGGACTTCGTCAAGGACTCCAACAAACTTCCATGCTCCTCAACACCAACAAGAAATCTCCAACATGATTTATTTCATTCACAACAAAATGAGGGGAGAGGTAACACTCTTCACCCAACCCTAGATATCCAATGAAGAGAAGAAGCCATCCTCTTCATTGGCCCCCGAGCCCCAACCACATCACAATGGGAGATGATTTCAACATGTGGCAACAACAAGCTTCCACACACAAACAATAGATTCACAACGATTTCATCCACATTCAAACACATCAACAACAAAAGAAGAAGAATAACCAAACAACAATATAACAAGGCCTAACAAGAAAGCCAAAGGAGAAAGACCTATGGGGAGGCCACTTATGCCTCCCAATGGGAATGGGTGCCCACATTAAATCCTGTAATACATATCTCAAATCCCCTACAAACTCGTATGTCTCCCTCAAGTACCCCTTATACCTCCCATATAGTCTTATGCCTCCCCTAATCTCTTATGTCTCTCACATAACAAGAAACAAGAAGAAATGTGTACATTCCTCTTACAAGGTGGGGCACCCAACCCAGACTCCCTCCAACATGAAAGTAAACTCTTATGCTTCCATACATTAAATCTCCCCATTGTCTCCTCATACTCCAAACTTTAGCAATCTACCCATAGCCAACAAGCATTCAAAAGGAAAACAACACTCAGCACAAACATATAAACACAAAATAAAAACATAATATAAGCAAAGGTAAAGCTACTAATTCTCCATACTAGAGCTTATTCCAAGAGTGAAAATCCAAGCTCCTCAAAATCAAGCAAGCACCCACAAGCTCCAAAAATCAACAAGCACTCCCAAAAATCCTCTAACTCTTCAACAATTCAAGAGTCCAAAATTATCAAGTAACCCCGAAACAAGCAAAAGAGCAACAATAAATAGAAAAGGGAGGGAGAGGGATGAGGTGGCTCCATGTAGGATGCCACTACAGTCATCCTCAACTCCACCTTAGAAGTCAAAATTCAACCCAAATGCACCATAAATTGGTGGGTGAGAGGAATGACAAGAAACTTACACACACAATCTAAGCCCACACCCCCAAAGGACAAAATTAAATATTTGAAAGAAAGTGCAATAAACATTTGACCTTTTTATCTTCCCAAAACACCTGATGGGGTGTAATTTTTACCCCCCAACCCATAAGTAGGGTTGGTATATCAATTTGAGAGGTGTGAGACAAGTTTAACTTGTTCCACAAGCCTTCAAAATTTGTCCTTAAGGTCAACTTCCAGTTTCCCATGAAGAGTAGAGTGTACAACACTCAAGATCTCAAGCATTCAATACACAACACAAAATTCAAGAGAAAATCAAGTCTAATAAATTATCTTTTGGTAATAAATTTTATTAAGTAATCAATAGATTAATTTAACTCTAATTAAGACACTTAGACCTATTAAGATAAAGGGGACAAACACGCACTAACATCTAAATAAATAAAATAATTAAATCATATCACTAAAAGAACCACATACAAACATCAATAAGGAAACTAAAATAAAGGACAACACATGACCCCCTTGGTCAAAATTCTCCCCTAACCAAAATAATTCAAATACACACAATTACATGTTGCAATGGTGACCCTCGTTGAATTCATCTAGAATTCCAATGTGGTTGGTCTTAAATCCCCCCGATGTTTGTTGTGAATAAATTTATACCTACAAAACACAGAATACCTCCTTCATCCTCATGGCCGCATTAAAACATTCATGCCAAAATATGCAATATTAATATAAAATCATCTATAGACAAATTAATATCATCTAGGCAATTACGAAGCATTTACAAATTTCTGGCAACATTTCTATCCAATGTTTCCTCCATGTGAAAATGATCACAACATTAATTCAATTATCAAATCCTACTCATGGTGAGGAAATTATATCGCATGTTAGAAATATATATAAATAACCATGTCCACAACATATCAACATCAATATAAAATGTCTCTAATAATCCACATGCATCATATATGAATTGAAATAAACAGTAGTCCAGTATCTCTAACATCTAGTATCATGCTAAATGAAAAGGCTACAACAGTGTCAATAAGTGTAGTCGATAGTATCAAAATCAAAGCAAAAGGTGTCGAAGGGAAGTGGGCACTACAACTATGTGGTTGTAACTTGTGTGACATTAGAATCAATTTTTTTTGTTTTGTTTGGTCACGACCTGTCTTCAACCAAAAAAAGTATCTTCTATGTCCAGGTCTAGGTACAGGGGTAGGACTAACTCTTCTATTTTTTTATGAGCATTCATTATTGGAATCAAAGGGGATGGAACGGGACTTGAACCTGGGCATAACGTAGTGCATAACATAGACTTTAATCTTCCAAGTGCCCACCATCTCTAACTTCTCTTAGAAGTGCCAATTGGACTGGATAAATAAGTATAAATAAAGAATTTCTCAGGTGAGTAAATCATTATATTTTTCTATTTATGATTTGGTGCAATCTTGATTTAATTAGTACCTGGTCATATGTTATCCTTTTCAATGTAAAGAATCATCGCTAGCGTGAAGAAGCCTCGAATGAACTAGAGTTTTTACTGAATACTTTTCCATGAATCTTCGTCATATGTCAAGCGTGAGAGAAAGCGTAGGGACAATTGAAAGCCCTCATGGAGACTCATAAGCCATCAAACACCGTCAAGACACTCAAGAAAGTTCTGGGTTTTATTTTACTTTTCTTAACAAGGTTCACAACACTAGAAACCTTGTATTTGACAAATTGGTTCGAAAAGGACTCCCATAATATTTCATGTACGATGTCAGCTACTAAGGAAAGAGAGTTCAAGAAGAGATTAAAGCCAGCTAGGAAGCAGACTGCGATGATGAGAAAGAACACCCAAAGAAGTGTCGCCATCTATCAGCATATGAGTACTAAGCACATCTCAGAGGCCGATTCTCTCAATAGTGAATGAAGGCTTGTAATAATTCTTTGAAATTAATAAAAGTTTCTTTATATTTTATTATAATGTTGACTTTGAATTTGCTTCTGTATGATGCACAATTACTCAAAGGTTCAAATTATGCAACGTAGAAAAAAAACATGTTCACCATCCTTTAGTATGATGGATTATGGAGCATCATCATAAGGTTAGTGATAGTTCCTACTAACCCTGATGATCTCATAAAATATGAGATACGTAGTTCCACAGCACTAATGCTAATTATGTTGAATATCACCAATGATGTGTAACCACATGTTTGGGATGTAGAGAAACTAAAGGAATCTTGGAATAAGCTAGTAACCATCTTTGAGGTGAAGAATAAGACTAAGATCCTCCATCTTCAGAAAAAATTGCATGCCTTATCTATGGGGTCAGATGAGAAAGTTAAGGACTTCTTAGGTCGGGTAGCTAAGCTATGAATGAATTTATTAGCACTTGGTGAGACAGAAGAATAAAAAATTCTTATTCTAATCATCATGAGGGAAATCCATTCTTAGTTTAGATTATTCTTTATGACATTGAATGTCTCTAAACAGAAAGTTACAATCAAATAACTCATGAACTTACTGTAACAAGAAGTCATCAATTCAGTCCAAGATGAGGTGTAACAAAAATCCATTTTCTTGAAGCCACAGTGTGGCTAGAATCTTCGAAAGGGTCTTGCGGAGAAGCAATCATAGACACATCAGCATCAACAACAAAAAACTTAAAAGTTAAATAAATGGTGTCATATTTGTAGAACCGACACTCATGAAACTAACAATTACTGGTACAATGGCATGAAACAAGGGTCTTCGAGTCAAGAAAGAATATCTGGGCATGATGATTTTAAAAAATTAAAAATACTTCCCCATAGAAGAAAGTAGAAGGGACATCTAATAGCTCAACAAGATGATGAATCTAATGAGGAGAGGCTATTAGGATCCAATTGTAGTAAGAACCTTGTGCTAGTCTCCCAAACCTCTTAGCCCACACAGAAGGTCTGGTTGATTTACTCGAGTGCTAATAAACATATGTCAGGAGACAAGAAGCTATTTGATATGCTGATAGAACAACCCACTAGAGATCTGGTCAGAATAGTAGATGACAAAGGGTAAGTTGCAAAAGGAATAGACCAAGTAACTATTCTACTTGGATCAAGAAAATGTACATTTACAAAGGTATTATACGTTCCTTGATTAACTACCAACCTCTTGTCAGTCAGTCAGCTCCTCAATCATCATATAAAGGTAAAATTACTTGTTCAAAATTGAATCAAATCATGTTTGATCTCAAGACAAGGTACGATTATTGCTAAAGCTTTTCTAAAATATAAATGTTTTTCATTAGATATTGTTTCATCATCTGCAGTAGCTCTATCTTCTTGTATAGTAGAATCTACTATTGTTTGACATTACAGATATGGTTACTTCTCTATTAGATCTTTGCAGTAGTTGATTTCAAAGGAAATGGTACATGGACTTCCCAATTTGTCTAGTTCCTTGCCTATTTTCCCTATATTTTTTGCAGGAAAATAACACAGGGATCTGTTTGAGGTCAGCACCTTCCATGCCAAGAAGCATCAGGAGGTAGTTCATACAATATGAACGAAGCATTTCCTGCTTCCTTTTTAGGATACCACTAGTTCCAATTATTTTTGGATGACTCCTTTCAAAATATGTAGGTTTTTTTCTTGAATAAGAATAGTGAATCCCTTCATAATTTAAAGATCTTCTATCAGCTTGTTATAAAAGAGATTTCACATCTTATTCTTCTACTTTGATTAGATCGTGGGGGTGAATTCACATCAAATAAATTCATGGAATTCCTTAACCAACAAGGCATTAAGAAAAACCTGACTTATCCCTACATGCCCCAAGAGAATGGCATTGTTGACCGACGTAATCACACAGTGATGGAGATGGCTCACTACATGCTATCAATAAAAAAATAGAGGAACAATATTGGGATGAGGCGGTATAGAGAGATGTGTATCTTCTCAATAGGGCATCAAAAAAAATTCTACAAGATAAAATGCTAGAAGAGGTATGGAGTGGTAAAAATCTATCAATTTATCATTTACGAGTGTTTGGTTGCACAACATATATGCATGTCCCATCTCAAAATAGAAATAGGATTGACTCAAAGACACTCCATTGTATCCTATTAGGCTATAGCACTACCTCAAAGGATTACCATCTCATGGATCCTGAGATGAAGAAAATCTATGAAATCTAAGACATGGTTTGTGGCAAGTTATCCTTTGAATCAGTCATGTAGAAATAAGAACTATCACCAACCACCTCTGAATGACATGTCTATGAGTCATAAGATGAGTAAGAGGAGACTACTCACAGAAAAAATGAGTTGTAAGGGTAGCTATATGTTGACCTTGGATATTTGGAGAATGTTACTACACATCCACCCTCACGTCAATAGAAAACTTCTACACAATAGTAGCTGATTTATCATCCAAAGTCTAGTAAAAAAGTACCATCGAATATTCTCATTTGTAATCACTTCCAAATAATTCATCCGGAGTCAAAAAAAGGAGTTACACAAGAAAGGAGGTAAAATTTTCACTCACGAGTATATTGATTATTAGATTTGAGCCTGAAAAATGTTCATGAAGAACTTAGTTAACCTCAATGGAAGAAAGCCATTGATGCCAAATATGAATCACTCATGAAGAATCAAACGTGGGAACTTGTCGATATACCTACTGGAAAGGAACCCATAGGATGTAAATGGGTTTTTAAGAGAAAATATAAAGTAGAAGGATCCATCAAAAAATATAAAGCACGACTTGTATCAAAGGGATATCCTTAGAAAGAGGGCATTGACTATGAATAAACCTTTACCCACTACAAAGATAAAGACCATCAGGGTAGTTTGTGCACTAGCAGCATAGAAAGGATGGAGAATTCAATAGATGGATGTCAAGAGTGCTTTCCTTAATGGTGATATGAAAGAAGAAGTGTACATGACCGAACTTGAAGGATTTATTGATGAAAATCATCGTAATAAGGTATGACGTCTCATTAAATCACTGTATGGACTGAAACAATCACTTAGGGCATGATACATCAACATAAATGATCACCTTTTGGAGCATGGTTTCACTTATAGCCCTTTAGATTCCAATTTGTAAACAAACAATGTAGGAAAAGAAATTGTCATTATTGTTTTGCATGTGGATGATCTTTTGATCATTGGTAGTTGAGAAGAACAAGTTGACATTATGAAGAATGTGTTATCTAATTTTTCCCCTCAAGAAAAATTGATCAAACATGACCTTGCATAGGATAAAAATGGAGAGGTTGGCTCAGTCGTGCAAGCTCACATTTGATCCCAAAATCAAGTTATGGGTGGGCTTGAAAATGGAGAAGCAAGGTTAGAAAATGGGGCCAAACAATGTTAAAGGAGATTAGAGCTCAAGAGGAAGAAAATGGAGAAATGGTCGAAGTTTTTGAACTTCACATACGATTCAACTCGAAGCAAAGCAACAAACTTGCGAAAGGCACCATGTGTCATCTCAGTGCAATTCCAAAAATTGAAAGGGAAAGAAAACATAGCCAGTGGAAGCCTCCATGTGCCTCATCAGTGCAACATAAAAAGGTATGACAAAAGTAGGGTCCCCAAATGAGCGCAGGCTCACCACGTGGTGGGATTCCAAGAAAGGTAGAACTGGTCGTTGAAAAGTTGAAGTAAAACAACAGAGCCAGCAGAAGCCTCCATGTGCCTCATTAGCGTAACTTCAAAAGATACGACAAAAGTGGGGTCCCCAAATGAGCGTAAGCTTGCCACATGGTCATATTCTAAGAAAGGTAGAACCGACCATTGAAAATTCGAAGAAAAGCAACAAAGCTAGCGGAATCCTCCACGTGTCTCATCAACACAACTTCAAAGGTAAAATCAAACGGGCAGTCCCCAAATGAGTGCAAGCTCACCACCTGGTCAGAGTCTGAGAATGGAAGAACTGGTTGTTGAAAATTCGAAGCAAAGCAATAGAGCCAGCGGAATATTCCACATGTATCATCAACAAAAATTCAAATTTAAAATCCAAAGGGTTGTCCCCAAATGAGCATAGGTCATCCACATGTCTAGAGTCCAACATAGTTGCTCCCAAATAGGCAGAAAAGGAAAAACACAATAGAAATGAGAGGAACAAAGCAACATGTTCGCGAAAGGTGCCACGTGTCATATTAACGCACTTTCAAAAGGTAGAACACAAAGAGAGCAGAGCATGCTGACAGATGATGCCAATTGTCTAACCATCACAACTTCATGAGTGAAAGGAGGGGCTAAAATATTTACAATGTGTGGGGATTCCATGTGGATATTGTATGGATAGACTCGAAACCCAAAGTAGTTTTGAAAATATTGGCATTATGGAAATTCAATGTAGGATGAATCATGAAGCCCACTAAGAATTTTAAATGCTCAATGCTTTTAAAAGATTATGAGAGACCGTATTAAATTCCCTACCACGACCTTTAAATGGCCATAAATTTTGTTTAGGATCTCAGATTTTCACAAGAAAAGATCTTTTGTAAAACTTATAGCCTCCTCTATGTAACTACGACTGGATATATTTAAATTAGTGAGCCTATGTTGGTTGAAATTAATAAATACAATCTTCCATTTTTTAGGCTATCACGCTTTTCATCTACCATCATAATGAGTTATTTCTAGCCCAACAAGGAACATTAATGGAGGCATGGGTTCTATAGTAAAACTCATCATTGTTCAAGTGAATTAAATGCTCTTTTGGTGTGGTTGAAGCATGATTCGATTTCTTCCCTGCTTTCTCTCTTATTCTTCCTATATATTGTAAGGAGGGGCATTATTTCTAAAGTTTGGGAATTTTTTCTTTACATCCTCCCTTATTCTCTGTTCTTCACGTGAATTTTTGGAGTTTCAAACCTCCCATTTATATTGTAATACAAATCTTGCCTCTTGCCCATTATAGTGTATTGTATCAGCTCTAGAGCAATAATGCATGTCTGTGGATGATTTCAAACCCTCTTTATTTTCATTGCACCTCTATGATCTGTCATTATAATCTTAGTCATCTGTGCATGGTGGTTGTATGCATTTTTATGGTTTATGTTTATTTGCAAAGCATGTGTTTAACTTTCCTTTGGTGCATTGCCTTTGTTAGTTTAGGTTTATTTTCTTGCATCTTTCTCAACCCTATCTCCTTGGAAAGTTAGAGTAGATTTTAGAGTAGACCCTCTGCAAATTGTATGCATGCACCTAAACAAAGGAATAGGAACCGGCCTTCATCTAGAGATCTCTCTCGATTCGCAAAGTCCCACACTTTGAGAAATGCTCCATGTTATCCAATCACACTAAGAGTTTCAACCCATCGAGTTGTAGACATTCAGGGGTGTTTTGGTTCTGGATCAATGGTTTGGTATGCTTGGTGGGATAGAGATGTCATTCCACAAGATTTGAAGGCATTTTCAAGAAGACTTAGACTTAGAAATTGCAAGTTCTCCAATTTCAGACTTTTCACCTATGAGACTGAATTCCAAAATAAAGTTTTAGTGGCTTAACTTGTTCAAATAAAGTCCAAATTTCACCATTTGATAGATCATGGGATAATATTCAAAAGGGTCCTTCAATATTTTCATTTTTAATTTTCTCGAGTTCGGTGTGTAACTTGAAAAAATCCATCCTTCAAATGATCTTTTCCAAACACATCAGATGACTCCAAAGGGATAGAATTCAATGGTGTAGTAGCACAGGTTTCCCAAGTACATGAGAATAATTTGAGCCAGGTCTGATAGTCGAGAAGAGGGACTATTTTTCTACTTGTAATTATCACGAGGTAGAGGAAGGAAAGGAAAAAGAGCACAACAATAATCGTCTCCACCTAACAGGACCTTATCAACACCTCCACCTAGTAGGCCTTTCGTCTAATTGACTAAATTTCTTCAACCAATTAGGATGGCATAGCCCAATCCCTATGTCAAATTCATAGGTAGTAGCCCACTTTCCCTAAATATTAAAAATTAGGTCCCAATTGTGGCATTGAATAACATCCCATATTTCACTGGAGAGAACGAGACAACTCCGATTGACCACATCCAAGACATTGCTAATGTCTGTGTAATTCATGAAATCAATTAAATGGATATTGTGGTCAAGTTGTTAGCTTCATATTTTAAGGGTAAAGCTTTGCAATGCATTAGAATTCTAACTGCGGGATCCATCTAGACTTGGGACCAGTTGTGCATAGCCCTCCATAATCAATTTGGGGAAAAGGGAGATAGTCTATGTTTATTGGAAAAATTGACAACAATCAAGAGAGCTCCTAATGAACAGTCAATTGATTTTAATTTCAAGTTCTAGAGGACATGGGACAGGATCCCATTGGTCGTGAGACCAATGGTTGAAGGTGCTTTTGTATACTTTTTTAAAGCTTTAAATTCTTATATTGCCATGATGATCCAATCAATGGGAGTTATAACATTACCTACGTCCTATAGCATTATTATTATAGCTAAAAACTATTTGATTCAAGCTGGTAAGCTTGCGCCAAGGCCACCAATGCATCTCTATCCAAATATGCGAGCTCCTACAACTAGTAAAGCACAAGAATTGAATCCATTTCCAGCCCCTAGAAACCAAAGAAATAGCAAAGCTTATACTTCTTCAAGCACTTCAAAATAATTGTAGGAGGTTAAGAAATAGCTACAAAACCTAGGAAATGAGCTATTAACTATCAAGAGATAACAAGTTCAGAGTTCTAGACCGCATCAACCTCAAAGTCAATATCAATCTAGGCCCCCATATCAACAAAATACACCACCATCTCAGGATGCAAATCAAAATCAAGGACAACCTCAAGTTTCTAGTCCATTCTAACCATATGATCCAAATGCAGTTTTAGCATCAAGAGCCTTGGTTCTGACACAAAATAACATAGCACAAGAGTATGACTGGTGTTACCCATGCAATCTTCCTCATAATCAATTAACGTGTTTTAATGGCGCCCTGAATCAGGTCATTATGGTGCAGACCATTGGTGTGTCCCAAGAACCAAGTCATGAGGGAAATCAGCAGCAAGAAATTCAACAAGACACACCTCCAAATGAGACCACACTTGTCAATTTGCAGGTTCAAGATTTCTGTGGTATAAATCAAACACCTTTTCAGGGTGTAGTTGCTAACACACATTCAAAGAATAGGAACATAAAGGAGGGAAAACCATCTAAACAAGTTTTTTCTTAGCCCATTCCTACACAACAAGGAGTTAGTAGATAAAATGTAGCCTCGAATGTGTAAAATCAGCCTAAAGCACCCATTGCAGAAGCACATGTGCCTATTCAAGCACCAGAAAAGGTTGCACTAAATAAGGGGCAATAGAATTATACTACATACCCCTTCAACATTATTGATCAGATGAAGAAAACACATTGGAACATTTCCACGTGGGAGTCAGTGGCAATCCTAGGACAACGAGATTTGTTGCAAGTTGCAATGGCCAATTGGTCTATCTTGAATGGATCAAACCAAGGTCAAGAGAAAGTTCTCACTTATGTAGTGCAACAGGGTGGTGGTCAACCATGCAAAAATTTGAAGCCTCCACCATTCTACGTGTCATTTATTTTTGGGGACCACTTGGTTAATAATTTCATGATTGATTCAGGTACAAGTAGCTCAGTGATGCTGAAGCAAATAGCAGATCAATTGGGTTTAAAGTATGAGCCAGCGATGAAAGGAATAGTGCAACTAGATAAGACAATAGTAGGAATGATTGGGGTCATCAAAGGTTTAAGCATAACACTACATGCTTGTCCAAATGTCACAGTCTTACAAGATGTGTCTATAATTGACCTCCCACCACTCTTTGCACTGTGTTTGTTAAGAGATTTCACAGTGAAAATTGGTGGATATATATCAGTAGATTGGTAACACATGCTATTAAAAATAAGGTATGGGGCCAAGGCAACCATCAGGTCAGAACCAATTGTAATATTTCACATTGAGCCTCATGTGCCACATCCTATCAATACCAATTGCTTAGACTTCGATCAGGAGGAGTGTTCAATTGATCTAGAAGAAGATACCAAATTCGGATGCATTCTAGAATTTAATCTTGATGAATGGGCGAACAAAAGGAATGCATTTGATCCATACAAGGAGATAGAAGAAGTTGAGTTAGGATTTTATTGTTTGTATTAAGAGAATAACCCTCTCCTTAGCATCACCAAGCCAGACCGCAAGGATGAAAATGAATTATGGAAACTATATTTCAATGGTTCAAGAAGCAAAAAAGGTTCTAGAGGAGGTTTAATGTTAGTTTCAACACAAAACATTAAGTATTATTCAGCTTTTCATTCCAAGTTTTTCTATTCAAACAACGTAGCTGAATATGCGGCCCTGATTCATGGAATTCATTAGGACAGGAAAAGAGGCATAAAGAATTCACAAATATTCACGGATAGTGAGCTAAATGTTAACCAAATTAGGATACAACACACTGTAAAGAATGACCTACTCAAGAGCTACAAAAATAGGGTATGGGACCTAATTGAGTATTTCAAAGCTTTCAATATTGTATCCATACAAAGGAAAAAAAATGAAGTTGCGGATAATGTTGTACCATTTGGAGCAACTTTTTATTTGGTGGATATCATTAAAAGAGACAAAACACAGCCACATATCCATGTGGTAGTAAGGCCAGTAGTCCCAGACAATAACACAAGATGGTAGGTGTTTGAGAACAATCAACATATCATTAATTTATTGCAAGAAGAGGCTAAATTCTCAACTAGGAATCAAGATAAATTGGAGTAGCATTACGGGGATCAATTTTTGTAGCTTCAAACAAACAAGATTCCCAAGGGTTTAGTAACATTAGAGTCTATACTCAATCCTAATGACAAGTTTTGTAAGGAGAAATCCAAAATACAAGTCAAAGGAGAGGATTCAAAGCCAGTTTTGATTTGAGAGAGAAGAACACTTCAAATTAAAAAAGTGGCCACTAAACAACAAAGATATGAGTTCACACAACTTTGCCAAGAGTTTCCAGACGTCTTCACTTGGAGTTATGAAGACCTGCGAGGATTTAATACGAAGCTGAAAAAACATACCATAGAACTAGATCAAGATCCTAATCCCATCAGATAGAAGCAAAGAACAATCAACCGACACATTGAGCCTCTAATGAAGAAAGAGCTAAAAAATATTATAGAGGAAATCATTATATTTCTAATCAAGCATTGAAGCTGGGTTACAAAATTGGTACCAGTCAGGAAGAAGAATGGGGAAATCATGTTGTGCGTGGAATTTTGAGATCTGAATAGGGCATATCTCAAAGATCATTACCCACTCCCTTCAATGGAACAAATTTTACAAGTGGTATCTAGCTCAAAAATATTTTCTCTCCTAGATGGATACTCAGGGTATAATCAAATAATGTTGAAAGAAGATGATTGGTTCAAAATGGCTTTCACAACCAAGTGGGGCACCTATTCCTACAAGCAAATGCCATTTGGATTGTCAAATGTCGGGAAAACTTTCCAAATGAAAATGGATATGGCATTTAAGGGGTTGATAAATTAAATAGTACTCGTATATCTTGATGATATCACTGTGTTCTCCAAAAATGCAATAAATCACCTTTTTCATCTAAGACAGGTATTTCAAAGATGTAGGAAATTTGGGGTATCATTAAATCCCCAAAAATGCATATTCGGGGTTCATGAAGGTAAGCTCATAGGCCAAATTGTGTCAAAGGAAATATTGATGATCAAACCAAAAATATTTGAAGCAATTCAAGCATTTCCCTTTCCAGACCATAAGAAGGCTCTTCAGAACTTTCTATGAAGGATCAATTTCGTCTGCAGGTTTGTGCCAAATTTTGCTGCTCTTGTGAAGCCAATAATGATGATGTTGAAGAAGAACATAGAATTTAGGTGGAAAACTGAAAACAAAGTGAGTTTTGAAGCAATAAAAGAGGCTATATCCCAATGTCCAACTCTAATTAATCCATACTTCTCTAAGGACTTCATGATCTATGCCTTTGGTAGTGGGGACACAATTTTTGCAATCCTAGTGCAACAAAACAAAGAGGGATCTAAGAAACCAGTTGCCTTCTTCATCCAAAGTTTAAAGGACTACGAAGTGAGATAATCCTTCATCGAAAATCATGTCCTTGTAGTGATCAAGATCTTGAAGAAGTTAAAACACCTAGTTTAAAATAACAAAATCGAATTGCTAGTCTCCCATGCGAGAGTCAAGGACTTCCTTTTGAATAAAGATCTAAATGAGAAACATGCAAGATGGATCACTCTTGTCATGGAATATGAAATTGATATTAAAGTCACTAAGCTGGTTCGTGGAAAGTGGTTGTGTGAATAGTTGGCATCAAGTCAATAGGTTGAAGTAGGTGATTAAAATGAAGTTGTTTTGGTAGTACAAGATTGTTAAGAACAAGCAAATGATAATGTTTCTATTCCTTGTTTGACTCAAAACATGATACACTTCCTAAAAATAAGCCTATGTCCTCCAGAAATGATCAAAGAAATGAGGAGATACTTCAGATTGCAAGTCATTCCATTTGTGTTTGTTTATGGTGTTTTGTTAAAAAGGGACATCAATGGTGTTCTAATTAGATGCGTTGGAACAAATCAAATTGAGAAATTTTTACAAGAGGTTCATGATGGAGAAGCCGAAGGTCATTTTGATCTGTGAGTAATAACTCTCAAGATAATGAAGGTGGGTTATTATTGGCCCATAGTGTTTAGTGAATGTTACACATGGATAAAAAGGTGCAAAAAATGTGTGTTCTTCACAGGTATAGAAAAGTTAGTAGCACTTCCATTGCACTCAATTTCAGCTGGCCAACCATTCATGCAATGGGGATTTGACTTCATTGGGGTCATCAATCCAAACTCAAGCCAAGGGCACAAGTGAATTCTCATAACAACAGACTATTTCACCAGGTGGACTGAGGCGGTAGCACTCAAGGAGGCCAACGAGTCTAGCATACTAGACTTCTATGAAGGGATAGTGAATAGGTTTTGAGTACTAGAAACTATCATATCAGACATTACATTAACATTCTTAGGTTTCAAGATCACAAAATTGGCTGTCAATAATGGAACCTACTTGAGCACCTCTTCAAACTATGACCCGCATGATAATGGGAAGGTACAGTCCACAACTCATAATTTTCTAAGGATCATCAGAAGGAGTCTAGATGAAAATCAAAGGACATGGCATACCAAGCTCAAATAAGCATTATGGGCTGACAGGATCACACCAAAGAGGTCAATAGGTAATTTCCCTTACAAGTTAGTTTATGGGAAAGAGGCAGTGTTCCCTTTATCATTTGAGCTACCTACATTGGAGCTCATGAAGCAATTGGAGTTTTATGAGTTCGAACCAATGGATGCTAGGTATACAGAACTGATGGAATCAAAAGAAACTAGAGAAATTTGAGTTCAAATGATGGAGAAGGCTCATACCTTAGTCAAAGATGGTCTGACAAGAAAGCAAGAGCAAGGACCTTCCAGGAAGGGGACTTATTTTTGAAATGGGATGTAGATTGGGAAAAACCTAGCAGACATTCATAGTTTGATGCCATTTGGTGTGGCCCCTACATGGTCATAGGATGTAAAATTAGTAATGCCTTCCAATTTTCTACATTGTAGGGAGAAGAGTTTCCAATTCCAGTTAATGGTAGCTACCTTAAACATTGTTATTAAAAAGGAAAAGTTTCACCCTTGTAAATATTGGCCTAGGATTTTAATTCCTCTAAGTGCATATGCACATTGTCTTGTTGTAGTGATTCTTCAAGGTTGTATCATTGTGCATTCAGTGTGCCTCCAAGTGAATGTGTGCCTAGTGTCCATTTCTAGAAACAAGTGAATGCTACAGGTTAAGACAATATTCTACTCTCAGAAATCTCACCTTTAAGATTTTCTTATGAAAATTGAGAGTAAAAGAAGTGAAGCAGATTAATGGCCAACAGGCTGCAAGTAGTCACGCTCAAGGTTTCAGGAATAGGATCATCACCAGGATATCATTCATGACTCTATGCCCAATGGATACTTCAAAGTAACTGATCTTTTCACTTATCATGCAGGTGATCCCATGAGCCACCAAATTGTTATCCAATTTTGCCCCTCACGCAAAATTGATCAAACAAGAGCTTGCACAAGAGAAAAATGGAGAGGTTGGTTCAATTGTGCGAGTTCACATTCAATCCCAAAATCAAGTTGTGGGTAGGCTCAAAAATGGAGAAGCAAGTTCAGCAAATGGTGCCAAAAATGTTAAAGGTGATCAATGCTCAAGAGGAATAAAAATGAGAAAGGCTCGAATTTTTCAGATGTCACATATAATTTAACTCGAAGATAAAAAACAAACTCACGAAAGGTGCCACGTGTCAGCTCGATGCAATTCCAAAAAGTGAAAGGGAAGAAAATAGAGCCAATGTAAGCCTCCATGTGCCTCATCAGTGCAACTTCAAAAGGTATGAGAAAAGTGGGGTCCCCAAACTAGCGTAGGCTTGCCATGTGGTCAAATTTTGAGAAAGGAAAAACCATCCATGTTGAAAATTTGAAGCAAAGCAACAGAGCCAGCGAAATCCTCCAAGTGTACCTCATTAACACAATTTTAAAAGGTATGACAAAAGTGGGTTCCCCAAACAAGTGCAAGCTCTCTACGTGGTCAGAGTATGAGAAAGGCAAGACCATGGCCATTGAAAATTCAAAGCAAAGAAATAGAGCCAGTAGGGAATTCCTCCACATGTCTCATCAACGTGCAACTTCAAAGGTAAAATCCAAAGGGTAGTCCACAAACGAGTGCAGGCCCTCCATGTGTCTAGGGTCTAACATAGTTTCTCCCAAATAGGTGGAAAACACAGAACACAATAGAAGCAAGAGGAATGAAGCAACATTTTTGTGGAAGGTGCCATATGTCAGCTTAGTGCACTTTCAAAAGGCAGAACACAAAGAGAGCAGAGTAGGCTTGTGGATGATACCAAGTTTCTAACCATCATAACTTCAAGAGTGAAAGGAGGGGGTAAAATCTTAAGAATTCATGGCGCTTCCACATGGATCTTGCACAGATAGAATCCAAACCGAAAGTAGTTTGGAAAATATTGGTGGTAGGTCAATTCAATGCAGAATGAATCATGAAGCCCACTAATAATTTTAAATGCTCAGATCTTTTAAAAAGATTGTGAGAGCCCACATTAAACGCCAAAGCCTGATCTTCAGATGACCATAAATTTTTGTTGGGATCTTGGATTTGCATAAGAAAAGACCTTTTGGAAAACTTACAGTCTCCTCTACATAACTACGACTTGATATCTTTAAATTAGTGACCTAAGTTGATTGAAATTAATAAATACAATCTGCCATTTTTGAGGTTGTCACGCTTCTCATCTACCATCATAATGAGGTATTTCTTTCCCAATAAGGAACATTAACGAAGGCATGGGTGCTGGAGTAAAACCCATCATTGTTGCAAGTGAATTCAATGCTCTTTTTGGGTGGTTGAAGCATGATTCCAATTCTTCCCTCCTTTCTCTCTCATTCTTCCTATATATTATAAGGAGGGGTATTTTTGTAAAGGTTGGGAATTTTTGCTTTGCATCCTCCCTTCTTATCTGTTCTACAGGTGAATTTGTGGAGTTTTAAACCTCCCATTTAGATTGCAATACAAATCTTGCCTCTTGGCCATTGTAGTGTACAGTATCAACTCTAGAGCAATAATGCATGTCTTTAGATGATTTCCAACCTTCTCTATGTTCATTTCACCTCTCTGATCTCTCATTACAATCTTGGTTACATGTGCATGGTGGTTGTATGAATTTTTATGGTTTGTGTTTATTTGCAAATCATGTGTTCCACATTCCTTTGGTGCATCACTTTTGTTAATTTAGCTTTATTTTCTTGCGTCTTTCTTAACCATGTCTCCTTGGCAATTTAGAGTAGATTTTAGAGTAGACACTCTACAAATTGTATGTGTGCACCTCAACAAAGAAATATGAACCAGCCTTCATCCGGAGAGCTCTCTCGATATGCAAAGTCCCACACCTTAAGAGATGCTCCATGTTATGCAATCACACTAAGCGTTTCAACCCATCGAGTTGCAGAAATTCAGGGGTGTTCTGATTCTATACCAATAGAATAATCTCAAAAGAACCTTTGACATGACTAATTTTGGGCTACTCCATTACTTTCTTTGCTTAGAGATATGGCAAAAGAAGCATCACATTATTGTCTCCTAGATAAAATATGCCAAGACACACCTGGAAACGTATAGAATGACCAACTGTAAACCTATATTCACTCCCATGGAAAAAGGTTTACAACTTTCACAATTTAAGGACTCACCTTAAATAGATGCTTCTTTCTACATGCAACTTGTTGGAGGGCTCATCTAGCTGACATATATTAGACCAGACTTATGCTATGTTGTCAGCTATCTTTCTAGGTTCATGCATGAGCCAAATAAATGTCACTCAACTACAGCAAAGCATGTTTTGAGATATGTATGAGGTACAGTTCATTATGGTCTATAATAAAAAAAGAATGATCAATTGTTCTTTTAGGGGTATGTCGGCTCAGACCACGCCAGATCTGTTGATGATAGGAAGTCATCTACAGGATATATTTTTTTATCTCGGATCTAAACCTATCTCATGGATAAGTAAGAAGCAGAATGGTGTTTCTATATCATCCAAAAAGGTATAATATCATGCCACACAAGGTGTTGTGTGTGAATCAATATTGTTACGTCCCATTTTGGATGACATGGGCATTCCTGAGGAGTAGTCACCTATTCTCTATTTTGACAATTAGAGTGTGTTGAAACTTGTCCAGAATCTAATTTTACATCAACGAACAAATAACATAGAGATCGATTGTCACTTCATTTAGGAGCATGTCTTAAACCACCACATTGAGCTCAAGTACCATCGTACAAAAGCACAAGTAGCTAATATACTCAGCACATCTCTTGGAAGGGTGAAATTTGAGCTGTTTAGGGGGTACATTTTTTAAAAATAATGTAATAAAGATGGAATGTTAGCATAGTTATATTGTTACAAACTATATTCCATATTTTTGCTATTTGTTTACAACCTCCCTATTTTCCCAGACCTTCCACCTGATTATGGTTGCGTCCATCTTGTAAAAATTCTTCCCATCACTCAATGAAATGCATTGCAGACCTTTGCTTCTCTCCAACAATAATATGCCTTTAATAATATGTTGCAAGCATTTTAAGTGTTCAAAACTATAAGCCAACCATCCCATGTTTGTAGAGATAAATTTTCATAAAATAAATTTTATAGAATGCAATTTTAGATCTAAAAGAGTTTCTTATGAAACCTTGCATAAATAAAAAATATACAGTTGTGTATTACAAATCTTGGTGCATTTTTGGAAAAAGTCTCAACCTTTCTAACACACATCAAGAAAAATATTCAATGCATTCTTACCTCCCAATGTGGTATAGAGTGAGCTGTGAGAAACCATGTCGAGCCCTCCCAATGCAAGGTGGCTAAACTAAGTCGGTTAATTACAAAATAGAGGTTTAGAAAGCATGGGAAAGCCATGAAACAAAAGAGTTGAGCTTGAATGGTAAAAACACATGAGACCACACATCGATCCATTTCACAATGCCTGCCAAAAAAAAAGAATACTAAGATGCTAGGAAAGAATCAAAACGCGAGCTGGAAGAATAGACAACCCGAGCCACTAAACAATGCAACGAGTCAAGCTCAAATCATCAATCTGAGCCATAGCTGAGCCCACAAATTCATAACTCATCTCAAATCCAAGGTCATAGGTGGCCGAGTTGTTTCAATCTAAGGCCGAGTTGCGGAGATGCTTAGAGATATTATAGGGAGATAAATGGCTCACCGAGTTGCAAAATATACACAAGAGATCATGGAAAGATAACACAAAGAAAACACTCCAATGAAACGGGTTGAGTTACTCGAGCCGATCTAAGTGAATACATGCTGAGATGCTCAAATGATGAGCTAAGTTAAAACATAGAGATCGAATCAGACATTGGCGACCCGTTAACAACTAAACGACTGAGCTTAGCAATGGGAGGCTAGTTTAGACTAAACACATCTTCCTAGTTTTAAATCAACTCGTGCTCATGGCCAAGACATTTAGAAACTACGAGCCTGAACCTTATAACTTAAAAAACTGAAACCTGAACGAAGATGCACATTTCGGTGCAAACCCTGAGGTCGAGCTAAAAACAAAAAATACCAGATCTTGAAAATAGACTCTATGGCATCAACAATAGAGACGAGGGCCAAATAAAGCATAATCATATTCGAAACAATGGTGAGGTTGTAACAATGGTTGCAAAGTAGGTAGAGATCTCAAGTAAAGGAATCCATGGCTCGAAACAAGAGAAAACCCTCTAGATTATTGAGCTCAAACAACAAAAATGGTGTCCATATTGAAAATGTAGATCCCAGGTAGAAATACACGGCCCATCAGTGACAGAAGAGCTCAGAAAAATAAATTTGCAAAGAAACCAGTGAGTTAAGCCTTCAAAAATGGAAAACACAGAGAAAAAAACAAAAGATCAAAGAATAAAAAATGACGGCCATTGAATTTTGGCAGAGTTCCTTCCCCTCAAAACCCATCTCCACAGAAGAACGAAAAATGAAAAATGTAGTTGTGTTATGGTTTCAATCCTAACCACAAGGTTGACCAAGGGGCCCCCTTACCATGGTTAGCCTAACTACAATTTGTTTTTCTTGCCTTTGCCAATTCACAAGTAAATTGGGGAATATTTTGATGCTTTTTATGACATTAGCCAAAATAAAAACAAGAAATTGTTACGCCAAGAACTTATGCATGCAAAGACTAGCAGATGCCCCAAATCAAGTTACCTAAATATTTGCAAAAGAATCCAAAATTAAGTTAACCATCTCAAATAGCAGAATTTAACCAAGTAAGCAAAAGACAAAAACAAACTATGAAATCCCATCAATTACCTTACAAACCTCATGCACAAGGATAATATCTTTATTATTATTATTATTAATTTTTTTCAAAATGGAGTTGAATTGTGCATGGAAGTGTTTATTTTTACTAACATTGGATTTGTCTTCAATTAGCTATTTTCAGTGAAACTCATGTAGAAGTTCTATTTTTAGAGAGTGAGTTGAGTTAATTCCTCTTTTCTCTTTTTCTATATGTATCCTTTAATTTTAAGCAAGAAAAGGGGGAATTATCTTTTTTCATGCTTAGGCTATGTATAATTTGTACTACAGCATATTGTTGAAGCAATCAATGACTGATTTTCCTCCATTTGCATTTTTGTGGAATGTGTTACATCGAGTTTGTTGGTAATAAATTTGGTCTCGCCTTGTTTGTCCTTGAAATTCTTTAATTTACGGGCTCTATCATCTTTTCTATCTCCTTGTATTAATGCATGCAAACTTTGTCCTCCATTTGGTTTCCATGATCAGCCCCTTATTTTGGTCGAGGATCACTTTAAGTCCAAAATTTGTTTTCCTTTCCTCTGTCAATGTGAACGAATTTGTAACTTGGGCATAAAATCAGGTTTTTTCCCTTCCTTCCATTTTTCCAGTCACGTTTTGTTTTCCCTGTCAATTTTTGTCCCAATATCTATGGAAACATGATCAGATGCAGCTTGGAGGATCACATTTGGGCCTTATACCATTTCCAAACTCTCTTTCCTTGAAAAATGATTCATTTCTGGGCGCAAATGGTTATTTTCCTACACTTTACGGTTTCACGGGTGTATTGTTCCCGGGCAAATTTACATCTCAGCATATGTCGAAATGTGGCCGTTTCTAGTTGGATGCAGCTTAAAGGGGCACTTTGAAACTCTAAGGCCCACTTCAACTAAAAAATTGTCCATGCAGAGGGTCAGCACTCATATGAAAATTCACCTTTTGGTTTAACCTTAGAGTTATGCCAGGGAGACACGTGGAGGTTTCCGTTACCTTGCCTAGACTTAGAAATATTTTCATGTTGCCAGTGCAGCTTTGTTGGACCATGGAAACATGGAGAGCCGATGCTCATTTGAGGCTCTGCCTCAGGGTCCCACCTTAGCAGTCATGCTAATGGGACACGTGGTGAGCTTGCACTTTTTAGTGGTCTCCACTTTTTGGGACCATCTCAAAGTTGCGTTGGGGAGACACATGGAGGCTTCCCCTAGCTCTGCTCTATACTTGAACATTTCAAAGAAATTTTTCTAAGGCTTGGGACACGTGGAGGGACCATGCCTGTTTGGGGACCTACCCCTAAATTTTATTTTGAAGAAGTGTCGGGAGGACACGTGGAAGCTTCCGTTCACTCTGCCCTTGCTTGGACTTTTCAACAGCCAAGGAAAACTATCTCAGACTCTAGACACATGGCACCTTCCCTTGATCCTAAAATTATTTTCAAACAACTCTGTCTGACTGAGCCACGTGGTGAGCCCACACTTGTTTAGGGTCTCCGATTTTGAGAACCATACCAAAGGTGCGCCAAGGCGACATGTAGAGGCTTTCGCTAGCTCCTTTTTTACTGATACTTTTCAAAGGCCAAAAGGTGTTTTTCTTGGGCCCAGGGAAAATGGAAGGCCCATGCTTGTTTGGAAACTTTCCTCTATATTTCTACTTTGCAGTTGTGCCAATGAAACATGTGGATGACTCTAATCTAAAGTTGAGAATGGGCAGAATCAACGGTTGTTGTGCATTGCATCTATTTTTTCTACCATTTTTCTCCAAGACTCTTTGAGATGCAATTACGCACTATTTTTTCATCTTTTTTGGTGTAATTCCTTGTTGTTTTTTCCTGCAAAGTGCAAATGAATGGATTTAGAGATTAATTCATGAGTTCAGGGACTGTAGAGACTGATATTTTGGAAGTTAAAGTGGCTCGGGCACTTGGAAAAAGGAAAAATTACCAAAGAAGCTAGATGTAAGGTAGAGTTGTAGAGGAAAGAGAGGGAAAAGGATGAAATGATGGAGGTTGCAGGTGTAAAAGATGAAAAAGGTGTTTCCTTGAGAGAGAAAAGGATTACCTGTCAGATCCAGCTGTATAGAGCCTCCGGAGAATGATTAAAATGAGGATTTCTCGCATGATAGAATCAAGATGAGTAAAAGGACTATCAAAAAGGTTTTTGTATGGCATCCTAGTCATTAGTCAAGGGTGTGAAAAATGTGATCAGTTCATAAATGATCCACCTGGCAGCTTTCGGATGTGAATTTGTTAAACGTCACTTTCTGAGGAAAATTGGTAACAAACAAAGGTCCCTCAAATATTCTTATTTTTTGGGGGGGAAATTTGGGATGAGTGAGAAAGTGAAATGTATAAATGCAATGAGAATACTCTTGCAAAGGGTCGGAGGTTAAATTTCATAAGAAAATTTTGAAAAAAGCCGTCTTCTAAGAAACCTGTTATCATCGAATCACAGCACCCCTGTTTTTATACAAGTGCATATACTTGAACTCATGGTGTGATTAGATAACATGGGTGCTATCTCCAAGTTGTGGAACTTGCTACTTGAGATAGACCTCCAGAGAAAGTTGGTTCTTGCTCCTAAACTACCTGCCACAATCTACTCTAATGCAGGAGAAACTAACTATTCTAATCTAAATTTCCAAGGAATCAGGGAGAGAGAATGCATAAAATGAAAGCCTACACTAAAGTGGTGATACACCAGAAAAGGAGGGTGTGAGAGTAGTCTCCAAATGTGTGAAATATAGAGGCAAAGTGCACACTAGAAGAGGTGATGACAGTTCTCCATAATCTAGCAAAATGCATTCACAACAATATTCCAAGCATACACAATGATAATGAATCTATGCAAGAACATAATAATAGACACAATATTCTTGTAGAAAGATTAAATGGGCATGAAGAATGCAAGAAAACATAGCAGGGGAAGATACATCCACAGACTGATATTTTATTGCTTCATGATATGCACAGTTCAATCTATTACAAGATAAGGGCCTAGATCACCATGCAAGGAGTCCACTACAAGGGCCTGCAGAACATTGGCTTCACAAAGCAATTTTGATAGAGCTTTGCTACAAAGAACTACTTCCTTTTACAATGAGCCCAACACTCCAATTTATAGAAAAATGAGAAGGAAAAGAGAAGGGAAAATGGAAATCCCGAAATCTGTCCTTCAACCACCTGTAAGAGGCATTCAATGGAGTGAAATGATTGTATATTACTTGCAAAAGGCTCCCCATGCTGTCCCAAGTGCTGCAGTAGAGAAAGAATGATGACCATGCCTCTTAATTGCACTCCCAACCACCAAATGAAACATTGTTATGAACCCGGCCACGTTTTGCTAAAATTATCTATCAATATCTCATCAAATCTATAATTTCTTGATTTCTATACATCAGTCTTGGAGCCACAATTCCAACGGTACCAATTTTGTGTGATTTTGTTAAGAAATGCAAAAGTTATGGCCTTCTGAGTGCTGACAGCTATTTTGGGTCTGGCAGGCGTTTTCTGTCATTTGACGGGAATGAGCATTAACTGACTAGAGCCGAATATGTTTCTTTTATTTAAATATATCTACCCTCATTAAAAATAATAATATATGTTTTTATGGCGTAGAGGACATCGTGCTCGTTCCAGAAAGTCCAATTTTGTGAAAATCGGAGCTCGGAGTCAAAAGTTATGGCCGTTTGAAGTTTCACGGGTCAAATGTTGATTTTTCTTCTTTGCCTTCGGCCGCTTCGGATTTTTGCGTCCCACACGTACCTTTCTCCCAACTGTCCCAGAAAAAAATCTCGTGCTTCAGCCGATTTGGGCTTCCTTGTCCCTCTTTTGCTGCCTTTTCGGCCGGTTCGCGTCCCGCGCATACCTTTGGCCCGGATGTCCCAAAATGCCTTGGACGAAAGTCTCATGTTTCAGCCGAATCGGCCGGTTCACATCCTCCGCGTACTTTTGTCCTAGATGTCCCAAACTTGACAACTTTTTCTCTCGGCCGGTTCAGATTTTCGCGTCCCTCGCGTCCCGACGTTCCGGATGTCCCTTTGCTCTGTAGACTGCCTGGTGGCCTTTCAGCCGATTCACGCCCAGATGTCCCTTATGTCCCGACTGTTGCGAGGACTAAGACTTAGCCATTTTTTCATGATTTTTCCTGGCCCAAGCTTGTTTTCTACAACTTTTTAACATTTTTAAAACTTGTTGGGTTTTATTCTTAGACAAGAGAGTTAGAAAGAAGCCGAGGGGACCCCATAAACATGATTTTTTTCCTTGAATCAATATAATTGCTTGGGACTAAAGAATTTGATGTATGTTATCAAAATTACCTTGAGGGGTGAATTTTGGATAACAATTTTGGCGACTCAGCGGGGTCATCTGCCTACTAGATGAAGAACGGCCAGCTGCTTGTAGCAATCCATTGGGCATGGAGTCTGTTTGATAATCTCTCAGCTGATCTGAAATTTGAAAGCTTGTATCAATGAGCCATTTGAACATTTGTTGAGCTGGTCTTCTCATGGCTGCAAATTCTTTTCCAGGAGCTTGATGAACTGCAAACATGCACATACTAGAAGCAATAGGACACATGCACAAGCACTTAGGGGAATAAAAACTACTCTAACAACAGTACAATGTGCATAAGCACTTAGAGGAATGGAAATTCTAAATTAATATTTACAAGGGTGAAAATCTTTCTTTCTAGTAGCAACGTTTGAGATGGATCTCATTGATCGGAATCTGTAATTCTTCACCATCCAACTTAGCCAGTCAGAAGGCATTGCTACCTTTGCATTCAATGATCGTGTACGGGCCACTCCAGATGGCGTCAAACTTGGAATGCTTTCCTGGCTTTGCACGATCTGCATCCCATTTCAACACTAGATCTCCAATTTGGAAGGTTCTAGCCTTGAATTTCCTATCAAAAGTCTTCTTGATCAAGGCTTGATCCTTCTCTATTGCCTGAGCTGCATGCTCTCTAGTTTCTTCTAATTCCATCAGCTCTGCATACCTGATTTCCATAGGTTCAAACTCAGCTAGTTCCAACTGTTTTATGAGCTCCAACACTGGCAACTCAAGTGATATAGGTAGAACTACTTCTTTCCCGTACACAAGCTTGTATGGAGAACTTCCTGTAGACCTATTGGGTGTGATCCTATCAGCCCATAGGGCTGATTTAAGCTTTCCGTGCCAAGTTCTTTGATTTTCATCCAGAGTCTTGATGATTCTTAGTAGATTCTTGTTTGTAGACTCGGTTTGACCATTACCCTGAGGGTAATAGTTCGATGAAGTGCTGAGATACACACAATTCTTGACAGCCCATTCAGTGATCTTTATGCCAAGGAATGCCAATGCATTGTCAGATATGATAGTGGCAGGGGCACCAAACCTCGTGACTATCCCTTCATAGAAATCTAAGATATTGGATTCATTTGCCTCCTTTAGTACCACTGCTTCAGTCCACTTGGTGAAATAGTCTATTGCTGCAAGTATCCACTTGTGACCTTGACTTGAATTGGGATTGATAACCCCAATAAAGTCCAATCCCCATTGCATGAATGGCTGATTTACTGAAATTGGATGAAGGGGTAGTGCTGCTAACCTTTCTTTCCCCATGAAGAATGCACATTTCCTGCATTTCTTGACCCATGAGTAGCAATCATTGAACACAGTAGGCCAATAGTAACCAGCTCTCATGATTTTGAGAGTTGTCACTCGTGGAGCAAAGTGGCCTCCTGATTCCCCGTTATGGAACTCGTGTAAGATATTCTCAACTTGACCTGTTCCAATGCATCTTAATAGAACACCATTGATGTCCTTCTTGAACAAGATACCATTAATGAGTACATACGAGATAGCTTGTAATCTAAAGTATCTCCTCTTTGCCTTGCTCACTTCTGGAGGGCACAAGCCTGTTTGGAGGTAATGCACCAAGTCTTGAGTCCAACATGGGATGGGTGCATCATCATCTGGTTGTTCTTGATCATTCTGTAATAGCAGGACAACATCTTCTTCACCTTTTGATTCGTCTGGTTGTTTGGAAGCGAGTTTCTCACATAAACATTTACCATGAACCAGCTTGGTCACTTTGATTTCAATATCATATTCCATCACCCGAGTGATCCATCCTACTCTCTTCTCATTTAAATCCTTATTTAGGAGAAAGTCCTTGACACCAGCATGAGACACCAATAGTTGAATCTTATTATTTGAGACCAAATGTCTGAACTTCTTCAAGCTCTTGATGACAGCAAGGACATGCTTTTCGATGAAAGAATACTTTATTTCGTAATCTTCCAAGGTTTGGCTGAAGAATGCTATGGGCTGTTCTGAACCTTCTCTATTCAGCTATGTCAAGATAGCTGAGATTGTGTCTGATCCTCCAAAAGCATACATAATGAAGTCTTTTGAAAATACTGGATTGATAAGAGTTGAAGCTTGTAATATTGCATGCTTGACGTTTTCAAAACTCTCTTTGCCTTCTGCTGTCCATTTGAATGCGAGACTCTTCTTCAACATCATTGTTAGAGGCTTCACAAGAGTGGAAAAATTAGGCACAAATCCGCGGACAAAGTTTATCCTTCCTAAGAAGCTTTGAAGAGATTTCTTGTGGTGTGGCAATGGAAGCGTTCGGATGGCTTCAACCCTTTCAGGATCAATTGTTAGCCCTTCCCTAGAGACAATGTGGCCCAACAATTTTCCCTCGTGTGCCAAGAATATACATTTATTTGGATTCAATGACACTCCGAACCTTCTACACCTCTGAAACACTTGTCTGAGGTGAAAGAGATGGTCTGCTGCATTCTTTGAGAAGACAGTGATATCATCTAGGTATACCAGCACTATATTGTTGATTAAGCCTTTGAATGCCATATCCATAGCTCGCTAAAATGTTTCTCCAGCATTTGACAGTCCAAATGGCGTCTTCTTGTAAGCATATGTGCCCCATTTTGTAGTGAAGGCCGTCTTGAATTGATCTTCTTCTTTCACCATTATCTGATTATAGCCTGAATATCCATCTAGCAATGAAAACCTTTCTAAACCAGCTACAACCTACAATATTTGTTCCATTGATGGAAGCAGATAATGATCTTTGAGTGATGCTCTATTTAGATCGTGAAAGTCCACACACAATCTTATTTCTCCATTTCTCTTTCTTACCGGCACCAAGTTTGCAACCCAACTTGAGTGTTTGATGGGGAAGATGATACTGGCCTCAATGAGCTTGCTTAACTCTTTTCTCATGAGAGGTTCAATATGAGGATTCATTGGCCTTTGTTTTTTCCTAACAGGCTTGGATTCTGGATCCAGCTCAATAGTATGTTGTGCCAAATTTGGGTTGAAAGCTCTTAAATCTTTTTAAGTCCAAGCAAAGACATTTGGGAATTCTTGACAAAGCTGAACAAAATCAGATTTCTCTTGTGGAGTACTTACTTTGCCAATTTGCAATGTCTTGCCTTCTTCTACTAAAATAGGCTCTGAATCCTCACCCTCTACTTGAATGTTCACTTTCTCCTTCCAGAACTGATCATTCGGGTTGAAGATTGACTCCAAGGTTATGAGGCCTTTTGGTAATTTGTTAGTTCTCAGCTACACCACTTGGTCACCATACTGCTGCTCCAGCTTGTCTTGATTCCTCGTGGAGAACTCAGCTTCTTCTTGCAGGAAATTAACAATCTGCTGATCATTCTCGAAGACTTGCCAACTTGTATTGTTATCCGGAATAGTTGGTCTCACAACAAATTTGATATGAGGCTGAGTTTTCTTACTTTTGATATTTTCTACAACATCAAACGCAGCCCCAATTGCTGCCAGCCTGTCAGCAGCTTCATTCTTTTTCCTTGGGATGGAATTGATGCTAAAAGCTTCAAAATCTTCAATAAGATCCCATACCCGATTTTTGTAGTTCTTCAACAGATCATTTTTGGCAGAATTTTTTCCTTTGACTTGGTTTATGATCAGCTCACTATCACCAAATACTTGCAAATTCTTGATGCATTTCTTCTTTTCCCAGTGTAGTCCATGAATTAAGGCTTCATACTCAGCTATGTTGTTTGAACAGGAAAACTGGAAACGGAAGGCTGAGTAATACCTTATACCTTGTGGTGAAATGAGCATAGCTCCTCCTCCTGCACCTTGTCTACTTCTTGACCCATCAAAGAACAATTTCCATACTTCATTCTTGTCTTTATGATCCGGCTTGGTGATGTTGGGGAGAGGTTGATTCTCTTCATGTATGCAATAGACTCCCAGCTCAGATTCTTCTATTTCTTGATAAGGATCAAAAGCATGTACCTTGCTTGCCCATTCATCAAGAGTCAAATCTGGGATGCTTCCAACCTTGGTGTCAGCTTCATCAGTGCTTAGATAATCTTCTTGATCAAACGCTGAACAGTTGGTATTGATTTGGCTTGGAGTGTAAGGCTCAATGTGAAAGTTCGCAAAAGGTTCAGACCTGATTGTGGCCTTAGTTCCATACCTTGTTCTGAACAACATGTGTGACCAATCTGCCGAAGGATAGCCTCCAATTTTAGCAGTGAAGTCTCTTGACAAGCACAATGCAAAGAGTGGTGGCAGGTCTCTGACTGACCCATCTTGTAACACTATTACGTTGGGACATGCGTGCAGTGTGAGGCTCAAACCTTTGATTACTCCAAATGTTGTCACTGTTGTCCTGTCTAATTGCACTACACCTTGGAGATGACTTCATATTGAAGCCCTAGCTGATCAGCTATTTTCTTGGGCATGACTGAGCTACTTGCTCCAGAGTCAATCATGTAATTATGTACCAACTTGTCTCCTATGATCAATGAAACATAAAATGGAGGGGGCTTCAACATTTTACCTTGCTGTCCTCCATGATTTCCTTCAGGCTGGGCAGCATTTGTGAGTACCTTCTCTTGCATTTGGACCTATTGATTTGAAGTTGACCAGTCCTTCATGGCAGCTTGTAGCAAATCTCTTTATCCTGGGATAGATAGTGATTACCACATTGATATGTTTATATTTGTCTTCTTCATCTAATCAATGATATTGAATGGAGATGAAGTATCCCTTTGCTGTCCCTTGGCCTGCACATTCATTCCTTGCACATGGGCAGCAACAACTGGCATTTGAGTTAGCCTAGGGGATGTTTCGGGAAATCTTTGCGTGCTTGGAATTGCATTTTGTTTGCCAATAGTTTGTGGAGTGACAGAAGGTCATGAATTATTTGGGGCTAATGGTTGTTCTTCACCCAAATTTCTCCTTTTTGACCTTGTGTTGGCTGCAACACTTTGAGAGGGTATTTGATTCATACCACAGAAATCTTCAGCCTACCAATTGAAAAGAGTAGTTTCGTTCAGAGATGTTTCTTGCTGAGGTGCTTCTTGCTGCTGATCCTCTTTGTGGCTAGACTCTTGCGACCCACCAATGGTTTGCACCATAAGAGCCTGATTTAATGCACCATTAAAGCACATTGATTGGTTATGTGGTTGACTACATGGGAAACACCAATCATATTCTTGGGCCATGTTTTTTTGCACTGGTACCAAAGCTTTAGAAGCAGATACAACATTGGGGTTATAGGGCTGAAATGGTCTATTAGTGGGAGGCCTTACTTGGCTTTGATTTTGATTTGCAGCCTGATTTGGTAACCTATTTTGTTGGTATGGGGGCCTAGCCTAGTACTGTGCTTGAGGCTGATACGGTCTAGCACTTTGTGCTTGCTATCTTTTGATAGTAACCAGCTCATTTCCCAAATTTTGCAATTGTTTCATGACCTCTTGGAGTTCATTTGAAGCGCTAGAGGATGAAGTAGAAGTCTCATTTGAACTTTGATTTCTAGGAGTGGGAATAGGAGCCAAAGTGGGTGCTTGACTAGTGCTTGGATTTTCTAAGTTCATATACAAGGGCATGGGAGGCCTAGGAGCCAGCTTACCAGCTTGAATAAGACAGTTTTCAGCCCTAATGGAAATGCTATAAGTAGCAGGTAAGGTTGTGCCTCCCATAGATTGAATTAACATAGAAATATCAGAATTCAAAGCTTTAAGGTAATATAGAAAAGCACCTTCTGCTCTTGGCCTGACTGCCATTGGAATCCTATCCCAAGACCTTTGAAATCTGAAGTTGAAGTCAGTCAGCTGCTCGTTGGGGGCTCTCTTGATAGTTTTCAATTGTTCTAGTAGAGACAAATTGTCTCCCTTCTCTCCAAACTGCTCATGGAGAACTATGCATAACTGATTCCAATTTGTGATAGAACCAGCTCCAATGCTCCTAAACCATTGTAATGCCTTCCCTTTGAACGAAGACGCTAGCAATTTGAAAGCCACATCCATTTCATTTATCTCATGGATTACAAAGACATTAGTAATGTCTTTGACATGATCACCAGGAGCTGTATGATTTTCTCCAGTGAAAAATGGAATGTTCTTTAATGCTGTAATTGGAACTAGATTTTGTGCATTGAGGGCAAGTGGGCTACTGCTAGTGAAATTGACAAAGGGATTTAGTGGTTACGCCATTCTGATTGGCCTGAGAACCCTTGTTGATGCGAGAAAAGGTCTACCAGGTGGAGGTGTAGACAAAGTTCTATTAGGTGGAGACACAAATCTTTGAGCTCTTCTTCCCCTTCTTTCTCTGCCTGGAGATAGATGAAGATAAACAAACAATCCTTCCTCCCTAGTTCTTGACCTAGTCTGTATTCTTCTCATAAATTTTCCAGGCTTGGACTACTGAAACCAACGGATTATGCCTCTTTTGGAGTTGCCATATGTGTGATTTTTTAAAGCTCCTTCAAAGCTGGAACCTGCAACAAGTACACATCAATCTTGTTCCAATGAAAGTAAAGACCTCTAAGGTCCCACTAGGCGTGCTAGAACTGTTATCACCAAATCACAGTACCCTTGTGTTTATACAAGTGCATATACTTGAACTCACGGTGTGATTGGATAACATGGGTGCTATCTCCAAGTTGTGGAACTTGCTACTTGAGATAGACCTCCAGAGAAAGTTGGTTCTTGCTCCTAAACTACCTGCCACAATCTACTCTAATGCAGGAGAAACTAACTATTCTAATCTAAATTTCTAAGGGACCATGGAGAGAGAATGCATAAAATGAAATCCTACACTAAAGTGGTGATACACCAGAAAAGGAGGGTGTGAGAGTAGTCTCCAAATGTGTGAAATATAGAGGAAAAGTGCACACTAGAAGAGGTGATGATAGTTCTCCATAATCTAGCAAAATGCATTCACAACAATATTCCAAGCATAGACAATGATAATGAATCCTTGCAAGAACAGAATAATAGACACAATATTCTTGTAGAAAGATTAAAGGGGCAAGAAGAATGCAAGAAAACACAGCAGGGGAAGATACATCCACAGACTGATATTTTATTGCTTCATGATATGCACAGTTCAATCTATTACAAGATAACGGCCTGGATCACCATGCAAAGAGTCCAGCCACGAAGAGGATCAGCAGCACAGCAATCAAGAAATTCCATATTTGATGAGAGATTGATCGAGATTTTTAACAAAACGTGGCCGGGTTCATAACAGTGTTTTATTTGGTGGTTGGGAGTGCAATTAAGAGGCATGGTCATCATTCTTTCTCTGCTACAGCACCTGGGACAGCATGGGGAGCCTTTTGCAAGCAATATACAATCATTTCACTCCATTGAATGCCTCTTATAGGTGGTTGAAGGATAGATTTTGGGATTTCCATTTTCCCTTCTCTTTTCCTTCTCATTTTTCTATAAATTGGAGTGTTGGGCTCATTGTAAAAGGAAGTAGTTCTTTGTAGCAAAGCTCTGTCAAAATTGCTTTGTGAAGCCAATGTGATGCAGGCCCTTGTAGTGGACTCCTTGCATGGTGATCCAGGCCCTTATCTTGTAATAGATTGAACTGTGCATATCATGAAGCAATAAAATATCAGTCTGTGGATGTATCTTCCCCTATTGTGTTTTCTTGCATTCTTTTTCCCCCTTTAATCTTTCTACAAGAATATTGTGTCTATTATTCTGTTCTTGCAAGGATTCATTATCATTGTGTATGCTTGGAATATTGTTGTGAATGAAGTTTGCTAGATTATGGAGAACTATCATCACCTATTCTAGTGTGCACTTTGCCTCTGTATTTCACACATTTAGAGACTACTCTCACACCCTCCATTTTTTGGTGTATCAAAGATTTAGTGTAGGCTTTCATTTTATGCATTCTCTCTCTCCTGGTCCCTTGGAAATTTAGATTAGAATAGTTAGTTTCCCCTGCATTAGAGTAGATTGTGGCAGGTATTTTAGGAGTAAGAACCAGCTTTCTCTGGAGGTCTATCTCAAGTAGCAAGTCCCACAACTTGGAGATAGCACCCATGTTATCCAATCACACCGTGAGTTCAAGTATATGCACTTGTATAAACACAGGGGTGTTGTGAATCGGTGATAACAAAACCTATCTAAGATATCTGGTTAATTTCTTCTGTGTTAGATTTTATATCATGTCAAATTTGTTGTAGATATATAGCCATTGACAAGCTTTGAGATTGCTTTGGAATCTCTCCCCTACTGACGAATATAAGCAATTTTGAAATTAATTTGTGTTCAATCTCTGGAAAATTTGTGTCTACTTATTTTTGAATGTCTGCAAATGGTTTCTCTTGTTTCTATTGCAATATTACATTGAAATATTTGTGAAATCACACATATTTCATCCTTGTGATGGTTTAGTGGAATTTGTAATTTCATTTATCAGAAGATCTTTTACTTGGTAATGACATAAACAATATAAAATCACTTTACCTTCATTTATTGACAGATATTGTTTGTAAGTATTTGGGTGTACCTTAGGTGTGATTGATCAGAGATTTTTTTTTTAATTGAGTCTTCTAACTCCAAGATTTTTGCTAGATTCTCAAAGATTGTGTGAAAATGTGGAAATCTAGGCCTCCATTGATGCACACCTTCTGGTTGAAGGAATGTCTTAACTATTATGAAGCTTTTTGTTTTTGAGTTTTCCATTGTTGTGAAGTATCTCAAAGATCTGGCAAATTTCAATTTATCTTACTTAATCTCCCACCAGAAAATCATTCAAACGACTAATCCTACTCTGTACTACCCCTGTTTTTACCCGTATATCCACAAAGGAACAAAATCTATTTACTAAATTATGCAGAATAATCAAGATTTCGTAATGTCTTCAGTGACCTTAGACTTGTTTTGAATGTATCTTTATTTTTTAGAAGTGACAACTCTTGAGAGTTAAACTATGGATTTTTGATCATACTTTCCCAAGGTTCTTCATAAAATTTGTTCAAAAGAAGGATTTCTCCATCTCCTTCATCAAACAAAGGTTACACTAAGGGTCCTCTCACCTGGTTGAAGAGGCACAACCTAAAGTAGTGAGTATAGATCAAATCTTATTGAGGGTGTTATCCATCTCTCCATAATGTCAGTGATAAAGGTCCAATTAGATCTCATCCCCAACTACAAAACGACATACATTATGATCTATTTTTCTGTAAGGTCCATGTCAAATCTGTGATGTTGCTCAACTTGAAAAGGAGAATAAATTTGGATAAAAAAACTCGTGGCACGATTTCTAGGGATTACTTGAGCTTCGAGATTTATTTGTGCACCAACATCACCAGAATGACACCGTTGTTAGGGACTCTTTGAAGTATTTTACAAATGTAGTACATATAGACCCTGGTAATACTTCTTACACGCCTTGAGTGCTAATACATTGCTGAAACATCATTAGTTGTTTAGATCTGTAACAATTGTTCAAAGTTGTAAGTTTTGAGTGCAATATTTCCAGGTTATACAATTATTACACTAAATTTTGTATCATCTTTTTCAAATTTGGGTAGAAGAAGAGAAAATATTGTAAAATTTGCACGAATCTAGTATTTACAGACATTTGATAGGTCTTTCATAGTGCATTTTCACAAAATAAGGTGAAAATCCTTAGTGGAAACTCCATGTTGTTTAAATTCTTAATAAATACCGATGTATTAACATATATCACGCAATATTTGTCATTAATTTGTACAAAGTTTGAAGGAATAATATCTTTCTTCGCCAAGGACCCTAGTAGAAGGTTGTTTCCAGATTTGGGAAAGTCTAATTCAGAAGGAAGAAGAATTTGGAAGGTTGATGGAGATCAAGCATTAAAAAAAGAGGTCTCCATTGGTGAAACTAATTAGCATGCGATTGAAGATTGTAATACTTCCTCAAGTGAATATGAATCAGGTAGTCTCTTTGTTGAATTGAATTCTCCATCTAGAGAGGGGCCTTCATTTGTATTTGAAAAATTTGCTTCTCAACATGCCCTTGTATTTTCTAAATCTGATAGAGTTTTCCAAGAAATAGAGCCTTTAGAGGGTAGTCATTCTAAGAATTGCATCCCTCTAACACACAAAATTCTCACTCATCATCATTTTGCATCTCCTCCAAGGTCACCTCCTCAAAATAATATGACTCAACCTCCACCTAGACCTCCATTTGTTAATATTTTTGGTCTAATCAATTTTAGAGGTATGGCTGGCTATCCAAATGTTGTGCCACAAGATGTAGATTAGAAATGTTGTGCGCAGCAGAGATGGAAGGGATAGAGGGCCTGTAAGGTTTTCAAGGAAATAATGCAATCACTAGTGATCTTTTTCAATATGATGGAGGAATTTGAAATAGAATTTGAGGATGTGTACATTAAATTGTTTATCCATACTCTTGAAGAAGATGCAAGGGACTGGTATAAATCTTTGCTAGATAATTCCATTGATTCTTGGACAGAAATGATCAATGATTTTAGTCTATAGTATGGTGATAAAATAGACCCTAGGTTTCTTTTATCGAAGTTTGAAAATATTATGAAGAATCGTAATTAATCAGTTCATGATTTCAATACAAGATTTAACAAAATATTGAGAATATTGCATGTTAATTTGAGGCCATGTGATGAATCATGTCTAATAAAGTATTCAGATGCTTTCGATAAGAAATTTGTTTACTATTTGAGGGATAATAACCCTAGAAATTTGAGGTAGGCGTTTACCATGGATCTATAAATTGAGAAAAACATTAAAGCAATTGGAAAATATCCTAAGAGGGAGGGTGTACAACTTATCAACCCAAAGAAGCCTCAATCAAGTAAGGTTGTAGATCTTCAGGAAGTTGTAAATAATTTGGCCGGAGTTGTCAAAAAAATATCATACAAGCTAGCAAGGGCAGAGAAAGAAATTGAACAAGGTTCTCAGGGTATACATAGGCAACAAGGACAAGACAGATTTACAAATCATCTTAGAAATGATCAAATATCTGATGACAGAGGTAAAGGACCCATGGGAGCTAGACAACCCCAAGCTAGGGAAAATAGAGGAATGTCTGATCTTCTAAATTCCAGAGTTTTTGTTGTTGAAGAGACAAATGAAATTGATTGGTGTGACAAATGTTTCTTACCTCACTTGACATGTGAAGTAGATCAGCAAGTTGAAGAATTTTATGATGATGATAACACTGATGATGATGCATGCATGGTGGATTTCTCTAAAAGCTCACAGTAAGGAGCAAATTCAACTGAAGTAATAAGTGCAAGAAATGATGTAAGTTTTTCAGATTGCATTCATCAGGTACCTCTTCTTTCTCCCTCTCATATATTATAAATAGATATGGTACAAGCTTTTGAACTTCCTAATAATTATTTTGAGTATCTAAGGGCTTTAATAATTTGGAAGTATGATGGAGGAATCCCATCATAAGAGGATAGGCAATTGTTAATGAGCATTGTTGTTGCCCAAGAAGAGGAGTATAACACAAGAAGTAAAGTTGTCAAAGGGGTAGGGCCTCAAGACAAACCAAAAACCCCAGTTCTCACCAATATCCCAAAAGAAACTCTAAAGAAAGATGCATTTGGAAAAGGTCTTGTTGTCTCAAGTAGAACTGATGTTCCCACCCATGCCCAAGATGTAAAAAATCTTGTGCCATCTAATGAGTTTGTCAATATTTCTCCAAATGTTGCTTTGCGGAAATAAATTCCTCATGAAATTGTGCAAGTCTTGATTTAGATCAAGATTTTTGTTCCAATTGTTGAACAACATAGGATTCCTAAGCACAAGAACAGGGTCTTTGAGTATTTGGGATTGGAAGAAGATAGGAGTACCCAAGGCAGAAATATAAATAATGTAGACATCCATCCTCCAACCATTACAGACCTAGAAAAACCACCAGTATTGGAGGAGATAAGTGAACCACTGAAAGTTTCCTTGGGAACATCTTTAGTTGAGTCTCAATTAAATGTTGATCCATTTTTTACAACGTTGATTATTAACGATAGACTACTCAACAATTGTATGTTTGATTCTAGAGCATCATACAATGTTATGCATCTAGAGGTCATGAATGAATTGATAATTAAAGTGGCAAAAACTTATGGCAAGTATACTATAATGGATTCTAGAGGTGTCAGTTGCAGGATGTGTAAAAGGTTTGGTGGTATAACTTGCATCTTATCTTGGTAAGAACTTGAAACTTGATGTTGTTATTGTTGACTGCCCTACCAAATGGGGCATGCTATTATCAACAAAGTGGGTTGCAAGTGTTGGTGGAAGTGTTCATATGGATATGTCTTTTTCCAACATTCCAATTGAAGGAAGCCTTGTAAATTCGTATCGAGAGAAGAAGATGTTGCACCTCATTAAAGATCCCAATAATTCTTCTTTTAAAGTGTTGTATGCTGATGTAGATGCTGATAAATTTGTTGGTTTGCTGATGGAAAAGAGAATAAGATTGATCAATGTAAATGTCTTGAACGGGTAGCTTTTACTTGGACCTTGTTATTCGATGGAGCTTGTTCCAAGTTTAGAAATGGTGCTGATGTTGTTTTGATTTCTCAATGCCGGGAAGAGTTTGTTTTTTATTTCAAATTCAAATTTGAATGCACTAACAACATTGATGAATAATAGGCATTTTTATTGGTTTTGAGAATTACATGGAAATATGGTGTAAAGGATATCATTGTCAAAGGAGATTCATAACTGATTGTCAAGCAGATTAGAAAATTATATGCTACTAAAAATAAGAGAATGAAACAATATAAGCATGTAGTCTAGGATTTGATTGAAATATTTGAATCATTTAATATTGTGCACCATGATAGAAATTTTAATGTTGTTACAAATAAGTTAGCAGTGCCAGGATCAAGATTTGGAAATTGTACGGTATCTCCATTTTGTGAGTACGATGTTGAAATACTAACAATGCCATATGTCATAGACAACGTAAAAAATTGGCAAGTGTTCAATGATGATACCCAAGTGAAACAGTTTCTATAGAACCAAGGTGAGTTTGCTAACCAAAATATAGATTCGGAACCAATGGTGTGCGCTGTTAAAAGAAAGGAAACTTTATTTGGCAAAGACGTCATCCAACTGAAGACAAACATAATTCCTAGGGGTTTGGTGGCACTTGAATCAAACATTGATAATTTTGATTTCATTATTAACAGAAGTATGTTAGTTTCAAGAGATTTGGAAGAGCATGACCTGGGCACAAAGGAAAAACCATGTAAAATATGGTTAGGAAGCAATCTAAGCAAGGAAGAGAAGCAGTCCTATGTTCAATTGTTGAAGAAATATCAAGAATTCCTAGCTTGGTCTTACTCTAAGTTGAAGGCATACAGGGAAGATTTTTTCCAACATGAAATTCCTTATGAATCTAATGCCAAGACTTTCAAGAAAAAATAGAGGCCGATCAATCCACTCCTTTCTTTAAAGATGCAAGAAGATTGAAGAAGTTGAGGGATGGAGGGATCATTCAACACACAAGATACTCATCTTGGCTTGCAAAATTAGTACCTATTAGAAAAAAGAATGGTAATATAAGGTTGTGCGTATACTTTAGGAACTTGAATAAAGCATCATTGAAAGATAATTACCCTTTGCCAAACATGGAAAATATGCTACAATTGGTAACTGCATCTGAATTGTTATCCACGATGGTTTCTCTGGCTATAATCAAGTTGTTTTGAAGGAGTCAAAAAGAATCAAGACTTCCTTTACCACTCCTTGGGGAACTTATGTCTATGTCAAGATGCATTTTGGATTAATGAATGATGGAGCAACTTTCCAAAGAGTAATAGATGTAGAGTTTGCTGATTATATTAATTATTTCCTTGTTGTTTATCAAGATGATGTAACTGTGTTTTCCAGAAGAATAAATGATCACTTGCAACAGTTGGAGAGATTTTTGTTAAGGTGTAGAGATTATGGCATATGATTGAATCCCAAGAAGATCCATTTTGGAGTGCAAAAGGAAAAGCTTATTGGTCACATTGTATCAAAGGAAGGGATCATGATTTATCCCAAGAGAGTGGAAGCCATCAACAAGATTCCAATTTTGAGAACTAAGAAGGGAGTTCAATCCTTCTTTGGAAAAATAAACTTTAACAGAATATTTGTGTCTAACTTTACCGAGATGACCATCCCCATTACTAGCATGCTAAAGAAGGACCAAGTTATCAAATGGGAAGAATCTTCCATTCAAGCTTTCAATGGGATGAAAGAAGCATTAAAGCATGCCCATGTTTTGGCAACTCCAAATTACAAGAAGACTTTTCAAATGTTTTCTTTTGCTTCAGAAAACACCATTGCATCTGTCTTGTTGCAGAAGGATGATGAAGGGGCTGAGAGACCAATTGCCTTTTTCAGTAAGGAATTGCAAGGAGCTGAGTTGAAGTACACCATCATGGAGAAGAAAGCATTTTCCTTGGTGAAAGTAACAAAGGTTTTCAGACCTTACATCTTGAGATCTATAGTTGTTGCTTATGTTCTCCACACCATGGTGAAAGATATCTTATCAGAGATGGAGGTCTCAAGCAAGAGATGCAGATGGGTAAACAAGTTGTAGGAATATGACATGGATATCCAAACCACAAAACTGATAGGAGGTTTGGGCCTAGATAAGCTTATGGCTGAGATAAACTTGCAAACTATTGAGGTGAATGCTGTAGAAGGAGAAAGGATGGATGTCCTTGATAATTTGGTAAGCTCTGAATGGTACAAAGATATAATATTTTATCTCAGACATCTATGCTGCCCTGAACATTTGACTAAAAATTAGAAAAGAGATCTTAACTTATCCTCCCAAAAATATGTCATTACTGATTTTGGGTTATCTTGGAAGAACCCCGAGGGAGTGCTCTTGAGATGCATCACTGAAGATGAGGCCCCTAAAGTAATTGCTGATCTCCATAGAGGAGTTTGTGAGGGACATTTTGCTGGAAGAGTTACATCCCATAAAATCTTGAGGGTTGGTTATTGGTGGCCAAATCTTTTCAAGGATACAAATCTATTGGTTAAGAAATGTGAAAGTTGTTAGCATTTTTGTGGAAGACTGAAAGCTTCATGTTCCCTTCCTTACCATCTTGTGTCAATTAATGCCCCATTTAAGCAATGGGGAATGGATTTCATTGGCGAGATTTAAGATCCTTCCAGTGTTGTTCATAAATGGATTCTTGTAGCCACTGATTATTTCACTAAGTGGGTGGAAGCAATCCCCACCAAGAAAGAAACACACCAAGTCATCATGGACTTCATGCTGAATCAAATAATATGCAAATTTGAAGTGCTAGCTAAGATTGATGTTGATAATGCCATGAGTTTCAAAGCCAAACCTTTGGTGGTAATGTGCAAAGGGTATGGAATCAATTTGACATATGATTTTAACTACAATCCCCAAGGAAATGGACAAGCTGAATCTAGGAATAAAAACTTGTTGAAGATCATTAGAACAACCTTGGACCTAAACAAAAAGAAGTGGGGTGGGAAACTAAAGTTTTTTGTTTGGGCTGACAGAATCACTATCAAAAGAGCTACTGGTAAAATCCCATTTGAGTTGGTATATGGAACTCAAGATTTACTACCCCTTCATTTGTAATTATCTTCATTTCAATTTATTCAACAAATTGAAGATCAAGAAGTTAGTCCATATGATGCTTGAATGAATCAGATTATTGATTTAGATGAAGAAAGAAGGGCATCCCATCAGTGACATGTGAATTTTATAGAAAATTTGAAGAATTTATTTGATGAAAAAGTGACTCCAAGAGATTTCAGTGTGAGAGATCTTGTGTTATATGGGATAAAAGGCATGGGGAAAAGGGAAAACATGGAAAGTTTGATGTGTTTTGGATGGGCCCTTATCCAATTGACATTCGAATTGATGAACATACTTAGATGGGGAATTTCTTGAATTTCCTGTTAAAGGAAGGAATTTGAAACATTTCCTTGATTGATTTCTCAGAATCAAGGTATACTCCATTGTACAGTGTTAAGTATTTTGGTTTCTTTCTGATTTCATGCTTTTTTGTTTTTGTTTGTCCAGGTCCTTGGTGACCATTTTATTGGTTTCTCAGTTCGTCCTTAAGGGAGTTGGTTATTATTATTCTTCTCTATAAGCTTGGTATTTGACTTTGTTGCCCAATGGTTTACTTTTGGCACTTGGTATACTATTTGTTCTTTTTCTACTTACAGGGAGTGCCCATCCCCAAGTCAGAGCCTATGTTGGTGCTCAATTTGGTCTCGCCCTATTTGTCCTTGAAATTCTTCAATTCGTGGGCTTTGTCGTCTTTTCTATCTCCCCGTATTAATGCATGAAAAATTTGTCCTCCATTTCGTCGCCATGATCAGTCACTTCTTTTGTTCAAGGATCACTTTAAGTCCAGTTATTGTTTTCCGTTCCTTTGTCCATGTGAAAGAATTTGTAGCTTGGGAATAAAATCAGGTTTTTTCCCTTCCTTTCATTTTTCTGCAGTCACGTTTTGTTTTCCCTATCAATTTTTGTCCCAATATTTGTGGAAACGTGATTGGATGCAGCTTGCAGGATCACATTTGGACCCTATATCATTTTCAAATTATCTTTCCTTGAAGAAGGAATCATTTTCGGGCGCAAATGGTGATTTTCTTGCATTTTGACGGGTGTATTCTTTCTAGTCAAATTTACATCTCAAAATCTATAGAAACGTGACCCTTTTTAGTTGGATGTGACTTGGAGGGGAACTTTGAAACTATAAGGCCCACTTCAAATCAAAACTTTTCCACGTTGAGGGCTTACACTGAATTGAAAAAATTCACCTTTCAGTTTGACCTTGATGTTGTGTCGGGGAGACACATAGAGGTTTTCATTGACTTTCCCAGACATAGACAGTTTTTCATGAGGTTGGTGTAGCATTGTCAGACCATGGACACGTGGAGGGCCAACACTCATTTGAGGATCTACCTCAGGGTCCCACCTTCGCAATCACACCAAAGGGACACGTGGTGAGCCTACGCTTGTTCAGGTTGTCTGCTTTTTGGGACCATCTCAAAGTTGTGCCAAGGAGACATGGGGAGGCTTCCACCAGCTCCATTCTATACTTAAAATTTTTAAAGGCATGTTTCTAAGTCCTGGGAAATGTGGAGGGACCACGCCTGATTGGGGACCTGCCCCTAAATTTTATTTTGAAGAAGTGTCAGGAGGACACGTGGAAGCTTCCGATCACTCTGACTTTGTTTGGACTTTTCAAGGGCGAAGGAAAACTATCTCGAACCCTAGACACATGGTGCCTTCTGTTAATCCTTAAAAAATTTCAAAAAACTATGCTGGACTAAGACACATGGTGAGCCTGTGCTTGTTTAGGGTCTCTACTTTTTAGGACCCTACCAAAGGTGCTCCAAGGCGACACATGGAGGCTTCCGCTAGCTCCTTTTTTACTGAGACTTTTCAAAGGCCAAAATGCATTTTTCTTGGGCCTAGGACATGTGCAAGTCCCACACTTGTTTGGAAACATGCCTCCATATTTCTTCTTTGTAGTTGTGTCAAGGAAAGATGTGGGTGACTCTGATCTAAATTTGAGAAAGGGAAGAATCAACAAGTAGTGTGCATTACATCTATTTTTTCCACCATTTTTTCTCCAAGACTCTTGGAGATGCAAATGCACACTATTTTTTCATCATTTTTGGTGCAATTCCTTTTCATTTTTACCTACAAAGTGCATCTGAATGGATTCAGAGTTTAATTCATGAGTCCAGGGACTTTAGACATAGATATTTTGAAGTTAAAGTGGCTCAAACACTTGCAAAAAGGAAAAATTACCATAGAAGATAGATGTAGGGTAGAGTTGCAAAGGAAAGAGAAGGAAAAGGATTAAATGATGGATTTTGCAAGTGTAAAAGATGAAAAAGGTGTTGCCTCGAGAGTGAAAAGGATTACCTGTCAAATGTATTTGTACAGAGCCTCTGAAGAATGATTAAAATGTCGATTTCTCGTATGAAAAAATTAAAATGACTAAAAGGAATGTCAAAAACATTGTGGAATGACATCCTAGTCATTAGTTGAGGGTATGAGAAACATGATCAGTTAATAATTGGTCCACCTAGCAGCTTTCGGATGTGAATTTGTTAAACATTGTTTTCTGAGGCAAATTGGTAACAAGAAAAGGTTCCTTGAATATTCTTCTTTTTTGGGGGAAAAATTTTGGATGAGTGAGTGAGTGAAATGTATAAATGTAATGAGAATATTCTTACAAAGGGTCGGGGGTTAAATTTCATGAGAAATTTTTGAGAAAATCTGTCTTCTGAGAAACCCATCTGAGATACCTAGTTAATTTATTCTATGTTATATTTTCTATCATTTCAAGTTGGTTTTAGATGTATAGGCATTGACAAGCTCTAAGATTTCTCTAGAAGCTCTCCTCTACTTATGAATCTAAGCAAGTTTGAAATTAATTTTTGTTCAATATATGGAAAATTTGTGTCTGCTTATTTCAGAATCTCTGCAAAAGGTTTCTCTTGTTCCTATTGCAATCTTACATTGAAATATTTGTGAAATCAAACAGATCTCATCCTTTTGATGGTTTAGTGGCATTTTAAATTTCATTTATCAAAAGAGATTTCACCTAGTAATGAAATAAACAATATAAAATAACTTTACCTTCATTTGTTGAAAGAGATTGTTTGTAACTCTTTGGGTGTACCTTAGGCGTGATTGATCAAAGATTTTGGTGTTTAATTGAGTCTTTTAACTTGAGCCTTCATGCTAGATTCTAAAGATTGTGTGAAAAGGTGCAAATATGGGCCTCCATTGATCCACACCTTCTGGTTGAAGGAATTTCTTAACTATTCTAAAGCTTTATGTTCTTGAGTTGTCCATTGTTGTGAATTTTCTCAAAGATCTAGCAAAGTCTAGTTTATCTTACTTAATCTCTGTTGGTCTGAAAATTTGTCGCTTGGGTAGATCTATGGATAAACGAGCCAACAGTGTGCAGGGCATAGCCCTTCTTTGAGTTAGCAAAGTGAAACTAGTTTATTGCTATTCTACCAGCAGGAATCTGTGCAAGTCTCACAATATTCTACCTTCGGGGGTTTGGGATCTCATCCCAGTAGGGTGTTTCTGACTGCGAAAAGAAAGAAATGAAAGAGAGGATGAAGAAAGATCAGATCCGAAGAAAGAAAAGAAATGAATTCCAAAGAAGAAAGGTCAGAGGGTTTATGTTTTGGGATTGGTAGTAAACAGAGCCAAACCTACTTGCACAAACGAGCAAAGCAATACTGATGAATAAATGACAACAAAACAGAAGCAGTTTTAACAGAATAAACACACAGATCTGACATAAGAAATATCTAATGTAAATAACACATGTATTCAGCACAAAGTCTAAATATTTTATTAATAATTCTTTCTGTTACAAAAAGCTCAAAGTCTTTTCTCCTCACTTCTATTTTTCATCTGAAAGATATCCACCCCTCAAATACAAAAATTATTGGAGTATTTATAGAAGAAGGAGAAGAAAAGAAGGCAAAAAGGAGCCAACCACCTATTTACAAAATATGTACAAAATATCTTAAAGTCATGTTGACTTTTAACAACTTGGTGGATGACATCATCCCATGGTGCAACATACATGATGTCATCATTTGTGCCAACATACTCTAGATATTTACAAAAAAGAATGTCGAAGGAGAGAGAGAAGAAGAAAGAGAAACTATTCATCGCCATCGTGCTGCGGCTGAAAGGGGGTATCCTGCTTCTGCTGTTGCTCGGGTGACGAGATGTGGAATTAGGCACGTTATTCCATGAACATACTGATCATGGGTTCTAGTTGATCCTAGGAAGGATCCTTGTGTCGCTCGCTGATCACCTCGCAAGTCTCCTGCTTGTCTATGAGCTTCTCTGGGAGTTTGGAATATTCTTTCTCTGCTTCTATTAGGAATCCGATGAAGTCCCGACAAGGCAGCAGGTTATTGATGGACTCTGTGTCAAAAGTGACCTCTTGCCCTAGCCCTTGCGAAATGATCTCCTTGAAAATCTGAATGGTTTCATCAACCTTCCTTAAGCCGAAAGGAGTAAGCAACCCTGGGGACATGTTGAGAATGATCTGTTCCATTTGGTGCATTTCATCCAGGGCTTCTTCTTTTACCTTATCGATCTTTTCAAGGACGAATTCTAGTTGATCCATTTGGTAATCCAGAGTGGAAAGGACTTTATTGAGGGCTCTGGGATGACCGAAAACACCGAACTTAACCAGATCTTTGACTGAACAGTCAAACATTTTTTGAAAGGTCTCATGCTACAGCCTAGCATAGTCCAGCTCTTCAAATATGGGTCCTGCTAATGCCTGGAGTTCTTTATTCACCTTGTTGATGTTCAGATATAAATCGGTGAACTTGGCGATCACTCGTTCACTGTCCTTGAGGATCTGGCTCCTCCAAGCGGAAACTACCATGTCCTGCTCACCGATCTTTACATATTCATTAATTTTATCCTGACTCAGAGGTTCAGGAGTTTTGGCGGCAGTTATGGGAGGTGCACTGCCCATCTTCTATAGGGCGTGGAGTAGATGTCTATTTTGCTATTTCAGTAGCCTTTTCTCTTCTTTTGCTCTTGAAGTTTTTTGCAAAGGGCGTCGACTGAAAATAGGGCCTCTCCCTAAAGGCTTTCAAAAGATGTCTCCATTGTGACTTGAGTCACTATGTAATCTATCGAGGATAGATCCTTTTTATCCTTCAGAGGATTGGGGTACGCAATCTCCATTACCCTTTCTCCCAAAGCACTCTGAGAGAAGCGTGTGATAGGCTTCTACTTCTTTGCCCCTTTTGACGGGATCATGGAGAAGTTCATCGGTGCGATGGGAACTTTTATTTTCTGTTGACTCAGGTGCTGGGAGATCCAAGCTAGACTTATGGGAGAAGGGCTAGAAATAGAGGAGGGGGCAGCTGCAGTAGTAGAAGGGAAAAAGGTGGAGACACGTGGCGGTGGCATGGAAAGGGAAGTTGAGGAAGTGCTCACAGGAGGAAGGGGTACTAAAGGGGAGGAAGACATAGGAAGGGAAGGGAGCTCAAAGATGAGGGAAGAAATAGAGGGGGACAACTCTGCAAGAGAGGAGAAGATGAATGAAGAAGCAGGAGGAATGGTAGAAGAAGGGGGAGAGGACACGACCAAAGGAATGGCTTCTTGGGTCACTTGAGGAGGGGAAGGAGGAGAAGGAGAAGGAACAAAAGGAACCTCAGTTGTTATATCCGTGGCGACATCCTGAGTGGATATGGCCTATTGGAACATCTTCTGCCACTTCTTTCTTCTGTGCTTTTTGTCAGAGTTACAACCCGTTCTTGTGAAGCGGAAGGAGGGATTTCTGGAGCTTCCTCTTGGGTGGAACTGGATTCACCCTCTTTACCTTTACAGTTACCTTTTGGCTACTGTTTTGATCGAGGAGGTGCGTTACCGAATGGAGAGGTTGTGAAATCAAGTCTGAGGTAGATGAGCCCGTTCATTTAGCACCAATGTTCTTTTCTCTGCAGAGTTTCCTTGACCCTTTCCTCAATTGTCTAAGGTGCTTTAGTTCTATCAATTATTGTGAAAGGCCAATCATCCCCACTTGTGTCAAGATACACTTGATACACTTCCTACTCAGTAGTTTGGTAGCCTTTGGGGACGATGGCCACCCCATACTGGATGATTTCTGCAAAGGCCAAACGAGAATGGTCCTTCCTCCTGAGCTCCACCTCATGATATATATCAATGTAGATATCTTCGATCTGAGGGATATGGATCAGATTGAGCTTGGCCCTAGGTAGACAATTTTTTGGGTCGAAGGTGGGCCTTGCTGGGAAATTATGTTTCAGATTCAGTAGCTCTAGCTCTGCAAACGTGTCTTTTGCCTTGTGGTGAGTGAGACATGTATACCTACCCATTGTGAGAGGGAAAGGAGTTCCACCCTTCTTTCTCTTGAGGCATTTCTCATGGTAGGTGATTAGTTGTCTTGATAGCTCTAGAAGAATCAATTTGGGACTGGCATACCTTAGTAGTTTAGTTTGCTCCCCCAAGAAGTTAGCCACCCTTAGATAAGTGAATGTGGGGAATTTACTGAATAGGGTCCCCCATTTATTTGTGGCTGCCACGATGCTCTTGGTCGTACGACTGTGAGTCATATTCGGCCTTAACAGGTAGATGATGAAATAGAAAAATGCATCATTGATCTTTGTAAATTGGGGGATACTATTTTTTAGCTTTAGTTCTAGATAATATTCATATATTTTAACTTGGGGCCAAACCCCACTCCGCATCAGAGCTGGGTAGTCCCTTTCTGAAGCTTCAGCATAAACAACATAGGAATTCATGTAGAACTTCCCCATTGTGGTAAATTGTTACAGCTGCTTTGATATCATGCTGCTTATGATTTCTGCCCACTCAAAGTGTTGATCAGGCATATTTTTGTTAATTGTTTCTAAATACTGTAGCATCCATTTGTGGAAGTAGTGGGCATCAGGAAGCCCAAACACCCTTCTTAGGAACATGATTGTGTCACTGAGCTCCTCTGAAAAATCACTGCGGTGAATGATTTGTGGCCATCGGGTCACCACCTTTTTATTCTTCAAATATACCTCATTCATCAGTTGCATGCACTGATCTTCATTATCATCCTAGGCCTTTATGCAGTCTTCCCAGCTTACGGCAACAAAGTGCCAATGGTGAGGGATGCCGAGCATTAATTCAAAGTGCTGGGCAGTGAGGTTGATTATGACCTCGCCCTTCTCATTTACGACACATCTTGTGTCTTTATTGTAGCATTGGGCAACGACCATCATAAATTCGTTATTCACGGCACTTACTAGGATTCCTCCAGCAAAGTGCAGCATACTGCTTATCAAGTTGTCCATCCATGGACTTCTTGTGACCTTCTCAGTTCTGACCCAGAACTCCTCCATATCAATATGAACCAGCTCTGAGTCTCTGATGTCAAGGTCACACTCGGCCTGGGACTCAGGCATTCTGACCCTCTGATACTTATACTGGGTATGTGCAGGAAGTTGATGGACAAATATAGGGTCATCTGTGGACATCATATTGCAAATAACAACATAATATCAACTTGTAGGGATTATTAGCAATACATACACTCAAAATTAGACAAAATTATATTAATATGAATCGTAGCATCCAGAATCTAGTTTCTAAAATACTAATTTTTATAAAAAATGGACAAGATTAGCTATATTAAACACTCAAAATTCAATGACTTGGTTTTTTTTTTTAAAAACGCCGATAAGATTATAGTTCGTTTGCCCACAATTTGGATGACCAAAAATTGATATATATTTTTTTCCTTTGGTGAGAAGTTATATGCCACTATCTATCTTGGGATGGATTTTATTTTGTATTTTTTTGAGTAATATTTTATTTTTTATGATTTTTTCTGTGAAAGTGGTATGAAAACATAAAGAAAACATAAAGAAAACAAGAAACTTTCCGTTTGCCCACCATAACTCCATCAAAAAATATTGAAATCAAATAATTTTTTTTTTGAACATGTATATAATTTCACCACGGTTGGGATGGTATAAGTTTTATCAAATTCTAATAAGTGAAACAAATTTTGCAGTCTTAAACGTAGACATAAACATTCACAGGAAAAAGTGTCTTAAAGACCTACTATTAGTAAAAAATTATAAAATGATATTTATCCTCTTCTATTCACTTTAAAATCAGTATTTCTACAAAGCTAATAGTCTCCCCTATGCAATGGTACCATTTTTATGACATAGTTTTTACTTTTCGGCATGGTTCAAGTTCTGTGGAAGACTAAATTTGATGTTTTGCTATTTTTCCATATCGATATGACCCATTCTAGGTCTTTGATGTCCACTTCACATTGTCCCCCAACTTGGTGCACTTACCCTCTGATACTTATACTTCATTTCTTCTTCTGTGAGCTTGGCCTTGCCTTTGGATTTGGTAGGTCTCTTGCTTGATGTTGACATATGTAACTTCTGAGCTCAATTTCTGATCTGCAAGGAGAAGAAGTGAAACACAATTGCATAGAAAGTCATATCAGTTATTTGATCCTCCATTGACAGTGCATTAACAGAGAGAAAGAGTTAGCAATGATTTAAGGCCTCAGGGTGCATGGGGCATGAATATTGCAGGCTACAGGGCTAAATAATAAGGCGAACAGGAAAAGGGTGTTGCAAAGGATAAATCAGCGCCAAAGGGCACATGGTGCATGGATACTACACGTTACATTTTTGTTGTTGCAAGAATAAGCGTGCCCGTGCCATGTGTATACTTTTTATAAAGGGCGCAGATATTTATCATGTTACATGGGTACAGGATGCACCAAAGGGCATAGGATTTGTGCATGTTACATCATTTTTTTGTGTGCCAAAAGGAAACCGGCGCAGAGCATGGAAGGTTTCCATGACACAATGTTGTTGCAATGAGGGATGCGCCGGTGCTGTCTATAGCTTTGCACTTGGCGCATAGGAAAGGATTGTTATATGGATGTCGGGTGTGCCAATGGCGTGAGTTTTATCAAAACAACACATGAGTTTGGTGCACCAAGCAGGATGCAAGGAAAGCGTTTGCAACAAGCGAGGGAAGTGTGACATGAGGGCGCAACTTTTCATTATGTAGCAGGTAGGAAAAATTTGTTATTGGCGCAACTATTTTTTGTGTAACAGGGGTGACAGATGTTCCATTGGTGCATTTTTATCATGTTGCAAGGTGCGCCAAAGTGCCAAAGGAGAAGAAGAAAAATACAGTTTCTTCTTAAGCTTTGATTCTCTCTCTGAGCGGTTTCATTCTTTCAAACTTCTTCTTGAGAGTGTTTTGGGTGATAAAGAGGCTTTAAACAAAGAGTTTTAGGCAATCATTTCAGGACAGAGTTTTCCCCTACCAGTAGATTTCGAAAGAGAGGGAAGAACATGGGGGAGAATGGAAAAGATAGCAAGGAAGGGGGGAAAATTCATGATTTACAGTCTTTCCAACCCAAACCATACCAACAAGCAGCCAAAAACCAAAAACACAAAAAAAAAAGTATAAAAGAAAGAGGACGTCTTACCAAGATAAATAGTGGAGAAGTGTGCAAATGGGTCCACGAAAAGGTTCGAAAGTGACAAGGTAGGTGAGCTAACAGGTTCAGAGAAAAATAATCACGTGATTTTCGTTAGTTGATAATGACATCGCAGGCGCGCCTATATATAGGTGAGGTGGTAATAAATGCACCACCAACTTTTTCAAACGGCACACGAAAACATCTATCAATAATGTAAAGGATGTGCCCTTTGGTGCACCAAAACACCTACTAACACGAAGTTAAGTGCGCCTTGGCGCACTAAAACTACTGTTGACACAAGATTATGTGTGCCCTTGGCTCACCAAAACTTGGCACAACAAAGTTATTGTTAGCAAGAAGGCACATGCGCCTTGGTGCATGCAAGGAAGGCTCAACATAGAGGGCTACATCAAAATGCACGCTGACATTTCAAACCATGCACCAAAGGATTTAAAGGGGGTGTACCAAAACTTGATGTTGCATTGTCATTATGTGTGCTTAACCAAAAAAAGACAAAAAATGGCTAAGTTCGGAAAACTAGATTTCCCGGGAAGGGATTTTGCAATGTTCCGAACGCAAGGAATCCCTGATGAGGGACCGGAACAAAATTTCGGTAGGGTTATTTGTAAAATTTCCCTTGCCAATTTTGCAGGATAATAGCTTGCTCTTTCTGGAAGCTATCCCTGAGCGAACCTCAGGGGTAGAGAATCCTAGATCTTACGTGCCTATCCATTGGGCCACAGAGTCAAAAATAAGGGCGACCGAAAAGGGGAAACACACAACCAACAAAAGCAAACACACGACAAAAATAAACACACAACTGAAGTGACTGTACAAATAAGAGAGCAAGCTCTACTTCCTGAAGATTTTCAGATGTTGCCCACTATAGGGAAGTAGAAGCTCAGTTCCATCTAGATACGAGAGATAGAAACTATTCTCTCCATTGAGATGCTTGATCTTGAAAGGCCCTCTCCATAGGGAATCAAACTTTCCATGCATGCCCTTTGGCTCTCTTTGTTTGTCCCATTAAAGGATGAGGTCTCCCACTTGGAAATTTCTTGGCTTAGCTTTTTTATTGAACAATATTTTGACCTGATTCTGATGTTCGGTGATCTTGTCGACCACCTTTATTCTCTTTTCTTTGAGCTCCGCTAGATACATGATCCTCTTTTTAAGGGAACTTTGAAAATTTTCATCTTCGATTGCCCATGCCAAATGTAGAGTAGGGAGTTCAGTGGAAATGGGAAGCTCGGCATCGGTGCCATATAACACTTGAAAAGGTGACATACCGAGAGACCTCTTGGGAGTAATGCGATCTACCCATAAAGCATCGTATAAGGACTTGTGCCACATTCATTGATTCTCATCCACCAGCTTTCGTATGATGGTCACCAAGTTTTTGTTACTGGATTCTGCTTGACCATTTCCCTGAGGGTAATAATCTGAGGCGTGAGCCAAAGTTATCCTGTATTCATAGCAAAAACCAATAACTTCCCATGAAGAGAAGTTAGAAGCATTATCAGCAACAATCTTGTTGGGAACACCAAACTTGACAATGATATTTTCTTTGATGAAACTGCAAACAACTTCAGAAGTGGCATATTTGACAGGTATGGCTTCCACCCACTTGGTGAAGTAATCTGTTGCCGTAAGGACATAACTATGTCCAACACTCGATAGGGGATGGAGTGTGCTAATAAAATCAATTCCCCATTGCCTAAATGGCTCATTGATAATGACCGGCCTGAGGGGAAAAGTGGCCAATTTGGGCTTGCCGACGAATTGTTGGCAAGGCTCACATTTTACTACCCAGGTGGCTGTATCTTGGAAAAGCGTCGGCCAATAGTACTTGACCCGAATGATCTTGTGTGCCATCATAGAAGAGGAGAAATGGCCTCCACAGGCTGAATTATGAAAACTTTCAAGTAACTTCACCTGCTGTGGCTTGTCAACACATCACAAGAAGACACCATCTATCCCGCGTTTGTATAAACCGTCATCCCAGATGACATATTTGGCTGCTCTGAGCTTTATAGTGCACTTCTCCTTTACAGTTAGGTGAGCTAGAGCATTCGCCGTAGGTGAGGAAGAAAGCAATATCAGAATACCACTCATCGCTGGTTGCGACAAATAGGACTAGAGGCAGAGAATGGGTTTTCTCCAGTTGGCTTTGTGCTTCATTGGTACAATCATCCTTTTCCTCAGGGCTTTCTGAATCTTTGTTTTCAGCCATAAGTTGACATAGGCCCTTGCCTCTTACCAGCTTGGTTGGTTTTATATCTAGGTCATACTCCTAGACCTTTGCAATCCAATTTCCTCGCAAGCTTCCTAACTCTTGTTGAGTTAGAATTGACTTGACTGACCGTGTCAGGGACCAGCACCACTGTATGGGAATTTAAAATGTAATACCTAAAGTTTTTGACTGCTTTGACAACGGCGAAGGCATGCTTTTCCAATTGAGACATTTTTAATTCGTGAGGCTTGAGGGGAGAGCTCATGAATGCAATCAGAGATTCAACATCCTCCGAATTCTTTTGCATCAAGATGGCAGACACAGTATGCTCAGATGCATAACTATACATGATAAAATCTTTGGAGAAATCAGGACATACCAGAACTGGTGCGTGAGCAACAGAATCTTTTATTTCTTCAAACGACCTTTTCCTTCCTCGCTCCACTAGAAAGTTGGTGACCCTTCCATCATGTCCAATATATGATGAGTCTTCTCAGCAAAGTTGGGAACAAAACGCCTGAGAAAGTTCACCTTTCCAAAGAAAGAATGAACGCCGATATTGCTTGTAGGCAGAGTAAGGCTCTGAATAGCCTTAACTCTTTTGGTATCTATCTTCATTCCTTCTTTGCTAACAACATGCCCTAGCAACTTTCCTTCTGTGACTCCAAAAATAGACTTTTTCAGGTTTAGGGAAATCCCATGCTCTCGGCATCTGGCCAATACTTGCTCCAAATGATCACAATGATCACTTCGTTGTTTAGAGAACACAGTTAAGTCATCTAGATAAACCACAATGACCTTCCCCATCATACCTTTGAATGCAAGGTCCATGGCCCGCTGAAAAGTGGCGCCAGCATTGGTTAGGCCAAAAGGCATCCTGCTGTAGGCAAATGTACCCCAGGGAGTAGTGAATGCTGTTTTAAATTGATCTTCAGGTGAAACTTCAATCTGATTGTAGCCTGAAAAACCATCAAGCATGGACAACATTTCTGATCCAGTTACCACTTGCAGAACTTGATCCATTATAGGAAGTGGGTAGTTGTCTTTCAAGGAAGCCTGATTCAAATTTCGAAAATCTACGCATATGCGTATTTCACCGTTCTTCTTGCGCACTGGCACAATGTTTGCTACCCAAGTACTGTGATGAATAGGAAAGATGATTCTCGCATCCAGCATTTTCTAAATTTCAGCCTGGATAGTACCTGAGATCTTAGGGTTATAATGCCTCTGCTTCTGGCGAAAGGGCTTTGACATCTTCTTTCAACGGGATGTCATGTTGGACGTCCTTTGGCTTAAAAGACTTTAGATCGCATAGGACCATGCCAATACATCCATGTATTTCTTCAGCAGTTTGACGAACTTCCACTTCTCTTCAGGCGTGCAACATTTTCCAATGTTCACAAACTGCGGGTGTTCTACCGAACCTAAATTAACCGGTTCGGTTTCTGGGGATGAGTTAGCATCATCTCACCTTTTCTTTTTCAAAAAACTATCATGCCTGTCGAACAACCGTTCTAGAGAAACCAGGCCCTTCGGAATTTTATTTCCTTTGAGCTGACATATGTCGTCATTCCCTTCAGATTCATCCTCTTGATCGGTGACTGATTCACGGCAAGTGGAAGTGGATCCTTCAAAGTGCAATCCTTAAAATTTTCCACCTTTTCTAGAAAGGCAATGAGTTGATTGTCATCATTGAATACTTGCCAATGCTGAGAATTGTCTGGCACGCTCAGGCGGAAAACCACCTCAATGGTGTATTTGTCTGTTTTCAAACCTGGGTGAGGGAGCATGAGGGATGCTGAAATGGCCAATGAATCAGCCATGTCATTCTGAGCTCTTGGAATGGATTCTATTGAAAAAGCATCAAATTCCTCGATGCTGTCCCACATCGTGTTACGGTAGTGCCTGAGCCTCTCATTCTTTACTTGATATATTCTTTTGACTTGATTCACGACTAGCTCTACATCACCTTGCACTTTCAGATTTTTGATCCCTCTCTCTCTTACTACCTGCATGCCAAGTAACAAAGATTCATACTCAGCAGTATTATTTGTATTGAAGAACTGCAACTTGAAAGAGAGGGGAATGACCTCCCCTTCGGGAGATATAAGCACGGCTCCAGCGCCACATCCACTGGTTGCGCAGCTGCCATCGAACTGCAAAGTCCAGATCTTATTACGATCTTCTTCTTGGGTGAGAACAACCATTTTGTCAGACTCGATAGACAAGAAATAGTTCCCCATTCCTGATGATTCGAAAAGAATTTGAGCTTTGGGGTCTTCAGAGTTAGTAACCAAGTACTTCTTTTGTGATTTTGGCTCCAATGTCTGCATTACACCTTTGACGGGGATTCTAGCCTTAGACCAATCCATATGAATCTCCCCACCAACTTCGCTGCAAAAACTTCTTCCCAGTAAAATTCCGTAGGCTGCTAAAATGTCGGCAACGAGGATGGTCATCTTCACTCTTTTCTCTGGGAACACTGCAAATGCGAACTGTGCATCTTTGATTTGGCCAATCAACAGAACCTGCTTAGTTTCCAAGGAATAACATCTGCCAAAAGGCTTGGTAAGGGTGAGGCCCAAAGCATGGGTGACTTTTTCCGGCATGATGTTATCAGAAGCTCCAGAATCAATTATGCAGTTACTCAACTTGTGACCATTGATTAGGAGGGAGAGATAGAAAGGTTCTATCTTGCCTGACGCTGATGTTGAAGCAACATTTATGTGGGATGTAGTAGGAGTGGAAAGGATTCCTTTTGGGGAAACCTGATTAGTTATGACAGCTTGACTTTGAATATACTTGGTCAATCTTACAAGCTGTTCAGGATTTGACTGAAGATACTCAGCTTCAGACATTTGTATCTTGGGCTTTTTAGCATGGTCAATTATGTCAAATGCGGCCAAGGGTTGTGTTGGGGAAGGAATGAGTCCCTCACTTCGTGATGGTAGGGTAGGATTACTGGTCTTTATGGGAATAGAAGAAGGCTGATTTGGAGGAGAGATGGGGGAAAAGAATTCCTTGTAAAATACTTAACAGGGAGTTGAGTAGGAAGAGGATTACCTCTTTTAGCAATGGTTGGAGGTGCATTTGACATGGCCTTCTCCTTCTGCACATGAGCAGTGACCATCTGCTTCTTTTCCTTGCGAGTGGGTAAAAACAACATATGATTGTCCACTTGCATAGCCCTGAGTACCCTCCTCTTTGTCAGATTCTTCCTCATCAAATTCCATATACCTGATAGTAGAGTCACCAGTCGGCTCACCGACATCTTGATCATCTTCGCCTTGAGATGAAGGTTCTTCGTAATCTTGTTCCTCTTCTTCAATTTCGGCTAGAGCATTGACCGGAGGAGCCTCAAGCGCCAACCATGGAGCAGTTGCAGGTAAGTGTGGCCTTTGTGAAACATTGTTGGAAACAAAGTTCCTTCGTGGAATATCCCGGTATGAGGAACTGGGGGAGGCTTGGGCCAACTGCTTCTTCAATGCAAGCAAATCGTTCGCCATCTTTTGAAATGCCGGATTAGACGAAGTAGTGGGCGAAGGGCCCGAAGATTTAGGCTTAGAGGATTCCCTTTTCAATTAGCCAGATATTATCAAATTATCTTCAATTCGAATGGCAGTGGCCTGGGTGAGAATCAAGGTAGCCACTTGCTCTTGGAGGAGTAAGAAACTTACTTTCGAACTCATAGCGTTCACGAAGAAACACTTATGATTTTCCGATGTTAGAAGCATGGCAACAGGGACATGGTTGATTAATGCATTGAACCTAGCGATGAAATCGCGCATGGTCTCATTGGCCTCCTTCTTCAGGTGAGTGATCTGTGATAATAATGCAAATGCATCTTCTGAAGGCTTGTACCTGTCTTTAAAAGCATCCCGCAAGGTGGCCCAACTGGTAATAGATCCGGCCGGTAAATGCTGAAACCATTCAGCTGCAGGCCCTTGTAGAGTTTCCAGAAAAATGTGAACCGACACATCCTCATGAGTTACACCTAGAATACTGCATGACATGATGAATGCAGATATGTGCGAATCCGTGCTTTGGTTTCGGCTCCCGTTGAATTCGGGAAAATTCTTTCGATTTCCATGTGGGAGCGCGTGAACAGGATGTAGCAAGGCCAAGGGGCCCATAACATTTCCCCATGGTACCGTCATCTGGATAGATGGAAAAAGAACACGGGCTGGAAGCACAGTTCCACTGAGCAGCAAGGCGCTACAAAGGGATGTGGAAGCTCCTTGTGAAAACCAGTTCTTCCGTGGGGGTGAAGCGCTTCTGGCTGACCGATCAGCTAAACTTAGTGATGAAAAGTGTGCCGGTGTTACACTGAAATTGTGCCTCTGAAGCAGATTGAAAGTAGGATCGACTTCCCCATGAGCTCGCCTGCTACGTGTAAATGGCTCACCCGCCAGCATACCTTCCAGATCTGTGATGTTGTCGAGTAGATTTAAAATTTCTTTTGGGTTGTACTTGCTGATTGTCTGGTTTTTCTGACGAAAAACCAGCAGCATGTACTTTTCTAAATATTTAAAATTATCCTCTTCTGAAAACTAATTGCGGTTTAATGACAAAGAACGATGGCGATAAAATGACAGTGAAGATTAGTAAGCTGATTTTTCAGATCTAAGGTTAACTTTTTCAAAGAGTTTAAAAATTTCGGTAAATAGTCAAAAACTCAGATCTATGGCAAAATACATATTTTTATAAAAACTCAGCGAACTAAAGATCTCTAACTAGGCCAGATCTATGGATCTCAGAAAAAAATTTCGATTCGGATCATTTTTGCAAAATTTTGGATTTTTGACAAAAAGTTAAAGTTTGCAAACAGATAGTGATTTTTCTGATTTTTTTTTAGATTTTCTATCCTACCACTATCATAGATCTGATAGATCTATTCGTTCCCCAGTAGAGTCGCCAAAAACTGTTGGTCTGAAAATCTGTCGCTTGGACAGATCTATGGATAAACAAGCCAACAGTGTGCAGGGCATAGCCCCTCTTTGAGTCAGCAAAGCAAAACTGGTTTATTGCTATTCTACCAGCAGGAATCTGTGCAAGTCTCACAATATTCTACCTTCGGGGGTTTGGGATCTCATCCCAGTAGGGTGTTTCCAACTGCGGAAAGAAAGGAATGAAAGAGAGGATGAAGAAAGAGCAGGTCCGAAGGAAGAAAAGAAATGAATTCCAAAGTAGAAAGGTCAGAGGGTTTATGTTTTGGGATTGGTAGTAAAAAGAGCCAAACCTACTTGCATAAACAAGAAAAGCAATACTGATGAATAAATGACTATAAAACAGAAGCAGATCCAACAGAATAAACACACAGATTTGACGTAACAAAGATCTAATGCAAATAACACATGTATTCAGCACAAAGTCTAAATATTGTATTAAGATTTCCTTTTGTTACAAAAAGCTCAAATTCTTTTCTTCTCACTTCTATTTTTCATCTGAAAGATATCCACCCCCTCCAATACAACAAGTATTGGAGTATTTATAGAAGAAGGAGAAGAAGGAAGGCAAAAAGGAACCAACCACTTATTTACAAAATATCTACAAAATATCTCAAAGTCATGTTGACTTTTGACAACTTGATGGATGACATCATCCCATGGTGCAACATGGATGATGTCATCATTTGTGCCAACATACTCTAGATATTTACAAAAAAGAACATCGAAGGAGAGAGAGAAGAAGAAAGAGAAACTATTCATCGTCGTCGTCCTGCGGTTGAAAGGGGTTATCCTACTTTTGATGTTGCTCGGGTGACGAGATGTGGAATTGGGCACGGTATTCCATGAACTTGCTGATCATAGGCTCTAGTTGATCCTGGGAAGGATCCTTGTGTCACTTGCTGATCACCTCGCAAGTCTCCCGCTCGTCTATGAGCTTCTCTGGGAGTTTGGAATATTTTTTCTCTGCTTCTATGAGGAAACCCGATGAAGTCCTGACAGGCCAATAGGTTATTGATGGACTCTGCGTCAAAAGTGACCTCTGGCCCCAGCCCTTGTGAAACAATCTCCTTGAAGATCTGGATGGTTTCATCAACTTTCCTTAAGGCAAAGGGAGGAGTAAGCAACCTTGGAGACATGTTGAGAACGATTTGTTCCATTTGGTGCATCACGTCCAGGGCTTCTTCCTTTACCTTATCGATCGTTTCAAGGACGAATTCCAGTTGATCTATCCAGTAGTCCAGAGTGGAAAGGACTTTATTGAGGGCCCTGGGATGACCAAAAATGCCGAACTTGACCAGATCTTTGACTGAACAGTTGAACATTTGTTGAAAGATCTCATGTTGCAGCCTAGCATGGTCTAGCTCTTCTAATATGGGTCTTGCTAACGCATGGAGCTCTTTATTCACCTTGTTGATGTTCAGGTACAAATCGGTGAACTTGGCGATTACTTTTTCACTTTCTTTGAGGATCTGGCTCCTCCAAGCAGAAATGGCCATACCCTGCTCACCAATCTTTGCATATTCATTAATTTTATCCTGACTCAAAGGCTCAGGAGTCTCAGCGGCAGTTGTGGGAGGTGCACTACCCATCTTCTGTAAGGCTTGGAGCAGATGTTTATTTTGCTCTTTCAATAGCCTTTTCTATTCTTTTTCTTCTTGAAGCTTCTTGCAGAGGGCATCAACTGCAGATAGGGCCTCTCCTTGAAGGCTTTCAAAAGACGTACCCATTGTGACTTAAGTCATTGTATAATCTGTCGGAGATAGATCCTTTTTATCCTTCAGAGGATTGGGGTATGCGATCTCCATTACCCTTTCTCTCCGAAGCACTCTGAGAGAAGTGTGTGACGGACTTCTGCTTCTTTGCCCCTTTTGATGGGATCACGGAGAAGTCCATCGGAGTGATGGGAACTTTCCTTTTCTGCTGACTTAAGTGCTGGGAGATCCAGGCTGGACTTATGGGAGAAGGACCAGAAACAGAGAAGGGGACAGCTGTAGTAGTAGAAGGGAAAAATGTAGAAACACTTGGAGGTGGCATCGAGAGGGAGGCCGAGGAAGCGCTCACGGGAGGAAGAGATACTGCAAGAGAGGAAGACATAGGAAGGGAAGGGAGCTCAGAGATGAGAGAAGAAATGGAGGGGGACAGGTCTGCGAGAGAAGAGAAGATGGACGAAGAAGCGGGAGGAACGGTAGAAGAAGGGGGAGAGGACACGACCAAAGGAATGGTCGCTTGGGTCACTCGAGGAGGGGAAGGAGGAGAAGAAAAAGGGACAGAAGGGACCTCAATTGTTGCAGCAGTGGCAACATCCTGAGTGGATGGGCCTATTGGAACATCTTCCTCCGCTTCTTTCTCTGGAGAAGCCAGAGTTACAACTTGTTCGGGTGCAACGGAAGGAGGACTTTCAGGAGCTTCCTCTTGAGTGGTGCTGGATTCACCCTCTTTGCTTTTTCCTTTTCCTTTTGGTTGCTGTTTTGATCGAGGAGGTGCGTTACCCAACGGAGAGGTTGTGAAATCGACTTCGAGGCAGATGAGCCCGTTCATTCGACACCAATGCTCTGTTCTGCGCAGAGTTTCTTTGACCCTTTCATCAATTGTCTGAGGTGCTTTGGTTCTATCAATCAATGCAAAAGGCCAATCGTCTCCACCTGTGTCAAGATACACTTGATCCACTTCCTCCTTAGTAGTTTGGTAGCCTTTGGGGACGATGGCCACCCCGTACTGGATGATTTCTACCAAGGCCAAACGAGAATGGTCCTTCCTCCTGAGCTCCACCTCATGATATAGGTAAATGTAAATATCCTCAATCTGAGGGACATGGATCAGATCGAGCTTAGCCCTTGGCAGACAATTTCTCGGGTCAAAGGTAGGCCTTGCCGGGAAATCATGTTTCAGATTCAGTAGCTCCAGCTCTGCAAACATGTCTTTTTCCTTGTGGTGAGTGAGACATGTATACCTACCCACTGTGAGGGGGAAAGGAGTTCCACCCTTCTTTCTCTTGAGGCATTTCTCATGGTAGGTGACAAGCTATCTTGACAGCTCTAGCAAGAATCAACTTGGGCCCAACATACCTTAGCAGTCTAGTTGGCTCCCCCAAGAAGTTAGCCGCCCTCAGATAAGTCAATGTGGGGAATTTAGTGAACAGGGCCCCCCATTTCTCTGTGGCTGCCACGATGCTCTTGGTCGTGTGACCGTGAGCCATATTTGGCCTCAACAGGCCGATGATGAAATAGAAAAATGCATCATTGATCTTTGTAAATTTAGGGATGCTATTTTCCAGCTTTAGCTCTGGATAATATTCATAGATTTTAACTTGGGGCCAAACCCCACTCTGCGTCAGAGCTGGGTAGTCCCTTTCTGAAGCTGCAGCATAAAAAACATAGGAATTCATGTAGAACCTCCCCGTTGTGGGGAATTATTGCAGCTGCTCTGATATCGTGTTGCTTATGATTTCTGCCCACTCAAAGCGTTAATCGGGCATATTTTTGTTCATTGTTTCTAAATACCGTAGCATCCATTTGTGGAAATAGTGGGCGTTAGGAAGCCCAAACACCTTGCTCAGGAACGTGATGGTGTCACTGAGCTCCTCTGAAAAATCATTGCGGTGAATGATTTGTGGCCAACGGGTCACCACCTTTTTATTTTTCAAATATACCTCATTCATCAGTTGCATGCACTGATCTTCATTGTCGTCCCAGGCCTTAATGCAATCCTCTTGGCTAACGGCCACAAAGTGCCGGTGATGAGGAATGCCGAGTATTATTTCAAAGTGGCTGGTGGTGAGGTTGATTATGACTTCGCCCTTCTCATTTACGACACATCTTGTGTCTTTATTGTATCACCGGGAAACCACCATCATAAATTCGTTGTTAATGGCACTGACTGGGATTCCTCCAGCAAAGTGTAGGGCACTGCCTATCAGCTTGTCCATCCATGGAATTCTTGTGACCTTCTGGGTTCTGGACCAGAATTCTTCCATATCGATATGACCCAGCTCTGAGTCTCTGATGTCCAGGTCACATTCTGCTTGGGACTCGGGCATTCTGACCCTCTGATACTTATACTTCATTTCTTCTTCTATGAGCTTGGCCTTGCCTTTGGATTTGGTAGGTCTCTTGCTTGATGTTGACATATGTTCTTCTGAACTTAGCTGCTGATCTGCAAGAATAAGAAGTGAAACCCAATTGAAGAAAGCCGTGTTAGCTGTTTGATTTTCCATTGAAATGCTGACAGAAGAAAGAGTTAGCAATTTTGAGGCCTTAGGGCGCATGGCGCATGGATATTACAAATTGCAGAGCTAAATAGATAAGGCACACGGGAAAGGGCTGCTGCAAGGGGTAAATAAGTGCCAAAGGGCGCATGGTGCATAGACACTGCAGGGTGCATTCTTTGTTGCTGTAAGCACAAGTGCACCTGCCCATGTGTATGCATTTTGTAAAGGGCGCATGAATTCTTTATGTTACATAGGAACATGATGCACCCGATGCGCATATATCTTTCATGTTGCATGGAACTTTGGTGCCCAAAGGTGCATATAAGGTTTGTGTAACATATGCTTTTTGCGCGCTTAAGGGAACTTGGCACGGCGCATGAAAGGTTTGCATGACACAATGTTGTTGCAATGGTGGATGCACCTACGCCGTTTATAGCTTTGCACTTGGCGCATATGAAAGGATTGTTACATGGATGCTGGGTGCGCCAAAGGGCGCAGGAATTTTATGATGTTGCACATCACGAGTTTGATGTGCCAAGAGGACGTGCACGGAAAGCGTTTGCAGCAAGTGGGGGAAGTACGCCATGAGGGCGCAGCTTTTCTTGATGAAGCGGGGGAATGACAGATGCGCCGAAGGGGAACAAATGTTGCAGAGTGCATGCAGTTACATTTCCTTTAAAGCCATTGATTCTTCTCAGAGGGGTTTCACATCTGGCTTCAAACTTCTTCTGCAAGGTAACTTGGGGTGATAGAAATGGCTTTAAACAAAGGTTTCCAAGCTATTATTTTAGGACAGAGCTCCCTCTACCAGCAGATCTGGAAAGAGGGGGAGGAATATGTGGAAAGACAGCAGGGGGAGCAAGTTCATGATTTCATTCTTTTCAATCCAAACTGAAACAACCTAGCATTCAAAAACCCCAAAAACAAAACACACGAAAGAAAGAAGGCCACTTACCCGGATAAATAGCAAAGAACATGCAAACGGGTCCACAAAGCAATTTGAAAGTGACAGGCTGGTGCGCAGACAGGTACAGAGAAAACAATATTTAAAAATAATCACGTGATAGCTCTGGTGATAATGACATTGCAGGCGCGCCTATATATAGGTGAGGTAGTAATAAATGCGCCACCAACTTTTCAAGTGGTGCACCAAATGAGCTGTCGACATAAGAAAACATGCGCCCTTTGGCGCACCAAAACACTTGTCAACATGAAGATATGTGCGCCACTTAGCGCACCGAAAGTGGTGTCGACAGAGGAATATGTGCACCCTTGGCGCACCAAAAAGTGGTGCAACAAATGATCAGTTGACAGGAAGGCGCATGTGCCTTGGCGCACGCAGGAAGGACTCAACATAGAGAGGCGCACCAAAACACTTGTTGACAGGAGAAAGCATGCACCAAAGGATTTAAAGGGGGCGCATGAACATTTGATGTTGCATAGTCATTATATGCGCCCACCCAAAAAGACCAAAAATGGCTAAGTTTGGAAAACTAGGTTTCCCAGGAAGGGATTTTGCAACGCTCCGAACGCAAGGAATCCCCGATGAGGGATTGGAACAAAATTTCGGTATGGTTATCAGTAAAATTTCCCTTGCCAATTTTACAGGATCAATTAGGATTTTGTAATGTCTTTAGTAACCTTAGCCTTATTTTGAAAGTATCTCCATCTTTTAGAAGTGACAACTCTTGAGAGTTAAATCATGGAGTATTGATCATACTTTCCCAAGGTTTTCTTCATAAAATTTGTGCAAAAAAATGATATCTCCATCTCCTTCATCAAACAAAGATTACACTAAGGGTCCTCTCAACCCGGTTAAAGAGGCACGACCTAAAGTAGTGAGGATAGATAAAATCCTCTTAAAGGTGTTATCCATCTATCCACAATCTGAGTGACAAAGGGCCAATTATATCTCATCCCTGGATACAAAATGATGTACATTATGACCTAACTGTCTCTAATCTCCACGTCAAATCTATGATGTTTCTCAACTTGAAAAGGAGATCAAATTTGGATACCAATAAAGTTCATGGTATGTTTTACTGAATATTATTTTTCCTTTTCATGCTCATGATTTTCAAACACCTTCATTAAGTAGTTTTGTAAGATTTTAATGTCACTTTAGGTTTATGTTAATACCTTTTGTGATTTCTAAAAGCGCATCAAAGAACAAATGAAGTTATTGTTCTCAGTTCTTTAGTTGTTAATTCAGTGTGTTTTGTACAATCATAGGTCTCCAAAATGTTCATGTATCACCTATTTTACATTGTTTCTTTAAGTTTCTTTTTTCTCTATCCCTTTACCCCCTCCAGAGAAATAGTTTAGTTGATTGGTCATGGGAACCAGATCACTTTAGATTATCTATAACATTATCTGTAACAAAAAGGATGAGGAAAAAATGATTATCATTAACATTAATTTTTTAATTAAATTATGGAGATATATACTCATAAATAAATTCGAAGGAAATGCATAGCTTGATGAACATTATTCTTAAGTTCAAAAAAGGTGAGAAATGTTTCATCTCTGAAATTTCTAGTGACAAGATGCATATATGAGTTATAATCAAAAGAGAGATTATATGGTCCCCCTCTTTATTAGTGGAATTAGCTGTTAAATAGGAAAATCCTTCAACATCTAACACGTATAGTGTAGGAGCAAGAGGGAAGATTTATCTTATCGAATTGAAGACACTAAAATTTTTATAATTGACACCATTAAAATTTCACCAAAAAATTCCACCAGGAGCTCAAGTTATCTTAATTCCAAGTTACCTTCTCAAAGGCAGTTCAGGACTTAGTCATTTTTTCGAGAGGAAACGTGTCAGCACCAGCATCCTGGCGGGATTTCATGCCCCCGATGTCCATAAGGTCAGGTACATCAGCCCTTGTAAAATGTTCCCTACCCTCATGTGACCTTTGGGACCCTCATATGACCTCCAGAATTGACAGTTCATCCCCCGGGAGCTTATTTGGAGCATGTATTCCCTGCCGTCGGATCGAGCGCCATGTGTCAGCTCTAGGACTACCGTGGAATTTGATGTCCCTTATGCAACCTAAGGTTGGGGACATCAAACCTTGAAAAATGTGCCCAGCCCCTATAGGGAGTCTTCTGGACACCCACTTGACCACAGTTCAGCCCCCAGGTGCATTTTTGGAGCATCCATTCCCTGTCATTGGACCGAGCACCACATGTCACCTCCAGGACCACCGTGGAAACTAATGTCCCTTATGAACCTAAGATGGGGGACATCATACATGGAAAAATGCACCCAAACCCTATAATGAGTCATTTGGACACCCACGTGACCAAGTTTCAGCCCCTAGGTGCATTTTTCAAGCAAATCCCCTACCGTCAGATCGAGGACACATGACATCGCCTTGTCCACCGTGGAAATTGATGTCCCTCACATCCTTGAGGTCAAGGACACCAGGGACATAAAATTTCACCCATTCCATCAATGTACATGTTTTGAAATTTTAAATCTAGCACTTAGCCATTTTCTTCCTCTCATTTCTCGTTCAGAACTCCTCACCTTACCATGGCTCCGTGCGTGATTGTCCAGAAACCCGGTCCACCATTGTTGCTCCAAACCAGCTCTGCCATGGCCACATAAACTCTTCAAACCATGAATGCACAACAATATTTATGCCTCATATAAAAATGGAGTGAAATGACGAAGAACGAAGAGAAAAATGGAGAGTTTTTTGCCAGATAACCGTGAAGTCACCCGATCGAAAAATCCTCATATCTTGCAAGATACAAGTCGGATCGAGATATCATCTTTTGTAGAATATCTCATTTTTCAAGGTGATCAAGATACAAAAAAAAGAGGTCGAATGGTGTCAAAAATCATTTGCTCCAACAAAACCCTTACTTCATGCACCAACTCACATCCATCGAATTTCCCATCATTTCCGAAATGGAAATGAGCTAAAAACTTGCACATGAGTTCCAAATGAAAAACCTATCACATTGGAGTTGTTTTTAGTGAAAATGGAAACAAAAACTAGACCTAAAAATTTTGAGCTCCATTAATGGCCGCCATGACAGCTCTACACCCGAAGCCACTGCTAGGTCAAAATTTCAAAATTTATTTCCATGTATTCTAGTGGGCAAAACTATGTGAAATTCAGAGGGTGTGATAGTAACGACAAGAAGAGTCCAAAAAAGTATGTTCCATCACAAATCAAGTACTGGAAACACACTTTCTAAAAAAAGTAAGTTTTCCTATACATGCTTGCTATTTTTGGCAAGTCTTCATCAAAAGTGGCTATGGAAAGAGCAGTGTGCACTAAAGATCTCCAAAAGGCTAGAATGATTATCTAGCACAGAAAATAGTGGAAATGACCATTTACTAAACTCCTAATGACACTTAAAGGGTAATTTTGACACAATGGGACATTCAGAACTTCATTGCATTTGGAGCTTTCCATCAACGAGGATCAACAGACTTCATCGGGAGACATCCTCTTCTTCTTCTCTCTCTCTCTCTCTCTACTCTTCCCCTAAAATTTATGTCACTTTCAAATTTTCTAATTCTTCATTGGGGTTTGCACTTTTTGATATACCTTTAATTCCCTTAAAAGTTACTTTAGAAACATAATGTAAATTAAGTCACCTTGCTATTATAAAAAGGGAGTCAAATATTTAAAGTGGAATATGAACAGTCTTAAGTCATATTAAGGTATTTGAAAGGTTATGAGGAAGATGAAGAGTCATATTCTATTGTATAAATTGTAAATCCATTCCCATTTCTAAGGGTTGGTAATTGATCTTGTAGACTCGAGAGTGCATTGTACCTAGAGAAAGCAAAGGAGATAGCCATTTTCTTCTACTCTCTTCCCCTCTCAAATTTCTTCCATTCCCACATTATGTACAACATTGATTTGAGCAATCAATACAAGAAGAAGGAGTTTTCAGCTTTCTGTGACTAAGGGGTTTCTTGATACTTGGTGATCAGTGAATTCTATTTGGTCTTGTTATTATTCGCAGAGTTGTTTCTTCTGATAAATGCATGTTTTGAAGTTTCTAACTAGTGTGTGTGTAGGAATATGATTTTCTACTTGCAACATTAGTTCTCCTACCCCTTTTCTCACTCCCCTTTCCCACTCTACAGATAAATACTTCACTAGCAAGAGATTTCTAGCTTTTCCATAGGGTCAGTGGAGTGCCCCTGTTTGATCCCCAGTCGAAAAACCACCAAAGAAATACACACTTTCTCACACATGCACATACGGTAGCTGCACCGGTTAAGTAGAGGGACTTAGACTCCTAGAGCATTGGCAAGAAATCCACAAGTTTGTCTACCTGACAGATTTTCTCGCCAACAGTTTTTATTGCCCACTGTGGGGCAGATTTAGTAGCATCTGCACCCAATATACGACCACAAGGTCCCAAAAATTCCAAAAAAAATCAAATATTAAAAAAATAAAAATAGGAGTTCATGAAATTCTGTTGTTGAAAGATACACTGCTGATTTCTGCACATGAATTTTCACATTCTACAATGCCCTTTTGTGTTTCGACTGTAGAAGTTTTCAAAAGCTAGCTGAAAGAAGATACACTAGGTTAAGCAGGTCTAGAGGTGTTGGTGATTCCAATTTTAAAGCTTTGGAAAATCATAAATAATTAATTAGAGATAATCCATACTTATTCTCTCAAGCCTCCTCTCTATCTGGCACTTTGAGTAGTTCTCCTCGCAATCCTATCCAAACTCCTTCAAATTCACCAATTTTTCAACCATCATTGAACATCGATTTTGTGGAAGAAAAATAATTTGAAGAAGTAAGAGCTGAAATAAAAGTAGAAGAAATGATGGCAGATGAAGAAGAAAGAACTCAACCCATTGTTTCATGTGAAAGGAATACGGGCCCACTTGCTCTTGAGCCACCTCTCCATGATCTAGCAATGGGTTCCCACAAGAACTTTCTAAAGTTCAAAGGAGACAACACACAACATCCTTAAGAACACATTGCTACTTTCATGACATCTTGTGGAATTTTTGGTGCCTAGTATGAAGATGTTGCTATAAGATTGTTCGTGGAGTCCCTCCAAGAAAATGTAGCAGAATGGTTCTACCTCCTACCTTCTTGATCCATCACTGGTTGGAATGACATCAAGGCTACCTTTGAGGAAATATTTAAATCAATTGAAGATTTTCAAGACCTCTTGGTGTAGTTGGCTCAAATGAGGAAAGGAGAAAGTGAAATGATGAGAGACTTCGTGGCTTGTTTCATACGGTTGCTTCGTAGGATACCGAAAGACAATTCACCCTCTCAGAACAATATGAAAAGATTCTTCATAAACAATCAATCACCAGAGGAAGGATTTCTCCTACGAAGAGTTCAACCAAGGAACATTGTAGAAGCACAAAGGAGGGGCATTGAATTGGATGACAATCTCATCCTCTCTAGAAAGATCAAGAATCCATCAAAGGGGAAGGCCCAACATCCTAAAGATGAGAGAACTAATCCATCACTGAAAAAGTTGGCAAATGAGATGACCTCCTTGAAGAGGAAATTATTTGAACGAGTTTCTTCTTAGAGAAGTAATATAAATCATATTTCAGGAGCACCCCAAAGACTTTCCTTGGAGGCCCCACCTGTGAATGTAAATTGCAGATTTCAAGAAAGTGAAGAAGAGTTTGAACAAAAAAGTGACGGTGGCGATTTCCTAGAAAGTAATGAGTTTGAGAATGATACACAAATCAGATTTTGTGAGTATTCTGGAGGTTATGAAGAAGATGCACCCAGTTTCTCATGCATGGTATTCACTCGTTCTAAGTCTGAGAAAAGAGCATCTCTCTCCACTGCTGTAAAAGAAAAGAAGGTGTATGATCCTCTTGTGGCGACTCCAAAAAATAAAATAATTAGTCGAGGATCTTCACTTCCATCTTCCATGAAGTCTGCATTGTTGTATCCTGATCTCATAGCAAGTAAGAAGACTCCTGAAATCCCAAGTAAGTCTTCCAATGTCTCTTTCATTTCTAAACCCAAATCTGCTCCTAAAAAATCTAATTCATTGAAAGCTCTTAGTGTGCCTTTCAAAATACCGTACATTCCTCAAACATCAAATCCTTCTCCTAAGCCAATCCAGACCCCAAAATCAGTCCCTTCACTCCCCTTATTTACATCTACTCCCTTTGACTTCATAGAATATGTAGAGAAAGCCAAAGTGCAGATTACTGAAACTGAATATTTACTGACTCATCCTGAACAATTCGAGAGGTTCGTTTGATACATCATGAGTGGTAGTCTAATACCCAATGATGTAGCTCATCATTCCAAAGGCATGCTACCAAACTCACCTACACCTCCCTCATAGAACATGCTTTCTCTGAGTGCATCAAAGACTAATAAATTTGAACCTTTCTATGTCTCCCTTCTTGTTGGATAATATGTACCAAACAATTGCATAATATATTTTGGTTCCTGAGACAACGTGATGCCTTTGAAGGTCGCCAAGTCTCTTAAAATTATAATGTCTCCACGTAGTGGCTCTTATTACTCTTTGGAATCAAAAAGGGTCTCACTTGTAGGGAAGGTTAAAGATACATAGGTGGCTCTCGCAAGATTTCTAGACAAGAAAGGTTTAGTGATGATTTTGGTAGTAGACATCCTAGCCTCATTCAAAATGTTGTTGAGTAGAAATTTTTACTGAGAGTTGGGAGGGAAAATTCAGATGAAGTGGTCTTTTGCCACCATACTAGTGAAGGGAGGCATGTAGAAATTACTTCTCGAGAAGAAGATGAGGTACACAGTACGAAATTCCTAAAGCCTAGAAGGTAACATCTTGTATCAAGGTAGCTCACGCAGATGAATCACTTTGTGGCAACTAAGGAAGAAGAGGATATCCCCATCCTAATAAGCCCAGAAATTCCTTCCCAAAGAGATTTGGATTTTGAAGAAGCCTTGTGGATATTTGAGTTACAAGAGTGCAGCCCTGAATCGCTAGATGATGCAGACCACGAGGAAGAGGAGATGGTTCTCGATGATTTTCAAGAAGATAAATAAACTTATATGATTTTCCAAGATAAGGATATATTCTCATTCCCATTTGGGGATGAAGATGATCTCAGTCAAGCCATCTATTGAGAGAGAAACTCAGCTTGTGATGAGCCAGTGAAAGTTTTGAAAGAAATGTCTATACAAGAAATGCTTGAAGCTGCAGAAGAAATTGAAGATCCTGAGCTCAGTCTCGAGAACTTGAGACAAGCCAAAAATCTGCAAGACAAGCGTGAAGCTGGTTTGGAATCCTTAATTGGTATGAAATCTGGCCACATCGAGATAAAGCAATATGAAAAATACGATGCCACTCCAAAGCTAATGATTGATGGATGCAGTAACGAAATGGAGATATTTTCATTCCCATTTGAAGATGAATCTCTTTTTTATGAAGGATCATTAGTGTTCAGCGATTCCCAAGATGATGAGATCTTTGTGCATGAAATATTGGATACAGTAGAAGTTGTGGAAGACCCATAGATGATTCTTGATCTCTTCACTCATTGTATGGGCATACTTTGATGCTGCGCCTAATACCTCCATCAGTACTCAAGCACCTCGTAGTGGAGTAAAGGAAATGGATAAGTCTGAGGTTTCTCATGGAAGAGATGTCAATGAGCATAGGCCTGCGAAATAAAATAATCAAGAACATTCAAGTATTTTGAACAAAAAGCAGCCCTAGGGCAGCGATGAGATGCTCAATAGAAAATCAGCTATATGGATAAACATGAAAGGCAACTGACACTATGAGACCGACTTCAAAGAATATGAAGGTAGTGGAATTTCCAAGCAAGGACCTAAGAATCATGAAGATCACATGGACTCACTCCTACCAAGTACACATACAATTGTGAAAACACCTAGCTTTCATAAGCAGCTAAGGAGGGGAGGATACTTTTTGGAACCCATCAATGGCTTTGTAGAACATCATCATTCGATGTTGCCTCTTCAAGGGTAACTTTTGAGAAATAAAAAGTACTTCAGTGAAAGTGGGTTGTCCCTTGCTTTATACCATAGATGATTGATAGGTGTTTTTCCCTTTCCGCTGTGTGTGTTTCCCTTCCTGTTGTGTATTGTGTGTTTCCTTTTTGTTGTTTTGTGTGTGTGTTTCCTTTTTCTAAGCTTCCTTTCTAGAAATTGTGCATGACTCTGCATGGCCCAATGGATAAGGAACTGGTCAATGAATTATATGGTCTAAAATTGAGATTCTAGATTCCCATGTCATGTCTTCACTGCACTCAGTATATGTCATGTCCCTTAGCTAGAGCCAGATGTTGTCATGAAAATATGCATTAGGGAAATTGACAATTTCTGAATGTGACAACTATACCCAGATGTTGAAATTTTCATGTTTTATCATTCCCAAGAACCCCAAGCCAAATCCGTTAGTATATTCACCATCTATTTGATGTCAAATTAGTCCCTAGGTGATTTAGGAAATTCTATTCATTCCCCCTAGGTGAGTTTAGGGAGTTTTGAAAAGATGTTATCTTCTGGCAGTATTGGGAAGGGCTATCACTGGCCTTCCTAGGACTGGATTCAACCCCCTTGAGTGGAACATAAGGGAAAAATTAAACGTGGACATGAATTAAATACATTATAACATCATGGAAATTATTTTTGAAGGCTTTGGGAAGTTTTGAAATACTTGGAGCAGTTTGAGTGAAAAACAAGGTTCTTAAGCCTATGTGGTACACAGGCCTAAAACAACTGTTGGGATTCAGAAGAAGATTCAAGGAGCTCCGGATAGATTTGGAAGTAAAATGAAACATCTTCGGAAAAAGGATTCCAATACCTACATGATGGTGAAATAATATTTTATCACAACACCTTGGCATATATGATTGGAATGTAGTTTTTCTCAGGCACAAGTGGAGTCCAAATAATTGGAGCATATGGTCAAATTAATACATGATACCCACTTAATTGGATTCAAAATACCATTTCCAGTTATTATCATATAAAATTTCACCATGGAATTCCACCGGGAGCTCAAGTTATCTTCATTCCAAGTTACCCTCTCAAACGCAGTTCAGGACTTAGTCATTTTTTTGATAGGACACGTGTCAGCACCAAGATCCTGGTGAGATTTCATGCCCCAAAAATCCCTGAGGTCAGGTACATAAGCCCTTGGAAAATGTTTACAGCCCTCATGTGACCTCTGGGACCCTCATATGATCTCCAGACTTGACAGTTCATTCCCCGGTTGCTTATTTGGAGCATGTATTCCCTGCCGTAAGATTGGGCGCCACATGTCAGCTCTAGGACCACTGTGGAATTTGATGTCCCTTATGCACCTGAGATGGGGGGCATCAAACCTTGAAATTTTTTCCCAGTCCCTATGAGGATTCATTTGGACACCCACGTGACTGAGTTTTAGCCCCAGGTGCATTTTTCAAGCAAATCCCCTTCCGTCAGATTGAGGACACAAGGCATCACCTTGACCACTATGGAAATTTATGTCCCTCATTTCCTTGAGATCAAGGACACCAGAGAAATAAAAGTACACCCAAACCATCCATGTGGATGTTTAAAGTTTAAATCCAACACTTAGTCATTTTCTTCCTCTCATTTCTCCTTCAAAACTCCTCAGCTTGCCATGGCTTTGTGCATGATTGTCCAGACACCCAGTCCACCATTGTTTCTCCGAACCAGATCCTCCATGGTATCATAAAATATTCAAACCTTGAATGCACAAAAATATTCAGGCCTCATAGAAAAATGGAGTGAAATGACGAAGAACGAAGAGAAAAATGGAGATTTTTTTGCCAGATAACCGTGAAGTCACCCGATCGAAAAATCCTCATATCTTGCAAGATACAAGTCGTATCGAGATGCCATATTTTGAATAATTTCTCATTTTTCAAGGTGATCAAGATCCAATAAACAAAATGTAAAATGGTGTCCAGAATCATTTTCTCCAACAAAACCCTCACTTCGTGCATTGGCTCACATTCGTCGAATTTCCCATTATTCTGGCAATGGAAACGAGCTAAAAACTTGCACATGAGTTCCAAATGAAAAACCTATCGCAATGGAGTTTTTTTCATTAAAAATGGAATTAAAAACTAGACCTATAAATTTCGAGCTCCATTAATGGCCACCATGACAGCTTTGCACCGAAAGCCACTGCCAATTCAAAATTTCAAAATTTATTTCCAGGAATTCTAGTGGGAAAAACTATGTGAAATTCGGAGGGTGTGATCGTAATGAAAAGAAGATTTGAAAAGATTATTTTCCATCACAAATTGAGTACTGGAAACACACTTTATAAAAATAATAAGTTTTCCTATACATGCTTGTTATTTTTGGCAAGTCTTCATCAAAAGTGGCTATGGAAAGAGCAGTGTGCCCCGAAGATCTCAAAAAGGCTAGAATGATTATCTGTGGTAGAAAATAGTGGAAATGACCATTTACTAAAAATAGTAAGTCACACTCAAAGGGCAGTTTTGGCACAATGGGACATTCAGAACTTCATTACATTTGGAGCTTTCCATCAACGAGGATCAACAGACTTCATCAGGACACATATCCTCTTCTTCTTCTATCTCTCTTTCTCTCTCCTCTTTCCCCCAACTTTCTCTCACTTTCAAATTTTCTAATTCTTCGTTGGGGTTTGCAACTTTTGATATACCTTTAAGTCACTAAAAAGTGACTTTAGAAACATAATGTAAATTAAGTCACCTTGCTATTATAAATGGAACTTAAATATTTAAAGTGGAATATGAACAGTCTTAAGTCATATTAAGGTATTCAAAAGGTCATGAGGAAGATTAAGAGTCATATTATATTCTATAAATTGTAAATCCATTCCCATTTCAAAGGGTTGGTAATTGATCTTTTAGACTCAAGAGTGCATTGTACCTAGAGAAAGCAAAGGAGATAACCATTTTATTCTACTCTTTTCCCCTCTCAAATTTCTTTCATTCACACATTATGTACAAATTTGATTTGAGCAATCAATACAAGAAGAAGGAGTTTCTATCTTTCTTTGACTAAGGGGTTTCTTAATACTTGGTGATCGGTGAATTCTAAATGGTCTTGTTGTTATTCACAAAGTTTTTTCTTCTAATAAATGCATGTGTTGAATTTTCTTTCTAATAAATGCATGTGTTCAATTTTCTAACTAGTTTGTGTGCAGAAATCAGATTTTCTACCTACAAAATTAGTTCTCCTACCTCTTTTCTCACTCCCCTTTCCTGCTCTACAGATGAAGACTTCCCTACCAAGAGATTGCTAGCTTTTCTGTAGGGTCAGTGGAGTGCCCCTGTTGGATCCCTGACTGAAATACCACCACAGAAATCCACACTTTCTCACACATGTACATATGGAAGCCGCACCAGTTAAGTAGAGGGACTTAGATTCCTAGAGCATTGGAAATAAATCCACAAGTTTTTCCACCTGACAAATTTTCTCGCCAACAATCATCAAAATAATTACACTAAAAAGATTCATGATAAACATTGAGTAGTTACATTTTTTACCACATCCTCAAGGATTTTTTAAAATGATTTTTATAGACCATCTTATCCATTGGCCTAATCTCTATCCTTTTGAGAAACATTCTTTGAAACATACTATCCCAAAAAAATTCCATCACATATAACCATTTAAGATATAGAAAGGGTGATTGGAAAAAATAAATGTTCTTTTTTAACATGTTGCTTTTCACTTTGTAAAAGGATCTTTAGATTTGAAAACTTATCAAATATTTTTCATCAACTACTTCTCCATTTTTCTTCAATTCTTGGTCTTCTATTTTTATTATAGCTTCCTCTCCTTCTACAAGTGATCCCAACATATCATTGCGTTGCCCTTCAATTTTTGCATTGAAATTTTAACTTCTCCTCCCCTGTAATAGTTTCAACTTAAAGAACTTCTTCATATTATTTAAAGAGTATATAAACTCCTCTTGTTGTAAAAATCCATTGTAGTCCAAAAAATATAGCTTAATTCCATCATTACTCACTTTAAGTTCATTAATAAACATTTTTTTAATGGATTGTCATTTTTTTTCTCCTTGTTCATTACGTGTTTCCTCTTTATCCTGATATTTTTCTATATCATCTCCTCCAAAACTTTTTCTTAGATGCATGATAACTTCTGACAAGTAACCTACTTGCCTCTAAATTTTTTCTAAGTTCTATGTATCTATACATATCCTCTTGAACCTCTAGAAATCATATCTTGAACCTACGCTCTAAAAAAATGATGAGGCCAATCAACAATAGTAATAAATTATATTGTGAAAGAAAAACATTTTTGAATAAACTTTGACAATCCTCTATATTTTATAATGTTTTAATTACCTTATATTTCCTTTGATCCAAATTCTAAAACAAACCCAATTAAACTTGACTTCTAAACCACACTTGACCAAAATTTTTATTTTGTAGCAAAATATATTTTTCGTAAGTTCTAAATTTAGCTTTCTAGATCTTAAAAATGTATGCACATCAACATGGTTCCTTAACTAATTTATTTATTTAGGCGCAACTCAGGTTCACTCATGATTTCAAACATATTTTCTTTTCAAATTTAACAATAGATTGAAAAAATTGAAACTCAATTTTCAGGCCATGGATTATTTTGGCCTCAAAAAATTAATGAGATGGAATATAATTGGCTAGTTGCTCATAACACGGTGTTAAAATTTTTGAGATATTTTGATAAAAGCATATTCATTTTGACTCCTAAATAAAAAGGTATGTTATATGCAACATAGGCCATTTAATCCACATTATAACCTCTAGTGCTAGCTTCGATGCTTATAACCAAATATATAAGAATTATTCTAAATAATAAACACTTTATTAAATGCTGAAATATTACAATCAATAACGACATGAGAAAAAAAAACTGATTTTTTTTTCTCTAAATGAAAAAAATCTCCACTCTTGAAACTTGTAAAACCTTTTTGAAGATGATTGGAATTCCTTTTCAATCCCTTGACAGGATATGTTTCTAGTATACATGATACGATCAAAAAACATGGAAGAAATCAAGAATCCAAGTCAAAATATTTGATACATTTTAGAAAAACAAGAAAAGGTGTATGATAGTTTTAATGTTTCCCTAAAATGGGTAGTGAGGCTCTGTGACACCTAAATGAATTTTACAACAACCAAGGGGTAAATTTATGTAAATAAATCCCAAAGAAAAATTTAAAAGTTTTGTTTCCACAAATATAGACCTTATAGTTAGAAACTTATGGTACCAACAATGCACATGAGAATACACAGACAAAAAATATTGATTTTAATCACCATGGGAAGTTGGATTATACAATATCATAGCCTCATTTAGGTGAGTAGATTTGGAAATACGTCTCAAGAAACCATTTTCAATATTTCCCCTTGGGGAGATAATTTTAATTCCTAGTATTGTAGGATACTTCATAACTATATCCATTATTAAATGGAAAGATTATTCATCGCAATTATCAAAAGTGAAATTAATATTAGCTTCTATACATATAACTAATTTTTAATATTGTTTACTATAGATATCATGCATTTTCTAAATCCGTTATCTAAAAATCACAAGAATATGTATCCATGAAACCTATACTAAGGGGTCTTAGTAATAATTTATAAGAAAATACTACCACAAATAGTGACAATTGATGGAAATGCAATTTCTGAAATTATCACCATTCTGTGGAAGAAAACATTTTTACTTTTTCCCAATCTTTTCAAATGATTTTGATAATAAATGATCCCACCACTTTTGCTGAGAATTTGATGATTTAAATTTTTTAAATCGTAAAACATTCCATGTCTTGCACACATACCTAATGCATTCCCATATGTGATTAGTCAATAGATTTTTCCATGCTTCCTACCCTTTAATTATAAAAAACAATCCTTTGTTGAGATTTGAGCTATCCCATAAATGAACTTCATGAAATATTTTCAATTTTTGTATTCAGCATAAGAGGGATACCAACATGATGATTAATAGACATGTGGGGTAGATATCTATATGGAGAAATATTAAAACATATCTACCAAGGAGAGGGAATTCCTGATCTAATGGGGGTAGTTAATTCCCCACTTTGTTACTCATAAACCTCCATATTTGAGTAGGTGTTCTTAAAAAGCAAAGAGAAGTACCATAAAGAGAAATATTATCCATGATCACTTGAATTCCATTTCAAAACACACAATAAAAAAGGTTGATGAAGAATTATTATCTATACTATTGGGTATTCTTCCATTAAATAATTTAACTATAGATTGATAAATAAATGTCAAGGAAATTCATAACTTGGTGCACATTATTATTATGTTAAATGAAGGTGAGAAATATTTCATCTCTGAAATGGTTGGTGACAATATGCAGATGAATTACAACCAAAAGATACTTTTTTTGGAATTAGGTAAATAGTTTGGTTTTGGGGGGATCAAAAAACCCACAAGTACAAGTGGACGAAAGATATAACAATGAAGAAAAAAAGAAACAACCTCTACTAGCAGGTAATAGAACCAAACAAGCCACAAACACTAAAGGAAACATAACTCATCTTTGAGTATCCCTCCCCTGTGATTTTAAATTTATTTTAGGGGGGTTGTTTACACTTTTTCTCTTCTTCCCCACATTATTCCAACCATAATCAATGTTTGTATTTACATTTTCCTTGTGAAAGAGAGTGATAATTTATTAATTCTCCTTGTCAACACTAAGTTTAGTCACTAGAGGAGAGGAGATGGCCTACAACATAATAGCAAGTTGCAATGCTTACCCAATCGAATAGGACAAGGAGAGTGCTTCACAATTTTTGGAGTAGGTATGAATTTTTTCTCAAAATAATCCTCTAAATCACTATGTGGTTGGAAAAACTTGTGACTTGAATTAGCATTCTTCCACTAAAGAGATTTAATTTTCCTCCCATTATTTCTCTTAGCTATGTTATAATTTCCACCAATATTCCCCAATGAAAAACAAGTTCTACATCTTAAGGGAAATCCATCAAAATCAAGAGGCTAATTCAAGGATCTATTTTGAATTTTAAGTTAAATTCAAGAAGGTAGATTTTTAGAGGTAATTATCTCAAAAACGATTCAAACATAGGTTGTATGAGTAAAATATTTGGTTTGATCATCTCTTCTAAGGATATTTCCCACTGTATTTCCAATGGAGACAAGGTAGGCTTGGTCCCATAATTATAGTGGAAAGTGTGGTAATATAATTCACATTGGTTTTCAAGAAAGAATATCAGTAAGTGGATGAAAGGAGGGGGGCCAGGCTTTCATTACGGATGTGATGGGAATGGAATGCCCAAAGATCCTGAATAACGGTGTCTTTATCAACAATAAAAGTAAAAACATCAATAGAGAAACCATTAACACAAGGCTAAATGTCTCACCTCCATTCGAGAAGGTTAAGACAATGAATTGAATTTGTTTCATATAAATTAGGAAGGGCTGGAAAAAATCAACTAAATATATTGATCAAAGAATGGACTTGGAAAAAAGCATCAAATTTAAGCACCTCTTCCTCAAAGGAGACACTGGGAATATTATCTGCTAGAACAATAGGAGAGGGACAATTTCTCCTTTGCAATTCCTCTCTAAAGATAAAAAAACCATGGTAACTCTTTGGTTAATCCTCCCCCAACAAAGTCAACTTAAAACTAGTAGGCATCTAGGTAGGGGATAGAAATTTCCTTAACCCCTTACGAACACTAGAAGTAGACACATGAGCTAAGAAAACAAGGGAGGCATGTGAAAATTGAATAGCCTGACATCATCACCCAAACCTACCCCAGGGACAGATAAAACTATGAAAGAAAATGAGGTTGGGATAATGTCACCCCCTAGTGATCCAAACCATCTGCCACCATGAAAAAACACATCTTGGATTATATATCTAGTATCCATAGTTGGATTGGGTGATAAACCACTACCATCATCTCCCTTGAGTCATGTGCCTCCCATGCCACAAATAATCTAGAATATCCCCTGTATAATGTCACTGCCCACACCTGAGCTAGTGTTGCAATGAGATGATAAATCATTTTTGTCTCCATACATTAAATATTAAACACTTGTACAATCCTAGTTAGGGTTTGTAGAAGTTCTTTTAGGGTTCTTTAGACTCGACATTATTTTTATTCCTCCCTTCCTTAGGGTATTTGGATAAGAGGTAGGGAAATAATTTGTCATGTAATATGTATAGTGTAGGTGCAAGATAAAAGCTTTAATATATAAACAAAAACATGGAATTTTATTTAGAGTGGAAACCATTAAAAGAAAAATAAATTGCTATCTATAGAATTATTATTGAAATATGGAGGATAAAGGTATGAAAATATATGAATACCTTAAGCAATTATATAATGAATTTTATTTAGAGTGGACACCATTAAAAAAATACATGGAATCTTATTTAGAGTGGACACCATTAAAAGAAAAATAAATTGCTATCTATAGAATTTTTATTGAAATATGGAGGATAAAGGTATGAAATTATATGAATACCTTAAGCAATTATATAATGAATTTCTAGTAGACCCTATTATAGGCTTGCTAAATTTTTTTCAAAAATTCGGTAAAAAATAGATTTTGAAGGGATTCAGAACCCTGAACAAAACGAAAAATAAATGTCAAGGATCAAAAGGAGAAAAAAAAAAAAACAAGGCCCAATGGCCAAGAAGGAAACAAACCAGACAAAAACATCAACCCAGAAAAAGGAAAGCACCATGAAAAGACCCAAAGAAAGAGGTCAAATCATCTTGGCCCACAGACCAAGGAACTCTAACACTAGTCTTTCTCTTTATGAGATCAAAGGCTAATCTTGAGAGGCAATAGACCATATTTTACTTTATTTTTATAGTTCACCATCTTCCAACTGACCCCTCGATTAGGATCTTCATTCTCATCCGATAAGATCGGAAGATGAATTTCAAGAGAATCAATGTTTACACCGGGAGTGGCAAAGGATGGCCCAACCCCCAGGTCTTTAACCTGTAGATTGTTTACGGATAAAGTGGGAGGAGGGGTCCTACCTAGCATCTATGGTATCTTCTCTTCCATTATCTTTTCCTTCTTTGTGTCATGATAACCCAAGGGACTATCTGAAAAATCAATCTCCTCAGCATAAACTGTCAAATTTTCTTGGTTAAAAACTTTTGAAACCATGATACCCTCCCATTAAATGGCTTTCTAGTAATGTGACAGTCAGAGGCTAGATTACCAAGGCTAGAAAAATATCTACATCTGAAGGGGAGACCTTCATAATCCATATTTTGAGTCCATATTAAATCTGTGACTTTGAGCTCCATCGTGGCCGAGAAATCAGATGTCATGTCCATATCCACCAAAATATGGGCATAAGTGGTATGATAAAAAGCTTTTGTCATGGGATAAACATCCAAGAACTTACCCAAAGCACCCGCCACGGACGTGAAACATTCCTCACCCTATAAATGCTAGGGTAGCCTTATCCAAACAGGTATAATAGAAAAAATTTCAGTTTCTGGGTTAATGTTTGGAAACTAGGGCTTCATAATGAGATGATGCCACTGAAAATCCCAAATATTAATAAATAAGGATTATTTCAAGGACAAGAAGTTTCTTTCCATACCTTCAAAGACTAAAAAAATATTTTATATGATATATGTGCTTTGAATAAATGTTTTATTTTCCAGAAAACAAAATAGAAGTAGGTGTTCCATTTGTAAATCGAAATCCATTGAGAAATTAGATAGGCCTCTATTTATAGATAGGATCTTGGTGTATTACCTTGGGAATAGATTTTATATGGCCCTAGTTATTCTATCAGCAAATGAATTAGAGTTAGAGGATTAAAGAAAAACATTAAATAGTTCTTTTTTAACCACATCCTGAAGGGTTTATTAAAATTCATGTGATAGACCATCTTATTGATTGTGCTAATCATTATCCATCTTAGAAACTATTGGTACCCAAATTTAACCTCCTTCAAAGACTGAGCAACATCATGGATTTTGAAAGGACACTCGAAGGCATATATATGATTGTGTATGTCATTTTGTAGCTGAGGAAGCACTCTATCTAACTTGTTATCACTCAAGTTTTGAAAGGAGTGGGTAGCACCTTGAAAGGATGTGATATTATCCTAACTATTTAAGGTTGTGCCTTTCAACCAAGTTAAGAGAATCTATTTTATAACCTCTGTTATTTGAAAGGAGATACATATACCCTTCTTTTTCATGAGTTTTATAGAAAAGGCCTTGGGGAAAATATGATAAACACACCGAACCTGACTCTCATGAGTTGTCACTTCTATATTATGGGGATATCTTCACAACAAGGAAAAGGTTACTAAAGACATTTGGAGTCCTGATCTGTTCTGCATACATTAGTAAATGAATTTTGGTCTCGTGTGGGTATACAAAGAAAAAATAGGGGTAGTATGGGTTGGGTTGAATGTCATTAAATAGATTTTTTGGTGGGAGGGGAGACATGACAAACTTGACTCACCAGATCCTTGAGAGCTTATGCAAAATGGAAAGATTCAATCAACAAAATGCCATAAAGAGTTAAATTGTTTCCTCAACTAGAATATGTGCTTCAATGGAGGCCCATATTAGCACTCTTTCACACAACATATAGGATTTTGTCATGAATTCTCAAGTTAGGGAACCCAATAAAGTACCAAAATTTAAACCAAATCAAGCCTGAGGTACACCCAGATGCTTACAGATAATCTCTATCAACAAAATGAAAGAAAAGTGATTTTAAACTATTTATCCCACTCCCAGATGAAGGCTCTTCTGAGAAATGAAATTACATATGCCACTTAACTATCACAAGGACTGAGACCTATGTGAATGGACCATATTTTGGTACAAGATTGCAATAGAAAAAAGAAAATCTACTTGTATGCATTTAGACATGAAATAAATACACTTTTCTCAAAGATTTACACAAAATAACTCAAAGTTTGATCAGATCTATCAGCAAGGGAAAGTTTCCAGAACAAGCTCAAAGCTTCTTAATGGTTGTACACTTGTAACCACCTTGACATGGTTAAATTTGACACAAAGAGAGATATACATGCTTCTTTAGATGGCTTCTCAAAAAGGATGGGCTTTTATCAAGTTTTTTGTGCTAGGAAAAATTAGTCCTGACCTCTCCAAAAACTCCCAACGATTTGCATGATGAATTCATTCCATTTATAGAATTTCCAACAGACCCCTTTTTCCCCAAAAGATCCAGACATTGAGTGCTAGCAATGTGGCCATGATCACGATCACGATTCCCATAATTGGATCCGCAAGAAGTTACTAGGTGCTCGAGGGAAAATCTCTTTGATTTCTTCCCACATTCAAATCCTTTCTCAAGAAAAACATGTTTTTATCCATTAGCGAACAACCTCTACCCCTATTCTACTAAATCTGTCTCTTTGCGTTCATAGGAGAAGAAAAAAAGAAAACCAGATCGGGCTTGAGAGTTAGTTCATTTTAATGGGGAAAGACATCTCTTGATCTCTTCCACCAAACTCTAGATATCAAATTTAACTCACCCCTCTGTTTGACATGTAGAAAATAGCAAGAAATCATGAAGACTCACACACCCAAAAATTTTATAGTGAAATGGGGGGAAAATCATATTTAGATGAATATTTTTCATTTATCTTTGATTTGAATATGGGCCATCCATGTGGAAGATCTAAAAATGGGCTAGGGGCTCTCTTTTGACTTTTTCCTGACCCTTTGAAAAAATGTAAAATTTTTACATATTTCTCTGAACATCCGCTTTTGAAAATGGTCCTCACATGTGTCCTGAGGTGGGTCCCAAAGGAACCACAGAAAAATTCTATTATTTGACCCTCTTTTGGAAAAAGGAAAATTTTCTAAATTTCCCCCACAGCTCTGTCCTTCCGTTTCAAGTTTCAAATGTGGTTCCCAGCAGGACCCCGAGTCTTTTTATACTTTTAACACTTTTCCCTCAAAGGGAAAATTTTTCACTTTTCCTCTAAAATCTTGAACCTCCACCGTTGACTTGGAGCAATCTTTGACCTTTTCCATTGGGCTTGCGGGTAATTTTTGATATTTTAACCTTTATGAGGCAAAGAGGAAAAAGGTTTAAATTACCTCTGATGGCCCACTTCCCTGCCCCTTATGACTTTTAAAATGGCCATGTGTCACAATGGGCACCTTGAGGAGGCTCCCAAAATTTGAGACCCTGAATGAGCACGAGCTCACCACGTGTCTTTCTCTGGAAAAATTTATATGAAGGCTTGAAGCTCGGTAAAAGGTTCCACTTGTCAAGCTCTTAGGTAGTCTCCCTTGGCCATTGAAAATTTCAAGAAACATTTCAATGTGAGTGGAGTTCCCCACATGTCCTCATGGTGCTTCTTCAAAATGGTGCCCAAGTTAAAGATTTTGGACGAGCACGAGCTCGCCACATGTCCCTATTCTGCCAATTTGTATCCAGTTACATGAAAATTTGTCTAAGTTTGGGGAAAGTAGTTGAAGCCTTGACGTGTCTTGCCGGCGCTGCTCCAAGGCCAAACGCAAAACTAAATCTTCAAATGAACATCATTCCTCCATGTGTCCTTGACTTCCCAAAAACCTCTAGAAATTTCTCTAAGTATGGGAAACCCAGTGGAAGCCTCCACATGTCACTATCCTGCCAACCCTCCATGTGTCCTCCCGACATTTCTTCTAAGCCAAACAAAAAAATAGACCTTCAAATGAGCATCGTTCTTCCACGTGGAAATGTTTTAAAGATGAGGATTTTTCATAGAATTTTTGAAGCGGCCAACCGAGCCGCATCCAACCAAAAGATGCCACATCCCCTGTGAATGAAATGATGCAAATTTGACCAGGAGAAATGCCCGTCAAACAGTAAAATATAGAAAAATGACCATCTGAGCCATAAAATGAAATTTTCTTGAAGTACAGAGAGTTTAGAAATGTTGTAAGGCACAAACAAGATCCTTAGGGACACATCAATTCATTTTTATTCTAGTATCTAGGGAAAAAATGGCACGGATAGCAAATCTTGACTGTGGAAAATGGAGAAAATGGGAAAACATGAATTCTGAAAGAACAGAAAATGGGAGACTCAAAATATAGACCATTTCCAAAGGAACAAAGAAACAAGGAGATAAATATGGACTCATACATGATCTTTGACCTAGGAGTAGATTAAAAATGGTAAAAGACCAATCCAGGTAGAACACGGGGAAGGAAAAAAGGACAGAAGCCATGAATCAATAAATTTTCAAAGGCACAAATTGGGTGAGACTATTTTGGGAACCAACACTGGCTCTGACTCGAGGATGGGCACTCACTACAAGTGCCACAAGAACAAATAGTAGACCAAGTGCCAAAATATCCATTCAGCGACAGAGTCATCTTGCAGAGTAGAGAAACAAAGCCATCTTAAAGAATCAAACAAAGAAGATAGCAAAAATAGGTCACCACAGACCAGAACTAACCAAAACACAACAACAAGAAACAAACAACAAACTATACACTGTATAGGATATTTTTACCTTGATTCAGGGGAATCAATCCAAGAAATTCTTCAGATGCCTTCCATTAACAGGAAGTTTGGGTAGTTCAGCATCTGAATCCTGCAAGAAGAAGGTGTGTTCACCAATCGTAATGTCAATGGAATAAGGGCCAATCCATAAAGAATCAAATTTTCCATACTTGCCCTTATCTTCATGCCTGTTATCCCATAGTAGCACAAGATATCCAATATTGAAGGCTCTAAGAGTGACCTTCTTGTCCAACAGTTTCTTTAGCTTTTCTCTAAATTTGATATGCCTCTGGTGGGATGCCCTCCTCTCTTCATCAAGCTCAATAATCTGGTTAATATGGGCATCATAAGAACTTACCTCTTGATCTTCCAGTTGTTGAATGAACTGGTATAAGGACAATTTCATGTGCACGGGCAGTAGATCCTGAATCCCATATACCAACTCAAATGGACTCTTTTTGGTGGCTCTTTTAAATAACAGTGATCCTATCAGCCCAGACAACAAACCTCAGCTATTCACCCCATTTTCTCTTGTTCAACTCCAAGGTTCTTCTGATAATATTTAGCAAGTTGTTATTATTAGACTCCGCTTGTCCATTTCCTTGGGGATTATAATTAGAGGCATATGTCAGATTGATCCCATATTCCTTCCACAATGCCACCATAGGTTTAGCTCTGAAACTCATGGCATTATCATCTATGATTTTGACTAGTACTCCAAACCTGCAAATAATATTATTTAATACAAAATCCATGACAACTTGGTACGTAGCCTTGTTGGTGGGGATTTATTCCACCCACTTGGTAAAGTAGTCAATGGTGATAAGAATCCACTTATGTCCAGCACTTAAAGGGTCTAAAATATCACCAATGAAGTCCATTCCCCATTGTTGGAATGGGGCTTCAATTGAAATAGGCTGCAAAGGTAGGGAGCCTGAAGCTTCCAATATTTTAGAGAAATGCTGACAAATTTCACACCTTCTAACCAACATGGTTGCATCCTTGAAAAGAGTTGGCCACCAATAACCAGCCCTTAGGATCTTATGTGTTTTGACTCTTGCAGTAAATTGCCCCCTAAAATTTCCTCCATGGAGATCAGGAATTATTTTGGGGGCTTCATCTTCAATGATGCATCTTAAGAGGACTCCCTCTGGGTTCTTCCATGCCAACCTAAAATCAGTAACAATATATTTCTAGGAAGCCAACTTAAGAGAACTTCTCTAGTTCTTATTCAAATGCTCAGGGCAGTTTAAAATTTTGAGATAGAACATCACATCCTTGTACCACTCATAACTCATCATTTTTTTCAAAAATAGTTGCCCTCTCCTCTTCAACCACATTTACCTCAATGGTATACAAGTTTCTCTCAACCATAAGCTTAGCTAACCCCAAACCTATTATTAAATTTGTGGTTTGGATGTCCATATCATATTCTTGCAACTTGTTCACCAATCTATATCTTTTTCTTCAGACTTCCATCTTTGACAAGATGTCCTTTACCATGGTTTGGGGAACATAAGGAACAACTTTTGAACTTAAAATATAAGCCCTAAAAACCTTTGTTGCTTTGACCAAGGCAAATGCCTACTTTTCCATGGTGGTGTATTTTAATATTTCCCCTTCCAAATCCTTACCGAAAAAGGAAATTGTCCTTTCATCCCCCTAACTATCCTTCTACAGTAGGACAAAAGCAATAGTGTTTTCTGAAGCAAAGGAAAACTGTTGGAAGGGTTTCATATAATCTGGGGCTGCCAAAACAGGGGCATGCTTCAATGTCTCCTTGATTCCATTGAAATATTGGATGACAACCTCCTCGCATTTTGTGACCTAATCCTTATTTAACATGGAAGTGATTGGGATGGTCGACTTAGCAAAGTTTGATATAAACCTTCTAATGATGTTTATCTGCCCAAAGAAGGACTGAATTCCTTTCTTGGTTCTTGGAATTGGGAATTTGTTGACAGAATGTGACCAAGCAATTTTTCCATCTGCACTTCAAAATGGCATTTCTTTGGATTGAGTGAGATTCCATATTCTCTACATCTAATCAACATCTTCTCTAAGTGCAAAAAATGGTCACTTCTCTTTATTGAAAACACTATAACATCATCTTGGTAAACAAAAATTAAACTCATTGATGTAACTCATCAAAGGAAACATCCATTGCTCTCTAAAAAGTGGCTCCAACATTCATCAGACCAAAGGGCATCCTAATATACACATATGTTCCCCATGGAGTAGTGAAGGTTGTCTTTATCCTTTTTTATTATTTTACCATGTCTTGGTTATAACCAAAGAAGCCATCAAAAGTAGAAATAAACTCAGAACCGGTCACTATCTGTAACATGTGTTCCATGTTAGGTAAAGGATAATTATCCTTCATTAAATCCTTGTTTATATTCCTGAATTCTACACACAACAAGATGTCACCATTCTTATTTCTTATTGGCATTAGGTTGGCAACCCAAGAATAATACCTTGTGGGTTAAATAATTCCTCTATCTCTTAGCTTCTTCAGCTCCTCTTGCATTTTAAGAGATAAGAGAAGATTAATTGGCCTATGCTTCTATGTGAATGGTTTTACATTGGGCTCCAAAGGAATCTCATGCTGGAATAGGTCTTCTCTGTATGCTTTGAGCTCATAATAGGTCCAGGCCATGCAAACTTGGTATTTTTTCAACAACTAGATGTATGACTGTTTTTCCTCTTTGATGAGATTACGGCCCAGCCAAGTCTTCCTTTTTTTTTCCTTTGTGCCAAGGTCATGGTCCTCAACATCCCTTGAGGCTTCCATATTCTTGTTAATAATACAATTGGCATTATTAAAATTTGATTCAAGAGCAACCAGCCCTCTAGGAATGGTATTCATCTTCAACTAGCTGAATCCTTTGCCAAACAAGGTTTCCTTTCCCTCTATTACACAGACCATTGGCTTGAAATCAATGTTTTGATCAGAAAATTTTCTTCTATTCTATAGAAACCTCCAGATCTAAGCATCATTGTCAAAAACCTACAAGTGTTTAATATTATCGGGGATAGAGGGTCTTTTCAATACCTCGACCTCGTATTCACAATGAGGGGACATTACAGAATTGTCAAACTGAGACCCCAATATTGCAATCTTGTCTGCCAAGTCATTGAACCTTCTGTCATGATGCATAATGTTGAAGGAGTCAAACATCTCAATGAAATCTCAAACTGCGTGCTTATACTGTTTCAGTCGCTGATTCTTTGTGGCATACATTCTTCTGACTTTCTTGATAACTAACTTTGAGTCTCCTTTGATAATGATGTTCCTGACACCATACTTCCAAGAATTTCTTAAAACTAACAATAATTCCTCATACTCAACAATGTCGTTAGTGCACTCAAAGTTGAGTTTGAAGGAAAAATGAACCTTTCATGGCTTGGAGAATTCAAAATAACACCAACACCATTTCAAAATTTGGAGCAAGCTCCATTAAACAATAGGTTCCAAGGAGAGCCTACCTTCTTAAGACACTTAGACTCTTCAATCTTGTGCTCCCTTCCCTCAGCAAATCCCACAAATTTTTTAGCATCAAAATTTGTAAACAATACTTCATAAGACGCATTGTTGGGATCCGTAATAAGGTGTAACATTTTCTTCTCCCCATACAACTTGAAAAGGATACCTTCAACTAGGATGATGGAATAAGACATGTCCATTTGAACACTCCCACCAAAACTTGTAGCCCATTTTCTTGACAGCAACATACCCCACTTGGCTGGCAATCGACTATGACAACATCAAGTTTTAAATATTTACCTATACAGGCTGCTAGCTGCACCACCAAAACCTTCACACCTCCCACTACTGGAACTTCTCTGGAGTCCATGGAAGTAAATTTCCCATATGTTTCTATGAGTTTAATATTCAGCTCATTCATGACCTCCAAAGGCATAACATTGCATGATGCCCCTGAGTCAAACATACAATTGTGAAGCAACCTATCCTTGATGATTAGAGTGGTGAAGAATAGATCCACTTTAAGCTAAGATTCGGCCAAGGATGTCCCGAGATAAACCTCAAGTGGTTCATCTAGCTCCTCTAATGCTGATGGTGTCTCAGACTCTTAAATAGCTAGAGGATTCTCCATAATATTCACATTTCTTCCTAGGGTAGTCTTCTCTTCATTCAATCCCAAGTATTCAAATGCTCTCTTTTTGTGCTCAGGAATCCTAACCAACTCAACAATTGGAATAGAGACTTTTATTTGACTAAAAACTTGGGCAATGTTATGTGGGACATTCCTTTGCAAGGCAACATTGGAAGAAAGGCTAATAGACTCATTAGGTGGTACAAGACTCATTCCTGGAACTACAAGGACTTTGGCAGGTGCATATTTCCTAGGATCCTCCTTAAGAATGTTTGAAATTAGGGGAGCTTTTGGCTTAGCTTGAGGCCCTACACCTTTGACAACCCTACTTGTTATGTTGTATTCCTTCTCTTGGGAAACAACAACATTCATTAACAATTGCCTATCTTCCTTAGATGGGATTCCTCCATCATAATTTTTTATCATTAAAGCCCTTAGATATTCAAAATCATTATTAGGCAATTAAAAATATTATACATTATATACTTCTAAAGTATGAGAGAGAGGAAGAATAGGTACCCTATAGATACAGTCTCAAAAGGTGGTAATAGTTCTAGCACTTATCACCTCAGTTGAGGTTGCCCAATGATGTGAGCTGGTGGAGCAACCCATCATGCAAACATCATCATCATTGTCATCATCAGATTGTTCTTCTTCTTGATGATCCTCTTCATAAGGAGCATGGGGCATGAAACACTTGTCACAGCAGTCAATGAATTTTTTCCCTTCCACAATAGTAACCCTAGCAACCAAAGGATCAAGCGCCATTCTATTTTCTCTACCTTGGGGCTTCTTGTTTCCAAATCCAACAAGTCCCTTGCCTCTATCATTAGATATTTGATGATTTGTAAATCTATCTTGGCCTTGTTGTTTGTGTTGTTCTTGGAAACTCTACCCAAATCTTTTCTCAGCTCGGGCTAATTTGTAGGAGATCACCTTGACAGCCCCTACAAAATTCTTTACAACTTCTTCTAAATCAACAACCTTGCTTCTTTGAGGTTTTTCTGGGTTAACTAGCTTTACACCTTCACTCTTTGGATGATTCCCAATTGCCTTGATGATGTTCACTATTTACAGAGCCAAGGTGAAGGCCTGCCTCAAATTTTTGGGTTCTTGTCTCTTAAGTAATATGCAACCTTTTTATCAAATGCATCAGTATATTTGATCAAACATGACTCATCACAAGATCCTAATAGGCAATCTTCTCAAGGTCTTATTAAACCTTGTACTGACTCATTAGGGTTCTTCTTGATTTTTTCAAACTCTGATAGAAGAAACCTAGGGTCAGTCCTATCACCATATTGTAATCTGAATGCATTGTTCATCTCATCCCAAGAATCAATAGATTTATCTAGAAATGCTTTGTATCAATCCCTTGCATCCTCCTCTAGAGTGTGAACATATAATTTTATGTACAAATCTCCATGTTCTATCTCAAAGTCTTCCATTATGTTGAGAAAGAGCTTTAGATGCTGATCATAATTTATGGCATTGTTTCGCTAGAACTTTGGAAGTATGTTTCTTACATCTTGTGGTACTGCATTTGGATAACCAGCCATTCCCACAAAATTTGTGGGTCCAAAAGTGTTTACAATAAATGGGGGTCTGGGTTGGGTCTGAGCCATATTGATTCGAGGAGGTGATCTTGGAGGGGTGAAAAATTGATGAGGGGTAGAGGGTCCTTGGAACACACGACTGTAGCTTTCAAAATGGAAACCCTCTAAAGGTCCTACTTCTTGGAAATCCCTATCAACTTCAGAAAAGACAGGTGCAAAATGTGAAGAAAATCTTTCAAAATCAAATGAAGGCCCTTCTCTAGATGGATAATTCAATTCCATAAAGAGGCTACCTGATTCAGAGTCACTTAAATGGAAGTATTCAATGATGGGCCGATCACTTTCATCAATAGAGATCCCCCTTCTTGTCTGCGGATCACCCATAACTCTCTAGGATTTTCTTCCTTCTTACTTTGCCTTTCCTAACTCAGGAAACAATGTCCTAGTAGTGTCCCTAGAAAAGAAAAATCTTCTTCCTTCCAGATTTGGAAGTATGAGTAGTAAATTTTTCTTGACAGAGTTTTAAGACACTGGTCCTTCTCAAGATCAAAACAACAGGGAGTCACCACTCAGTATTTCCACCTTAGTTGTGCAAATGCACTAAAATGTGTTATGTCAAAAGTCTGTGAGCACCTATAAACTAGAAATGAAATTTATGACCTTCCTTTACCACAATTTATCAATAAATACAAGTGCAAAGCTTGTATAGACAAAAGGAGTTACATACAGCACTTGTAACTTGAAACTTCATACATGGTTGAACAAAGGATAATATTTAAAATGGATCATTGGCACTTTAGAGTATACAAGAAATGTTTACCAGGGTCTGAGTGTGAACTGGATCAAATTAAACTAGTCTGTGGCAGCGGCACCAGAAGCGTGTTGGTAACCAAATTTAACCTCCTTTAAATACTGAGTAGCATAATGGATTTTGACAGGACAATCAGAGGCAGATAGACGATTGGATATGTTTTTTTGTAGCTAGGGAAGCACTCTATCTGACTTGTTATCACTCAGGTTTTGAAAGGAGTGGGTAGCACCTTGAAAGGATGTGATCTTATCCTAACTATTTTAGGTTGTGCCTTTCAACCAAGGTTAGAGAACCTATTTTGTAACCTTTGTTATTTGAAAGGAGATATAGATACCCTTCTTTTTCATGAGTTTTATAGAAAATTCCTTGGGGAAATTATGATCAACACACAAAACCTAACTCTCATGAGTTGTCACTTCCAAATTATGGAGATAACTTCACAACAAGGCAAAGGTTACTAAATACATTTGGAGTCCTGATCTGTTTTGCATACTTTAGTAAATGGATTTTGGTCTCATGTGGGTATACAGAGAAAAAATAGGGGTATTATGGGTAGGGTTGAATGTTGTTAAATATATATTTTCGTGGGAGGGGAGACAGGATGAACTTGACTCACCAGATCCTTGAGAGCTTATGCAAAATGAAAAGATTCAATCAACAAAATGCCACAAAGATTTAAATTGTTTCCTTAACTAGAATATGTGCTTCAATGGAGGCCAAGATTAGCACTCTTTCAAACAATCTATGGGATTCTATCATGAAAGCCCATTACAGCACAAAGATTTAAACTAAATCATGCCTAAGGTACACCCAGAGGCTTACAGATAATATCTATCAACAAAATGAAAGAAAAGTGATTTTCAACTATTTATCCCACTCCCAGATGAAGGCTCTTCTGATAAATGAAATTGAAAATTCCGCTAAAATATCACAAGGACTGAGACCTGTGTGATTGGACCATATTTTGGTACAAGATTGCAAAAGAAACAATAAAAACTACTTGTATGCATTTAAAGATGAAATAAATACACTTTTCTCAAAGTTTTACATAGAATAAATCAATTTTTGATCAAATCTATTAGCAAGGGAAAGTTTCTAGAACAATCTCAAAGCTTGTCAATGGTTGTACACTTGCAACCACATTGACACAATTAAATTTGACACAAAGAGAGATATACATGCTTCTTTAGATGGCTTTTCCAAAAACTCCCAACCATTTACACGATGAACTCGTGTCATTTATAGAATTTACAATAGACCCCTTTTTTCATAAAAGATCCAGACATTGAGTGCTAGCAATTTGGCCATGATCACGATCATGATTCCCAGAATCGGGCCTGCAAGAAGTTACCAGGTGATCGAGGGAAAATCTCTTCGATTTCTTCTTGCATTCAACTCATTTCTTGAGAAAAACACGTTCCCATCCATTCTCTAATCACCTCTACCCCTCTTCTGTCAAATCTGGCTCTTTCTGTGCTCAGGAGAAGAAAAAGGAAAAGTAGACCAGGCTTGAGAGTCAGACCGTTTTAATGGTGAAATACGTCTCCAAATATCTTCCACAAAACTCTAGATATCAAAATTAACTCGCCCCTCTGATTGGCATGTAGAAAATAGCAAGAAATCATGAAGACTCACACTCCCAGGAGTTTTACAGTGAAATGGGGGGGAAATCATATTTAGAAGCATAGCCTCCATTGATCTTTGATTTGAATATGGGTAGTTCACGTGGAAGGTCCAAAAACAAGCTCGAGGCTCTCTTTTGAATTTTTCCTAACTCTTTGAAAAAATGTAAAAACTTTACATTTTGATCCGCACATCCACCTTTGAAAATGGGCTTGACACATGTCTTGAGGGGGTCCCAAATGAATCATGGAAAAACTCTATCATTTGACCCTCTTTTGGAAAAAGGAAATGTTTCCAAGTTAACCCTACTACTCCGCCCTTCCACTTAAAGTTTCTAATGTGGGTCCCAGTAGGACCGTAGGTATTTTTATGCTTGTAACACTTTCCCTCAAAGGGAAAATTTTTCACTTTTCCTCTAAAAGCCCGCACCTCCGCCGTTTACTTGGAGCAAGCTTTGACCTTTTCCATCAGGCTTGCAGGTGATTTTTGATATTTTAACCTGTATGAGGAAAAGAGGCAAAAGGTTTAAATCTCCTCCGATGGCCCACTTCCCCGCCCCTTATGAATTTTCAAATGACCATGTGTCACAATTGCGTACCTTGAGGAGGCTCCCAAAATTTTAGATCCAGAATGAGCGCGAGCTTACCGTGTGTCTTGCTTCATCAAAATTTGTTTGAAGGCTTGAATCTCAGTGGAAGGCCCCACTTTTCAAGCTCTGAGGTAGTCTCCCTTAGCCATTGAAAATTCCAAGAAAAATAGCAAAGTGAGCGGAGTGCCCCACGTGTCCTCATGGTGCTTCTTCAAAATGGTGCCCAAGTTAAATATTCTGGATGAGCACGGGCTCGCCACATGTCCCTGTTCTACCAAACTGTATCCGGTTGCATGAAAATTTGTCTAAGTCTAGGGAAAGTAGCAGAAGCCTCCATGTGGCTTCCAAGCGCTGCTCCAAGGCCAAACCCAAAAGTAAATATTCAAATGAGCACCGTTCCTCCACATGTCCTGAACTTCCCCAAAACCTCTTGAAATTTGACTAAGTACGGGAAACCTAGCAGAAGCCTCCACATGTCTCTATCATGCCAACCCTCCACGTTTGCTCCCATCGAAGCAAAACCAAAAAGTAGACCTTCAAATGAGCATCGTTCCTCCACGTGGACACATTTTAAAGTTGAGGATTTTTTATAGAATTTTTGAAGTGTTCAGCTGAGCTGCATCCAACAAAAAGATGCCACATCCCCTGTCGATGAAATGATGCAAATTTGACTAGGAGAAATGCCTGTCGAACCGTAAAATATAGAAAAATGACCAGTTGAGCCTAAAAATGAAATATTTTTGAAGGACATAGAGTTCAGAAATTTTGCAAGGCTCAAACACAATCCTTAGGGACACATCAATTCATTTTTCTTCTAGTATCTAGGTCAAAAATGACAGGTACAAAACATATTGACTGTGAAAAATGGAGAAAACGGGAAAACACAAGTTCTAAAAGAATAGAGAATGGGAGACTCAAAATGCATACCATTTCTAGAGCAACAATGAAAACTAGAGATAAATATGGACCCATACATGATATTTGACCTAGGAGTAGATTAAAAATGGAAAAATACCAATCCAGGTAGACCACAAGGAAGGAACAAAGGACAGAGGCCATGAATCAATAAATTTTCAAAGGAACAAATGGGACGAGACTATTTTGGGCTCCAACAGAAAAATTATCATATAGATATTAATATATAATTATTGTATCATATCCCACCATATGAGATTGAGGAATGTTGATTGGGAAAAATAAAAATGCATCATGTTTCAATTAAATCATCTAGTTAGACTAGATTGACCAACTAGTATGGACTAAATAAACTAAAATAAATTGGGGAAGATTTAATAAAACAAGCTAGTAAGCACCAAGTTTTTATTAATGGTTAATATTTTTTGACTGGGGACCCTACCCATGAACAAAAATGTCACCTTTTTTATAGTTCTCACACCTCCATCATGTGTCCCATTTCAAAACTCATGTGACAAAAAAAATCTAATATTTCATATTCCAGTCTTTCAATCCATGTTATATCTCGAATATAGACATTTATGTTCTCAGCAATGTCAAGAGAGATGTATAAATCCAATAAAAATATGGGCATAGTTAGCATGCATGTATAAGATAGTTGAATCATTATTTTTTTCAAAGCTCCTCAAATGATTTCTAATGGCTTGAAGGAAAGATTCCTACAAAAGTTGTAGGGGAAGTTTCAAGAGTCTTACGTAGATAGGCATTATGTCAAATGAGTCCTTCAATGGATTAAATAAGGGATACCAATGTTTATTCATGAGCTGATACTAATCCCCCAAAGCTAAATACATATTATTTATGGTCTCATGGTCTTGATTAGATTCAAAAATAACATTGAAATATGTTTTGGAATAAGGATAGAGTTTGATGTTACACTTGACTTTTGGGCTCCATTCATGCAGTTGAAAAAGGTTGTGAAAAAAAATGTTGAATGTGCAGATGAGACCAAGCCTGCCATATTCCACCTTAAAATATCAAACCCTAAGGAGAATTTCATCTTCTAACTTTTGCACATGGGTGTCATTAGCACATTTCGCGGTCTTTAACTGAGTGTCATTGATAAGGAAAATAGTAGCCATAAAAAATGTTATCCCCTATTGCCACAATATTTCTAATCACTCTATTCACAGGAATGACCACAATATTAGCTGTTGATATAACAAATAATTAAATTTTACATTAAATTCTACTTACAAAGTCACAACATATTGATATACAAATAAATTTGAAATAGGAACTAAATAATAATCAATTAAATTTAACAACCCTAAGTGTAAGTAAAAGGATGATGAAATTAGATGATTTCAAAATTAATCATGAACCGTGTTGAACTAAAAAAGAAATACTTGCTAATATTGTTGTTGAAAAACACTATGTTTTTCAACATTTTTCAACAAAACAACTTATATAATTTCAATGTTGTTATTTATAAAATTTCATTATATATTTATATTTGTTTCCTCTAGTTATATAATTATATAATTATCTACTCCATGAAAACAATAAGATCTTGCAGAGAAGATGAAATTACTCTCATGGTATCTCAATAAAAAATCAACACTAAAAGCTATTCTAAGAAACATTAAATGTATATCTCCTATTTGTGGTTTTTTAGAGTTTATTTAGAGGAATTTGATCAAGATTACATAAGAGGGGAGGGGAATTATATGGATTAATACACATTCATCTCACATAAAAAAGTAATTCTATTAATAAGAGGGGAACTTCTATTTTGACATCACAACATTGGGATAAGTATACGAAATCATTCTATTAATAAGAGGGCGACTGAATCATTCAGACATTTATGGACTAGTATTAATATAATTTGATTTTTTAATTGTTTTAAGTTCCTTCAGATTATAATGCCATGCACCCTATTCTTGATTACATCTCTAAGAGAATAAATAAAAAATTTAATATGTTACTAGGAATGCAATATGGGAAGTTTTGCTCTCTGTTGTCGTAGAGACAGAAAATTTCCTAAATTAGTGGGAAAAACAGTAATCAGGCATTTCTTCAAATCCATAGGACTTGAATTGAAATATATTTGCAGTGGTATGGGTCACAACAAATATTCCTATACTGTAATGGACTCTAAGAACCTTGTTTATTTATTTCCCTTTTAACATTTACGGTATAGTTGAATTTTGTTCTAATCGGGAACTCTTGGCCTTATGTGGACACTAATATTTAATTTAAAATTAAATCATAACCACGTATTAAATTTCAAACTTGGACATTAATAATTGATACACATGATTGATGAGTATTGAATGTGTCTTAGTATCTTCCAACCTAAACAACCCTTGTTTTAATGGATTTGTAACATTATTATTATTATTATTTGTTTGATGTGAGATTATATTGGCCTCATGGATGCTCTTGCATCATATTCCTATATTTTTTTCCATACCCATGGGAATTCCTAGTTCACTTCTACTACACACACTCTTAAGCATATATGTAAACATTTACAAGCTCAAGTGTTAGAAGTACATGCACGTATGTTTAAGCATTCTAATTTTATGGATTCTACTCAATTACTTAACAATCCACTCTCACCTAAAGTGGATTTTTATCCTTTTCTTCTTGTATTTGTATCTCTTAAGATTCCTATTTATGAGGGAAAATTTGATCCCAAGTAGTTCAAATTTTATCCTTTCATGTCACTTTCTTAGACTATACTTACAATGATAAATTACATACCAATATTTTTCTTAATGCCTTAAAGATTATTAATTACATTGGTTCTATGACATAAATTCTTGCAATATTTTTTACAACATTGGTGAAAATATTTCATATGCTCTTATTGTAAGATGAAATCATTTATGGCAGAAAATATTATTTAATAGTAATGTCATACGGTTAAATAATTGATATTATTCACAACATGGAAATTTCAAATATTGTACACTATAATCTTCCTATATGGCTAAACTATTGAAGTTGTTGCATAATAATACCCTTGAAGGAGCTTTAATACTAGGTGTTACAAACCTTCTATAAACAAAGTAGAAAAATACTTAAATATAGAGAAAATAAACTAAACCAACCCTTCTATTTATCTAATATTGCCATTTATTTCTATTATAAACCTTGATTATAATGGGTACACTACACTACATCTCCATTGGGATCATGTTGATGGATCTCTATTTAGGGTGTCATATCAATGTTTAGGATGTCGCATTAGTGAATAGTGTGTCCCAAATGTATTATTGGTTGTGACACATTAGTGTTTTATGTCATATCAATATTTCAGTGTTTAGGGTATCACATTAGTTTTTAAGATATCATTTGATTATTTACGGTGTCATATTAGTTTTAAGTTTTCCTAATAATGTTATTTAGGATAAACCCTAAATTCTAAACCCTCAACCTTAAGTCATAAACCTTAAATCTTGAACTGTAAGTCCTAAACCTTATTTCCTAAACCCTGAACCTTAATGCCTAAGCCCAAAACCCTAAACCTTTAACCTTAAACGTTAGAAAATAATTATAGTTTTCATTATTATTATTAATTAATATATTTTAAACTATAAGAAAAGGAGGAAATTTGATGTCATTTCTATTACCTAATACTCTGTAAATAGGAACAAATCTATGTGCTTGATATACACAAGGAAAAATATAACATGAAACTTTATCTTAAGTATAAATATATTGAACAATTATTTAGAAGTTTCTTTTCAAAATGAATGACGTGGTAAAATATTTTGTTTAGTGTGAACTAGTTTATTATCATGGTATTATTGTAGTCACGTATTTGCTATTAAATGATAGAGGGTTTGGTAGTTTCTACAATTTGTGTTTATTAATCACTGATATGAGAATAGTTAGTTATGTTGATATTGTGTTGGTATTGGTTAAATATGCATGTGATATTCAAGCTCTTAGTTGTAATTTCATTGCTATTAGTTGTGTTAAATTAAATACAATAGAATTTTTTTTATTTCTCAGATGCATTATAGTTTTTAATATTGCAAATTTGGATATCATTTGTGTGTATGTGTGTGTGTGTGTGTGTATACACTATTAGTTGTTAAATATTGGTAATTGTAATGTTGTGAATGTATGATGTAAGTTGAAGCTATAATAATTATGTTGTATCATACTCTAACTCTCAATTTGGCATATGGGGGTAAGTGCCTCTGCAAAGACATGAATCAATGAGTGCTGAAGGGGCTTGCCCCTTAGGATGCCACATCGATACACCCAAATATCATTGAGTGATGAAGGGGATTGGCCCTTAGGATTTTGCATTGATATTTGGCTGGTATACTGTGATGAATAGAGGTTTCTAAAGTCACCCACTGACCCTCCACTCAAAAATGAACCCTCCTGTAACATCACCATTTTTCCTTTTGTAATTGATGATTCTGATATTATGGGAGGGTACATCTTGAGTGAAGGATAGCCGTTGGCATTTTTCGATACTTGAATATTTCATGGATATTAGCTTTCTCATGTTGTGATTATTTTATCATAGTGGATGAAGTATATTTGATTTCTCATGTATCATACTAACATTAATTGTATATTTATAATTTCATTGCACTTAGCTATGTTAAATTAAATACAATAGTAAAAATTTGATTTCCTGAATGTATTATAGTTGTAAATATTTTCAATGTGGAGATCATTTGTATGTATATAATTATATTTTATTAGTTGTTAAATATTGATAATTGTAATGTTATGAATGTCTGATGTAAGTTGAAGCGATAAAAATTATATCATATCATACTCTGACTGTCAATTGGGCATGTGGGGGAAAGTGCCTATCCAAAGATAGGAATCAGTGTGTGTTTAATGGTATTTCCCCTTAGGATGCCACATCGATATGCCCAAATACCGTTATGTGATGAAGGGGCTTGCCCCTTAGGAATTTGCATTGATAGTTGGGTGGTATACTATGATGTGAAGAGGTATTTAAAGTCACCCACTGACCCTCCACTCAGAAATGCACCCTTGCGTAATATCGCAACTATACCTTTTGCAATGGATGGTTGTGATATTATGGGAGGGTGCATCTTGAGTGAAGGATAGTTGTTCACATTGTTTTATACTTGAATTTGTCATGGATATTATCTTTCAAAAAAAATTAAACCATAAACTTTTATCTATCCAAGGATACCCTACCTAAAGCATTTAGAAAAACAAGAATTTTTAGATGTTTAGAAATAATCTTAACAATCTTGACACCAAATTGACTTTTCGAGAGATAGAATAAATATAGAGATTCATTGATGGAGTAAGCTATTTAGAAATCAATATTTATCGTGTAAATAGAGACAAAGATATTTTTGACTTAGCAATGTATGACTAGAAGTTTTCACTAGGAAAAGAACTCTGAGAAGGGGAGATAGTCATAAATTTATGTGAGGTCATGAATGCACTCAAACTAATAAAATTCAAGAATATGGGTGTCAGGAAACTAATTCATAGGATGAAAATGTTCAATCACATTCTTGAGGTTGGAATGAAGATGTGAATATAAATTTAACTCTTAGGATGCTAGATATGGATTTTGGAAATGAGGAAGTCCTAAAGGGAATCTATAGGTGTTTTTGAAGCTTAAAAGTCATCATACGAATCCTACGGTGATTTATAATACAATAAATGTGTCCATGGTCACTTACTTGATAGATACAAATATTTTTAAACCTATGTGAAATCGGTGAATCTAGAGGCATTAGAGGGTTGGAGAGGAAAGAATCTGTTGAATGAGTAAATGGAATTCATTTTTAAAATTAGTAAATCAAGTGAAAATTAGAAGACTAGTACATTACTTAAGAACTGTGACAATCCAGTGACTAATAAATGGCAGAGGTTTCCAAAAACCAAGCCACTTTGAGGTGTTAGGGGAAAATTTGAAAACATTAGTAAGGATTAATGAAACTTTAAAAGAGGGTGAAGGAGTAACATAATTCACTAGAAGTACATGTATAATATGATTGTCCTTAGATTGAGATAGAGGGTAGAATTGAGAAGCCTAATAACAACAAGAAGTAGGAACAAGTTTGGCTCACTTTAAGGTTAGATTAACACTATATAATAAATAGGAACAAGGGGTATGCATTGGATAAGATTATGAAGGCTAGAATTATTATTTTTACATTTTGGAAGAAGCTCATGAGCTAGACTAGCAAACTAAGATTAAGGTCAAATAATAAAAAAATTATCTTTTAAATGAATTGTAAAATTTGAAGTTCGTTTCAATGTAAATATTTCTTAAATGAGCAGAAAACCCTCTAAATACTATGGGGTTTAAAATCTTGAAAAAAAAATCATTTAGACATATTATGGTGTGGATTACTAATAAACTGCATAAATAGTAAAAAACATAAATAATAAAAGACATAAAGATTATGGTGTGGATTTAAAAAGAAACATAAATTATTTCAAATTATTTATTTCTAGAATTTCAATAAAAAATATGTCTTATTTTTGTTGGTACCCAAATTTGTTCTACATTTCAGTCTGAGCAGCATTAGAGATATGGCATGAAGCTTGAAGTTAGATAGATCATGATGCGTGTCATTTTGTAGCCGGGGAGGTGATCTAACTGGAACTTAGATTTGTGAAGAGATGGATAGCACCTTGAAAGGATTTTGATCTAACCCATGCTATTCTAGGTTTTTCATTTCAACCAAGGTAAGAGAACCTATATTGCAACCTCTATTTTATGTTGAAGGTGGAGATGGCCTTCGGAAAACATGATCAATCTTCCATTATTCAAACTCAATAGAGCTGTCACTACTAAATGATGGAAATGCTCTCAAGACAAGGCTGAGGCTACTAGAGACATGGTGTGATTCTGATTTGCCTTGTGCATTTTTGTAGATGGGTTAGATCCTTCTATTTACACACAATTCAATGTAGGGGTAGTATGGGTATGATTAGTTTGTTTGAATGAATTTTTTTGTGGGGTGTTGACAAGACAAACTGGGATATATTATATATTTGACAACCTCTACAATACTAGAACAACTATTAGATAAAATGCTTCAAATAATCAGGATATTCTTTCAACTAGAAGAGGCATAAATGGAAGCCCAAGTTGCACTTTTCATGCAATCTTTGAGAATTCACCACAAAATATTGAAGTAAAGAACTCAATTAAACAGAAAAATCCATGATAAAACCAAGCCTAAGGTACCCCCAAAGGCTTACAATCAATACCTATAGTCAAGGAAGGTAAAGTGATTTTAAGTTTGTTTATCTCTTTATTAGATGAAGGCTCTTCTGAACATGAGATTGAAAATGCCACTAAAATATTAACAAGAAATGGATATTTTGTGTGATTTCTAAATAATTTCAATGCAAGATTTCAACAAGAACAATGAAAACTATTTACAGTCATTTAAAAATGATAACAGACATCATGTTGCCCAGAAAAACATAGATTAACTCAAAATCTTGTTAGATTCATCAGTAGGGGAGAGTTTCATTAACAATCTAAGAGCTGTGTGATGGCTATACACTTATAACCAACTCACATACATGAAGATCCAACACAGAAGAAATTATTTTGGTTCTTTGGTGTGTTTTATAGAAAAATGAGCTTTCTCTCAGAATTTGCTCATGATTTTCAACTTCCAACCCCTCACAATTTCTCGAAAATGCATTATATACCTTATGCCACATTACAACCTTCTTTCCTAAGAAAACAATATGCCATGGGATCAATTTTGTTACAAAACAATCCTTATGATTCAATGAAAATGACATCAAACATAAAAACATTCGTAGGTTTCTAGGTGTGCCCAAGAAGATTAAATCATTACAAATATCAGGATCATTATCCATCCTGGAGGCATGTTTTTCATCATTGAGGCATGCAAACACAATTTTCTCATCATTTTCACCTTTTTACCTTTTCAAATCACCTCTAGAACTTTTGATTTTGTCATTTCACGTGTTTTCTTGGGCTATGGAAAAAAATTCTTCAAAAACATCTCAAATCAAAATATTGAGCCATGAAACCAATGGCAATGATCCTGAGAGGCCAAGAAGACACAAAATCACTATAAATTTGATGAATCTTGATGTAAAAATCATGATTCCAAGCTTCCTGGAGCTCCTATGGTGGTCAAAATAAATGGATGCACAGCAACCATCGATCTTATCCATCTTTTTCACTTAATCTAGGCCCTCCACATGTCAAAAAACAATTGGGACTGAAATTGGGATAATTTTTTACATTTCCACACTTTTTGGAAAAATGGAAAATTTTGACTTTTTTCTCTGCTCCTCCGCCCTTGAAATTTAAAGCTAACATGTGGCATATGTTGGGTCCCATTGAAATTGCACTTCAATTATATGCATTTTCACCTTTTTTGGAAATTGGGAAAGATTTCACTTTTTGCCCCATGGGCCCGCACACCCGATTTCTCCCTCGCCACGTGTTGCTTCCTCTATTGCTAAAATCCACGAGACCAATTCTCATTTTAAATCCCATTTTTTCTAAGGAAAAAAATTCAATTTTCCTTCCGTCAGGCCGCCTACCCACCTTCTCCACTGCCACATGTCGCTTTATGATTCCCTAGCGAGCCAGTGCTTAAAATTTTTATTTTGAGCCCTTTGTGAAAAAGGGAAAAAATTCCCTTTTACCTCCACTGGCCCGTTGACCCACCTTTCACCTGCCATGCTTCCATGTGTCCTCGTCTGATTTGAGAGGGATCAAAACACATTTTGAATCTTTATATAATTAGAGCCAAAAAACTCTAAGTCCTCCCTCGATCCGCTCCTCCCTCTTTTGGTCTTTTAGGACACGTGTCCACTCCCGATTGGCTACAGGGCTTCGAACCAATTTTTGACTCTAAATTTTTTGCAAAATAAGTTCACAAACCCTTAAAGGAATCCAACCACCCACCAGTTTTCCTGCCAATCCGAACATACCACATACGCAAATTTGGAGAAAATGGGTCCCTAGGCCCGAAAATGCCCCATTTTCTTGAAAAGGCAAAAAATGAAAAGTTAGAGCACCTCCCTACCTTTCCTTAGCCAACAAAAACCCACCACATTGCCAATACCTTCTGAGGATGAATTCTACGGGAAAATGATGCCTGTCTAACCATCAAATTGTAAAAATTTCTAGGGATTCCCTAGAATTGAATTTTTTTCACCAAGGATGGTAGATTTTTGATTTTGAATCAACTGAACCATGCTTTTTACAACATTCTTGATCTAGGATTTGGATTTTCAAATACAAAAAAGTATGAATTGATCAATTTTTATTTTCCCACGATCTGGCAAAGCGCAAAAAATGACATAGCCTACAAAAATTTGAAAAACTAGGGCACAAAAAAGGGAAAACTTGGATTATTATTTCAAATTAGAGGAAATCAACAAGTTTGCGAGCATTTTTAAATCATTCAATTGGAGGGGAAGAATTTCAGACCATCAATTCAAAGGATAAAACATTTTTTTGACCAAATATAGATTTGAAAATTTTAGGGCAACATGGTGCAAGCTTATAAACAACACCAACATCAACTCTTGCTTATGGATGGGAACTCCCAGTGAGTGCCACAAGGAAAAAATGTAGACCAAGTGCCAAAATAACCATTGGGAAAAGGATTCTAGAGCCAAAATCATCAAAAACCAACCAAGAACCTGACAAAAATGACTGCTACACAACAAGGCAAACCACAAAACCGATAAAACACCAAAAATAGAGCAAAAACCATGCACTATACACTATATAAGTTGTGCATACCTAAATTTTGGGGATTAATCCAAGAAATGTTTCAAATGTCTGCCATTAATATTCAGCTCCAACAATTCCCCATCTAATTCCTTGAGAAAGAAGGTATGTTCACCAATTCTGATATCAATGGCATAAGGGCCCATCCATAATGCATCAAATTTTCCATGTTTGTTATTGTCTTAATGCCTACTATCCCATAACAAAACAAGATCTCCAACATTAAAAGCTTTAGGAGTGACCTTCTTGTCAAACAATCTCTTCCATTTTTCCCTAAATCTAACATGCCTTTGATGGGATGCTCTTCTCTCCTCATCAAGCTCAATAATCAAATTGATCCTTGATTTATATGGGCCAAGCTCTTGATCTTACAACTGTTGGGAAAACTGAAATGAAGATAATTGTAGGTGCAAGGGAAGCAAATCCTGAGTTGCATACACTAGTTCAAATGGGATTTTACCAGTAGATCTTTTAGGCGTTATCCTATGAGCCCAAACTGCAAATTTCAATTTTTCACCCCATTTCTTCTTGTTTTTCTCCAAGGTTCTTCTAATGATATTCAACAAATTCTTATTACTGGACTCATCTTGTCCATTCCCTTAGGGGTTATAGTTTGAATAATAAGTTAGATTGATTCCATATTCATCGCACATTGCCATTAAAGGTTTGGCTCTAAAGCACATGGTATTATTAGCTACAATCTTGACTGGGACTCCAAATCTGCATATGATTTGATTCAACAAGAAGTCCATAACAATTTGGTGTGTTGCTTTCTGGGTGGGAATTGCCTCTACCCACTTTGTGAAATAATCAGTGGCTACAAGGATCCACTTATGGCTAGCACTAGAAGGATCTGAAATCTCACCAATGAATTCCATCTCCCATTGTTTAAAAGGAGCTTTAATTGATACAGGATGTAAAGGAAGGGAGAGTGAATCTTTTAGTCCTCCAGATAAATGTTGGCAACTATCACATTTTCTAACCAGTTGGGTTGCATCTTTGTAGAGAGTAGACCACTAATAACTAGCTCTCAAAATCTTATGTGTTGTTACTCTTCCAACAAAGTGTCATCCACAAACTCCCCCATGGAAATCAACAACTATCTTGGGAGCTTGATATTTATCTATGCATTTCAAGAGAACACCTTCAAGGTTCTTCCATGCTAGCCCAAGCTCTATGATGATATATTTTTGAGAAGTTAGATTGAGGGTTCTTTTCTGATTTTTATTTAAGTGAATAGGGCAATACATGTGTTTGATGTAGAAGATCACATCTTTGTAGCACTTAGATCTTACCAATTTTTTAAGAACATCTACCCTTTCTTCCTCTAGTTAATTCACTTCCACATTCTGCAAGTTGCTCTCAGCCATGAGCTTAGCAAGACCCAAACCTCTTACCAACTTTGTGGTTTAGATGTACATATCATACTCCTACAGTTTGTTCACCCATCTACATATTTTTCTTGAGACCTCCATCTCTGATAAGATGTCTTTCACCATGGTGTGGGGAACATAAGCAACCACTTTTGAACTCAATATATAAGGCCTGAAAACTTTTGTTGCTTTAACCAAGGAAAATGCTTGTTTCTTCATGATTGTATGCTTCAGCTCAGCTGCTTGTAAAGCCTTACTAAAGAATACAATAGGTCTCTCAGCCCCATTCTCATCTTTTTACAGAAAAATAGAAGCAATGGTATACTCATAGGTAAAGAAAAAGATTTGGAAAGGCCTCTTATAGTTTGGGGATGCTAAAACAGGTGCATGTTTAAGTGCATCCTTAATTCCTTCAAAAGCTTGAATGACAACCTCCTCCCACCTGATAACTTGGTCATTCTTTAGCATGCTTGTGATTGGAAGAGTCAACTCAGCAAAGTTGGAAACAAACCTTCTAATAAAATTAATCTGACCAAAGAAAGATTGGATTCCTTTCTTGGTTCTTAGAATAGGTACTTTGCTGATTGCTTCCACTCTCTCAGGGTGTATCATAACACCATCTTTTGACACAATATGTCCCAAAAACTTAGCCTTTTTCACGCCAAAATGACACTTCTTTAGATTAAGATAAATTCCATACTCCCTACATCTGATCAACATCTTCTCAAATGTGCTGCAAATGATCATGTCTCTGCCTTGAAAACACAGTCACATCATCTTGGTAAATTGCATTGAACTCATAATGTAACCAACAAAAGCAACATACATTGCTCTTTTAAAAGTGGCACCAACATTCATCAAACCAAAGGGCATCATAACGAAAAAATATATTTCCCAAGGAGTAGTTAATGTTGTCTTAAGTCTTTCTGATTCTTTTACAACCACTTGATTATATATGGAGAAACCATCCAATGTAGAAAGCAACTCAGACCCTGTCACGAGCTGCAACATATTTTCCATATTTGGCAAGGGATAATTTTCCTTCATGGATGCTTTGTTTAGTTTTATAAAATCCACACAAATTCTGATGTCTTCATTCTTCTTTCTGACTGGCACAAGGTTTGTAACCCAAGATGAATATCTAGTGGGCTGAATAATACCTCCATCTCTCAACTTTTTTAACTCATCTTGCATTTTCATGGAGAGAAGTAAATTAATCGGCCTCAAGAGGGATCTCATGTTGAAACAAGTCTTCTCTATATGCTTTTAGCTTGGAATAGGACCAAGCAAGGCAGTCTTGATATTTTTTCAAGAGATGGGCATAGGACTATTTTTCCTCTTTACTTAAATTGCTGCCCAACCAAATCTTCCTTGGTTTACCATTAGTGCCCAAGTTATGCTCTTCCACATCCCTTGAGGTGGACATGTTTCTATTTATGATGCAATCAGCATTGTTAAAATTTGACTCAAGTGCAACAAGACCTCTAGGAATGGTGTTTGTTTTCAATTGGATGATATCTTTTCCAAACAAAGTTTCTCTTCCTTCAGTCATGCATACCATTAGCTCCCAATAAATATTTTTATTTGTAAATTCACCTTGGTTTTACAAGAACCTTAGTACTTTAGAATCATCATCAAACACTTGCCAATGTTTCACATTATCAGGGACAGCTAGCCTGGTTAGCACTTCAATGTTGTATTCACAATAAGGTGAAATGGCGCAATTTTCAAATCTAGAACCCAACACTAACAACTTGTCAGCAACAACATTGAAACCTCTATCATGACACACAATGTTAAAGGAATCAAAAATTTCAATTAGGTCCTAAAATGCATGCTTATACTATTTCATACGCTAATTTTTTGTAGCATATAGTTTTCTTATTTGTTTCACAACCATCTCTGAGTCTCCTTTTGCAACAATATCATTTAATCCATACTTCCATGTAATTCTTAACCCCAAAAATAGTGCCTCATACTTAGTAATGTTGTTAGTGCATTCAAAATTAAGTTTGAAGGAAAAACCAAATTCTTCCAAACTAAGTGAAAGTAGAACTATACCAGCACCATTCCCAAATTTGGAGCAAGATCCATCAAATAGAAATGTCCATGGAGAACCTACCACATCAAGGCACTTTTATTTGTCCGTGTTATTTTCTTTTCCATCAGCAAAACCAATGAAATTCTCAGCATCTACATCAACAAACAACACTTCATAGGAAGCATTGTTGGGATCTTTAATTAGGTGCAACATCTTCTTCTTGCCATAAAGTTTAACAAGGCTGCCATCAATTGGAATGGTGGAAAAATACATGTCCATCTAAATGCTACCACTAACACTTGCAGCCCATTTTATTGACGAAAGCATACCCCATTTGGTAGGGCAATCAATAATTACAGCATCAAGCTTCAAATTCTTACCTGGATAGGCTGCAAGTTGCACTACCAAACCCTTCACACAACAAACCACCGGCACTTCCCTTGAATCCCTAGTAGTACACTTCCCATAGGCGGTTGTCACTTTGATATCTAACTCATTCATGACTTCCAAAGGCATGACATTACATGATGCACCGGAATCAAACATACAATTGTGAATTAGCCTATCTTTTATGATCAAAGTTGTGAAGAATGGATCAACATTCAATTGGGAATCAACCAAAGATGTCCCCAAATATACCTCAGGTATCTCTCCAAGATCTTCTACTGCTGGTGGTTTTTCAAGGTCAACAATGATCTGAGGTGGAGTTTCATCAACATTTACATTTTTTCCTGGAGTAACCTTCTCTTCTTTCAATCCCAAGTACTAAAATGCTCTCTTCTTATGCTCAATAATTCTAAGAAACTCAATGATTAGAACACTCACTTTAATTTCACTCAATACTTGGGCTATGTCATAGGGGACACTCTTTCGAAAAACAACATTGGAAGGGAGACAAGAAGATTCATTAGTTGGCAGTGGATTCTTGGTAGCTTGGGCATGAGAAGGACTATAATTTTTGTTTGTGATAGCTGGAATTTTGAAAGGTGCTTCTCTCCTAGGAACTTAATTTAAAATTCTTGTGAGCAAGGGTGTTTTAGGTTTGGCTTGAGGCCTAACTCCCTTAACAACTTTGCTTCTAGTGTTATAGTCTTTCTCTTGAGCTAAAAAAATATTCATCAACAATTGTCTATCTTCCTCCGAAGGGATACCACCATCATACTTCTTAATCATCAAAGCTCTTAAGTATTCAAAGTCATTGTTAGGACTTTCAAAAGCCTACACTACATCACCTTCAAGAGCATGACGGAGTAGAAAGACTTGTACCTATTTGATGCAATCCAAAATATTTACATTTGTCCTAGCACTTATTACTTTAGTAGATGTTGCTCCTCCTTAGGGGCTTGAAGAATAGACCATCATGAAAATATCATCATTAGTAACATCCTCATTATTAGATTCATCAACTTGTTGGTCCACTTCACATGGAGGATGAGGAAGAAAACATCTATCACACCAATCCATATCAACAACTTCATCAATAGCAGCAACCCTGATAGTTAGAGGGTCAAGAACCAATCTAATTTCACGTGCATATGGTTGTCTATTTCCCCCTCCCATAGGTCCTTTACTTCTATCATCTTGTCTTTGATCACCCCTAGGATGATTGCCAAATCTATCATGGTTGTGTGCTTGCTGCCTAGGCTGACCTTGTGAAGTCTTCCCAATTCCCTTCTCAGCTCTTGCCAACTTGTAAGAGATTATTTTGATAGCCCTTACCAAATTTTTGACAACGTATTCTAAATCAGCACCTTTGCTAGCTTGAGGTTTTTCAGGGTTTATCAATTTTACACCATCTCTCTCAAGAGGTTTACCAATGGATTTAATATTATTTTCAGTCTGCAGTGCCATGGTAAAAGCTTGTCTAAAATTTGTAGGGTTTTTTTTTCTCTCAAGTAATAGGCTAACTTTTTATCAAATGCATCTGCATATTTGATTAAACAAGATTCATCACAAGGCCAAAAACAAACAGGTAGCCTTCTCAAAGTTTTGTTAAACCTTGTGTTGAAGTCAAGGATTAATTCATTAGGGTTCTTCTTGATATTCTCAAACTCAGATAAAAGAAATCTAGGATCAGTCTTGTCACCATATTGCAACCTAAATGCATTTTTCATTCCAGTCCATGAATCAATAGGATTATCAGGTAGAGCCTTGTACCAATCCCTAGCATCCTCTTCTAGTGTATGAATAAACAATTTGACATACACATCCTAAAACTCTATCTCGAAATCTTCCATCATATTATCAAAAATTTTGAGATGATGATCACTAGTAATATCATTGTTACCCTGGAATTTTCACAACCTATTTATGACATCTTGTGGGAAAACATTTGGGTATCCATCCATTCCTCTAAAATTTATAGGACCAAAGGTGTTAACAATAAATGGAGGTCTAGGCTGAGCCATATTGTTTTGTGGGGGTGATCTTGGAGGTGAAACAAGATGATGAGGAGTGAGAGGTCTCTGGGGAATGGGAATGAAAAATTCCAAATAGTTCTCTCTTAAGGGCTCTCCTTCTTGATGATCTCTAACAAATTTAGAAAATACAAGAGCAGATTTAGGAGCAAGCCTTTCAGATGCACAAGAAGGTCCCTCACTTGATGGGGAATTCAAATCAGAAATAGGATTGTCTGAATAAAATCCACTTGAAGAAGAATTCCAGTCCTCAATAACAGGCTACTCACTTTCAAACTCAACAATAAGGATCTCCTTTCTTGTAGCCAAGTCTCCAACAACCTTCCACACTTTTATTTCTTCTAACTCTTAGTTTCTTGTATCTATAAACAACTTCTTAGCAGAGTCCTTGATGAAGAGGGATCTTCTTCCCTCCATTTTTGCAAGGATTAACAAGACAAAATAAATGACAGAAAGGTAAGACAACTGGTATTTTCAAGATCAAATCAGCATGGAGACGCCACTACGGAATTTAACCTTAGTTGTGCAAGAATGCACTAAAATAATATGTCAAATGTTTACTAGTACTAAAACCTTTTCAAGGCTTTATAAATAAGACCTTCTTCTTCTTAAATTAGTCAACCACAATGCACCCAAAGTGTATGAACAGCTAGGAAATGGAAAAAGGGAAAACAAAACTTCAAACCCTTGTTTAAAACTTGCAGATTTCAAGCATAGAATGATATTTTAACAATGTAACAACTCAAATACTTGAATACATAAATGCTCAAACTCTTCAAACACTAAGAAATTCCAAGAAGTCCCTGGCAATAGCGATAGAAAGGTGTTGGTACCCAAATTTTCTCCCCTTTTTAGTCTAAACAACATCAGAGATATGGCATGAAGTTTGAAGTAAGATAGATCATGATGTGTGTCGTTTTGTAGCCGGGGAGGTGATCTAACTGGCACTTAGATTTGTGGAGAGATGGATAGTGCCTTGAAAGGATTTTGATCTGAACCTCACTATTTTAGCTTGTGCCTTTCAACCAAGGTAAGAGAACCTATATTGCAACCTCTGTTTTATGTAGGAGGTGGAGATATCCATATACTATGCATATTTTATGGAGATGGCCTTGGAAAAATATGATCAAGATTCCATTATTCAAAATCAACACAGTTATCACTACTAAGTGATGGAAATTCTCTCAAGACAAGGTTAAGGCTGCTAGAGACATGGTGTGATCCTGATTTGCCTTATGCATTTTTATAGGTGGGTTAGATCCTTTTGTTTACACACAATGCAATGCAGGGGTAGTATGGGTAGGATTAGTTTGTTTGAATGAATTTTTTTGTGGGGTGTTGACAAGACAAACTTAGATATATCAAATCTTTTAAAACCTCTATAATACTTGAAAAACTATTAGATAAAATGCTTCAAATAATCAGGATATTATTTCAATCAGAAGAGGCATAAATGGAAACTCACATTGCACTCTTCACACAATCTTTTAGAATTCACCACAAAATATTGAAGTAAAGAAATCAATTAAACACAAAAATCCATGATAAAACCAAGCCTAAGGTACCCCTAAAGGCTTACAATCAATCTTTGTAGTCAAGGAAGGTAAAGTGATTTTAAATTTGTTTATCTCTTTATTAGATGAAGGCTCTTCTAAACATGAGATTGCAAATGCCACTAAACTATTAACAACAAATGGATATTCTGTGTGATTTCTAAAGACTTTCAATGCAAGATTTCAATAAGAACAATGAAAACTATTTGCAGGAATTTAAAAATGATAATAGACATCATATTGCCTAGAAAAACATAGATTAACTCAAAAGATTGTTAGATTCATCAGTAAGGGAGAGTTTCATTAACAATCTCAGCGCTGTGTGATGGCTATACACTTGTAACCAACTCACATACATGAAGATCCAACATAGAAGAAATTATTCTGGTTCTTTGGTGGGTTTTTTAGAAAAAAGAGCTTTCTCTCAGAATTTTCTCATGATTTTCAACTTCCAACCCCTCACAATTTCTCCAAAATGCATTATATACCTTATGCCACATTGGAGCCTTCTTTCCCAAGAAAAAAATATGCCATGGGATCAAGTTTGTTACAAAACAATTCTTATGATTCAATGAAAATGACATCAAACATAAAAACATTTGTAGGTTTCTAGGTGTGCCCAAGAAGATTAAATCATTACAAATATCAGGATCATTATCCATCCTGGAGGCATGTTTTTCATCATTGAGGCATGCAAACACATTTTTCTCATCGTTTTCACCTTTTTACCTTTTCAAATCACCTCTGCAACTTTTGATTTTTTCATTTCACGTGTTTTCTTGGGCTATGGAAAAAATTTCTTCGAAAACATCTCAAATCAAAATATTGAGCCATGATACCAATGCTAATGATCCTGAGAGGCCAAGACGACACAAAATTACTATAAATTTGATGAATCTTGATGCAAAAATCATGATTCCAAGCTTCTTGGAGCTCCCATGGTGGTCAAAATAAATGGATGCACAACAACCGTCAATCTTATCCATATTTTTCACTTAATCTAGGCCCTCCATGTGTAAAAAAACAATTGGAACCGAAATTCGGATAATTTTTTACTTTTCCACACTTTTTGGAAAAATGGAAAATTTTGACTTTTTTCTCCCCCCCTCTGCCCTTGAAATTTGAAGCTGACATGTGGCATATGTTGGGTCCCATTGAAATTGTGCTTCAATTATACTTATTTTGACCTTTTTTGGAATATGGGAGAAATGTCACTTTTTGCCCCATGGGCCCGCACACCCGATTTCTCCCTTGTCACGTGTCGCTTCCTCTATCGCTAAAATCCACGAGCCCAATTCTCATTTTAACTCCCATTTTTGCTAAGGGAAAAAATTCAATTTTCCTTCCGTCGGGTCGCCTACCAGCTTTCTCCACTGCCATGTGTCGCTTTATGATTCCCTAGAGGCCAGCGCTTAAAATTTTGATTTTGAGCCCTTTGTGAAAAAGGGAAAAAAATCCCTTTTACCTCCTCTGGCCCGCTGAGCTACCTTTCGCCTGCCATGATTCCATGTGTCCTCGTCTAATTTGAGTGGGCTCAAAACACATTTTGAAGCTTTATAGAATTAGAGCCAAAAAACTCTAAGTCCTCCCTCGGCCCGCTCCTCCCTCTTTTGGTCTTTTAGGACACGTGTCCACTCCCGATTAGCTGCGGGGCTTTGGACCAATTTTTTACTTTAAAATGTTTGCAAAATAAGGTCAAAAAACCTTAAGGGAATCCAACCACCACTATCCCATCTGCCAATCAGAACATGCCACGTACGCAAATTTTGAAAAAATGGGTCCGTGGGCCCAAAAATGCCCCATTTGCTTTAAAAGGTGAAAAATGAAAAGTTAGAGCACCTCCCCACCTTTCCTTAGCCAATGCAAACCCACCACATTGCCAATACCTTCTGAGGATGAATTTGACAAGAAAATGATGCCCGTCTGACCGTCAAAACGTAAAAACATCCAGGGATGCCCTAGAATTGAATTTTTTCACCAAGGATGGCAGATTTTCAATTTTGAATCAACTGAACCATGATTTTTACAACATTCCTGATCTAGGATTTGGATTTTCAAATACAAACAAGTATGAATTGATCAATTTTGATTTTCCCACGATCTAGTAAGAGGAAAAAATGACAGAGCTTGCAAAAATTGGAAAAACTAGGGCACAGAGAAGGGAAAACTTGGATTTTTCTTTCAAATTAGGGAAAAACAACAAGTTTGTGAGTGTTTTTAAAGCATTCAATTGGAGGGGAAGAATTTTAGACCATCAATTAAAAGGATAAAACATTTTTTTGAGCAAATATAGATTTGAAAATTTGAGGGCAACATGGCGCAAGCTCAAAAACTGCACGAACAATTTTAACAATAGAAATTTCATCATTTTATACGGTCTGCAAGGAAAAATGTGGAAAAATACATAAAATCACAAACATTTGATTTTATTTCATAAATATGAATATAATTGAAATTTTATACTATCTTGTACATAATTAAATGATTATTATACTTATTTATCAATACAATGTAGTGTTATTTCGGGAACGATTAACACTGACACACCATTACATCTATAATTATCTATCAAAAATGTGCACTGAGATGACAATATCTACATATCAATGAAGTAAATATTTAGAAATGAAACAAATAATTAAATTATAAATCTAAGAAATTCCAAACTTCCTTATTACAATACAAATTCACATTTTTTACATTTAAAGGGGCAAATGATAGCTTCAAATTTACATTTCAAATAAGGTCCATGACTTAGCATGTCCTCCATTTCTTGCACTTCCACATCCATGATCATTTGAAAATGTTCCGCTCCATCACCCCCTTGGGATAAACTAACATACAAGATTAAAACTTTTTATTACAATGGTGTAATAAGAAAAATAACAAATTACAATTTTCATATTTTATGTTTGCTTGTATTTGTCTCAGATTACTTTCTATTGGTTGGATTTGTTGATATTTTAAACAAAATATCATATAGATGCAGCAGCAACATGCGATCCTTCTACATACATATTGCATAAATACAAATATTATTGAAAAATTCACAAATAAGTGTTTAAATAACAAAACTAAATATGCAATCACTAACTTACCTTGCAGTCACCTCCACTAGTTATTTCATGAATGACCCCCTCCGCTTCTGCATCCATCTCACTCTTCTCGCCCTATTAAGAAAATCATATATAAATTATATGAAATAGATAATAATTATTTATTGACAACAAGAAACAAGTGAAATTAAACTATTAATCAATAAACTTATCATGATTTTGTTATTTTCTCTCAAAGCTAGTATGTCTACCCTCCTCACAGTCTCCAAAACATAGACTCTCATGGCATCATCAACCTCTTTTTTGGAACATCTAATAATCTTGTCGAATGACTCCTTTCCATCCATCTTGAATATACATTGTAGCACACATCACCTTTACAATATAGAGCACATATGCAACACACCCTCAATGTTCCCTTTCTCTGATCCCTATATTGCCTCCACTCTTCAGAGGCACTTCGAGGGTACTTTGCAGTAAAATTTCTCAGTTTCCTCTCAGAGGGAACACCAGAGAGGGAATGGGAATCTTTATTTTTTAGGTTTATCATCCGTAAGTCAAAAAAATTTCTCTCGTAATAGTAAAGTATGTAGTACCCGCAATGCTCCCTCTTTTATTTAAGAGGATCCTATTTCCCAACATCTTATAAACAGTTAGACACTAATGGACATAAAACAAAGAAATAAATTATAAGTTTCAATATTCTTATTTTACCTCATCAACAATGATATCATTCTTTGCATGACCCTTAGAAGGAACATTGGGTGCATCCTCCTGCAATCAACATTCCAAATTTCATGTTGTGAGTCATACATATGTGTTAAGAACATATAAAATAGTAAAGCACACACATAAAAAATAATATATAATCAAACTAAATTAAGATAATAAATACATCATTAAATGAAGGTAAATGTACCTCCTCTATAGGTATATCATCCTATACAGGTGGTGACAAAGTAATGTTCATTGCAACTACATTGTCATCCTTCACTCAACAATCCATACTAGATAAAAACTTATTACTGACATAATAAATAATTCCAAAGTCCAAAAGATTTTTAAAAAGTATTGTTATAACAATTAGTAGATAAATTACACACATGTATCAAAGAATATATCTAAAGGTACAATATCAGCCTTTTTCATTTTTATCTTCTGATGGAAGGCCTAGGCACACGTGCTTGAAAAAAGATTGCGTTAATTACAGAAAAAACCAGTTTCAACATAGAAGATGCAATTATTTATTTTTCAATTGTACTAATAGAAAAGGTAACTAGAAATCTTGTATTCTTACATGTGATGAAGACGCAATGTTCACAAAATGCATCATCAACAAATATGACTGCGAAACTGGCTAAATAACAAAAAATATCAAACAATAATAAGCAAGCTTAAAAATAAAAAATTGATAGACATAGTTTGCACATGTATTTTTATAAGATTACACACCATAAAAAAGTATGATGTCTCCAAGGTTCGAGTATTTTACGATAACATTTTTATTATATCTCTGACGTTCCCAATTATTTCTGCAATAAAAAAGCTATGTCTACCATTCCAATAGTGCATGAAAATTAATACCTATTAAGCCATTAAATAATTACAAACACAATTGCACATAACACAAAAAGGAAATACGATGTGTGCATATATCATATTACAATATCATCCATGGAAAGTGCTAACAACGCTACAAGTTCTTTGTTTATAGTAGCCCTAGACACTTGACATACAACTAACCTACCTCTATTAACTTTTACATTCACATATGCTAATGTAACAAAGTGAGATACAATCTCTAGCGCTTGAACTCTAAGAACAAAAATATTTTTATTGTTACAACGGTATATGTAGTCACTAAATCATGCACTTTGAGTCAACATTTAGTCTCGGTCTTATACTACTATTCATATGGTTCTTAAGTTAAAAGAGTAAAAATTAACCCATGTCTTTTGCATATTTTACATTGCTTTCTTTAGGATTTCTCATCCAACACCCTATATTTCCCAATTTGTATTGTCATTATGTGTTATTCCTATTCTTGACGGGGGCACCCCAAGTTCCCTGGTTCCATCTAGGTACGCTGATCCTCTTTGTACTTTGATACCATATTTTTGGAACTTTCTAGCCATTTTACCTTTCCATATTTTTGGTGGTCAGCTATTTTGAGGTTAATTTTGAAATTAAATCAAAAGAACCATATAAATAGAAATCTATAAAACCATAATGAGATATAAAGAACTAATCATCACTATCACCATCTAGAATTTCTTCCATAAAAGATACCTAAAAATAAATTTGCATCTATTTAACTTCATCACAAGGCAAACAAGTTCAGTTCATCTACATCACACTTCAGAGGAGGGGAGTCTATTGTTTCCATGCATACATTTACTGCATTCTAGATCTAGTTATTAATCTCCACTTCACAAAGTGTGAGAAGCCCAAGAGAAAAACAAGTCATAATTTTCACACACACACCCAAAACTACTTTGGATCTAAGATGTAGTGCAATGCTCAGTTATTAAGCCCACCATTGTGCCCACTAAGGAAAATAAGACCCCTTCTTATTTTTTTTATGGTTTTGATACATTGTCTAGAGTTTTGTAGGTGTTTCTTAATTGCAGGTATTACAATGACATATGATGAAATTTAGTGACTTTAGTGCAATACAAAGAATACAAAGTGGAATATAAAACGAAACCTTAGAGAAGGATTTCAGGGCCTCTCCGCAAACTAGGGCACCCATATCCCTTTTCTATTTCCGTAGTCTCATCAAATAGCTCGAATATGTGTAGTATTGGGCTTCTATATGATTATTTTCTCCTCTTGTTCACCTAGTTTTCATTGTGACATAGTCACACAACTTCATCAAATCAGATAAGGATTTCCTAACCCTTCTTACACAATTAGGTTTTACAGTTCTATTTACTTAGTTATTTTGGTCCCTTTCTATATTTATTTTGTTGTTATTTACTTCTTTGAATAGAAATACATCACACTAGAATAATGTTCCATTTTAGTTTAATATTTTTGGTGAACCTGTACTCGATCTTCATGCTCTTAGGATCACATTGATTAATTTAATTTTATTTCTGATCTTACCATCTTGTCGAATATCTCTATCCATGCCTATTTACAAAATCATCCTGATTGTATTAATAGACTCACATCATATTTGGATAATACTTATATTCCTCCTCACACACCACTCATATATGTATACCACAAGTTCACTTCAGTTTTATATCTTAATGAGGATCAAATAAATTTCACCTCGGATGAGCTACCCTCTTAGGAAATATTACAGCATGACCCTCCATTAACAATATCAACATCAAACACGCCTTAGTTTAAATTGGGTCTAGACTTAACATTTTTAATTTCACATTTCTCCATCACTTAGGTATTTAGGAAAGTTCCATAGTTCCTTTCTCAGTCTCCATTGTTGGATTCTAAAATATTCCTAAGCATGTATTAGGTACTATTAACATCCATGTACAATCACCATTCCATGTCATGTCATATCCAACAACCTTAGTTATAAAATTCTTATTAAGTGGCCATGGATTCATGCCATGCATGCGGTAACATCCATCTTACACACAATACTTCATTTTTTTATCAGGGAGTTGTCTATGATGTACTAGTTGATTCGTTCCCTTTCTCGTATTGCAACTCTATTAAACAATCTACTGATACCCCTAGTTATTCCGGTAGTATTCAAGACTTTTCTAAATATGGGTTAGGATACAAATACTTAGGCCACGAAAAATTCTCCATTACAAACCCATACTAACAGGAGATTGGCATAAAAACACTTTCAGATTATCCCACACAATATAATAAATTTTGATTGTGGTATTGCTCCACACCCATCATTCCTTTGGAAGTTTATACCACCTGTCACTCCTCTTCACTTCTACCCATCCACCCAAAATTCATCAATGAAAATGCCTCTATCATTTGGGATACTTTAGAAACTTTAGCCATCGATGATGTTATCTTACAACACATGGAAGTTTATGATCAATTCCCATCCTTTCACCATAAATGACATTACCAAATCTCTTAAAACCACCACCTACTTTGGAGAGTCTGATACACCTGATCATGACATTGATTTTCCTGACACTATTCCTACAGGTCCATACATTAAAGACAGGTCTACCCTTATCAATGAAGAAATCATCCAATATAACCTAGGAACATCTGATAGCCCACATATAAGTTTATTAGCTACTTCACTAAAACCTAGTGAACAGAAAGATATCAAACATGTATTGGATGAGTTCTCTGATATTTTTCATGGGAATATAGTGACATGTTAGGTATTGAAGCATCTATTGCAATGAAAAAAATTTTCCTTAACCGTAATGTAAAACCAGTTCAACAAAAAATACACAAAATACACCCGAACGTGGTACTCTTAGTCAAGGAAGAAATTCAAAATTTGTATGACATTAGTTTTATTTAGGACATCAATTAGCTTGAATGTGTATTTAACATTATGCCCATAATGAAACCAGATGTCTGTGTCCGTTGTTACACATATTTTTGTGATATAAATATATCTTGACCTAAGGATAGCTTCCCATTACCTCATATTGACACTATTGTCAACTCCACTACCGGCTATGACATCCTCTCTTTCATGGAAAGTTTTGCAGGCTACAATAAAATTAAAATCAATCTCGCTAATAAAGACAATGCTTCTTTTACCACACTTTGGGGAACCTTTTGTTACATTGTCATGCCCTTTGGCCTTAAGAATGACAGGGACACTTATCAATGCGTAATGACACATATATTTCATGATTATATTCACAAGATTATCAAATATTACAAAGAAGACATCCTAGCTAATTACATACATCGATCCACCCATGCATGAGATATACACACATTGTTTGAGTGTTTACATCAATACCATGTACACTTAAATTCCAAAAATTGTGTTTTTGGTGTTACAACTTGTAAACTACTGGAATATATTATCTCACAATAGGACATTGAAATTGACTAGAACAAGATTAAAGTAATTGTTGATATGCCTTCTCCTAAAAATCTACATCAACTATGATCATTACATGGGAAAATATAAGCTATTTCGAGATTCATTGCACAATTTGCCGGAAAAACTCAACCGTTTACACATCTTATAAAGAAAAATACTAAATTTTTATGGGATAAGTAATGCCGACAGTTAGTTGAGGACATAAAGGCATATCTTCTAAACCCACAAATCTTAGTGCCTCTACTAGTCTTAGTGGCTCCGCTAGCCAATTGTCATTATTATAAATTTCTACCACATTTCATGCTTTAGGGGATTTTCTTACACATCACGACAATTCTAAGCGTGAAAGAGAAATCTAATACATTAGCTAAACATTTCTCCCTTAAGAGTGTAAATATAGCTACATCGAAGAGTTATATATCTTGGCCTCATTTTTGTTGCAGAAAAATTATGCCCCTATCCCCTTAATAATGAGGCACATATAATTGACTGGAGTTTGTGTTAGTGGGAACTCATCTAAAACTGGCTGCTGAAACCACCTGCTGAGTCTGTCTACTATACTTGGTGCTGGCTCGAATGACGAACCCCTCTGGTCCGGATCGGGGGTCCCTCTTGTCAGGGTCCCTCTCTCCAAAGCTGCCTAACGTATGGAAAAAAATTTTGGAGGGTTCCACATCAGCTCATAGCTCGGAAAAGCTATCCCCTTCACTGTCTGATGGGTGTTTTTCCCTGCGCATCCCCTCTCACATCACGAAGGTTGCTGCTGCTTCTCATGATCTGTCTTTGGTGGGTACACTGATGGGCCCTAGACCTCCATTGGAAGATATAAAAACATGGGCTCGATTAAAATGGCAACCATGTGGAGCGCTAGAAATAGTGGCTATGCCTAATGGTTTCATATTATTTTCCTTCAGCATGAAAGAAGACTTTGCTAGAGCACTGTTAGGTGGTCCGTGGTTTTTTGGCAGATGGGGCTTCTATCCCAAGAAATGGTCTCCTGGTTTCAACCCACACACGGAATCCATAACCCAAGCCCCAATTTGGGTTCGCCTCCCGGGGCTCCCTCTGGAGTTCTGGCACCCGGCGGTTATTGAAGGTATTGCTCTCTCAATAGGATCTTTAATTGCTATAGATCATTCATGCTCGTTTCTGTGTTAATGCTGATGTCAGTTGTCCCTTACCAAAATATATTGAGCTTATTTCGGACTTAGGGAACTAGAAACAACCCATTGACTACGAATATATTCCTTAAGCTTGCTCCTTCTACAAAAAACTTGGTCATCGGGCCTCTAGCTACCCATCTAAACCTCAACCAAAACCCAAGTCCCAAATCCTATCCCCAAAAAACAAAAAAAACTTTATCCCCAAACCATCTTCTATTGAGATCCTGATCATCCCCACTTCTAATTCCTTCGCTCTCCTTGAGGATGGAGAAATCAACACATCTTTTGATCCTATTTCTGAGATCGTCCCCTCCTCCTTGGCCTTTCAACCTATCCTCACCCCTCTACCTCCCTCGGCTCTCCCCACCTCTTCCTCTAAAGGAGATGACCTATCCTTGGCTGCCTCCTCCCCCCCCCTTCCCCACTGTCCTCTCTTCTTCCCTTCCCTCCCCTTCCATTGATCCCCTCTCCCTTGAATCCTTCCCCCCTGCCTCCCCTCTGTCCGCCTGTTTTAGACTCTGTCCCCTCCCCCTCGGGACTTTCCTCTGATGATAGTTTCAATCATTGTTTTACTAGAAGTAGCAACAAGAAACCCGATATAGGCATGGAAAAAAGCTTGGGGGAGAATTCCGAGCAATATCAAGCTTCAACAAGAAGCATCTATAAATGTCACGCAAGGAACTCAAAGCACAATCCCCATGGTGGTGGGGAGTAAACCTAAACCAAAGAAATGAATATAATTTCTTGGAATATAAGAGGACTTAACTCTCTACAAAAGGAAAGAGTTATCAAAGACATCAAATTCCAGAACTCTCCTGATATCATAATGCTGTAAGAAACCAAACTGAAAAATGAGGATCACCTCCTTAAAATCTGGCCTGCGGCATCTTTTGAATCTCAACCTTCAACATGAAACTCAGGGGGACTTTGTACCTTTTGGGATCCCAGAAGTCTCAAAGGGGAATGCATGTTCAAGCACCCCAACTTTTTATGCATCCTCTTCCAAGAGATTGGAGCGGACTCCTCTTGGATTGCTATCAATGTGTATGCCCCCAACTTGGAGACTCATCGAGGTAAAATATGGAAAGATATCACTAAATTCATCATCACTTGTGGTAAAATTCCCATTCTTATAATGGGAGATTTTAATTTCCCACTTTATCCTTTGGAAAAACAGGGAGGTATGCCTGCCATGATGGTCAGCATGGAGGCTCTGGCTGACTTCATTAGGGAGAATTCACTTCTGGATATGGAACTCCATGCCTCATCTTATACCTGGTCAAACCACAGATTGGGCAGGAACCACATTCACTGCAGATTGGATAGATCTATAGGCTCTCTGGACTGGATCTCTCTCTTTCCTGACTTCTACCTCAACTCCCTCCCTCAGGCTACCTCTAACCACATCCCTCTTCTATTGAGTGCTAATCACAAAATGAATGCAAAGAATCCTCCCTTCAGGTTTGAGCTTGCTTGGCTTGAAAATAACCAACTGATCCCCCTTGTTGCAAACTGTTGGAATATCAATATTGAGGGCTCTAGTATGTTTAGATTTTCCAGCAAACTCAAAGAAATTAAAAAACAACTCAAGATATGTAAGTCGACGGTCTTTGGCAACATCAAGCTTCGCAAACAGGAGCTAACTCAGAGCTTGGAAAAAATCTCAGAACAAATTGAGATTGTTGGAAGATTGGATCATCTTCACCAACATGAAATCTCCCTCCTCAGTGATTATCACAACACACTTAAAGAAGAAGAGACCTATTGGAGGCAATTTTCTCGAGCCCTTTGGCTCAAACAAGGAGATCGTAATACTAAATTTTTTCACATCACTGCTTGCAAACATAAGGCTAGAGATAAGATCCATGAGTTGGTGTTGTCCTCGGGTACCTTGCTAACTGCTGAGACTGATATATCCAATGAGCTTGTCTCCTTCTATTCAAATCTTCTCCAAGCTGAGCTGCCCCCTTCAGAACAATCAATGAATGAAATGCTCCAGCATATTCCGCATTTTGTGTCACCTAAGATGAACAACAATCTGATCAACCCTTTTGCTATGGAGGAAATTCACAAAGCAGTCTTTACAATGAAGAGGGACAAAGCTCCGGGTCCGGATGGCTTTCCTGCCACCTTCTTCCAAGTCTTTTGGGAAATCATCAAGCAGGACCTCTTCCAAGCAGTAAATGAATTTCATGTGAACAACAATCTGCTTAAGGAATGGAATACCACTTTCGTTGCACTTTCCCCAAAAGTGCATAGTTCTAAAGATGTGTCCAATTTTAGGCCAATAAGTTTATGTAACATGTCTTATAAGATTATCACTAAGATGTTGGCCTCCAGACTTAAACCTCTAATGCAGGATCTCATCTCTCACAATCAGAACGGCTTCATTAAAGGTCGACTCATCCAAGGTGGTATAATTACAATTCATGAAGCCATTCACTCGGCCCTTCTTGCGAAATCCCCAGGAATGATCTTAAAATTGGATATGCAAAAATCTTTTGACAGAGTTAGCTGGCCGTTCTTAATTACGGTCCTGGAAAAATTTGGTTTCGAAAAAAAGTGGTGTAGTTGGGTCTTCTCTTGTATCACGACCCCTTGCTTCTCTATTCTTATCAATGGTATTCCTGTGGGTTTCTTCAAAAGTAGTAGAGGTATCAGGGAAGGGGATCCCCTGTCACCTTTTCTTTTTATCCTAATAGCGGACTCCCTTAGTAGAGCTCTGGAAGCGGCTAAAAGTCAATCTATCATTTTTGGTATGAAAATAACCTCAAATTGTCCTTTTGCCACACATAGTCAGTTCGCTGATGACACTTTGTTGCTCAGTTTAGCCTCTGTGATTGAATCCTGGGCTATTATGGATATCCTCTCTCTATACCAATCAACTTCTCAGCAAACTATCAATTTCAACAAGAGAAGCATCTCCTTCATCAACACGTCCCCTAGGACTCAGAGAAAGATTGCTGATATCTTTGGTTGTAATATTGTGGATCTCCCCACCTCATATCTTGGCATCCCCCTCTTCCATGGAAAGCAATCAAAAAATCTATGGAATCCTGTCATTGAAAGGTATCAAAAAAAGTTGGTTGCATGGAAAGGGGCTCTGTTCAGTCCGGTTGGCAAGCTCCAGCTAGTGAAAGCCACTCTTCAAAGCCTCCCTACTTACTTCATGTCCCTACTCAAGATTCCCAGTTCTGTGAGGGAGGTTGTGGAAAAAATTCAAACGAACTTTCTGTGGTCTAGGACTGAAGTTAAGAAGAGGATCCATCTTGTGGCATGGAAAGATGTGTGTAAGCCAACTTCTCATGGTGGGCTTGGTCTTCGAAAAATGACTGCATGAATGGGGCCCTCCTGGCCAAACTTGCCTGGGAAGTGTCTAAAGGTGACTCTAGTTGGGCCCATATGCTTAGAGCTAAATATCTGGCAAATAACGAAGATCTACTCACTTCCAATCCTATTAGAGGCTCTACCATCTGGAATTCTATTATTAGCTCCCTCCCCATCATACAAGTTGGCACTAAATGGAGATTTGGGAATGGTCATCTTATTGATTTCTGGAGGGATTTTTGGATTGGGGAAGAACCTCTTGATCTTAATCCTACATGGGACCCTGTTAAGAGAAGCATCATTAATAAGCAAGGAAGATTAGCTTCGGGCTATTGGAAGATTGTGAACTCCATTCCCTCATGGGATATTAAGGCTTGGGATGATATCAGTGATCTGCAGAGTAGGCTCCTTTCATCGCTCAGAGCGGTGCTCTCTTCCATCTACATCCCTTTCTCCCAAAATGAGGACGAGATTATTTGGCCCCTCTTCTCGTCGGGCTCTTTCTCAGTTAAGGCTGCTTATCTTTCAATGCATAGTGTTGACTCTGCCCCCCCCCCCCTTTCCAATGTCCTGGCCTAATGAAATCACTCCCAAAATAGGTTTTTTCTCTTGGCTCTCTTCTAAGAATGCTTTCCTTTCTGGGGAGAATATGAAAAATAAGGGGTTTCTCTCTCCCCACTAAATGTGTGTTATGTGCTAAAGAGGCAGAGTCCTCTGCCCATCTTTTGATCCATTGTTCTTTTTCGAAAGTTATTTGGCAGTGGCTTTTATCGAGGTTGGGAGTGTATTAGACCTTCCCGGAATCCATTAAGGACACCCTCTCTCAATGGAGTTCTCCTTTTACTCATCTGATTCTGAATTTGGCTTGGAAACTCCTCCTCCCGCACGGATTATGGGGCATCTGGAAAGAAAGAAACAGAAGAATCTTCAAAGAAAAAAGTCTTGAACCTACTCAGGTGGCTACTCAGATTGCTTTGGCTCTCCAAGAAAATATCAACTTGACCATGTGGACCAAATATCAGCAAAAAATCCAAATCTGTAACTCCCAGGAGTGACAAAAGTTTTTGACCATTCAATGTAAAGGCACTTCCACTGCTCGGGATTTAGTCTACTGGCTTCCCCCTCCAAGGGGCTGGAAAAAACTGAACATGGATGGGGCTTCGAAAGGCAATCCTAGTAAGTCTGGAGGAGGAGCCATTCTTCATTGTTCTTCAGGATATATTGCTGCTGCCTCTGCTCATAACTTCAATTTTGGTACCAACCATCGTGCAGAAGCCTTAGCAGTCCTCAAAGGCCTTGAGATGGCTATCAAATTTGGTGATGATCCCCTTCAAGTTGAAAGTGACTCCCTCAACATCATCAAGCTCCTGTAGTCTAATGAGTCTGGCCATTGGTCGATAAAGAACATCATTGTTGATATCAGAATTATTCAAAGATCTTTCTAGCAAATACAGTTCCACCATGTCCTCCAGGAGAGAAATAAAGTGGCAGACCTCCTTGCTAATATTGGTGTTCTCATAGAGAATCAACAAATCTGGACAGACAACTTCCCGAATGATCTCTGCCAAATCACTCAAAATGATATACCCCATTGCTGACTGGTGGAATGGAGTGCTGATTCGGGTTTCGGCAAACTCGCTTTGGCCCTCTCAAAGGGCGGCGGCTTTTATGACGAAGTTAATTGATTTGACTCTTAACGATGGACAATTGATAACGGTGCTATGTAATGATGCGGGGGATCTCCGCACGAATGGGCATTATCTTCACATTAATCATTTGAGGAGGTGGTGGCGGGCAATGATAACTTGGCCGATGGCTTCCCTGACCTGTCTAAGCTGTTAAAATGCAGACATTCATACCATGGGGGGTCAGTTGAAGCATCTTGAGCCTGATAATTGTGATTCGATTAAAAATGATGGGGAGGTGTGGAATATAATGCTGGAAAATGGAATTGCCACCTTGCTGGAGAAAATGGCGGGTTATTCTGCACTGGTTTTGTATGTGGTCACGGCTTCCTGGTCGAAGGGTCAGGTTCAAATCGGCAACACTCTCTTTACCATCTCCACGAATGCCATTGCTGACGCCACTGGCCTTCCTGCTGTTGGTGACATCTACTACAAGCGTTCGCTGCACGTGGAAATTCAGGACTTTAACGCCCCTGGTGATAGACTGGTGAAATACCTCTCTGGTTACACTCGAGACTCCCTGCCTTCTCCTTGGGCTAGAGTCACGGAGGCCATTATGCAGTATTTTACCATTGATGGTAGATATCGGCTTGTTTTTTTGTCCCCACCTGTTCATCCTCTCTCATCTTCGATGGAGGAAGAAAATCAATCTAGCGGCCTTTTTTATTCAGTCCTTAGAACACTCGGTTCAGTTAGCTCGTGAGGGTGAAGGTTTCATTCTTCACTAGGGTTTGTTATATCTGCTCTTCTCTATTGCTGCTTCTCACTTCGACCTTCTTCGCTTCCACCCCAAATTGGGTTGCCACTGCCGCCCCCCCTCGCCTTCCCCTCGCCCCTCCTCCTCCTCCCTATGCTCCTCTCGGCATCATTGTCGTATGCTTCTCTCTTCTGGTTTAGACTCTGATGTGGCTATTGTGAGTCCCCCCCTCATTGCCTCTATTCCCCCTACCACACCTTCTTTCCCCACGCCCCTCTCTTGCTTGTTCTTAGACGGCACTGATGCCAGCGGTCACACTTCTTCCCCTGTTTCCAGCCCTGATTCCTCTCGGGCTGCTGATATCTTGGGCCTGGCTCAGCTTTACCCTGACTCCCCGAACTCGGAGCAGTTAGATATCAATCAACCGGTGGTGGATCCCATCACTCAATCTGAGGGAAACAATGCTCTCTTCGATGACAAAGTTCTTGTTGCTAACACTTCTCATTCCTCACCTATTCTAGACTCAAAACTTGTTGAACCTGAGTCTGCTGACACTAAAAGGGATAATTACAGAGTCTACATGGTTTCCTCAATTTTAAGCAAGCTTCAGCGCGCATTCAAGGCCCTGAAAGCTTGGGAGGCTTTCACGGAATCTACCAGGATTGCCATTACTGATGATTGCTCAAAGCTTATCAAACTGGTTGAACATCTTGCTAATGACTTAGGCTCTCCTAGAGCAAAAAATGTAGTTTCTGAGCTGAAAAGGCTCTTATGATGTATCTCTTCTCTATTTCTATTTGTTTTTTCGTCCTCCTTTTCTGGAATCTGCTCGGGTATTTTTGCTTGCTACTATTATTGCTAAATCTGGCCTGATGGGCTCTATTGTATAAGGTTGTGGGACCTTCTAAAACCCTCCTTTTACCCTATATATTCCAAAAAAAATGAGGCACATATAATTACTAAGTTCCACTCATTATGATACCTATTATCTCGTACGCATCTATTACGATACACGTTGTTTTATGCTTCTTACCAAATCTTATTTCAAGTTCACACCCAAAAAAGTGATTAAAGGCCAAGTTATACTTGATCAATTATCCACCACACCACTTCTAGATGCTTCTCCTATCTCCAATTATTTCATCACTGAATTTACCCCGTATAATGTGGAACCACATACGTGGATGATGTACTTTGGTGGCTTCGGTTGTCTCTCTAGTTTTAGGGATGGAATCATATTCATTACACCACATGGTGATCTACTTCCCTTCGCGTATCACTTTTTATTTTCTTGTACAAATAAAATCACTCGATACGAAGCTCTCATCCTTCGTTTGCTCACCACTCAAAACATCCCCATTCGAAGCTTATGCATTCATAATACTTTTAATTATTCATAAATCAAGTCAACGGTAAATGAAATAATTAAACCCATCCAACATGTTTGAAATAGATATCTTGGTTGCCTTTTATTCTTACTCTTTCACTATTATCCCACACAAATATAATCATTAGACAAGCGCCATGGCTAGTGCAACCTCAATTATCCTACAAGACATTATCGATGAATACTACAAATTCAGTATACACATTAAACATCCCTCCATCTCTGGGTTACCTCTTGCAACATATGTCATAACACGCAGTCGAGATAAATTTCAATCCTTTACACCCATTTGCATCTACTTATACAAATATACTATCCCTGATAACCTACGGCCTCATGAGGCTCTATGTTTATGACATGAGGCTACTCTCTCTATCATTGTAAGAATGGAAATTTAAACGTGTCATTGATGGTAAAATCTTACGCTTCTTAGGACTTATAGATATCCTTATCCCTATCTCACAGATATGTGAATGCATGTGCGGAGGCCATTTTTGTGGAAAATATATGTCATAAAATATTTTAGGTCAAGGATATTATTGGCATGCAATAGAACAAGATTATCCATAATACGCCACCCATTGTGATAAATGTCATAAGCATGCAAAATTCTATCACGCACCCGCATACGACCTACATACTATCGCACTAACATGGCCTTTCTCTCTTTGGGGACACGACTTCATCTATATGATCAATCCCAAATCTGGAAAAGGACACAAATTCATTACTACTGCCACATAATGTTTTACCAAATGGGTCAAGGCAACTCCACTACGCATGTTCACTGGTATTGACATATGTTACTTCCTCACTACCCAGATCATCACACACTTTGGCATGCCTTATGATATTATCATTAATAATGGATCCTCTTTTAAGAATAAGGATGTTAAAAGGTTTTGTGCCAAATTAAAAATCAAAAAATTTGTTTCTACACCCTACTATCCATAAGGAAAAGGCCAAGCTGATGACACCAACAAGGCCATTGTCAAAATATTACGCAATATAATAGATTCTAGTGGTAATAAATGACATAACCAGCTATTCTATGTATTATGGGCATACCACATTAGCATTCACACACCTACTAACGCTACTCGATTTTTAGTTGTTTTAAGGAGCTTAAGATTTCATTCCATTACAACATGAAATACCTTCCTTACACATTTCACTCAAAAGTATCATCAAAGATAATGAATATTGTGAAAATTAGTTGCATGAATTAGAAAGGATGTACTCACATCGATTCAAAGAACTTGAGAATGTATATTCATATCAATCTCACATTGTGCACACATACAATTGTAAAACTCGTTCTCATGAGTTCAACATTGGTGATATGGTCCTAAAAGAAAATATTAAAAATACAAATTCTAAAGCCCATCTTAAAGGTAAATTCAAGCTCAATTGGCTTGGCCCATACATTTTCACTGAAAAACTCAATGGAGAATTTCATCACCTCACCACCCTTTATGGAAAACCACTCAAAAACCTGCACAATGCTATGCACCTTAGGAAATATTTTTCCTAAATGTGTTGCATTCACTACCCGGTGATGTACTCTAATATCACGGTCTATACTAGATATTTTGTGGGTGTACAACAAAAATGAAACACATTACACTCACACGTTCATCATTCAATGTTTTTCTCATGCGACATTTTTAGGATTACTAATACAGGTTTCAAGCTATAGGGTCATTTCTCCTAGCATCATCTTGCATGATAGGTTATATCATCACTTTAACTTACATTTTTTAGTGGTATACACTTTATACTAAATCACCGCCTTTTTTCTAATCATCTTTTCATGATATATTATTAGGATATAGACTCGTGCACATGTCATCGTGATGTTGCATCTTATAACTACACACTCCTCACATTGCACTACACACAACACATAGGTCAACCATTTCCCAATGGCGTACTATCCTTTTTGGTTCATTCTTGACTATTGAGGGGTATACTAAATGAACCTTAGTACATATGATCCATTCACTCTGGGGGCACATGGATCCTATCATCCATACTGCATTCCATTTCATTCATCTACAACATACTCATTTTATAGTTGTATTTACACTTACTTTCACTTGTCTTTACATGTTCACTTTACTACACATGTTAGATAGATCTCTTGTATGTCATTATCTTTACCATACACACATACACATTCACATCCTTTTCTAGTTGTGATCACCTACTCATAGCTTCTACAAGAAACAATGATACTTCAAACACTACCTACTGGGGGCATCAACATTTGTACAATACATGTGTTATTGTTTCATTTTGTACTCAGCACTTTTCATTAATAGGTTATACATGCTTTGACATAATTGTTGTTTTTATAACATGCTAACATGATATTCATGTCCAACATTTGTTATGAAGGGATATGTGCTTCCATACTTGTTTGTTTTTTTCTATTGCTTATTATTCTTTGTGGGCCTTACCTTTTTTTGTGTGTACACACTTGTTTGTTTGCCGCCATGACGACCTTGGGAGTCTTGTTTTCTTGGGTGTTTAAATTATGTTCTTATTTTCTATCTTACACATTTTTATTTCTACATACATGTTTGTTTGTAATAACACTTACTTTCCTAGCCACTTCTTTGTGTGTGCCTTGGTATTTACTAAGAAAATTTCCCTTCCCTCTGTAGGGAACAACTTCAGTTCACGTAGTTGGTCCTCTTTTTGGTTTGCATTCTCCTATCCTTGACATCACAAGTACTCCCAAAGAGGGGGGGAATCATTTTGGGTTTACACAAGGTACCGATATAGTTCAATCTATAGTTCATTCTACAATTTTTTCTATGGTCATCAGCCATTGTATAGTTCAGTTTAAATGAAGTGGGTTCAAAATAGTTTACAAACCCCATACAGAGAAATTTTTACGAGAATATTCACCTTAGCATTCTAGGGAACAATTACATGTTGGAGGATAGATTATACTTTCCTCTCAACACTACTTTGGCCAATGGCACCTTATATCCCAAAAAACCATATAGTACAAAGATATCTTCACCAATCTTAGGGAACCAATTACAGGTTAGAGAATAACGGAATTTTCTCCCTAGACTTATTTAGCCACAATGTTGTGAGATCAACAAAAAAACTCACACTTCACCTATAGTTACATAATATCCTTTCTATAACCTTTTGTCTCATCACATATCAGGTACACATGGTACTTTTTCAATTTTTATAATTTCATTAAATACATTGTTTTTACTATATATATGCACTTTTACACATATACATGGGTATTTGACTACTTGATCATCTTCTCTTTTGCAAGTCCATCTGTATGGGGAGTAAGACACTAAAAACAACTACAAACACATTGGCATCTACACACATGCTTCTTCCCTAGCTTCACTAACATCACTTTTTTCATTCTTACATCTTTAATTTCCATGCTCCATCTTTATTTTTGTCACTCCACACTTTTTCTAGTGCTTCAAGGCATTTCTACATCAATCTACATGGATTATCAGGTATGTGTACCTATCTACATTATGTTACCAAGATTGCTTCTCACCAAATTAAAGTATTGGAAAATATAGTCACTAAATCGCATACTTGAAGTCAATATTTAGTCCTGGTCTCATACTACTATTATTTTGGTTCATGAGGGTAAAAAGTAATAATTAACTGATGTCCTTCACCATTTTTTTCATTGCTTGTCATCTTATTTTTGATTTTACACTTTCACTATCCCAGTATGTATTGTCATTCTGAGTTATTCCTATTCCTAACTGGGGCATCCATGACACCCTCATCCCCTCTGGGAACCTTGATTCTCTTTGTACTTTTCTTTCATATTTTGAAAAATTTCTCACCATTTGAGATTTCCATATTTTTGCATTTGACCTTTTTGATGTTAAATATGAATTTAGATCAAGATAACCATATAAATATAAAGATATGATACCATAATGAGGGACCAAACACTAAGCATCTACTATCACTATCTAGATTCACATTATTACACCCTTAATTATATATCTTACATTGGATGGATATAGTCAAATTTTGGATATTATAACTTCTTATCATGATCTATCTCTTTCATATATGGTATATTATCATTAGTAGGTTGGCCTTGCTAATGGCTATATCATATGAATAATATAAATATGAGTTCGCTGGTAGTGGTTGATAATCATTTGAGAGTTTGACTCTTATTGTATTGTTTGGAGGTTTCCCCTGCGAAGTGGAAAAGATATTCTAATTGCATATCGAGATCATTCATCTAAAATATTGTGTTCTTTGGTGTTATATTACTTCTCACAATCAAATTTATACAAGTGACTTCATTAAAAATGGTATAAGAGCCTAATCACATCTAGTGCGACATCAAACCCTAATTGTGAAGGTTTGGCTATATGTCAAGATTGGTAGCCATATTTTTTATAAATTTTTTTGGTGTGGCAAAACCAGTCAAGTAAGCTCCTCTCCAAATTTCAAGATTTTTTGAATTTTTTTGCAAAATTTATTGTGGTTCTAAATTTTTTCATATTTTGGCTCCCTAGGGTGCTATAATTGGAAAATTTACAATTTTTTTATATTTTCAAAAACCTTTGCAAACAGTAGCTAGGATTTTTTTTATGAATTCCTATATTTGGTCAAAAAGTTTGCAAAACCCTAAACCCTAAAATTTTTCCATATCAAGTCCACCCTGAGGCCCAAACCCTACATTATGGTTTGTAGATATACCCGAGGCTAAGGGAAAGGGAAAAAAACTCCAGGAATGAACGCAAATAAGGAAGAGATGGATTAAAAGTATGTTGTTTTGGGAATATCTGAGGTGGTAATACAACTTCAAGAGAGGGTAAATAACATGGTGAGTAAAGATGGCCTTATTAATGAGCTTATTCAATTAAAAGGTAGCATGAGGAGTGAACTTCAGAAGGATTTTCACGCAATGTAACAGGATTTGTTGCGAGATATTTCAAACACAACTCTAAATTCCATTCATTTGGGTTCCTGTACTAATGGTCACATAGATTCAAATCACTCCAATCAAGGAGGATTCTTTACTAATTCAAGTGGATCTCCTCACTAATGAAAGGGAATTATTCCAAAAGTGGAAATGTGTATATTTGATGGAAAGGATCCACTCAATTGTATTACACAAAGAAAAAAATTATTTAATGTCCATCAGATCCCAGTAGGAAAAAAGGTAACTATGGAATCCTTATACCTAGAAACTGATCAATTTGTTTGGTATCGTTGGTTATGTGCTCAAAGGAAGAAGAATGGCCTAAACCTCACTTGGATAGTTTCCACTGAAGAACTTCAATTACATTATAGGTCTAGTGTTTCTGAGAATTACTTCTAACAATTAGCAAAGTTATGCTAAACAGGTTCAGTTAAGGAGTATGCCCATCAATTCGAATAAAATTCCTTACATGTGGAGGATATTATTGAAGAGTATTTGAATTAACTATTTCTTGGGGGTATTAAGGACCACATTGACCATGAGGTATGCATGTTTAATCCATTCAAGGTTTATAATTCTATTATCATGGCATATAGAGTAGAGTATAAAGTTATTTCCAATATAAGGCCTTCCTTCTTTAGCATAAAATATCATAGCACCTTACCTCCTTCATATCCTCAACCAGTTCAGTTGACACCTCAACAAATTGAATAAAAAATAGCCAATGCGTTATGTTTTAACTATGATAGAAAATATGGATTGTTTTTTATATGTCGTGAGAATTTTTTTTTGTACATGTTTAAGGGTCTTGTGATGAGGAAGAATAAGAGGAAACATCAACAAAGGAAGTGGAAAAATTAGAGCAAGACTAAGGAGTTCCCAAGCCCTCTATTTTATGTCATGCTCTATTAGGTATTATTAATCCACAAACCCTTCAGGTTGTGGGTTATCTTAAGAAGTAGAAGGTAACTATATTGATTGATTCAAGGAGCACACATAATTTCATCTATCATAAGATGACAAAAAGAGTCAATAGTTTCTTCTACCCAACACCTGAATTTCAATTAATGATTACAGATGGTGGAACAGTCCAATCTTTAGGTAAATTTCATAAAGCCAAACTCATGATGGGTGAATACACATTGGAATATATGATGTTTACTATTAACATGGGTGAAGTTGATATTGTCTTAGGTGTTCAGTAGCTGACAACTTTAGGCACCATAGAGATAAATTTCTAGGAATTTTTCATGCGCTTTCACTCTAAGGGTAAACCATTTGAACTTTGAGGTCTACAAGCTAAATATCCCTAAGTGGTGAGTTCTAAAAAAATGCAGAATATTCTTAAAAAGGGGTCAGAAGTTTTTGTAGCATGATTATTTTATATAGAAGTCCAACTGCAAATAAAGGCATGTCATCCTGATCTTCAGAAGGTTATTGATCAACATGTAGTTTCCTTTAGGGAACGAAGAGGATTTCCTCCTTAAAGAGAGAAAAATCATGTCATTCAATTTATTATAGGAAGGAAAACCCCCAACATTATGTCATATAGATATCCATATGTGCAAAAGAGTGAGATCAAGAATATTGTGGATGAAATGTTAGAAATGGGTATTATTCGTCATAGTCAGAGTGCCTATTTTTCTCCATTGGTGATGGTGCGTCGTAAGGATGGAAGATGGTGCATGTTTATGGACTACTGAGATCTCAACAAGTTCACTATCAAAGATAAGTTTCCTATACTTGTTATTGATGATTTATTAAATGAGTTGCATGGTGCCATTTATTTTACAAAACTACTTTTGTGTTCAAGGTATAACCAAATTAGAATAAAGATAGGAGATATTCATAAGACAAATTTTAGAACTCATCAAGGGAATTATGAATTCCTAGTTATGCCATTTTGTCTTAGCAATTCTCCCTCAATATTCCAAAGTTTGATGAATTCAATATTTAAACCATTCCTAAGATAGTTTTTCTTAGTATGTTTTGATTATATACTCATCTACAGTAAATAATGGGATAAACACTTACAACACATCAATATAGTCTTGGAAGTCTTAGATAAACATCAAACTTATTCCAATCCTTCAAAGTGTTCTTATGGGGTATAAGAAGTGGAATACTTGTGCCATATTTTTTCTCACGAAGGTGTTAAGGTGGACATGCTAAAATGGACCTAACTAGGAGGATTCATACAATTTTTTTGTTCTTTTCGGTTATAACAATCAATTAACTACATGTAATATGTTGTTATTTGTGTTGTTACAAAATATAAAACCTCACATAGAGTGTCATTCCATGTTCGTATTCAAAAAAGAAACAAAAAAAATCCCCGAATGACTAATGAATTTCCTTGATAAATGCGGGAATCATAGTTTAGGTGAAATGTTAAATTTAGGAACAACAAACAGAGTTTTGGCTTACATGAAAGAGAGTTCATTAATAAATTTATAGGTACATCAAAACTTGTTATTTTTTCATGTTAAATACATTTAATTATTTGATTGAGTTGTTTATTTCACTATACAATCAATATCCATCATATAAGATGAATGCAGAAAGAAGTACACAACTCAGTTACAAAAATTAATGTCATTTATTCAAAAATAAATTTAATGTTCTCCACACAAGCCATGGGATTTAACTCATAGCTATTAAATAAGTAAGTATATGTGCATAAAGCTAAAAGTAAATGAGTATAGAAGAAACCCATCATTTCCTTGGGTTTTCTTCTAGTCTTATTAGTTCCCAGTTCCAACTCAATCTTTCATCCATGTTATCCAACAACTACAGTGTACCTAAAAAAATAAAAGAAGATGCATCAATAAAGAACACAGGGTTTAATCTATACTCATGTACTATCTAACTGAATGCAAATGAATTTCCTAATATCATAGGCATAAGGTACATCCAAGTAAAAGATGTATTTTTACGAAAGTAGTATCTTACAGTAGCATATATGATTACCATAACTATGACAGAAGAAGAAAGAGAAAATAAAAACACGATGTAACATAAGAGAGCCAAAAAATACTAATTATTCTATAAATATTTCTTAAGTGTGTAGGTACAGGTTGCAGCAAAAGAGATCAATGCATGTTTTGAATATCTGTACTATCAAGTAAAGATTTCATCCAGTGCACAAAACTCAAATAATAACAGCTAGTGAGGCAAGAGTTTGAAGAAACAAATCAGACCTCAACTTAGCTAAAAGAAATATTATTATAACAATTATAGCTATCAAATAGTCAATATTTTATAGCAAGCAAAAGAGGGATCAAAATAGTGAGCAAGTTGTAGAACAATAACAAGAATATCAAAGATTGTAGATACAACTTTAAATTTTGAACTGGAACCTCAAAAATGCATTTCAGGAAAGTAATTATTTTATAGCCACACAAAAAGAAAATCAAATATTGTACAGGCTCAAAATGTAACTTTCAACTTTATTAGGTTCAGAGAAAGGAAATTTTTAGTTAATGAAGAATTTATCACAAAGAATCAAGATACAGAGCAGATGTCAGCAAAGTTTCAATACATAGAGATCCCCATGTTTTGGTAGATTAAAATGACAATGCCAAGATTAAAAGAAAATATGAGGTATGTATGATACACCCCACAAATATCATGAGTGTTTTGAATCACATTTCTTTTGGATATGATTTTATGAACTTGAAAGAATGAGGGGCAGAAGAATCAAAGTTTCTTAGTCTTCTAATAATATCAATGGTACAACCATCTTCATTTATGAAAAGTAGTTATTTGATATAGGGGAGGCCTTCTTGAACTTGAATCAAGATATGTTAGCATAGATAAGAGAAAAATACAGAAGTACATTTCACAGTCACATCTAGCTGTCAAAGTGTATTAAATCATGTTTTCAGAATCCATAGAGGTAGAATATAGACCACTGTAAAAGTACAATTCACATTCAAGGACCTTCGGAAAGCTACAACAATAAATATACAAAAGTGAAGAATATTTGTTAATAAACTATGGCCACTTCAACTTTGGAGTCACAAAATTTGTTTTCATAGTGGTCGAGGTTAAAGCCTCAATAAACTTTCTTCTAGTTTTAATGTCAACTTTAAGATGGAAGAGAGTATATTTACACTTTTCATAAAAGAAATGATCAAGAATCAACCAATTCCTTGAATACAACTTGAAATAATTATAAAACTATAAATATTATAGTGCAGAGTTATGAGAATACAATGGATAGAAAAAAATGGTTGATTTCCTAGCATTGATCATTATGATCAGGTAACGAATCTTCAATGGACCACAAAAATAACTAACAACTGAAGATGACATTTCAAACTTAAACTACCCAGAAGTTAAAATTAGCTTATAGAAGTGTTGAAGTGTTTTAAAGCACGAGTCAGAATTGAGATACAAGCTATAATTCAATAGATGTAAGCTTAAGTGATTAACTCAGAGAAAAGAAGTGTTTCAGGTTGATCAATTAAATTTTTCATATTATGCACAATGTACGCAAAAAGACAAGTTTAGAACCAAATGTTATTTTTGATAATAATTAAAGGGTGCCACAATCCAAAATAAGGAGCTATTGCAAATAAACTGCTTAGAAGCTTGAATTCTCATGATCAGAGTACAAGAAAACACAAAGTTCTAGTTTTACTCTAATGGTGGTAGAACTCTCCACATTTCAAAACTCAACAAATTTCCATCCATAGCTAGTAAAGGAAGAGTGTCAACAAATACACAATTAGAAACCATTTCTTAGATATCACCTCATCAATTGGTAAAACACATAAGTAGAGCTTTCCTTTGAATAAATGGTGAGCAAGGAGAAACAAAACAAAATAATACCCTGAATCAATCCAATAGAGCATATCTATTTTCATGTAAAGTAAGGCAATAGGTCCAGAACACCCAACATCCTAGGAAAATGTGATTTCTGACGATCCAGTGAACTATAAAAGTTAAGAGTCCAGCCACAAAAGTAAGAAACAATGGGCTAAATATTGAAACCCTTGGTAGAATGGAGGTCAATGAAGAACAAATATCAAAAGGCTTAAAATATAGTGCCAAAAATAAAACTCACATCCCTAAATGCAATTCATGCCATTCAAATCAACAATTGAGTTAACATTATGCAAAAAGTAGGATTTGAATCCCCAATGATGGCATCTTAAGGATGAAACAAAACCTAAATATAGTGAAATGGTTTCATCGCAACAAATAACAAACCCAATATTCACTAATAGAAAAAGATAGTGGAGGAGGGTTTTGTTATCTCTCGAAAGTGCACCCTATAGAAAAATTGGATGCAGGTTTTCTAAGCTTGCAAAATTTGATCTCTCTCTTTCATAGATACAATGGAAACACCTCAAGTCAGTGGGTATGCCTATTTTGAGGTGAGTCTATGGTATCAAGGCTGGTTCCTTATTGGTGTATCCTAAACTAATTTTTGGGAGTTGAGAGTAAAAGATGACTAGAAAATACTTAAAACTGTGGTAATACACCAAATTAATATGAGGAATTTGATTGAGTATATGCATAACTGATTTGGGAAGGATTTTTGATGCATGAACCAATAGTTTTTCTATAGAATATCTAAGGGTAAAACTCTTGATTGTACCAAGGGAAGATCACAACAGTACTAATAAGTTTACATGCACATTAAAATTAAGTAGAAAACACTTAATTTGTAGAAGGGTAAGGTGATTGATCAGGGAATTTGCATTCACAAGACTAATAGAAACATACACAAGACTGAAAAATAACTTTGAAAGGTAGAAAATAATTCACACTCAGAGGGAAAAACTGGCAAAAATTGCTTCAGTACTCATATATCAAAAAAGCTCTCTAGAAGCTCTCCCTGTGCTTTGCAAAGGAACAAAATGTATAACAAAAACAAAATTCACCCTCTTCCTAAAAATAGCCTAAGGATTGTACTCACCCAAGCATTCTATTTTATCCGTTATTTAATAATACATAAAAGGAATAAAAATAGAGCATGCAATTACAAATAGGCATTATTAGGCTTAATTACAATACAGTCAAATTGAAGTTGACTGTTCTATTTTTAAGAAAAGAAGGGTGAAGAATTTTGTAAAAATAAGATTGCTTTCTTTTCAAGTATCTCTCAATAAACATGCAATTTCATCTTTTTCTCTATTCTTTCCTATTTTGAAGGCATGCAAAAATACTCCTGTGTATGTGATAGCTTCATGTGGGGACCACCCTTTGATATATGGATTTGTCTTTATAGTTTGGCCACCTTTTTGGATTTAACACTTTACCATGGTTTAGATACATAAGGGGCACTTTGTAAAAGTCACCACACCATGCTCAGTCACCTTTGATTATTTACCATGAACATACTATATAGTTTGCCACCTTTGTAATGACTACTATAGTATATAGTTGTCGGCATTGGCATATTTCAAAATTCACCTTTTCAGTGATAAGCATTTATGATGGCATTTTACATTATTTGGAAATGAATATAGTTTTGGACTTTAAAATTTAATGCAATGATTTATTCGATGGACATGTGGGTTGTCCCCTTCTCCATGATGACTCACCTTAAAGTAACTTGGTCGGTGGCATATGTAACTCAAGTTAACTTTGCTTTGATATTTATTAATCATCTTAGGTCCTTGATGTCTGTACCTCTATTTTGATGTCCTCAATCCTTGGACTCACGGCTAGGGTTTCTGACTATGCATTGAATATGGTCAGTGGGGACTAACTTTGGTTATTTGTTTTGATCTCTGAGCATGATTCCTAGCCTTGGATCTTCGTCCTTGATGATGCTTGATCATTGATCTCGAACTGTGGTTGAGTTTTATCTTAACCTATACTTGAATTCAGGTGGTAAAGGAGAGATTGGGTCTAATGATTATTTCATTCGGTTTTCTGGTTCATGGGAAAAGCCCTAGAAAATTTTATCTTTGACGCCATTATTCTGTTCTATACTCGAGCTTGGCTATACGTATATTTTGTATCTCCTACTCTTTATGTTTTTTGAGGAGATGGTTGTAAAGGTGGCTGCCATGGTTGTTTCTTCAAGCTTTTCCTATAATCTAACTTTATGAGTTCTCAAAACTCTTTGAATTTTACTTTCCTCCATGGTTTATATGTCTTAGAGCTTGGTTTTGTTCTCCTTTTCATTCTTGGTTCGTTTCTTCTATCTCTGATTTTCTGATCAAGACCATGGTCGTCATTTCTATATGGGTTTCAGTGGTACCCTCAACCTTGAAATGGGTTATGAGCCTACTCTATTACTCTTTGAGCATGTGATTTATTGATCAATGGACACTTGTACTCACTTTAATAGAAACCGTCAAGGATTAAGGTGAGTTTATTCTTCGACCCAATACGCATCATGAATTATAGATCTGTCTTTTTTGAGTTTTGGGTATTTGTAGATATATGACTTGAACAATTTCTTCAACTCTGTGTAGAAAATATCTATAAAAGTTTGAAGTATTGGTTTCATCAGTACTATAATCACATTTCCTCATTTTCTTGTAGTTGTCACGCTCAGCCATTGCTAAAAATGAGCTCGACAAGGACTCTGAGATTATTGTGTTTGCTGCTATGAAGCTCTGGTTTACTTTGTATGAGTTCATTTTTGCTTTATGGCTCCATTTATTGGCCAGGACATATGTTTTTGAGTTCTTGTAACCCCATTTTTCCTCTAAAAGTGCTTCTTACTTTGATTTGAAAAGTTAGTTGCCAAAGAAGTAGAACTTTGTCCAATATCGAGTTTGTTTATAAATGTGAAGCGTATTTTGACTGGGAACTTCTTCATTTCTGTGGAATGGGTTTGGGTTTCTCCTTTTTGAAAAATCTTATTATTTCACCAACTAAGAGCTATCTTCCTTTCTATATTGTCATCATTATCCGAATTGGGGCAAGAATTTGGTATTGAAGTGTTACTCAGAATTTTTGAGCTCGTTATGAGTTGATTACGGATCTATCGTCTCTACTTCTACTGAGTCTGCAAATTTTTCATATTTCTACTGAAACCCTATTCCATCATTATGCAGAGCTCTTTTATTATAAATTTTGTACTTCTGAGCTGCTCGTAAAAGTTTCTAGTAACTTTCTTGTTCTTGATTCAAACTCTGAACTATTCAATTATTTATTTGAGATTTGTTTCATCCTAAGCCTTGAATACTTTGATGCTTTTGAAGAACTCTAAAGTCTCACCTTGCATTAACTCTTATGCTTTGACATATTTCTTTAGATTATGTTGCATTTGTTATTTTTCTTCAAACATCTCATTAACATGTACTCGAAACCCTTCTTGGTTGTTTTCCATTGGTATTGTAGCATTTCTATATCTTTTAGCATACCATGCATTTTCTCTCTTTAGTTCGACTTCTGGGTTGATCTCTTGTAACTTGTAGTTGAATTCTTAATTCTGTCAAGAATATTTGATCTAAGATCCTATATATTTTAAAAGGCTTATGAAAACTTTGATTCCTACTTTTCTTATTGATTCTACAACCTGGAATTGTTAGGATACTCAGACACTTAAATTATGCCACTTTGATGCTTCTGTACTACATTTTGACACACCTAGTTGATGATTTGATATTCCATTCACTTGTGTATTAAAACATGAAGTTTTTGCTTTAGTTATAATGAAATCCTGTAGCTTGAAAATGATCAATTAGACACTTGCATGGTTATCTTTTGTTCAAATGTAAATCACGAAGCTTCATAGTATGCTTTCTTCGAATTGTTATTTGTATTGCATATATCGTTTTTATTGCTGCAACATGACTTCTAGTGCTTCATACTTTCAATGTGTACCTTGACCTTATTGCCATGCACTGTATGAGTCATTTGTACTTGATCCTTACTTGTAAAAATAGATTTTGATTGGAAAACATTTTGTAACCTGTAGCTCATTTCCATTCTTAAATGAAAAACTAGTGCTCTGAGATGAGTAAAAAATGGATCTTCTGATTTTATGTTTGTGTGATTTCTCATTTTCATCTTTTATGGGCCCGAGGGAAAAAATATTGAAATTTTAAGTCCCTTGCAGACCTAGGGACATTTTTAAAGTTTTATGCCAGTTGTATTAAGTCTTAAAACTTTGAAAAAACCGGCACCTCCTCCTTTACTATGTGGAATCAATTTTTGACTTTTCTCCCTATGGGTTTGACTTTCTCATCATGGAAGCTTGGGCCTAAGGAAATTTTGGAAATTTTAATCTTTTTATGAAAAGGTTTCAAAATGTAAAGGTTTCCTGCCACTCTGCCTTTGCTTTGATCTTTGTTCACTGTTGACTTAAATCGCCTTGCGGGGTGTCGGGCTTACGAGAGATTTTGGAAATTTTAACCTTTTTTGCAAAAGGTTTCACACTTAAAAATTCCCCGAGCCTCCACTTTTCTGCTTCTGCTATAATGATGACACATGTACTCTATGGACTTTCGAGCTAGTGGAAGAAATTCAACTCTTTATAAAATTTGAAAATTGAATAAGTTGGTCAACAACTGGAATTTTGCTTGATTCTGATGATCCATTTGTGAGCATTGATCTATGTACCTGTAGCACCACTATTTTAAGCAAGGTAGTCACAGCTTGTGCTTTTTGTAATCTTCCGACTGTATATTGCTCATTTCGATCAATATTTGGCTCGCCCTTTTACTTTGTCTCTGCAAAAGTTGTCAATCAACTCTTTACCTGTTTTTTAGTAACATTATCAGGGATAAGCCTTGATTCAGATACTGTAATCTAATAATTTTATTGTATTCGTTTTATGCTTCAATACTGTGTTGGAGCTTTATTACAACTTTCTATGTATGCTCGAAAATTTGAAATGTTGATTTTCATGGCGAAGCCCTGACAATGTTTTTCCAAAATTCTCTCTTCCATCCATTTCTAGCTATAGTAGTTGTATTTTCTGATTCAAAATATAGAACATAACACTTCGTGTTTGAAGCTAGATAAAAATGAGACATCATAGCTGTTTATCTTGATCATGGCATGCTTTACTACTTTCCTATATCACTTATTTGATTCAAATAGTTCCTTTAAGCATGTAGTAGTTAAAAGCAGCATGATGGAAAGTTGTAGATGTCCATTTTACATGGAAAATCCCTGTCAAAATTTTCTAGAATTCCCTTATTTATTCCTTTTCAAATGTAACCTTCTCTTTTCAGCTGAACATCAGCATTCAAATTTTACTTCTTCCTTCTTTGGAAAACTAAAATATGTGTTTCTATCTCCTAGTATCTCTTATGTACTGTAACTTCTTCCACTTCAGAACAATTACTGAAACCTTGAGTTACATTCTTCACTTTTATGCATGCACTTATGACTTGTTTATTTTTCATTGGCTGCAACTTGTACCTGCACACTCAAGAAAACAGTTAGAAAATACTTAGGCTTTTTGGTGTCTCTTATGTCCATGTTTTTTTCTTTTCTTGTCTCCTTCTTCACTCTTTCTTAGTAACTAAAGCATGTATGCATTTTGATATTCAAGTAAATTACATCTCTGATTATTAGAGATTCAGATGCATGAATTAGGATAGTCTTGGAATATTAATTGATCACTGACTTTGTAACTTATTTTATCATTTTCTTCTTTTCAGGTACATTGGCTTCTACAATGGAGATGAAGAAGAAGCTGGAAATGGAGATGTTTTCAATCAAAGAAAGAAACCCCAAGGTAATGATGGGTTCATACACGCTCCTTTACTTTCTCTTTCATGTATGTGTACCTTTTATTTTAGTAGATGTACATTACTTTTTAGTTACATCCCACAACTTGTGTGAGAAACATTTGACCTTCCTTTTGAATAAAACATTGAATTCTGAAAATGAGTTGTGTATTCCCTTCTGCATTCTAGCTTCTCTGAATGGATTATATAATGAACTAAACAACTTAGGAACATAATTGAATTTCTTAATCATGAAGGAAAGAACTATTGTCTCTCGAATGTACACCCTGTAGAGAGATGGTTGGAGGTTTTGTAATCTTCCACAAATGATCTCTCTCTTTCGTAGATACAATGGAAACACCTCATGTCTGTGTGTATACCTATTTTTAGGTGAGTCTCCGGGATTAAAAGTCCGGTTCCTTATTGGTGTATCCTAAACTACTTTCTGGGAGATTGAGAGTAGAAGATGACTGTAAAATGATTAAAACTAATCTGATACACCAAATTTGTATGAGGTCTTTGACTAAGTATATGCACAACTGATTTGGGAAGGATTCTTGATGCACAAACAAATAGTTTTTCTACACAATATCTAAGGGGAAAACACTTGATTGCACTGAGGGAAGATCAAAACATTACTAATAAGTTAGCATGCACATTAAATATTTAAGAACAAAAGAAATGAAATTTGTAGCAGGGTAAGGTGGTTAATCAGGGAATTTACATTCACAAGATTAATATAACATACACAAGACTACAAAATAACTTGGAAAGGTATAAAATACTTCACACTCAGAGGGAAAAACTGGCAAAATTTTCTTTAGTACTCATATATCCAAAAGTCCTCTAGTGAGAATCCCTTTGTGCTTTGCAAAGGCACACAATATATAGCAAAATAAATTTTCCCACCCTTCCTAAAAATATACTAAGGTTGTACTCACCCATGCATCCTAATTTTATCCTTTATTTAATAATAAATAAAAGGATAAAATAATACAAACTAGAGCATGTAGTTAAAAATAGGCACTAATAGCCTTGTTTACAATGCAGTCAAACTGAAGTTGACTATTCTATTTTTAAGAAAAGAATGGGTGAATAATTTGCTAATAATAAAATTACTTGTTAGGCAAGTCTCCCTCTTTGAGCATGCAAATTTGTCTTCTTCTCTGTTATGTCGTTTTTTGAAGCATGTAAAAATAAACTCCCTGTACTATGAGAAAATAATTACAACACTTAGTAATATTTGCAAAAAATAATTACTCTTATGGGGACCACCTACTATGTGCACATGTTCTGATATTTACGTATTTTCTTAAGTGGTCACATGAGTGACACTTTGCAACTCAACTTCAACCTCCTTGTGGGGACCACCATTAACTTTCTTGGTTTGGCCACCTTGTGGACTTGGCACATCACTATGAGACCTACCACCGTTGCATTGTTCACTACCATGCATAATTGTCGACACTTGATTTATTTGATACATTACATGGTCTATATTTTAAATTTTCACCATTTTGGTGAGCATTGGCAATATAACGTTGATCGGTCCCTTTTGGTTATTTAATTATTTACACTATATTATAGACTTTGGAAGTCAATGCAATGATTTTCATATTGACATGTGGGCTGGCCCCTTCTCCACGGTGACTCAACCATTGGGAAATATTGTCGGTGGCTCTATTTAATGTTGACCTAACCACAGTTAGGGTTTATCTTACTCCTGAGGTTTGCATTTGAACTTCCTTTAATGGATGGTTGTCGATCTCTATACCTATTCCATGGTGGCCATTGATCTGTAACCTGTGGTTAGGGTTTTAAAACTAGTAATTAATGTGGTTAGTGGGAGGCTAGCTGTGGTTATTCTTTGATCCCTGAGCTCGTTTCTAGACCATTGATCCATTGTACTTGGCAAATCTGAGCCATCGATTCTTGCCCCTTGATTAGGGTTAGGTTAAGCCAATGTTTTAGTGGGTGAGTTAAAACACTCAAACTCATCCATTTTTCTCACTTCACATCTAGTTTGCGGATGAAGCCCTGGCAAAATTTTCAACGCCATTGTTCGATCTTTGTTGAGCTTGGCTTTACTCTCTGACTGGTATTATGAATATTTATTGCCTCTAGATTTTGTGTCATTTCGCAATCTAGTCCATTCTGCTCTAATTTTGATGAGGGTATTCACATATTGAATTTTCTTTTCTTGAAATGAAAATAGATCTAAGTCTTTATTACTTCCATCTAGTCTTAAACTCTTCGTGCATTCTATTTTTGTGATCTGAGATTTTTGTCATTTTATTCGATCTATTTCTTGCTTGCTATGCATATTTTAGTGCTGAAATATACTTCAAGTTTTGACAAAATGAAATCTTGTCCTGAATATTCAAACCTTGAAGTAGATGATGATGGCCATAACAAGGTAGGAGTGTAGGCATTTGTTGTATTATGTTACAATGCAAGTTAAGACTATATTTGGCATTAAAATTCGATCCCTGAATTTCCACATTTAGTGGCTTTTACCAAGTTCTTTTATTTCTGTTCTATCGAGAATCCTTAAGCTCAAATCCTGTATATTTCATAATAGCTTATGAAAACTCTGATTCCTACTTTTCTTGTTCGTTTTAATACCTGAAGTGTTTAGGATGCTTAGACACTTTACTTTCTGCAATTAGATGTTTCTCTACTACACTTTGACCCACATTGTAGATGTTTTGAGCCTTGTATCTAACTTTGTATCTATAAAATTCCTTTAACTGTAGTTGTTGCGACTCTTTGGATCTGAGATCACTTGAAATTTGAAATTCCTATTGAGAGGAGTGCTTGAATGCAATTAGTTTCTTATTATTTGGAAATTGCCACCTTGAAATAATAGTTGTAATCTACAAATAATTTTGGAAACAAAAAAGAACTTATGTACTCAGCTCTGCATGCTATTTGTAATACTCTTTAAGAAAACTGAATTATCTTCCATTTCATTATTTTTGGAAAATTTCTCTCCAAGATAGATATAGACTTGTTCTGAAAAGATAGTTATACCTTAAATCTGAGATATTATCTCTTTCTGAAACCCTTTATAACCATAGATGTTACTTGAATTACTTCTCACTTTGAATGGAATCATGAAAAAGATCTTTCTGTTCACCTGTAATAGCTTCTACTCATGTCATAGATGAGTACTACCTTCTTTGAATGAATGTACTTCATTATCATTGTAGTAATTATGTGCTCTCATATCTACTTTATTTTTAAAACTACAACTTAGAAAAGCTTAAATTTTTAAGATTATCTTGGAATTTCAATTCTCTCCAGCTGCTTTAAGTTATAAAGAATCCTTTTCTGCATTATATATTGTATTTCCTTTCATTACAGCTTTGATATGTATGCTGAAAAATCTGAAATGTTGATTTTATAAGGTGAAGCCCTGTCAAATTTTTTTCAAAATCTTTTCTTTAATGTATTTCCAGAAATAGTAGTCCCTTTTACTTTGCAAATTGAAAAATGTACTTCTATCTTACATTCTCTCTTCTGAGCTCTAACCTCTTCCATTTGCAAAATGTTTAATGAACTTTGAGTTGTACTTTTCCTTGTTTTTAGCATGTACTTATGAATTATTTATTTCTCTCTTTGGTTGTAACCTGTACTTGCACACTTAGGAAAAAAGTTAGGAAATATTTAGGCTTTTTGGCCTCTCTTATGTCTATGTTTTCTTCTTTCTTTTACTTTCTTCTTTCTGAGTGAAAAAAGCATGCATGCAGTTTTTCCTTCAAGTAGAATACATCTCCTGGTTAGGGGAATATTCATATGCATGAAGTAGGATAGTGTAGGAATATGGTGTTATCCCTGAGCTCATAACTTATGGTTGACTTGTTTTTACTTTTCAGGTACCATGCTTTGAGGATGATAGAGCTGGCAAGGAGATGCTCTGCACAATGAAGAATATACAAGGAAATTATGGGTTCACCCTCATACTCCTTTGCTTTCTGTTTCATGCATCTGTATATTTATTTTTAGTAGCTGTAATTTAATTTTCAGTTACATCCCATGGCTTGTGTGGGAAGCATTTAACTCTCCTTGTGAATAAAGCATTGAATTCTGTAAACGAGTTGTATATATCTTTCTACATTTCTACTTTCTATATGGATTGTATAATGAATTAAACAACTTAGTAACATAATTGAATGTCTTAATCATGAAGGAAAGAACATTGAATAGAACTTGTAATGTTCAGTAATGAACTCTTATTTTTATGTGATCTACGCTTATGTTTGTTGTTCAAAAACTTTACACTTCACCTACTCTACAATTGGATGTTCTCATCAAGATAACATAACTGTTCTTTGGGGCTTGTGTTCTTTTGCTGAGGATAGTCATGAAATTACAGACTATGTGATCTGTTATGTTTTGTAACAACACACATAGTTGCATATTTAATATAATATTTTAAATAAATCAGTAGTAATGACATAATTTAATATAATCTCCCCTAGCTTAGGTATACCTCACCAATGCTATCCATCGTAACAAAGTTTCGAGTTTCCCATTTTTGCACAAGTGCAAAAATTTTCAACAAGAACATTGATGAGAACTTGTAACATTCAGTAATGAACTCCGATTTTCTATAATCTACACTCATGTTTGCTACTTCAAAACTCAACACTTCACCTACTCTGTAATTCAGTGTCTTCATCAAGACAACATAGTTTTCATCCGAGGCTTTTGTGTTATTTTTTTGAAGGTATCATGAAATTATAGGATATGTGATCTGTTATGCTTTGTAACAACACACATAGTTACAGATTTCACTTAATCATTAATTAATTCAGCAGTAACCAATAACATCAGAATTTCCTTAGCTTAGGTATACTTCACCGATGACTTTTATCATAATGAAAAAGTTTTGAATTCCCCATGTTTGCACAAGTGGAAAAATTGTCAACATTGTTGGCAATCCTACAGGGAAATCTGCCTGCTATCTTGAAGACTAGTGCCTTGCTCTTGTCCATTGGTAATGAAGTCAAAGCATATAACCAAAATTTTCCTTTTCTAAAAGGTCCAACCCTTTCAAAGAAAACTAAATCTGGGAAAGGATCTAGTAAACCCAATCACGTGCATGAATGCACTTATTGAATTGAAAAACATTGCAATGTGCAGGAACTACACTTATTGAAGGGAAATCCTATTCTAACAATCACTGTAATATTTTTAATAATAGTGTTTGAGAAACATAGCATTAACAGGAATGGGAAGTTCCTCTCAATTCAACTTCGAAAGATAAAAAGCATTGTGTTTCTTGTAAGCTAAAATCATGTAAGGACCACTTCAAAGTGTATCAAACTTTGAGTGTCTTCCTAGCTTTGCACAATCAACATCCCATTTTAACACAATATTTCCTTCATTAAAGACTCTAAATTTGGATTTCTTGTCAAAAGTTTTCTTCGTTGTTTTCTGATTCTTTTCCATATTCAAATGAGCTTGATCTCTTAGCTCTTGTAATTCTATTAATCTACATAACAAACATGTAATGGTTCATTCTCAAGCACCCCCATTTGATGCAGCAAATATACTGCAGGTAACTTAACTGAAATAGGCATTCTCACTTCTTTTCCATACACAAGTTTGTATGATGAATTTCTAACTGATCTTTTAGGAGTCACCATGTTAGGCCAAAGTACTAAATTCAACATTAGATGCCAAGCTCTTTGATTATCCTTGAGTGTTCTTTTGATGATCCTTAACAAATTCTTGTTAGTACTTTCAGCTAAGCCATTACCTTGTGGGTAATAATTAGATGAAGAACTTAGATAGATTCTATGTTTGACAGCCCAATTTGTTATCTTAGCACTAAGAAATGCTAGAGTATTATCTGATATGATAGTTGCTAGAACACCAAATCTGTAGACTATTCCTTCATAAAACGATACTATCATAGTTTAATTAGTATCTTTCAAGGCTATTGCTTCAGTCCATCATGTAAAATAATCTTTAGCAGTTAAGATCCACTTGTTTCCTTATGAAGAAGGAGGATTTATCATGCTGATAAAGTCAAGACCCCACTACATAAAAGGCTGATCAACTGAAATAGGTTGTAGAGGCAGCGAAGCTAAACGTTCTTTTCCAACAAAGAAATCACACTTTTTACACTTTATAATCCATTCAAAATAGTCCTTGAATATGCTAGGATAATAATAACTGACTTTCATAATTTTTAAGGCTATGGTACATGTTCAGAAGTGACCTCCTGTAGGTCCTTCATAAAATTCTAACAATATTTTCTGAACTTTATCATAATCAACACTCCACAGCAAGATTACATTTATATCTTTTTTGAACAACACGTTATCAATGAAGATGTAAGCTATAGCTTGTAATCTTAAATACCTGAATTTATTCTTGTCCATACCTTCTGGATAGGTGCCATACTATAGATAATTAACCATATCACTCATCCTTCTTGATTCTTGAATCTCGTGAGGGAGCTCAGGTTGGTGATTTTCTAGTTGAAACATAATTTTTGATTGCTGATACGTAATTTCAGAATGTTGTTTTGAATCATCTAGTTCTATAACTTGTTGTTTTTCCATATCAGTAATTACATGTTCACACAGAAATTTCCCTTGAACTATCTTAGCAACCTGAATATCAACATCATACTCCATTGCATGTTGAAACGTTGCACCAGCATTTGAAAGACCAAAAGGCATCCTTTTGTAAGCATAAGTACCCCACCTAGTGGTAAAAGTTGTTTTATATCTATCTTCTGCTCAAACTAAAATTTGATTATATCCACTGTAACCATCTAGAAGCGATAGTCTATCTATACCTGAGACTGTTCTCAAAATATGATCCATATTGGGGAGTGGGTAATGATCTTTTAATGAAGCTTTATCAAGATCTCTGAAATCTAGACATAGTCTGATTTCTTCGTTATTCTTCCTAAAAAGAAAAAGATTAGCTACCCAACTTGAATGATTAATTGGAAAGATAATACCTGATTCAATCAACTTAGATAATTCTTTCCTCATCAGAGACTCTATTTTGGGATTTACAGGCCTCTGTGTCTGTCTAACAGGTTTGGAATTTGGTTACAACTCAATTGTATGTTGTGCTAGAATGGGATCAAATCCTTTTAGATATTGGTATTTCCAAGAAAAAAAATATTTAATCTCTTTGCAAATATTAATAAATGACTACTTTTCAATTAAGAAACATACCTTTCCAAGAAATAGCTTTTTCCCTTTATCAACTGAGATCTATTCATAATTATCAGCATGAGTTGAAATTTCAGTGTTGATGATGTCTTCTAATGTGACTAGACCTCAAGGTAGTTTATTTGTCTTCAAATCAACAATCTGGTCACCATATAACTGTTGTAATTTATCTTGTTTAATTGCATAAAACTCAACTTCTTACTGCAAACACCTACAAATTTGATCATCACTTTTAAAAACTTTCCAATTTCAATCATTATCAGGTACTGAGTGCGTAACAATTAAATTTATATAAGGTTGGATTTTTTCTATTTTCAATCTTTTCCAACACTTCAAAACTAGCCCCAACTGCTGCAAGTCTATCTACATACTTGTTTTCAGCTCTAGGAATAGACTAAATGTTAATAGCATCGAAATATTCCATTAATTCTGAAACTATATGTCTGTAAGAATTCATGAATGGATTCTTACAAATATTGAAATTCCTCACTTGATTGATAACCAACTTAGAGTCCCCAAAAATCTATAACATGCTGATACCTTTCTTTCTGGACCAAAGTAAGCCATGAATTAAAGCTTCGTATTCAACTACATTACAATTACGTGAAAATTGGAGACTCAAAGCTGAGAAATACCTTTCGTTCGTTGGGGAAGTGAGCATTATACTTGCTCCCTATCCCTTCTTATCTCCACAAAAATGAAGCTCTTAGCTCCATCAAAATGAAGCTTCCAAATCCCTTTTGCTGAATCTTTTGTTTTGGACAGTAATGGAAGTGGTGTATTTTCTTCATGCATACAATACACACCAAACAGGTGTTCTTAAACTTCCTTAAAAGGATCATGAGCATGTTATTCCACTATATTTTCATCCCTAAACATGTTAGAAACACCATCTAATGCTGAAACATGAGCTACCTCATCAAAATCAGATTAATCTAGGGCTGAATAATTGGCCACTACATTTGAAGAGTGGGGCTCAATGTGAAATCTGGCCAATGGATTTGAATTAATAGTAAATTTGGTACCATAACAAGTAGTGAAAAATAAGAAGGACCAATCTGAAAAGAGATAACCTCCTATTTTTATCATGAAGTCGAGCTAGATTAGCATAAGGCAAAGTATGGAGGTAAATCTACAACAGTAACATCTTCTAGAATAGAAACATTTGGGCAAGCATGTAGCTTCACTTCTAAATTTTTTATTATACCAACTGTATTAGTTGCAGTTCCATCAAGTTGTAAGACACTCCTTTCTGTAGGTTCATACTACAAACCCAATTTTACTGCAATCACTTCTGGCATAACTATGCTACTTGCACCATTGTCCACCTTGCAATTATGAACTAAATGTTCTCCAATAATTAGTGATAAAAAAAATGGTGGTGGTTTCTTGATGTCATGAGCATTCATAACCTTCTGAACCATCCACTTAACTTCTTTAATGCATTCTTGTTCAAATGTTCCAAGGACCATGTCTGTCTTCTAAACTTCCTTTTCTGTTGTATTTGAAGAAATATGCAGCTTAGCTAGTTCATGAGAAAGTAAATCTTGTTGTCCAAGAATAGTTAGAGTGTCCCACATTGAGATGTTAACATTATGATTTTTCATTACATCAACATTGTTAAAGGAAGCAACTGTTTTAGAGATGGAATTAACTTCCTTAGAGTAAGCCTTAGCAAAAACTGATTCTGCTTCAACTGCCTTTGATATCTGAGGTATAAAAAATCTTCTTGGATTAGGATGTAGCTGTTTTTGATGGCCTTTATCAACTGGAAAACTTGTTCTTTTTTTAGGAACAATAGGGTTGTTTGTTTAATTTGAAAATATAGATGTTGACTTATCAGTGATAGTAGGCAGGATAGGCCTATTTTTTTGTTTTTGACCTTCAGTAGCTTTCCCTTGATCCCTAGTAGTGACTGCAATGAAATCCTCCTCATTAAAACTGACAAAATTTTGTTTAGGTGCTTTCTGAACATGAATTTATTGCTGCCTATCCTCCATTTGAGGCATAAACAATGTTTCAGATTGAGGTTGTGCAGTAAGATTCAGATGCAGTAAAGCATTTGGAAAAGTTGCAGCTAAATGAGGTTGATTGTAAGGTTGATACCACTCTTCTGTACCATATTAACTAGGACTAAAGCGATATATGAACTAGGAGCCTTTGGGTCAAACTGTCTTTGTTGGTAAAGCTACCTATAATTTTGATTTTGTTGATAAGGCTACCTATTTTTTTGATTTTGTTGATAGGGCTGATAAGGAGCCTGATAGGGTCTGCTAGTTAATGCAATTTTGTTCTCAATCGAAGTCAATTTATTTCCCATAGTCTGCAGAGCTTTAAATACATCATCTGATGGAGCTACAACAGTAGGTTCAATGATTTTAATAGGCTATGGAATAGGTGCTAAATGTTCCAAAAATGGCATTGAAGGCCTTGATGCTAATTTTCCAGCCTTAATAAGACTATTTTCAGCTTGGATAGTGATATCATAAGCTACTGGGAGTTTCTCTCCCCCCATTGACTAAATCATAGTTGAAATATCATTGTTCAATGCCCTAAGATAATAAAGGAAAGAATGATCAGCTTGAGACTTGACACTTGCTAGAATTCTCTCCCATGTTCTAGAAAAATGTATATTGAAACTAGACATAAATTCATTGGGAGATCTTTTAATAGTAGACAACCGTTCAATGAGAGATAAATGATCTGAATTATCTTGGAATTGTTTCAGCAATTTTTCACCCAAGTCATCCCAAGTTATTATGCTTCCAATTTCTAGGTTTCTATACCATTGCAAGGCCTGCCCCTTAAAAGATGCAGCTAAAAGTCTTAAAGCTACGTCCTCATGAGTGATATTATGGACTGCACATAGGATTGCAACATCTTTTATATGTTCAACAGGTATAACTGTATTTTCACCCATGAATGATGGCAAAATTTTTATGGCCGCATTAGGAATGTCATGGTAAACTGGGATTACCAATGGAATGCCATTAGTAAAGGTCACAAAATTCCTTGGGGGTTGAATAGCCATTTGAAAAACTAGGATGTTAATAGAGAAATTGATACGTGCCGAAGGAATATTAGGAGGAGGGTTATCAAAACCAGGTCTATTATAAGGTAAAGTATTACCAACTCTTCTTCTTCTAGCAAAATTCAAGGGTAAAGGAACAAAATCGTGAGGAATTCCTCTTACTGATGATCTTGTAGTCACTTTAGGCATGGAAAATGCTGCAATACTGGTCTGATATCAGCTCAACAAAGTCACCAAAATATCTTAAAATATTTAGAATAAATTGCTACATCTTGCTCCAAAAAGTAGCTTTGAAACTACTATAAATCTACTGTGGATCTTCTATAGAATTTGTAACTTGCATGCAAATCTGATTCATTATCCCACCTGGCATTCCAAAAATTGTTGTCTCTCAAAAGTGCACCCTGTAGAGAGATTGGCTGTAGCTTTTCTAAGCTTGCAAAATTTGATCTCTCTATTTCGTAGATACAATGGAAACACATCAGGTCTATGGGTATACCTATTTTGAGGTGAGTCTCTAGTATCAAGGATGGTTCCTTATTGGTGTATCCCAAATTGATTTCTGGGAGTTGAGAGTAAAAGATGACTAGTAAAATAATTAAAACTAAGGTGATACACCAAATTTGTATGAGGAATTTGATTGAGTATATGCACAACTGATTTGGGAAGGATTTTTGATGCATGAACCAATATTTTTTCTGCAGAATATCTAAGGGGTGAAGCACTTAATTATACTGTGGGAAGAATCAAAACAGTACTAATAAGTTAACATGCACATTAAAATTAAGTAGAAAGGATTGAATTTATAGCAGGGTAAGGTGCTTAATCAGGAGAATTTGCATTTGCACAAGACTAATAGAAACATACAAAAGACTACAAAATAACTTGGAAAGGCAGAAAATTCTTCACACTCAGAGGGCAAAACTGGAAAAAATTGCTTCAGTACTCATATATCCAAAAAGTCTTCCAGAAGCTTATCCCTATGTGCTTTGCAAAGACACACAATATATAACAAAAATAAAATTCACCATCTTCCTAAAAATAGCCGAAGGCTTGTACTCGTCAATACATCCTATTTTATCCTTTATTTAATAATATATAAAGGAATAGAAATAGAGCATGCAATTACAAATAGGCATTATTAGCCTTAATTACAATACAATCAAACTGAAGTTGACTGTTCAATTTTTTAAGAAAGAAGGCTGAAAATTTTGCTAAAAATAAGATTGCTTGGTAGTCAAGTCTCTCTCAATGAACATGCAATTTCTCTCTTCTTATCTATTATGTCCTGTTGTGAAGACATGTAAAAATATTCTTGTGTATGTGATAGCTTCATGTGGGGACCACCCTTTGATATATAGATTAGTCTTCATAGTTTGGCCACCTTTGTGGACTTAACACTTTACCATGGTTTAGATACATAAAGGGAACTTTGTAATAGTCACCACACCATGCTCGGCCACCTTTGATTATTTACCATGAACATAATAAATATTCTATCACCTTTGTAATAAGTACTATAGTATATAGTTGTCAGCCTTAGACATATTTCAAAATTCAAATTTTTGGTGATAAGCATGTATGATAGAATTTTGCATTATTTGGAAATGACTATAGTTTGGACTTTGAAAGTCAATGCAATGATTTATTCAATGGACAGATGGGCTTGTCCCCTTCTCCACGGTGACTCACCCCTTGGTAACTTGGTCAGTGGAATATGTAACTCAAGTTGATTTTGCTTTGGTATTTGTTGATCATCTTGGGCCCTTTATCTTTGTACCTCTATTTTGATGTCGTTCGATCCTTGGATTCACGGTTAGGGTTTCTGACTGTGCATTGAATGTGGTCGGTGGGGATTAACCGTGGTTATTTGTTTTGAGTCTTTGAGCATGATTCTTTGGTTTTTGATCTTTGTCCTTGATGAAGCTTGATTGTTGATCTCAAACCATGGTTGAGTTTGATCTTAACCCATACTTGGATTTATGGGTGGTAAAGGAGATCTTGCGTCTAATGATCATTTCATTTGGTTTTCTAGTTCATGGGCAAAGCTCTGACAAATTTCTTCTTTCAACATCATTATTCTATTCTATACTCGAGCTCAGCTATACCTGTATTTTGTAGCTCATCCTCTTTCTTTTTTCTGAGGATATGGTTGTAAAGGTGTCCACCATGGTTGTTTCTTCGAGCTTTTCCTATAATCTGACTTTATGAGTTCTCAAAACTCTATTAAGTTTACTTTCCACAATGGTTTATATGTCTTAGAGCTCGGTTCTATTCCCCTTTTCAGTTTTGGTTATTTGGTTCTATCTCTGATATTTCTGAGCAAGGCCATGGCCGTCATTTCTATATGGGTTTCGATGGTACCCTCAACCTTGAAACGGGTTCTGAACCTGCTCTATTACTCTTTGAGGACGTGATTTCTTAATCAATGGGAACTCGTAGTCACTTTACTTGAAACTGCCAAGGATTAAGGTGGGTGTATTATTCAGCCCAATCTGCATCATGATTTATAGATCTGTATTTTTTGAGTTTTAGGTATCTGTAGTTATGTGACTTTGAGAAATTATTCAACTCTGTGTAGAAAAATATCTGTAAAATTTTAAAGTATTGGTTTCATCACTGCACTTTAATGCGCATTTCCTATGGTTTTCTTGTATTTGTCACACTCGGCCTTTGATAAAAATGAACTCGAAAAGGACTCTGTGATTATTGCGTTTGCTGCTATGAAGCTCTTATATACTTTGTATGTGTTCATTTTTGCTTTATGGTTCCATTGATTTGTCAGGATCTGTGCTTTTGAGTTCCTGTAACCCCACTTTACCTCTGAAAGTGCTTCTTACTTTGATTTGAAAAGGTGGTTACCATAGAAGTAGAACTTTGTCCAATATCAGGTCTGTTTATAAATCTGAATCACATTTTGACTGGGAACTTCTTCATTTCTATGGAATGGGTTTTGGTTTCTCCTTTATGCAAAATCTTATTATTGCACCAACTGAGATCTATCTTCCTTTTTGTATTGTCATCATTATCTGACATGGGGCAAGAATTTTGTATTGAAGCCTTACTCTAAATTTTTGAGCTCGTTATGAGTTGATTACAGATCTATCATCTCTGCTTCTACTGGGTCTGCAAATTTTTCATATTTCTACTAAAACCCTATTCCATCATTATGCAGAACTCTTTTATTATAAATTTTTTACTTCTGAGCTTCTCGTAAAATTTTGTTGTAACTTTCCTATTCTTGATTCAAACTCTAAACTATTATGTTCTTTATTTGAGTTCTGTTTCATCCTAAGACTTGAATAGTTTGACACTTTTGAAGAACTCTGAAGTCTCACCTTTCTCAAACTCTTATGCTCTGACACCTTGCTCGAGATTATGTTACATTTGTTATTTTTCTTCAAACATCTCATTAATATGTACTCGAAACCCTTCTTGGTTGTTTTCCATTGGTATTGTAGCATTTATGTATCTTTTAGCATACCATGCATTTTTTATCTTCAGTTTAAATTCTGGGTTGATCTTTTGTAACCTGTAGTTGTATTCTTCATTATGTCAAGAATCTTTGAGCTAAGATCCTATATATTTTAAAAGGCTTATGAAAAATATGATTCCTACTTTTCTTATTGATTCTACAACCTGGAATTGTTAGGATGCTCAGAAACTTAAATTCTGCCACTTTGATGCTTCTGTACTACATTTTGACACATTTAGTTGATGTTTTTATATTCCATTCACTTTTGTATTAAAACCTGAAGTACTTGCTTTAGTTATAATGAAAGCCTCTAGCTTGAAAATGATCAATTAGACACTTCCATGCTTATCTTTTGTTCAACTTTAAATCATGAAGCTTCATAGTATGCTTTCCTGGAACTGTTATTTGTATTACATATATCATTTTTATTGTTGCAACCTAACTTCTAGTGCTTCGTGCTTTCAGACTTTACCTTGAGCTTATTGCTATGCACTATATGTGTTATGTTTACTTGATCCTTACTTGTCAAAATTGATTTTGTTTGGAAAACATTTTGTCACCTGTAGCTTATTTCCATGCTTAAATGAAAAACTAGTGCTTTAAGATAAGTAAAAAACGGATCTTCTTATTTTCTATTTCTGTGATTTCTCATTCTTTGCTTTTACGGGCCTAAATGCAAAATTCATGAAATCTTAAGTCCCTTGTGGACTTGCAGACCTTTTAAAAGTTTTAGGCATGTTCTATTAAGTCTAAAAACTTTGAAAATACCCATCTCTCCGCCTTTACTATGTGGAATCAATTTTGGACTTTTCTCTCCGTGGCTTTGAATTTCTCATCGTGGAAGCTCAGGCCTACAGGAAATTTTTGAAATTTTAATCTTTTTGAAAAAAGGTTTTAAAATGTAAAGGGGGCCCGTCACTTCGAATTTTATTTGATCTTTGTTCACTGTTGACTTTCACCTTGCGAGGTGTCAGGCTTGCGGGAATTTTTTTTTTAAATTTTAACCTTTTTTGCAAAAGGTTTCAAACTTAAAAAGACCCTTGTCCTCTAATTTTCTGCTTCTGCTATAATGATGACACGTCTACTCTACGGACTTTCGGGCCATCGGAGGAAATTTAACACTTTATAAAATTTGAAAATTGAATAAGTTGGTCAACAACCACCATTTTGCTTGGACTACTTTGCATTGATTCTGATGATCCATTTGTGAGTGTTGATCTCTATACGTGTAGCACCACTATTTTGAAGAAGGTAGTGATATCTTGTGCTTTTTTGTAATCTTCTGAGTGTATATTACTCATTTCGATCAATATTTGGCTCACCCTTATACTTTGTCTCTGCAAAAGTTTTCAAGCAACTCTTTACCTATTTTTTAATATCATTATCAGGCATAAGTCTTGATTTAGATACTGTAATTTGTTACTTTTACTATATTCCTTTTATGCTTTAATACTGTGTTTGAGCTTTATTATAACTTTCTATGTATGCTGGAAAATTTGAAACGTTGATTTTCATGGCGAAGCCTTAGCAATTTTTTTCCATAATTCTCTCTTCCATCCATTTCCAGCTATAGTAGTTGTATTTTCTGATTCAGAATATAGAACATAACACTTTGTGTTTGAAGCTAGATAAAAATAAGACATCGTAGATGTTTATCTTGATCATGGGATGCTTTACTGCTTTCTTGTATCACTTATTTGATTCAAATAGTTCCTTTAAGCATGTAGTAGTTAAAAACAACATGATGGAAAGTTGTAAATGTCCATTTTACATGGCGAAGACCTATCAAAATTTTCCTAGAAACTTCTTGTCCTGATTCCTGTTTCAACTAGTAACCCTTTATTTCTCTAGTTAAACTTCAGGCATCTAAAAACCTGATTCTTCTCCTTCTAGCTGCAAACTGAAACATGTGTTATCCTATTTACCATTTTCTCTTCTACACTATAAATTCTTCCATTTTAGAACAGTTACTGACACTTTGAGTTACATTCTTCCTTTTTTCTGCATGCACTTATGACTTGTCTATTTTTCCTTGGCTACAACTTGTACCTGTAAACTTAGGAAAACAGTTAGAAAATACTTAGGCTTTTTTTCCTCTCTTATGTCCATGTTTTCTTCTTTTCTCTTCTCTTTATTCATTCCTTTTGAGTCAATAAAGCATGCATGCTATTTTTTATCTCAAAGTAGAGCTACATATTCTGTTATTAGAAAATATTCATATGCATGAAGTACGACAGTGTAGGAACATGATTTGAGCCCTAAGCTCATAATTGATAGTTAACTTTTCTTATTTCCAGGTAAAATGGCTTCTATAACAGAGATGAAGTCAGAAGCTAGAAGATGGAGATGTTTTTCAATCAAAGAAAGAAACCTCAAGGCAATGATGGGTTCACTCATACTCCTTTCCTTTATCTTTTACGCATGTGTACCTTTCTCTTTTCAGTAGCTATACTTTACTTTTTAGTTACATCCCATGTCTTGTGTGAGCAAACATTTGAAAATCTCCTTAGTGAATAAAACATTGAATTTCTTAAAATGATTTGTATATTTCTTTCTGAATTCTAGATTTTCTTTATGGATTGTATAATGAACTAAAAAACTCGATAACATAATTGAATGTATTAATCATGAAGGAAAGAAACATTGATGAGAACTTGTAACATTCAGTAATGAACCCTGATTTTCTGTATATCTGTATTTATGTTTACTACTCCCAAATACTGAACACTTGAGCTACTCCATAATTCGGTGATCTTCATCAAGACAACATAGCTATCCTTCAGGGCTTTTGTGTTCTTTCGGTAAAGATATCATGATGTTGTAGACTATGTGATCTGTTACTGTTTTGTGACAGCACACATAACTGCATATTTCACTTAATTATGTAGTTAATTCAGTAGTAACTATTAACATCAAAAATTCCATAGCTTAGGTATACTTCACAAATGAATTTCCTCGTAACAAAGAAGTTTTGATTTTCCCATTTTTGGACAAGTGCAAAAATTATCAACAATAATTAGAGCAGAGTTCTCACCAAAGAGGAGAACCTATCCATAAGGAATATGTTATGGATAGAGATGTGGTTCCCATATTTAAGGTCACATCTAGGAAGTGACAGAAGACCACATAGTTCCAAATCATCACTATAATAGATGGAAGAGGCTAAGATGGAGGAATGATCTAAATATATGACTAAAGGAACATTGGTAAATATCTTAGCAATAGAATGGTCACAAGTAAAAGTGACATAACGAATTTTCAAACTCATTTAAAATATAGTGAAATTAGAAAATACAGGTATCAACCACATCATAACCCAACATTTCAACTATTTACAAAGTTTTTCTAGGTGGAAGAGTGGAATAAGTTATTAAGCTATAGCTACAGTTCAAAGGACTCACCATTTCTAATTCATTCCTCAAAAACTCCAAGTTACGAATCAAATAATTAATTCCCAGAACAATTCATTGGTGTTCTCCATTAAAGAAAATAAAACACAGATAAAATACAAAGAATATGGAATATCAATGCGCATGAAATGAAAAATGATAAAGGTTTCATCCTTTTTTAATGTATGGTAAAGGGTCTCAAGGAAATGAAAATAACCAACTTAAAAAATGACAAAGCTCACCTTAAGGAGAGAGATTCCTAAAAAAATAGAATGATTTCAGGATCATACAGTAATGGAAACCAAAAATATTATAGAGATCCAAAAGCACTGGAAGTGCAAGAGATAAAACTTTGGCTCAACAATAGGTTCAAAGCTCAAATGAGATACAACAATCCATACAAGGAACTAATCTTGGGAAAAATCAAATTCGTGATAGTTGAGTGAATAATCCAAGAGGGATTCATTACTCAAAGGAGTGATGAGAATGAAAATGAGATTATGTTTCGATGTTTTTTGGACAAACTCAACACAACCATCAAACAACCTAACTCACCTGAGTTATTTTCAACAACCAAGATCAAATCCTATAAGATCAAATGGTCTAGATTGTTAACTTAAGAGTCATACATCAACGATCAAGGATCTAATAGTACAAAAGATTAAATCATGGGCATCGAAAGTCATAGACCAATCACCAAGTTAAATAATAAATTTTTGAGAATCATCAAAATACCCTGATCAGTGATGTCAGGTCAATAGTGAATTCAATGCAATCCAACTACCCCATCTTCCAGGTTCAAAGATCAATAGTGTAAATTTAACAGGACAAAGATCAATGGTCCTCATTAGATGAAATTTACAAAACCATGGTTAGAAATCAACCTGAGTTTATTATAATCATCGAAAAAGTGAGTGATGGGTTGATTCATCGTGAAGAGGGGGCCAACCCCAATAATTCAAAATGCCGACAACAATGATTAATCAAATCATTAATTTAAAGGTTGAAACCATAGTATATACCGTGAAATATCCATGGTGGAAGACTAATCAAATAATTGATATTTGATTAAAATATATGGTGTGAAATGATGATCAAAAGGGGTCAAAACTATAGCCAAAGTTGTCAAAGACTAAAGTGTCCAATTACCTTAATATTTGAAAAAAGTGGATCCTAAAAGTATGCCATGGCATAAATCATTAAAAGGGCCAAGTGATGTTTATCTGAACCAAGGTGATACTCAAACTAATGTTTGCCACATGGTCAAATCAAATAGAAGTCCCATTATAAATAAATGGAGTGGTCCCCACAAGAGAAAACAATGCATAGAAGGATGTCAACACCATTGTGTGACATGGAAAACTGAAAGGGACTAAATTGAAATTTTTCCAATAACTTTATTTTTGCAAAAGAAAATATTTATTGTACACATGCCTTAAGGTGGTGCCCACATGGGTCATGTTGTATATATGTTCCCCCTCAGGTTAAGGGTGTAGGTAAAAGGATGTCGACAAGAAAATGGATGCGCTTGGAACAACTTAAGGGTGCAGGTAAAAGGATGTCGACATGAAAATGGATGTGCCTGGCACAGGTTAAGGGTGCAGGTAAAAGGATGTCGACATAAGGATGGATGCGCTGAGGTGCATCTTTGGGAGGTGCAACATTTTGAGCATTGACACCCCGATAGGAATCAAACCCTAGCACAGATATTCAGATGGCCATAACTTTTCACAGGGAGCTCGGATTCACACAAGATTGGACTTTTTAGAAATCTTACGGGGTCCTCTATCTAACTACAACTAGATATATTTAATTGGGTGAGAAAAAGTTCTTAAAAAATGTAAAATACAATTCACCATTTTTTGGGTTTGCTAAGGTCCTCACCTACCGCCATAATGAGATGAATTAAATACAACTTGGAGGCGGTTGAGGTAGATTTGGAATTCCTCTCTCTTTTCTCTCTCATTCTTCCTATAAATTGTAAGGAGGGGATTCTTTCTAAAGGTTGGACATTCTTGTTTTGCCCCTCCCTTCTTCTCTTTTGCAGGTGAATTTGTGGAGTTCAAAACTCCCATCTAAAATTGTAATGCAACTTCGCCTCTTGGCATTTTGTAGTGTATTGTATCAATATTTGGAAAAAGTAATGCATGTCTGTGGATGGTTCTCAATCCTCTCTATGTTCATTTATATCCTTCTTTTCTTTCACTGCAAATCTGGTTATCTGTGCATGATCTTGCATTACATTTTAATGGTTTGTGTTTATTGGCAAGACAGATGTTCTTCATTCCTCGGTGCATCACCTCTTTTAGTTTAGGTTTATTTGCATGCATCTTCTTACCTTGTCTCCTTGGAAAGTTAGATTAGGTTTTTGAGTAAATCCTCTATATTTTTATGTGTGCATCTGAACAGAGGAATAGGAACCGACCTTCATCTGAAGAGATTTTCCGATTTCATAAGGTCCCACACTTGGGAAAAGCTCCATGTTATGCAATCGTACTGAGAGTCTCAACCCATCGAGTTGCATACATTCATGGGTGCTGTTATTCGCTATCAATAGTTTTGGCATGCCCGGTGGGACAAAGAAGTCATTCCACAAGATTTGAAGGAACTTTTAAGGAATTTGGACTTAGAAATTACAAGTTCTCCAATTTCAGATTTTTCACCTTCCAGGTTGAACTCCAAAATAAATTTTCAAAGGCTTAACTTGCTCAAAACAAGTCAAAATTTCACCACCTGATAAATCTGGGGGTAATCTTCAAAAGGTATCTTTATTTTTTGAATTTTTGATTTTCATTTTTTCAGAGTTTTTTGAATTTTGGATTTCAGGATTTCGAAAGTCTGGCATTTTTAGGTTTTCGGGTCTTTTAAAGTTTTAAATTCTATTTTTTATATTGTCAGATTTGGTGTGTAACTTGGCAGAATCTAGCCTTTTGAGGTTCGTTCTCTGATGCATTTGACAACTCCGAAGGGAAAGAATTCAACGGTTGTAGCAGCAAAAGTTTCCCAGGAACATGAGAAGAATTCAAAAAAGGTCTAATACTCGAGAAGAGGGGCTATTTTTCTACTTACAACTATCACCAGGCAAAGGAAGGAGAGGAAGAGGACCACAAAGATCACCATCTCCACCTAACTGGAATTTGTCTACACTTTCACCTGGTAGACCTTTTCATCGCAATCAACTAAGAGTTCTTAGGCCAATAATAATGGCACATCTACCACTAAATCCTATTGTAAATTTCACTGGGTAGTAGTCCACTCACCCTAAATGCTCAGAATCTAGGTTCTAGTTGCAGCGATTAAAGAATATCTCCATATTTCACAGGAGAAAATCATACTACTCCTATTGACCACATCCAAGATATTTCCAATGCATGTGCAATCCATGAAATAAATGAAATGGATGCTGCAGTAAAATTGTTGGCTTCATCATTTTAAAGTGTAAAGCCTTACAGTGGTTTAGGAGCCTAGCAACAAGGTTCTATCCATGAATTAGAACCAAATTATGCATCAGCTCTTTGTAACCGATTCAGGGAGCAGGGAAGACAATTTGTCTTTATTGGAACAACTGACAAGACAATCAAGACGAGATCCTAATAAACAAATGACTATATTTCAACTTTAGATTCCAACAGGTCATGGGAAAGGAATCCAATAGCTATTACGACTAATAGATCGAAGGTTTTTTTCTATACTATCCTAATTCTATACTATCTTGAAGGCTATAAATTCAGACATAGCCATGATGATCCAATCTAATGGGAGGGACAATGCTGCTAAGGGCCTATTGACTTATAGCTATTGCAATTAGGGCTAGAGAACTATCTTGATTCAAACCTGAGCAAGCTTGCATCCTAGGCCACCAATGCCCTATCTATCTGGACTATGGGAAATCCTATAACACTAGTCAAGCACCAAAGTTTGGCTCCCATTCTAACTCCTAGAAATCAAAGTTCAATAATGAGGCATCGAATTCATCCTCAAATACTTCAAATGCAGTTGCAAGAGGTTATGAAATAACTACAGAACCTTGGGAAATAAGCTGGTGACTATTAAAGAGATAGCAAGCTCAAAGCTGTTATACCGTCTTATCAGCCTCAAGCGCAACCTACCAGGCTAGGCTCCCATACCAAAAAAATAGACCATCCAGAGCCAGGGCTACAAATCAAAACCAAAATAAGGGACAACCTCAAGCTGCAATAGGCCATTTTAATGGTATGATCTAAATGTTGTAACGACATCCTCAAGAGCCTTGGTTCCAACACAAAACATCATGGCATCAGGAGTACGACTGGTGTTACCCTTGTAATCTACCTCACAATCAGTCTAGTGTGTTTCAATGGTGCACTAAATCAAGACTTGATGGTGACAAACCATTGGTGTAGAGGGTCAAGAAGTGAGCCAAGCAGGGAATCAAATCCAAGAAATAATGGAAATCTAAGCAAAACACAGCTCCAACATGAAACTGCACGTTGTGCTAATTGGAAAACGGAAGACTTGTGTGGCAGTTAATCGAACAACCTTTCTTAGAGTGCAGTGGCTATCAACACATGGTCAAAGAAGAGGAAGCATAGAAGAGGGGGAAACCATCTGGCTCCAAGTTGTTCTACTTAGCTTCCACTCACTACAAACAAGGTGTTTAGTAAGACCAAATGCAGTTCCAAATGTGCAAAGGATCAGCCTAAGGTACTTGTTGTAAGTTAACACAAATGACACCTGTTGCTACCCACGCTCCAGAAAAGAGTGTGCACCAACTAAGGGACAGCAAAAAGACAATTCATCTCCATTTCAACATCAATAATAAAAGGAAGAAAACACATGTGAACATTTCCACATGTGGGAATCACTGGTCCATCTCAAGCCAAACGAGATTTATTGCTACATGCTGCAATGAGCTAAGTTGGTCAACTGTCTCGAACCAGTAGGTCAAACTAGGGACAAGAGAATGTAGTCACTAATGCAGCTTAGCAACTGAAGGGAATCATGGAGGTCAACCAAGTAATAATTTTTGAAGCCCACTCCAACGTTCTATGTGTCATTGGTCATTCAGGATAACCACCTGGTACACAACTGCATGATAGATTCTAGGGGCTAGTAGTTCATGTGATGCCTAAGCAAATAACGGATCAACTAGGTCTACAAGTATGAAGCCAGTGTTGAAAGGAGGTAGTACAACTGGATGGAATAGTAGTTTGAATAGTTGTGAGTCATAAAAGGGTTGAAGCCTAACACTTACATGTCATGTCCTAATGTTAGAGTTCTACAAGATGTATCTGTGATTAGACCTTCCACCACTCTTTACCCTATGTGTCTATCAAGCAACTTCACTAGCAAAAATCGGTGGATATTTATCTGCTAGATTGGTCACACATGATTTTCAGGACTAGGTATGGGGCTAGGGTCACACATTCAGAGTCATAACCAATTGTACCAACTTTCCATATTGAACCTCATACTGCCAAGTCCTATTCAATGCCAAATGTTCATCAGCCTTTGATTAGGAGGAGTGTATCTAAGCATGAGCTAGAAACATGACACTAAGGTCGGAGGGAATTCCCAGATTTGACTCTTGGATGAATGGGGAAAACAAGAGTACATGAATTTGATCCCATACCAAGGAAATTGAAGAATCTTAATTGGGCGTGTATTGTGTACACAAAGAAAATTCAGTTTATTCCCAACATCATTCAAACGTGAACAAAAGGATGACAAAAAAGTTTGGCAACAATTTTTATGATGGTTTGAGAAGCAGACAAGGTTCTGGAGGTGGTGCAATGCTTGATTTCACCACAAGACATCATATATTTTTCAGCTTTTCATTTCCATTTTTCCTATTCAAACTACACGGCTGAATACGAGGAATTGATTCATAGACTTCATTGGGCCAAGAAAAATGGCATAAAGAACTTACAGGTGTTCAGGAGATAGTGAGCTAATTGTCAACCAAGTCAGGGGACAACATGCTATAAAGAATGACCTACTAAAGAGCCACAAGAACAGGGTATGGGACCTCATTGAGGATTTCGAAGATTTCAACATCGTTGTCCATACCAAGGAAGAAAAATGAAGCCGCGGATAGGCTTGCAACAGTTAGAGAAACGTTTGATGTGGTTGAAAACATCAGAAGGGGAAAAACAAAACCACATATCCATGTGATTGTGAGGCCCGAGTACTTCCAGATAATAACACAAGCTAGTAAGGTGTTTTAGAATGATGAATAGATTGTCAATTTTTTACAAGAAGAGTCTAAATTCTCAACTAGGAATCAGGATAGACTAGAGCTAGTAGTACGGGGATCAAGTAGTGTAGCTACGGAAAAAAAAGCTTCCCAAGGGTTTAGTAACATTGGAGTCTATCTTCAACCCTAATGACCAGTTTCGTAAGGAAAAGGCTAACATACAGGTCAAGAGAGAAGATTCAGAAGCCAATTCTAGTTGGGGAAGGCAAAACACTTTAAATTGGTAAAGTGGCCACTGAGAAGGAGAAATCAGATTTCATACAGCTTTGCCAAGAATTTCTAGATGTCTTCGCTTGGAGCTATGAAGACTTGAGAGGATTCAATCCGAAGTTGGCACAACATACCATAGAATTGGATCCAGATGCTAAGCCCATTAGGTAGAAGTAGAGACCATTCAACCCTCACATTGAGCCTCTAATGAAGAAAGAGCTAAACAAGCTAATAGAGGCAAACATTATATTCCCGATCAAGCACTCAAACTGGGTCACAAACTTGGTTCCGGTCATGAAGAAGAGTGGAAAAATCAAGTTGAGTGTGGACTTTCAAGACCTCAATAGGGCATCTCTCAAAGACCATTACCCACTTCCTTCAATGGAACAAATATTTGCAAGTGGTATTTGATTAAGAAGAGATTCTCTCTCCTAGATGGCTACTCATGTTATAATCAGATAATGGTGAAAGAAGATGAGTAGTTCAAGACGTCTTTCACCACCAAATGGGGCACCTATGACTACAAGAAGATGCCATTTGGGCTATAAAATGTTGGAGCCACTTTCCAAAGGACAATGGATATGGCATTCAAGGGGTTGATCAATAAAATAGTTCTGATATATCTTGATGACATCATTATATTCTCCAAAAATGTAGTGGATCACCTCTTTCATTCGAGTTGCAAACATTCAGGGGTGCTATGATTCACCATCAATAGGTCAATAATTTTATAAATTTTTGAAAATTCAAGGAATAATCTTTACATAGGAATGTCTTTTACATGTCATCAACCATAAGAAAGAGTAGCAAGCATGTGCATAGATTTTAAGCTAATAGATCATGAAGACCATTTTTGAAAAGGTTAATTACCTTATATTTCACAAAATAAGGGTGTTATTTTCTTGCACATGTCTGCTAGTGGTCCCCACATTAGAGGGTGAATGTTTTGATAAGTATTGGAGACAAAGGGAATATTTTTTCTTATGCAGGCATGTGCATCCAAGGGGATAGAATTGTAAAGGTGACAAATTTATCATTGCAAGTGGATCAATTTGCAAATGTCACATCAAGAAGAAGAAGAAAAAGATTTCATGCACATTGGAGAATACTTGCACAACAAGAAAGAGATATTATTAGATCAATTATTCATCCAAGTTTATTAAAAATAGATCACATAACTATAATTTGACTGAGGTTTTATTTTGTAACTAAGGATATTAATGCCTCATTGTAATCAACATGTCTATTTTTTCCTTTATTTACTCATGATAGAGTAAAATTAACATGCATGGGAAAGTAAAAATTTTAGCCTATTTTTAGCATGGGTTGGGTGAATAATCTTGCTATATATAGCAGTGCATTGATAAAGCATAAAGGAGGAATTTTTCAACATAAGAGTGCTGAAGAAATATTCTAGCAGTTTTTCCTTGAATGAGAACTAATTTTTTCCTTTCCAATTATTTCTAGTGGTGTGTATCTCTTTATTAATTCTTTTGAATTTGAATTCCCTGATTAATCATCTTACCTTGCTATAAATCTAGTATTTTTTTGTATAATCTTAGTGTGCATGTTTATCTTGTTGTGTCATTGTGATTTATCCCTTAATACATAAGTGTTTTGCCTCAATATTTTGTGAAAAACCATTGGTTTGTGCATTCAAAATTCATTCTCAATTTTATTGTGCATATACTCAGTCAAAGCCCTCAATAATTTTGGTGTATCACTGATTTAAATTTTATTTACATCCATCTTTTTACTCTCAAAACCCTAAAATATTAGTTTAGGATACATTAATAAGAACCAACCATAATACCAGAGACTAACCTCAACAATAGGTATACCCACAGACTTGAAGTGTTTTCTTTGTACCTACGAAAGTGAGATTTCAAGAAATCTTAGAACCCTTGCTGTCATCTCTCAACCAAGGTACACATTCGAGAGATAACATGACTCGAGCACAAGATCAAAGTCATGGTGAAATGGGAAATCCAATGAACCCTCAAGAAATTACAATGTTTCTTAGGTCTCACAGGGTGTTATCATAGATTTGTAAAAAATTTTGGCAGTATAAAAAAACCACTTAAAAAATTATTGAACAAGGAATCCTTTCAGTGGAATGAGGAATTGTCTAAGGCATTTGAAAAAATTAAGGCAACTATGTGCACCACTCCAGTATAGAAAACTTCATATTTCTCCAAAAAATACATAGTTAAGTGCGATGCTTCAGGAAATGGAATTGGAGCAGTACTTATGTAATAAGAACATCCCATTTCATTTAAGAGATGGAAACTAAAAGGAAAGAATTTTTTGAAGCCCACCTATGAGAAGGAAATGATGGCAATACTACATGCAGTCAAATAATGGAGACCATACTTGATGGATAAACATTTTAAGGATAAAAATGATCATGATAGTTTGAAATATTTATTAGAGAAACATATATCTTATGAACAACAATGAACATGGGTCACTAAGATGTTAAGAAATTAATTTAATTTGTTTATAAGAAATGGAAGAAAAATTTGGTCATTGATTCTCTATCCTGGAGGGATGAGTCTGCATAAGCTTTGCTATGTGTCATCTCTATACTAAAGGACAATTGGGTAGATCAAGCAGGGTAAGAATGGAAGAAAAATGCAGCAACACATTCTCTCATTCATAATATCCAGGTAAATCCATCCATATAAAATCAATTTATATGGAAGAGGGATACATTATGGTACAAAGACATGTTATATCTATGTAAGAACTATACACTTAAATGCCATGTTGTTTCAGAGCTACATTCTTCTCCAATAGGTGGTGATGTTGGGTTCCTGAAATATTATCATAGTGTTAAGCATGATTTATTTTGGTAGGGGTTGGAAGGAGATGTTCAAAAAAAATTGGCATAATGTTTAGTTTTCCAAAAAAATAAGTGTCAGACAATTAAGGCAGCTAGAATTCTCCAACCTCTATATATTCCAAGTGAGAGATGGGAAGAGGTATCAATGGATTTCATCACATGATTACCTAAATCAGAAGGGAAAAGTGTCATCATGGTCATGGTGGATAGACTTAACAAATATGCTCATTTTTGTGCAATGGCTCATCCTTTCCTAGCAACTATAGTTGCCATCCTTTTATGCATACTGTTGAAAAGCTCCATGGCATGCTAAAAATTATAAGACGTGATTGTGATCAAATATTTTCAAGTAACTTTTGAATTATTTTTTCTCTTGTCTCAGTACCCAACTAGCCCATATTTCCTCTTTTCATCCCTAATCAAAAGGGGAAAATGAGGTGGTAAATAAATGTTTAGAGAAATATCTTCGATGTTTTACTTCAGATAAACAATAATGTTGGGTGTAATGGTTGCCAATGGAAGAATGGTGGTATAATACTTAATTTCATACCTCCTCCAAAATGTCTCCATTTATTGCACTTTATGGGTACCATCCTCCATCACTCATATCTAGCTTGAAGGTCAAACCGAAGGTGAGAATAGTTGAATATCACATTCAGCACCAACACAAGGTATTCTCTAGTCTTAGAGAAAATTTAACAAGGGCAGAGAATCAAATGAAGAAACAGGTTGATCAATATCGGAGTGAGTGAAAATTTGAAGATGGCAACTTTTTTTGTAAGGTTTAAGCCATATAAGCAATTATCCTTAATAAAATAGAAGAAGGATAATAATCTTTCTCCTAAATAATATGATCCTTACCAATTTTTGAAGAAAATTGGTAGTGTCACATATAAGCTAGAGCTCCGTCTAAGAAGTAAAATACATCTAGTATTCCATGTTTCTTGCTTAAAGAAAGTTATTGGGAAACACATTTTCACCCAGTCAATGCTTCTGGAACTGGATGAAGAAGGAAGGATCATATTGGAACCAGAAGGTATTCTTCAAATACACACCAAAAGACTGAGGACCATAGTCATTACCAAGAACCTGATATAGCTGGCTTATGGCTATCATAACTTCTTATCATGATGTATCTCTTTCATATATGATATATTATCATTAATAGGTCATCCTTGTTAATGGCCATATCATAGGAATAGTATAAATACGGGTTAGTTGGTAGTGTTTGATCATAATTCGAGCATTTAAGTCTTATTTTATGGTTTGGAGGTTACCCCATCAAAGTGGCAAAGATTTTCTAATTACATATTGAGATCATTCATGTGAAATATTGTGTTCTTTGGTGTTATACTGCTACTCATAATAAGATTTATACAAGTAATTTCATTACATGAATCCATCAAAGGTACATAAATCTACATTTGCATCCATCAAAGTAACATAAATCTACATTTTCAAGCATTAGATCCATCACAAGGAACATAATCCTAGTTCATCTAAGTCACACTTCATATGAGGGGAGTCTATTGTTTCTATGCACACATTTACTACATTCTACATCTAGTTATTGCTCGCTACATCATAAAATGCGCCTGAAAAAAGAGAAACCTAAGGTATGATGTGAACACACACACCTAGAACTAAATTGGGTATTAGATGTTGTGTAGCACTTAGTAAATCCACCATTGTGGCCATTGAGGATAGTATGACCCCTTCATATACATATTTTTTTATTTGGGGATTTGATGCTTTGTCTGAATTTTTGTAGGTGATTCCTCATTGTGTGTATTAGAGGGACATATAACGCAACCTAGAGAATTTAGTGTGACAAGAAGAATACATAGGTTAATATCCACTAGTACCCGAGAGGAGGGTTTCTGGCCATTTATGTCGACCAAAGCATCCATAAGTGCCCATATCCCATTATAAGCACCCTAGTCCAGTCAAAGAGATCCGTGTTTTGTCAGGATTTTATATGATTGCTTCATCCTCTTGTCCAACCTTTTTTCATTGTGACATAGTCCCAAACCTTGGTCTAATAAGATTATTATTTTCTAACCCGTCTTGCACATTATGGTTTCACATTTCTATTTACTTAATTACTTGGGTCACTTTATTTATTTATTTATCTATTATTTACTGCATTACATAGTAATAGAGTGCATTAAAATAAAATTCCATTTTAGTTTAATCAGCATATACCATTCATTTGATTCACAATAAGCATATCGTGAGAAAAAACACAAATTTTCCTAACTTCATGATGTAATGCTTCCTTAAGACCCAATATTAAGGCCGTATACTCAGCCTAGTGGATGGTCATACTAACATCTCCCACAATGGTGCCTCTCTCTACTTTCTTGTTGCGATCAAGCTTAGATAATATGAATGATGAACATGTAATATTTTTCAAGATATTAGACACTACATGAATTTTGAATGTCCAAATGGCAACCATGTTTACCTTTATAATGGAAAAAATATTACACACACATGCACACCTATAACTGCATTGGGTTTAGGATGTAGTGCAACGCTCAGTGATAAGTCTATCAATTTTGTAGCTAAGGACAGTACGACCCCTTTAAATGAGTCTTTCTCTTTTATAGTTTTGATGCTTGGTTTGGGGCCTTGTAGGTGATTCTTCCATTGTAGGTTTAGGGTGACATCTGGTGAAGTGCAAAAGCATACACAAAACAAAAAACAAAGGAGTAAAATCATCTTACAAACCTAAAAAAATTGGGTCTAAGACCACCTGTGTAGACCAGGGATCACATAATTGAAACAATGTCACCCATGAGCACCCCTATCCTTTTCTTAGTGCCCTAGTCTAGCGAAATCTGCCAAATATATGTTTTTTTAATCTCCTGTGTGACATTTTCCTCCTCTTGTTCAACAAGTCTCCACTGTGACACAGTCATGTGATATATTCGAATTATCTAAGGCTCTTCCAACTCTATTTTCACATTAGGGTTTAATATTTTTATTTCTTAATTTTCTTAGGCATGGTTACAATACTTTATTGTTTCATTTATTTAGTTATTTACTACTCATATAACATCATATTAGGCTAGGATATTTACATTTTAGCATAATCATAGGGTAATATAATTTTATTATATACACACATTTTGCATCATTGATAACATCTATCCAATTATATAGTGCATCTTGTACAAGGGCGTCCAAGGGCATAAATTCTACACACACACATGAACTACATAAAGTATGAGATGTAATGTAGTGATCGGTTATGTGTTCACTATTTCAGTGACCGTCAGGGTCAGTCTAAATCCCCATTCTATAATTTCCTTCTAAGGTTTGGTGGTTTGTTGGCTTGTGTATCCAAACTTCTATTTTATAGGTTGTAGGTACCTTTAGAGATTAAGGAGATACTATCCGGTGATCAACAAGGAAAAATAATGAATACCTTGTGACACATCAACAATCAGGACATGAACATTTGCATTCACATGTACCCATATCAAGTATTTAGCTTGCATGCACCTTTAAACTCCTACATACACCCATTTCCGGCTCTGTTCCCGCACTCCAAATTTGAAAATTACTAGTGAAGACCCTATTTACTTTTTTTTTAGCTGTCACACATGCCCAAATCACTTCTTGTCTATTCTTAAATTATTCAAGTCCTCTTACCCCTTCATATTTTTTAGGGTTTTGTATTTTACATGCTTATTGATTATGTCAAACTTTACTTTAACATTTATACATCATTTTTCACATCAGTTACTTTGTAACTAGATTTAATTATATTTTTATTATATCAATATCTAGACAACCCATCCATACGTGATAACATATCATAACTAGAATTCACATCAATAATGATATCAATGGATTGTAATGGGAATTTGTCCTTAGGAAAATCTTTCTTTAGGCCCCTAAATTCAATGTATATCTTTATTTTCCTATTCTTTTCAAGGACCGGGACGATGTGATTAACTAAAATTGATTAATAAGGGGGTAGTTAATATAATCCAGGAGGACATAAACATTGCAAATAAATGTGATAAAGTAATATAAAAATTACTAAATGATAAAACTAATAAAATAAAACCCTAAAATGCGAGAAGGAGGTGAGGAAAGAACTCAGCTGATAAGAGGTGATTGTCGCAAAGTGTCACGAAGATAAATATAGAAACAAAGAAGGAATGATTGTGCAAAGGTCTTGAAAAAGCTAGATTTGGAGGATCTAAATGCAATGGGGTGGCTAGAATAGGACTAGGGAACCCACAGGTGCTCTAGTAGGTAATATGGGTGCCATGGTTTGTGAAAAATCTCTAAAACTAGTTCCCACATGGTTGAAAGGTTTTCTGAAACCCTTGTTGTGTGTCGCATCATGTTCGTTGTTGCGCACTGTATGTTGCCAATAATCCAAGCTGATGTAGAGACCTGGAAAATGATAATAAGGAGTATCAAAACCCTAAAAATAAACATGTTGAACTAATGGGTTGGATTGACCTTAGGTTCCACAATAGTGGGCTTACTAAACTGACTGTTGCACTACATTTTTTACCTAAATGTAGTTATTGTGTGTGTGTTTGTGCATGTCATGCCATAAGGTTTCTTATGTCAGGCACAATTCATGAAGTAACGAGCAATAACTAAATGTAAAAAATGTAATACCATATGTGCATGGAATATAATAGAATCCTCCCCTATGATGTCTGATGCATACTTTGTATCTTTTACCTTGATGATAAAGCTATGCAGATGCAAATGCAATAGATGGAAGCAACTCTACATACTATTATCAACTTGGACACATTTTTCTGGAAAAAAAAAACTTCAACTTGTACGATTTTTTTGAAATAGTTACACACAAAATTGGAAGATGTTATAGAAATATGAATCACAGAATTTTGTTTCTAGTTTCTAAGCTATTAAATTTGATTGAAAACGGATAATTTTAAGTGGTTCAAACAACTAAAATACCAACAGATGCTCCTATTTTTGTTAAAAAACATAATAGAGGGACTCTTGTGCCCCCCACCATTTTTTGAGCACCATTTGGTATTTTTGAAAACCCTTTGGTAGAAAGATAGCTAGGAGCATCTAGTCTGGGCTCCATTTTTTTATAAATTTTTTTAGTGAATATTTTTTTATTTATGATTTTTCTAGTAAAGAAATTTTATGTTTTGAAAAATAACGGAGCTCCTACCATGACCCCCCTAACTACCACAAAAAATATCAAAAAATAGTTTTTTTTTTTTTAATATGTATAGAATTATGCCTAGTTTGGGCTCATATAATTTTTTAAAAATGTTGATGACCCAAAAAAAGATACAAAATGAAAGATAGACATATTTACACTTCAAAAAATAGCTATAAGAAGGCATAGTTAGAAAATAAAGAATATGGAAACCTTATATTAGTCAGAAAATTTGAAAAATTATATTTTTTAGGAAGAAGAAACTCTACTCTACATTGTGGTATAATTTTTTGAAAATGGAGCGATTGTTTTATTTTGATTTATCATAGAAAAAGTGACATTTTAACATTTTCTTGTAAAAAAACGTTGTTTGTTGTGTTTGTACAAGTCCATGCCTCAGACTTGGGGATCCAAACTAGATCCCAAGCCTTGAGGCATGGCTTGGGAAAAGAGAAAACATAAAACGCATACACGTTATAATGCGTACGTGTTACATAACACATACACGTTACATAGTAGGCCTATTTTTTTTGTTTATAGTAAGCATAACGCATACGCATTATGTGACGCGTACGCGTAATGCTTCGGTAAATCCCAAACCTAAAAATTGACAAAGTGATCACGTTATAATAGAATGCGTATGGGTTTTGCTTTTTTCCGGATTCTTTTCCACTTTTTGGCCCCTCAACTTCATGTAATTACCCATAAGCTCCCTCAATATGGTCTCATACCTTTATATTTATAGATTTCTCTACATCTAATTTTGTAATTAACCCTAACATGGATGAATTGGCAAAAAATGAAGATGCAAAAGGGCTAGAAAGAGTCTAAATTGTGTTAGGAAAGTATAAAAAAGGATCGGGGCACCTGAGGTGGGACATTGGCGCCCATGGGTACCCTAGTACCATCTTGAGCACCCCAACAGAGGCTCAAATGAGGGGAAATGTTAGGAATAATACATGGATTTGTGCTCACATTATTGTTTGTAATAGTTAAATGTACTATTCATATATCACATTAGTATGTTAATGTTTTAGTAATATATTAATATTCTTATCTTGATATCATATTGTTGCGAGAAAAAAAAAAGATTGTAATATTATTAAAATGAGTCATAAAACAACTAATTATTAATAATATAGGATATTGTATTAGTTGTGAGTTTTTTAAATAAACAACTCGTGTAGATTATTGTGTTTGGAGATATTGGTGGGATATATGAGAAAATAATGGTGTGTGATCATAGGAGAGATTCTCAGGGAGAGATTAGTGGGATGATATTTGTAAGCCTCGTATCCTTATTTATAGGAAATGGAAAAGCTATACATTATAAGCTCTCTCACCATGTTATTAGCTCAATCATTAACCATTTAATAATATAGTGTGTTTATTATATTTTTGCTCTTATTTTTTGTTTATTTTATTATTTTAATTATGCAACATTGTCTCTTATTTATTTGTAAAATTATATAATGTAATTGTTGCTTATTTATATTAGATAAGCTATCAATTTCACATCATCTTGTATTGGAGTAGGATAGGACGAGTTATGAGAGTCATTACAGGACAAAAATGTAGCCACTTGAATGCACATCTAATATTTTTTAATATTCCATCGCCATTTTCTGGATTCAAATCTTTTTTAAAAATGACTAGTAATTTGTGTTTTTCTCAAATACCCAGATTTAGAATTTTCAGAATTTCTTTTGATTTGTTTATTTGTATTATGGGAAACTTCATCCAAACAATTACAGAAATCCATTTCATATTTTAAGATAAATCATGGAAACAATTTTTTATGTTTCTAATTATTCAGTAAAAAAGTAGTGACTGATTTCCAATAATAAAAATATGATATGCTTTATTATTTTGGTTGAGTATAAATCTAATTATTATTGTAAGGGTCTATTATCGATTGAAACGTACACCTAATAGAATTGTAAAATGAGCCTTAAAGACAAATTCAGCTGAGTTAACATCATCACAATGGAGAAAGGATGTAACAGAGGAAGGTGGTTAATCAGTGACCTCTCGCCATCTGCAAGCAAAGAGGCCATACAATGAATTTTTGGCATGTATTTATGTTGTGTGTTTAACTTTTATTTTTTGTAGTAATAAGAATATATTCTTTATTATTGTTCTCTCATGCAATAAGTGAGGTCATGCATGAGTGATATTTCTTATATTTTCCCCTGAATGTAAAGATGGGGGGTGGGTAAATGTGTACGTTGCTATGGAGTGGTTGGTGGTCCACTAGAAAACCAATTTGAGAGTTTGTGAATCTCTTAGAAAATCACATATAGAGTGTTCAATGGTTCGACTAGAAAACCTATTGGAGTTGATGGCACTCTTTGAAAAATATCATATCATGATCAGGTACTAGATAGAACTCATCCATGTTCGCAATAAGCGGGAGAATGTAAAGAATGATCCATAGATTAGTGTTCACATTATTATTTATAATAGTTAAATGTAATATTCATATATTACATTAGTAAGTTAGTGTGTTAGTAAAATATTAATATTGTAATATTAATATCATATTTGTGTGAGAAAAATTAGAGATTGTAATATTATTAATATGAGTCATAAAACAACTCATTATTAATAATATAGGATATTGTGTTTGTTGTGAGTTTACTGAATAAACAACTCACATAGATTATTATGTGTGTAGATATTGGTCATATATATTGGAGAATAGTGGTGAGTGATCATAGGAGAGATTAGTGGTATGATATTGGTAAGCCTCATCTCCTTGTTTATAGTAAATGGAAAGACTATATATTGTAAGCTCTCTCACCATGTTATTAGCTCAATCATTATTCAATCAATAATATAGTGTGTTTATTATATTTGTGCTCTTATTTTGTGTTTATGTTATTATCTTAATTTTGCAACATTGTATCTTATTGATTTATACAATTATATAATGTAATTGTTGATTATTTTTATTTGATAAGCTATAGATTTCATATCAAGAAAGTGTTGAAATACACTCGGCATGTAGATAAAAATGTGCGGGAATGATGAAATAAAATTAAAATAAGATTGTTGAAAGATGGTGTTAATTGGTACTTTCTTCACTCAAGAACCTTCTAAATAGTAGTATGAGACCTTGATAAATAATTTTTTTAAAGTGCATGATTTGATTAGTAAACCCTGGGAAGTCAAGTATTGATAGTGGGTTCACCAAAATGATTAACTAAAATTAATTAATCTGGTGGTAGTTAATCTAATCTAGGAGGACATAAATGCTATAAATAAATGTGATAAACTAATATAGAAATTACAAAATGAGAAAAATAATAAAGTAAAACCCTAACATGAAAGAAGGAGATGAGGAAATAACTCAGTTGATAAGAGGTGATTTACATAGAGATAACTAGAGAAAACAAAAGAAGGAATGAGTGTACAAAGGTCCTAGAAATGCTTGATCTAGAGGATCTGAGAGGACTGGGACACCTAAAACTTGACTGGGCCACCCGCGGGTGCTTTGGTATATAATCTGGGTACCCTGGTCTATGAAAAAGCTCCAAAATTAGTTATCATCAGGTGAGAAGGTGGTCTAAAACTATCGTTATGTGTCACATTAGATTTGTTGTCCCAAATTGTATGTTACCAATAATCCAAGCTATTGCAGATACCTACAAGAAGACAATAAGGAGTATCAAAACCCTAAAAATAAATATGCAGAATGAATGTGTCAGAATTTTTAGTACCCAAATTGATTCTCCCTCAAAGTCTGAGCAGCGTTACAAGTATTGACAGGAAGCTTAGATACAAATAGATCTTAGTGGGTTCTTTTGTAGCTGGGGATGGGATCTAACTGGCCCTCTTTCACTAAGATGTGGAGAAATGGATAACACCCTCAAGAGGATTTGATCTATCCTCACTACTTTATGTTTCTGCCTTTCAACTAGGGTGAGAGGACCCTTTTCTAGCCTAGTGTTTGTGAAGGAGATGGATATATCCTTCATTATAAAGTTATTGAGGGGACCTTGAAGAAAATATGATGAATGCAACAATACCCAACTCTCACATGTTGTCACTCTGGATAATGGGGATATTTCCTAGACAAGGTTTGGGTTGCTAAAGACATTTGGAATCCTGATTGTTTCTCCATGTTTTGGTGATGGAAATTATACATTTTTATACACACAGGACAAACATGGGTAGTACATGTACGATTGAAGGTTTTTTAAATGAATTTTTTGGTGGAAGGTGAGGCAGGATGGACTCGATTTGCCAAGTCTTTGAGAGCTTCTACAAAATGGAAGGCTAAACCAACAGAATGCCATAGAATAACTAAAATGCTTTTTTAACCAGAATATGTCCTTCAATGGAAGCCTAGATTTGCACTTTTTCATAAAATATATGAGATTCTAGCATAAAGGCTATAGTTAGAAAACCCAATAAAGCATCAAGATATAAGCCCAAGTATGCCTGAGGTACACCCAGAGGCTGACATAAAATCTCTATCAAAAAATGAAAGAAAAGTGATTTTAAATCATTTATTTCACTCCCAGATGAAAGCTCTTCTGAGAAATGAAATATCAAATTCCACTAAACTATCACAAGGATTGAGCCATATGTGATTGAGATATATTTTGATACAAGATTGCAATAGGAACAAGAAAAACTACACGCATACATTTAGAAATGAAACAGACACATTTTGCTCAAGATCAACAGAGAATAACTCAAGTTTTCTTAAATTCATCAGTAGGGGAATGTTTCTAGAATGATATTAGAGGTTGAAATTGGATGTACACTCACAACCACCTTGACATGATCAAATTTAATACAAAATAGATATACATGATTCTCAAAAGGCTTCTAAAAATGACGGGCTCTATTAAGATTTTTCTATTAGAAAATCAGTCCCGAACTCTAACACTCCAAACATTTGTATGATAAATTTGTGCAACTTATAACATTTACAACAGAGCATTTTTCCCCCAAAAAATCCATACATTGAGTGCACCAGTGCTTGCCATGATCATGATCGCGATTCCCAAAATCAGATTTGTAAAAATTTGTCAGGTGCTCAGGGGGCAGATCTCTTCGAACATCTCTCACATTCAAGTATTTCTTCTTGTAGATCACTTTTCCTTCTATTAACCAATCACTTTTGTCCCTAATTTATCAAAACTAGTTCTTTACGTGCTCGAGAGAAGAAAAACTGAAGATAAGATCGAGCCCGATAGTCAGACCATTTTAATGGTGAAATTCATCTCCAGATCTTCCCCACCAAACTTAGGTATCAAAATTAACTCCCCTCTCCGTTCGGCATGTAGGAAATACCAAGAAATCATGGAGCTTCGCACTTTTAGGAAATTTTTAGTGAAAATGGGGGGAATATAAGATATAGATGCACAACTTTCATGGATCGTTACTTTGAATTTGTATAGTCCACGTGGGAGATTCAATTTAAAATGGGCATGCGGGTTCCTTTTTTCCTTTTGCAACCTTTTGGAAAAATTAAATTTTTTCACATTTTGCTCTATACCTCCACCCTTGAGAAATGAGCCTAATACGTGTCCTAAGGTGGGTCCTAAAGAAACCGTGGCTAAATTCTCCTATTTCACCTCTTTTTTGTAAAATGGAATTTTTTCCATGTTTTCCCCGTGGCTCCACCCTTCTGCTTTTAGCTTTTGATGTGGGTCCCAGCGGAACCACGCTTCCTTTTACACTTTTAACTCCCTTCTCCACAAAAGGAATATTTTCCAAATTTCCCCAGAAATTCCGCACCTCCGCCATTGACCTTCCCATCAAATTTAGAATTATCTTTTGTTGGGACTGTGATCCATTTTGATGTTTTAATCCTTTTGATGACAAGAGGAAAAAAAATCCAAGTTGCCTCTGATGGTCTGCTTCACCACCTTTGACTTTTCAAACTACCATGCGTCACAATGGCACATCTTGAGATGGTCGCCAAAAGTACAGACCCTGAATGAGCATGGGCTCACCATGTGTCTCAGGCCTTTTAGGAAGTTGCTGAAAAACTAAGGAAAGAAGACCCATCAGAAACCTCCACGTATCTTTATGGCATAACTTCAAGAACCTCATAAGGCTTCAATATCATTTGGTAGGGGCATGCTTCCATTTTATAATTTTTACTCCATTTTGCCAAAGGGAAAAATATTCCAACCTGCTTCCGAAGGCCCGCATCTACGCCTTTAACTTTGCCACGTGTTCTTCTGCGGGGTCAAAGTATGACTTTTTCCCTTCCCCTTAAAATTTTTCTTTAATCAAAACATGGTGGGGCTGCGGGGCTAGTTCAATTTTTTTACTAAAGTAGCCAAAAAGAATAAGTTCAAAAAACAAACCTACCATGTGCCATCCAATTAGAAGAATCCATGTAAGTACGAAAAGAACCAATCAGAATTGAGTGGAGCTACGGGACCAAATTTGCATTTTTTCCAAAAAAGAAAAAAGTGACAAGTTAAAACATTTTCCTATCATCCTGTGTCCAACCAAAAGAGGCCACATTTCCTGTTGATGCAAGGATGTAAATTTGACCGAAAGAAATGCCCTTGAAACCGTAAAATGTAGAAAAATGACCATTTGAGCTCAGAGATGAAATTGTCTCTAAGGAAAGAGAATTTAGAAATGTTACAAGGCTCAAATACATTCCCATGAGATACATCTATTCATTTTTCATCAAGTATGTAGGGAAAAAATTACAAGGACAACAATTCATGACTGTGGAAAATGGAAAGGACGGGACAACCTGAGCTTTTACACCCAAATCCAGACTTTTTCAAGGTGAGTAGAGAAACGAGGAATCAAATTTGGATCTTTAAGTGTTTCCCGACCCAAGGAAGGATTGATTACAACAATAAAAGGAAGGTGGAGAATTTTCAGGAACAATAAAGGAAAATAAAATGTGATAGAGATTGTAAATGGATAGATTTTAATGGCAAAATGGGGCGAGACTATTTTGAGCACCAACATCGGCTCCGAATCAAGGATGGGAACTCCCTGTGAGTGCCACAAGAACAAAAATTAGAACAAGTGCCAAAAAAAATCCATTGGGAAACAGAGTTATCTTGTAGAGAAGAGAAACATGGCCATCTCCTAGAACGAATAGAGAAACCAGCAAAAATAGGTCACCAAGGACTAGAACGAGCAAAAACACAAAAGATAGGAGAAAAACAACAAACTATACACTGTACAAAATATGTTTACCTTGATTCCTAGGGATTTAATCCAAAAATGCTTCAAATGCCTTCCATTAATAGGTAATTCAAGCAATTCACCACCTGAATCCTTCAAGAAGAAGGTATGTTCACCAATCCTAATATCAATGGAGTAATAGCCCAACCATAATGAGTCAAATTTTCCTTGCTTTCCCTTATCTTCATGCCTGTTATCCCATAATAGCATGAGATCTCCAAAATTTAAAGCTCTTTGGGTGACCTTCTTGTCAAACAATTTCTTCATCTTCTCTCTGAACTTTACATGCCTTTGGTGGGATGCCCTCCTTTCTTCATCAATTTTAACAATCTGGTTAATGCGGGCATCATATGGACTTACTTCTTGATCCTCCAGTTGTTGAATGAACTGATATGGGGATAGTTACATATTCAGGGGCAGTAGGGCCTGAGTTCCATAAATTAACTCAAATGGACTCTTTCTAGTAGCTCTCTTGACAATGATTCTATCAGCCCAAACAACAAACTTCAACTGTTCACCCCTTTTTCTCTTGTTCAACTCCAAGGTTCTTCTGATAATGTTTAGCAATTTTTTATTATTGGACTTAGCTTGTCCATTTCTTTGGGGGTTGTAATTAGAGGCATATGTCAACTTGATCCCATACTCTTTGCACATTTCCACTAAAGGTTTAGCTCTGAAACTCATGACATTTTAGGCTACAATTTTAACTAGCACTCCAAACCTGTAGATGATATGGTTTAGCACAAATTCCATGAAAATTTGGTGTGTTTCCTTCTTGGTGGGTATTTGGTCCACCCATTTACTAAAGTAATCAGTGGCTACAAGAATCCACTTATGGCTAGCACTTGAAAGGTCTAAAATCTCTCTAATGAAATACATTCCCCATTGCTTGAATGGAGCTTTAATTGATACAGGCTACAATGGTAGGGAGCCTGAAGCTTTCAGTATTCCAGAGAAATGCTGGAAACTCTCACATCTTCTAATAAACAAGTTTGTATCCTTGAAAAGAGTCGGCCACAAATAACCAGCCCTCAGGATCTTGTGTGTTGTGACTCTTGCAGCAAAATTCCCCCCACAAACTCCTCCATGGAGATCAATAATTATCTTGGGGGCTTCATATTTACTAATGCACCTTCAGAGGACTCCCTTAGGGTTCTTCAAAGATAACCAAAAACCAGTAATGACATATTTCTAGGAGGCCAACTTAAGAGCTCTTTTCTAGTTTTTACTTAAATACTCAGGGTAGTATAAGTTTCTGAGATAAAAAATTCCATCTTTGTACCACTCAGAACTTACCAAATTTTCAAAAACACCTGTTCTTTCTTCTTCTACCTCATTTACCTCAATAGTTTGTAAGTTGCTCTCAACCATAAGCTTAGCCAAGCCCAAACCTCTCACCAACTTTGTGGTTTGGCTATCCATGTCATATTATTGCAACGTTTTCACCCATCTGCATATTTTGCTTGAGACCTCCATCTCTGACAAGATGTCCTTCACCATGGTGTGGGGAACATAAGCAACAAATTTTGAGCTTAGAATGTAAGGTCTGAAAACCTTTGTTTCTTTTACTAAGGAAAATGGTTACTTCTCCGTAATAGTGTATTTCAGCTCAGCCCACTACAATGCCTTACTGGAAAAGGAAATTGGCCTCTTAGCCCCTTCATCGCCCTTGTATAGAAAGACATAAGTAATAGTGTTCTTTGAAGCAAAGGAAAATAGTTGGAAAGGCTTCTTATAGTCTTGAGATGCTAAAATAGGGCCATGCTTTAATGCTTCTTTGATCCCATTTAAATCTTGGATGACAGCCTCCTCCCATTTGATGAATTGGTACTTCTTTAGCATGGAAGTAATTGGAATATTCAACTCAGCAAACTTTGATATGAATCTTCTGATGAAGCTTATCTGCCCAAAGAAAGACTGAACCCCCTTCTTGGTTCTTGGAATTGGGACCTTTTTGATGGCCTATTCCCTTTCTATATCAATCATTTCCCCTTCTTGTGACACAATGTGACCAAGAAACATTTCCTTCTGCACTCCAAAATTATATTTCAAGGGATTGAGTGAGATGCCAAATTCTCTACATCTTATCAACATCTTCTCCAAGTGTAGCAAGGGATCACTTCTCTTCCTAGAAAACACAGTTACATCATCCTGGTAAACAACAATAAACTCTTTGATTTAATAAGCAAAAGAAACATCCATTTCTCTTTTAAAGTTGGCTCCAGCATTCATCAAACCAAAGGGCATCCTAACATATACATATATCTCCCAAGGAGGGGTAAAGGTTGTCTTGATTCTTTCTGATTCCTTCACCACCACTTGGTTATAACTAGAGAAACCATCTAAGGTAGAGAGCAATTTAGAACTAGTCACTAACTGCAGCATGTTCTATATGTTTGGTAATGGATAATTATCCTTCATTGATGCCCTGTTTAGATTCCTAAAATCGACACAAAGCCTGATGTCATGATTCTTCTTTCTAATTGGTACTAGGTTTGTAACCCAAGAAGAATAACTTGTGGGCTGAATAATCCCTCCATCCCTCAGTTTCTTCAGTTCTTCTTGCATTTTAAGAGATAAGAGTGGATTGATCAGCCTCTATTTTTTCCTGAATGGTTTTACATTAGACTCCAAGGGAATCTCATGTTGAAACACATTCTCTTTGTATGTATTTATTTCATAATAGGTTGAAGTTAGGTAGTCTTGATATTTTTTTAACAATTGGGTGTAGGATTACTTCTCCTCCTTGCTTAGATTGCTGCCTAACCAAATATTCCTTGGTTTCTCCTTTGTACCAAGATCATGCTCCTCACCATCCCTCGAGGCTATCATATGTATGTTAATAATGCAATAAACATTATCAAAGTTTTATTCGAGAGAAACCATCCCTCTGGGAATAGTATTAGTCTTTAGTTGGATGATATCCTTGCCAAAAAAGGTTTATTTACCCTCTATTGCACACACCATTAGCTCCTAATCAATGCATTGATCAGAAAACTCTCCCTTGTTCTGTAGAAATATTCTGATATGAGCATCATCATCAAAAACTTGGCAATGTTTAATGTTGTCAGGGACAGAGGGTTTTGTCAATACCTCAACATCATATTCATAATATGGGGACATTATACAATTGTCAAACTGAGATGCAAACACTGCAAGATTTTCTAGAAAATCATTGAACTTTTTGTCATGATGAAAAATGTTGAATGAATCAAACATCTCAATAACATCCCAAACTCCATGCTTATATTGTTTCATTCACTAATTTTTGTGGCATAAAGTTTTCTAACTTGCTTGACAATTAATTATGAATCTCCTTTGACAATAATGTCCTTGACACCATATTTCCAAGAAATTGTTAAACCTAACAATAGTGCCTCATACTTAGCACTGTTGTTAGTGCACTCAAAGTTGAGTTTGAAGGAAATAAAAAAATTTACTGGCCTGGAGAAAACATAACAACACCAACACAATTTCAAAACTTGGAGCAAGCTACATCAAATAATAGAGTCCATGGAGAGCCCGCTAACTCAAGAAACTTGCATTCTTCAATCTTGTGCTCCTTTCCATCATAAAATCCTACAAATTTATCATCATCAACATTTTTGTACAATACTTCATAGGATACATTGTTGGGATCCTCAATAAGGTGCAACATCTTCTTTTCTCCATGAAACCTGACAAGGCTGCCCTTAACTGGGATGGTAGCATAAGACATGTCCATTTGAACACTCCCACCAACACATGTAGCCTATTTTCTAGATAGCAGCATACCCCACTTGGCCGGGTAGTCAACAATGAAAACATAAAGTTTTAAATTTTTACCTGGGTAAGCTACAAGTTACACCACCAAACCCTTCACACATCCCACTACTGGAACATCTTTGGAGTCCATGACTGTGCACTTCCCATATGCTACTATAACTTTGATATTAAGCTCATTCATGACTTCTAGAGGCATGACATTGCATGATGCCCCCGAATCAAACATACATTTGTGTAGTAATCTGTCCTTTATGATCAAAGTGGTGAAGAATGGATCCACATTTAACCTAGAGCCCACAAAGGATGTCCGAAAATATACCTTATGTGGTTCACCTAGTTCCTCCAATGCTGGTGATGTCTCTAATTCTTCAATGATTGGAGGAGTGTCCATAATGTTTACATTTCTACCTAGGGCAGTCTTCTGTTCATTCAATCCCAAATATTCAAATGCTCTCCTTTCATGCTTAGGAATCCTAAGAAACTCAACAATTTGAATAGAGACTTTGATTTGACTTAAACCTTGGGCAATTTCATATGGGATGTTCTTTTACAAGGTAGCATTAGAAGGGATATTAGCAAACTCATCAGATGACATCGGTTTCTTGATAGTTTGGGCATGAGGAGAAACATGATTTTTGTTTGGGAAAACAGGGCTTTTGGCAGATGCATATTTCTTAGGAGCCTCTTTAGGAATGTTTGGAAGTAAGGGTGTTTTTGGTTTGGCTTGAGGCATTGTCCCTTTGACAACCATACTTCTTGTGTTATATTCCTTCTCTTGGGCAACAACAACATTCATCAACAACTCCATGTATTCCTCAGAAGGGACTCCTCCATCATACTTCTTTATCATTAGAGCTCTTAAATACTCAAAGTATTTATTAGGTATCTCAAAAACTTACACAGTATCTACTTCTAAAGTATGAAAGGGAGGAAGAAGTGGTACCCTATGAACGTAGTCCCAAAAAGTGGAAGCAGTCCAAGCACTTATAAATTCAATTGAAGTTGCCCCTTGTTGTGATCCAGTGGAGCAACCCATCATGAAAACATCATCATCATATTATTCTTCTTCTTGCTGATCTACTTCACATAGAGCATGGGGCATGAAACATTTTTCACACCAATCAATGACCTCTGTTTCTTCCACAATAGTAACTATGCCAACCAAAGGATCAGACACCAATTTGTTTTCCCTACCTTGGGGATGCTTATTTCCAAATCCAACAGGTCTCTTGCCTCGGTAATCAGTTCTATGATGATTTGTAAATATTTCTTGGCCTTTTTTTTTGCTGACCTTGTGAGCTCTACCCAATCCCCTTCTCAGCCCGAGCTAGTTTGTAGGAAATTTCTTTGACAACCCCTACCAATGTTTTCACAACCTTCTCCAAATCAGTAGCCTTACTTGCTAAGTTTTTTATGGGTTAACCAACCTCACACCATCCCTCTTAGGAGGTTTTCCAATTTCCTTGATATTGTTGTCAATTTGCAAAGCCATAGTGAAGGCATGTCTCAAATTTGCAAGGTTCTTGTCTCTCAAGTAGTAAGTAGCCTTTTTATCAAATGCATCTGAGTATTTGATCAAACATGACTCACCATATGGTCTCAAGTTAATAGGAAACCTTCTCAAGGTCTTGTTAAACCTTTTTTTGAAATCATGTACAGACTCATTAGGATTCTTTTTGATATTTTCAAATTCTGACAAAAGAAACCTAGGGTCTATACTATCACCATATTGTAATCTAAATGCACTGTTCATCTTAGTCCAAGAATCAATAGAGTTATCTGGAAAATATTTTTACCATTCCCTCACATCCTCTTCCAAAGTATGGACAAACAATTTGATGTATACATCTTCAAAATCAATCTCAAGGTCTTCCATAATGTTGATGAAAAGCTTTAGATGCTGATCACCAGTTATAGCATTATTTCCTTGGAACTTTGGCAATATGTTTCTTACATCTTGAGGTCCTACATATGGATAACAAGCCATTCCCACAAAAATTTTAGTTCGAAAATTGTTTACAACAAATGGAGGTCTGGGTGGGGGATGAGCCATGTTGATTCGAGGAGGTGACCTTGGGGGAGAGACAAATTGATAAGGGGCAAAGGGTATTTTAAACACAGGATTATAGATTTCAAAATGGATATCCTCTAAAGGCCTTATTTCTTGGATATCCCTATTAACCTTTGAAAAAACAGGGGTAGAATGAGAAGCAAACCTTTCAAATTCAAATGACGGCCCCTCTCTAGATGGATAATTCAATTCCACAAAGAGACTACCTAAAAAAGAAGAACTTGAATGGAAATCTTAAATGATAGGCTGATACATTTCACCCAATGGGATCTCCTTTCTTGATTGTTATTCTCCCACAACTCTCCAGGCTCTTCTACCTTCTAACATTATTTTTCCTAGCTCTGGAAATATTGTCCTAGTAGGATCCTTAGAGAAGAAAGATCTTCTTCCTTCCACTTTTTCAAATATTAGTAACAAATATCGCTTGACAGAGGTTAAGACACTGGTATGTATCAAAATCATATCAACATGGAGTCGCCACTAAGGATTTCCACCTTAGTTGTGCAAATGCACTAAAAATATGATTTGTCAAATGTTTGTCAACACTAGAAACTAGAAATGAAAGATCTAACCTTCTTTTACCAAGATTTAACTATGAATACTTGAACAAAACTATAGAGACTAGAAAAATAGCACACATCACTGCTAACATGAAACTTATTATAGGCCCAAACACAGGATGATGCTGAAATAAGATTTAGGCAATTAGAGCATATAAGAAATGCCTACCATGGTCTAAGTATGAATTGTAATCAAAATGTCCCTGGTAATGGTGCCAATCGGGCGTTGGCAGGATAAATAGATACAAACTGGAAATGAATCAAAAAATTAGTCTCAGCAACGAAAATCAGTTCCCAGCAACTTAAAATAGTCCCCAGCAATGGTGCCAATCGGGTGTTGGTACCCAAATTGATTCTCCCTCAAATTCTAAACAACATCACAAGTATTGATAGGAAGCTTAGATATAGATAGATCATAGTGGGTAATTTTATAGCTAGGGATGGGATCTAAATTTCCCTCTATCACTAAGATGTGGAGAAATGGATAACACCCTAAAGTGGATTTGATCTATTCTCACTACTTTATGGTTGTGCCTTTCAACCAGGGTGAGAGGACCCTTCTCTAGCCTAATGTTTGTGAAGGAGATGGATATATCCTTCTTTGTAAATTTATTGAGGTTTCCTTGAAGAAAAAATGATCAATACAACAATACCCAACCCTCACGAGTTGTCACTTTGGATAATGGAGATACTTCCTAGACAAGGTTCAGGCTACTAAAGACATTTGGAATCCTAATTGTTTCTCCATGTGTTTGGTGATGGAAATTATACATTTGTATACACACAAGAAAAATAGGGGTAGTACATGTAGGATTGGATGTTTCTTAAATGAATTTTTTGGTGGGAGGTGAGGTAGGATGGACTAAATTCACCAAATATTTGAGAGCTTATACAAAATGGAAGTCTAAACAAACAAAATGCCACAGAACAACTAAATTGTTTCTTTAACCAGAATATGTGCTTCAATGGAGGCCTAGATTTACAATTTTTCATATAATCTATGAGATTCTAGCATGAAGGATCGAGTTAGAAAACCCAAAAAAGCATCAATATCTAAGCCCAATCATGCATGAGGTACACCTAAAGGCTTACAGACAATCTATGTCAGCAGATGAAAGAAAAGTGATTTTGAATCATTTATTTGACTCCCAGATGAAATCTCTTCTAAGAAATGAAATTTTAGATGACACTAAACTATCACAAGGATTGAGACTTGTGTGATTGAGAAAGATTTTGATACAAGATTGCAATAAGAACAAGAAAAACAACTCACATAAATTTAGAAATGAATCAGACACATTTTGCTCAAGATCAACATAGAATAACTTGAGTTTGATTAAATTTATCAACATGGGAAATTTTCTAGAACGATCTCAGATCTTGTCAATGGATTTACACTCACAACCACCTTGACATGATCAAATTTAATAGAAAAGAGATATAAAGGATTCTAAGATGTATTCTCAAAAAGACGGGATGTATCAAGTTTTTTCTATTAGAAAATCAATCCCAAACTCTAACACTGAAAACATTTACACAATAAATTTTTACAATTTATAACATTTACAATAGACCCATTTTCCCCCCAAAAATCTAGAAATTGAGTGCACTAGTGCTTGTTGTGATCACGATCGCAATTCCCAGAATCAGATCTATAAAAATTTGTTAGGTGCTCAGGGAGCAGATCTCATCGAATATCTCCCACATTTAACTCTTTATTCTAGTATATCACTCTTACTTCTATTCTCCAACAAATTCTACCCCTAATTTGTTGAATCTGGTTCATTGTGTTCTCGGGAGAAGAAAAATGGAAGATCAGATTGAGCTCGATAGTCAGACCATTTTATCAGCAAAATTCATCTCCAGATCTTCCCTACCAAACTTAGATATAAAAATTAACTCCCCTCTCTATTTGGTGTGTAGGAAATACCAATAAATTCTTAAAACTCACACCTCTAGAAGCTTTTTAACAAAAATGGGGGAAAAATCAAATACAGACGCACAACTATCATTGATCTTTACTTTGAATTTGGACTGTCTATGTGGGAGATCAAATTTAAAATGGGCCTACAGGTTCTTTTTTTCTTTTACAACCTTTTGGAAAAATGATTTTTTTTCACATTTTGCTCCGCACCTCAACCCTTGAGAAATGATCCTGTCACGTGTCATAAGGTAGGTGCCAAAGGAACCGCGGATAAATTCTACTATTTCACCTCTTTTTTGGAAAATGGAAAATTTTCCAACTTTTCCCCGCAGCTCCACCCTTCCACTTTTAGCTTTTGATGTGGGTCCCATTGGAACCACACTTCCTTTTACACTTTTAACTCCCTTCTCCACAAAAGGAAGATTTTCCAAATTTTCCCCAAAAGTCCGCACCTCTGTCATTGACCTTCTCATCAAATTTTGCCTTATGCTTTGTCAGGCCTATGGGCCATTTTGATATTTTAATCATTTTGATGATAAGAGGCAAAAAATCCAAGTTGCCTCCGATGGTCCACTTCCCTACCTTTTAATTTTCAAACTTCCACGTGTCACAATGGCGCATCTTGAGATGGTCCCCAAAATTACAGACCTTAAATGACCATAGGATGGCCACGTGTCTCAGGCATTTTAGGAAGTTGCTGAAATAACTAAGGAAAGAAGATCGAGCGGAAACCTCCACATGTCTTTATGGCAAAACTTCAAGAACTTCATAAGGCTATGTGATTTGGTAGGGGCGCACTTCCATTTTAGAATTTTTACTCCATTGTTCCAAAAGGGAAAAATATTCCAACTTGCTTTCGAATGCCCGCATCTCCACCTTTAACTTTGCCACGTGTTCTTCTGCGGGGTCAAAGTAAGAATTTTTCCCTGCCGATTAAATTTTGCTTTAATCAAAGTATGGCAGGGCCATGGGGTGGGTTCAAAATTTTTACCAAAGTAGCCAAAAAGAATAAGTTCGAAAACAAAACTTGCCATGCCCCATCCAATTAGAAGAAGCCGCATAAGTACCAAAAGAACCAATCATAATTGAGCAGAGCTACGGGACCAAATTTCCCTTTTTTCCAAAAAAGAAAAAAGTGACAAGTTAAAAGATTTTCCCATCATCCCGTTTCCAACCAAAAGAGGCCATGTTACCTATTGATGGAAGGATGTAAATTTGATCGAGTGAAACACCCTTCAAACTATTAAATGTAGAAAAACAACCATTTGATCTTAGAGATGAAATTTTCTCCAAGGAGAGAGAATTTATAAATGTTACAAGGCTCGAATACATTCCTCCGATCTACATCCATTCATTTTTCATCAAGTATTTAGGGGAAAAACGACAAGGGCAACAATTCCTGATTGTGGAAAATAAAAAGGACGGGACAACCTGAGATTTCACATGCAAATAAAATTTTTTTCAGGTGAACAGAGAAATGAGGAATCAATTTTGGATCTTTAAGTGTGTCCACACCCAAGGAAGGATTGACTACGGCAACAAAAGGAAGGTGGAGAATTTTCAGGCACAATACAGGAAAAAAAATGTGACAGAGACCGTAAATGGATATATTTTAATGGCAAAATGGGGCGAGACTATTTTTTGTACCAACAAGACTAACCTCAACTACCACAATAGTGGGATTACTAAGCTCAGTGGTGCACTACATTTGGGAGCTTAATGTTGCTCTAGTGTGTGGGTGCATGTTGTGCACTGGATGTTCTTGTGTTAGTTGAAATTCGTGAAGTAGCAAGAAATAACTAAATGTATATACTTTAATATCTTGTGTCCATGGAATAGAATAAATTACCACTATGAAGTGTGATGTAGACTTCCTTACTTATGCCTTGAAGATTGAGCTATGTGGATGTAAATGAAATATATGGAGGCAACTCTAGATGAGTAATAGTAGTAGATGATGTTAGGTCCCTCGTTATTATCTCATAACTTTATATTTATAAGGTTCTCTTGATCTAATTTTCTAGTTAACTTTGACATGGCCGACTGGGATAAAGATAAGAATGAAAAATGGCTAAAAAGAGCCCAAAGAGGTGTGGGAAAGTAAAAAAAGGATCAGGTTGTCCACATGGGACCAAGGCTCCCATGGGCACCCCAATACAACCTCGAGCACCCTATCCAAGGATAAAATTATGAGAAAGTTCTAAAACAAACTAGGCATGCACATAAAAATGTGCAAGAATGAAGAAATAAAAGTAAAATAATATGGATGAAATATGGGGTTAATTAATACTTTCTTCACTCAAGAACCTTCTAAAAAGTAGTATGAAAATGGGGTGAATAAATGTCTAAGGTGCATGATTTTGTGATTACATTTCTCCCTCAATTTATGTTGGTGAGTTTAAATCTCGGTAACATAAAGTAGATAGAAGTGTGTACCTGATGCCAATGAAGAGTGCACAAGAAATGTACCGAAGGACTAGAAAAATAATGGAATGAAAAAAGAAGATGGAGAAGCATGGAATGTAAAGATGAAAAATGCACAAAGAACGAGTGATGGGAGTGAATCTAGGGTAGAACCCATGTGTAGTTGTTACAGTGTGTAATGTACCTACATGGTTAGTAAAGCATGTGATATGACGGAGTGTGGTTGTTGTTGTTTTTTCCCCAATGTTGACTACCTTTTTCTCTTATGGTTGGAACTATAACTAGAAAATGATCAAGTAGTCAAATATGTATGTATCTAAAAATACTATGTGAGATAAACATGTATATATAAAGTAAGTAAATGGGAAATATGCAAAATGAAAAATTGTAAATGGAACATGTGCATCTGATCCATGTCTAGAGAAGGATATCCTGTAATGCAAGTTTTTTGGGTGATCTCATGCCACCCTAGCTAAAGAAGCATAGGGAGGAAATGTTTTGTGTCCTCCAAGCTCTAACCACTTCTATTAATATGTGTGTTGAGAGATCTCTATAGTGTCTAAGGTTTTTTAGAAATATGACGCCACTCGATGAAGTTGTGTAGAGAGGCACACCCACTGTGACCCCCAATCCTATAACTACTTCCAATAAATGCTAAGGAAATCATGTCCTATAAAAGAAGTCATGCATGGAGTTTGTAGATTGGTCTGAACTCACTTGATGTAGAAAACTTAACCGTGACGGTGTAGATTCTTTGTGTTACTATACTAAAATCCCCAAATTATGCCCGCCCTCTTTGGGTGCACATATGATATCACTAATAGGAGAACACGACCCCAAAAAAGGACCAACCGCATTATGAACTATGTATCCTAGAAAGTGCTTGGTTGAAACCAAAGCACATATAAACAAGATGGCTAATGAAAGACAAGTGTAAATAAAACAACACATGTATAAAAGAGATGTGTAAACTACACAAACAATGTAGTAAATGTAAGCACAGAAGAAAGTGAGTAAGCCTCACAAGTTGGGATGCAAACATGGGACATTACTCAAGATGTCGTAAGACATGTAAGGCCATCATAACCAACAACAAAAATCAAGCGTGCACGTAAAACATAGGGAAAATCCTGTAGACTATACCAAACAATAGCAGAAAAGTATAAACACACAAACAAGGAGTCATGGAAACATATAATCCTCTAAAACAAGTTGTTATCACCGAATCACAACACCCTTATATTTACACAAGTGCATATACTTGAGCTTATGGTGTGATTGTATAACATGGGTACTATCTCCAAGTTGTGGGACTTACTACTGGAGATAGAACTCCATATAAATTTGGTTCTTGCTCCTAAACTACCTGCCACAATCTACTCTAATGAAGGAAAAACTAATTGTCCTAATCTAACTTTCCAAGGGACCAAGGAGAGAGCATGCATAAAAAAGGAAATCCTACACTATAGCAGTGATACACTAGAAAAGGAGGGGTGTGAGAGTATTCTTCCAATATGTGAGATACAGAAGCAAAGTGCACACTAGAATGGGTGATAACAAGTCTCCACAATCTAGAAAAAAGGCATTCACAACAACATTTCATACATGCACAATAATAATGAGTCCTTTTAAGAGCATACAATAGACACAATATTATTTTAATGAAGGTTGAAAGGGCAAGAAGAATGCAAATAAACACAACAGGGGAAGATGCATCCAAAAACTTGTATTTTATTGCTTCATGATATGCACAATTCAATCTATTACAAGACAAGGGCCTGGATCACTATGCAAGGACTCCACTATAAGGGCCTGTAGCACATTGGATTTATAGAGAAATATTGACAGATCTTTGCCACAACAAAACTACCTCCCTTTACAATGAGCCCAACACTCCAATTTATAGAAAAAATGAGAAGACAGAGAGAAGGGGAAAATGGAAATCCTGAAATCTATCCTTCAACAAATTTTAAGATGCATTAAATGGAGTGACATGATTGTATGTTACTTACAAAAGGCTCCCTATACTTTCCCAGCTGCTGCAATGGAGAAATAATGATGACCATGCTTCTTAATTGCACTCCCAACTACCAAATAAAACATTGTCATGAATCCGACCACGTTTTATGAAAAATCTCCATTGATTTCTGATCAAATCAAAAATTTCTTGATTTTTGTGTTTTGGGCTTGAAAACACGATTCCAACGGTACCAATTTTGTGAGATTTTGTTGATAAATGCAATCTTTATGCCTTCTGAGTGCGGGCAGCTATTTTGGGTCTGTAAGGCATTTTCTGGCATTTGATGGGAATGAGTATTGATGATTGGAGTCGAACACATTTTTTGACATCATGCTCATTCCAGAAAGTCTAATTTTATGAACATCAGAGCTTTGAGTCAAAGGTTATGTCTGTTTGAAGTTTAGGAGGTCAAACTTTGACTTTTCTCTTTACTGCAGCTATTTCAGCAAAATTGGGTCCGCGTGTTGTGGTTGTCCGGGACAAATTCTTCCGCATCATCCAATTCAAGCTTCCTTATCCCGTGCATCCTGCTATTGACTAGGCCATGAGGGTCGTTGACTTCCGCATCGGCCACATCCTATTTAGCTTGGCTCCTTGTGAAGCTATTTTTCCTTTGCGCGTCCCACGTGTACTTTTGTCTCGATTGTCCCAGAAAAAAATATCTGCACCACCCACAATAGACTAACTTACTGTAAAATCAGATTTTCGTGTCCCGCACATCTTGATGTCCCAATTGTCCTACGAACTTCCTGGGAAAAAAAGTTACGACTTCATTGATTCCTTTGTATTTCAGCTCCAAACCTCATACGACTAACCTTTGTACGATCTGCACTAGTACGATTCGTAGCCTCTAGACCTGCAATGAATTAAAACAAGTCGGCGACTTGATTTCTTGGATTTTTTCCTTAGATGGGGAAGTTAGAGAGGAACCAAAGGGACCCTCAAAATAAAATTTTGGCCTTGAATCAATTATATTTGCTCGGGACTGAAGAATCTGATGCATGTTATAAAATTACCTTGAGGGGTGAATTTTGGATAACACAAGTTCTACACATGGAACATGTCTTATCATATTAGAGAAATAGCCAATATGTCAAAAATGTGTATGATCAAGTAATGTAAGATGCTAAAAACAAAATGACATAATAGTATCAAGAAGAGATGAATGTGGATGCCCCTAGCGAAAAGTGTAGGAAGGGTAGAAGGTGAACGTCCATCCCATGTGTAGGAGTCCAATGTCTAAAATCACACTAAACAAATGCGTGAATACATGTGTGGATGGTATAGATAATGACATATTAGAAATCAATCTAACACGGGTATTAAATTTATCATGTAAAACACTAGAAAGAAACAATAAATGTCCCTAGGACATTGCAGTATACAGTGGATAGAGGGAACGAAATGTAAGATGGAATGTTAGGATCTGCATACCACCTTGATTGGATGGAAGTGTATGAAATGAGGTTCTTTTTTCCCCTTAGAAGTCAAGAATGAACTATAAATGAGAGTGCGTGATCGATAAATGGTCGAGTAGTGTTCATTGTATCTAGTGCATTGTAATGAGTGCGTGATCGATAAATGGTAGAGTAGTGTTCATTGTATCTAGTGCACTGTAATGAGTGCGTATGTAGTGGTGATGAGGTGTGACATAGAGGAATGATATGCATAAACCCTATAGATGAAGCGTATATCATGACTTGAGGAATGCATGAGTGATGATTTAGCCTAAGCCTATATTAATATATGATGAATGGACGTGTGATAGTTAAGTACTAAGCATATATCACTATAAGATGAAAGATCGAGTGATGATTTATTACTAAATGTATATCAGTAAATGATGAATGGATGAGTGATTTTTTAGTCCTTAGTGTATATCACTATATGATGAAAGGTAAGTAGTGGTGATGTAACCTAAGGTCTATACCACTATAAGATGATATAGTGGAGGTGGTGATCAAGCTTAAAATATATTCCACTACTAAATAGAAAGATTGAGTGGAAATTTAGCCTAAAGCATATTTCACTAGCCGAGGAATGTTGGATGATGAAATGTCGCATGATGTGTCTAAGGTAAATTTTATTTGTAAACCCGGGGAACCATATGGTGGTCAATGTAGTGTGAAGAAAAAAATTTAGTATGTGTAACAATGAAACCACCATGTACTAAGGAGGGCTCACAAATGGATGGTGAAAAATGCAAAGCGAAATATGTAACATGTATAGAATTTAATTTATAATGCACAACATAACAGGTGTAATAATATAAAAGCTAAGGATAAAATGTAAATATAGAATCATATGTAAGGTAGCCTAACATTATATGTATAATATCGGTGATGTATAAATGTGTAGTGCATTATGTGACTAGGCGTAATTAGGGTAACAATGTATGTAATGTGTAAGAGAAATAACAAATGATCCTAAATTCATAGATAATAGAAAGATTCAAAAAATAGTAAAAATGTATGATGTATGAAAGTGTAAAATGTCAAAAGGTTATAAACTATATATTGTATGATATTGGACATGTAATGTGCGATGGAATGTAAATGTGTAATGTGTATAGTGCAGTGTTTGGGGTTCAGTGTAATGGTAATACCTCAACAGTCATGTGTTAACCAAAGCACAAGAGTGCATTATTGGGTAACGATAATGTTAAAATGCATGATCAATGTGCAAATATGATAGATGTATACATGTTATAATGATCTATGGGGGGGAGTGTTAGGTGTTATTCCATGAAATTACATAGATAATGAGTAAACTAACCAATGATAATGAAGGAAGATGGTCCTCTAACCAATATATGTGGGGATGAAAGCGTAGGACCATGATCTAAAAGTTGTGGTATGTGAAACAAATTTTGTAATGGGGAATGAATTCTATATGCATGTGAGGGATGAATATAAGATGCATATCATTGTGTAGTAAAATGCATTGGTGATGGAGATCTCGATGATATCGTGCACGAAGGTGATGGGTTCATCGGAAGTTTATACAATGATGCGATTGACCTCTCATGACTAGGAAATAATATAATAATAATAACAGATGATTGACTTGGAAACGTCGCAGATGGTCAAATAGAAAGAGATGGCACGCTACTTGCAAGAGGTCATTTCTTAGGAGATGGTTGAGTAACACTAGCCTGATGTTCATGAGAGATAAGAGCCTGATGGGATTTATCATTTTCTTTAGAAGGCTGTGTACAAAATGAAGGAGGGCCTTGATGCTCAACATGTTTGATGATAAGTGAAAAAGTGCGGAAAGCATTATCATGATTGCCATTAATGGAAAACCTTAGTATTTTTCCATTCGATAAGAAGGATAGTAATGAGTAGGTGGTAGAGTAATCAACTGGTGGCTAAAGAGTTCAATAAGAATTTCATGTGGCATAAAATTATGTTCAATTATGAGAGGTTCAGGAAATGACTTGCCTTGATGTATAATTCAAGTGTAAGTAGCAGATATAGATTTCATATGAGATGTAGAGTGAACAAAAACATGCAATTGGGAAGCATCCTTAAGTAGTTGAATTTTTTTATCTAAGAGAGGTAATAATGGATTCCATACCTTGAGATAAAGTATGCATAGTTTCTATTGCAATAAATAGAGGTGGGTTATATGGATGACCATGAATCAGAATAGGCATGTAGATAAAAATGTGCGGGAATGATGAAATTCAAGTAAAACAAGATGGCTAAAAGATGGGTTTGATCGGTACTTTCTTCACTCAAGAACCTTGTAAATAGTAGTATGATACAAAGATAAATAAATTTCTAAAGTGCATAATTTAGTGACTATACGATCTTAGAAATACTCATGGAGTAGTCCACTAGCTTCATAAACCCTACCTAAAGAAGTATCATTACTTCTATTTTGACAATTAAATCTAATTTGGGCTTCAAACGTCTTATATTTTGTTTTATGTTTTTTGCATCAAGTTTCGTAACTAGGTTACGAATAATGAAATTAAGAGAAACAATTGCCATGTCTTTGTAACTAAATTTGAAATCTTGGGAATGTTCTTTAAGAAATTTGTTATGTTCTTCCATTTCCTTGGCATAATGTGAAGAACCAAGATTCAAAATTATGGGATTTTCTTCTATCCCAATGTTGATGTCAATATTTCCTTCTATCACAGATGCATTCCCATTTTGAAAATTAGGAGGATCTGGTGGCAATTTTGAAGGATCGTTCCTAACTTCATAAATCTTAAGGTCTTCCGAAGAAGAGGAATATTTTTTTTGTCTCCGAAGTACAAAAAATGGTGAGGGACAAGGGAAAATACTTTCGTACAATGTATGGGATGAGGGTTAGTATATGCATGAAGGAGTCCTAAGATCAGTTCATCATTATTAGAGAAGATGATATAAGGGGCTCTTTTAGGTCTCTACATATGATAAAATTACATCATTAGGCATCTTATGAATCAAGAATTTAGTGTGGATTAAAACTATGAATTATTTTTATTTCAATTATTTGCAAGGGAAAAAATTAGACGAAGACGATGCTATGGAATCACCAGATTGATTCTGCTCTCTTTGATTGTAATTTATGGAGGTAAACTAAAAATATTTTCACAACTCGCAGACAACAAACATATAATGTTGGAGGTGTTTTTCTCTAGTCTCATAAAAATTTGAGACTTGTTTCATGATGAGTTACGAGTCATGAAGGACTCTCACTATATGCACTCCCATCCTCTTGGCCACAAATAGGCCAAGAAGTAAGGATTCATATTCTGTAGCATTATTGATACACTAGAAATTTAACTTTACTGAAAAATACATGATCCTACCTTCTAGAGAAGTTAGAATCGCCCCATCCCCTACACGTGAATGACATTTTTCTCCATTGCAATGGATGTGTTATCACCGAATCACAGCACCCTTGTGTTTATACAAGTGCATATACTTGAACTCACGGTGTGATTGGATAACATGGGTACTATCTCCAAGTTGTGGGACTTGCTACTTGAGATAGACCTCCAGAGAAAGCTGGTTCTTGCTCGTAAACTACCTCCCACAATCTAATCTAATGTAGGGGAAACTAACTATTCTAATCTAAATTTCCAAGGGACCAGGGGGAGAGAATGAATAAAATGAAAGCCTACACTAAAGCAGTGATACACCAGAAAAGGAGGGTGTGAGAGTAGTCTCCAAATGTGTGAAATACAGAGGGAAAGTGCACACTAGAAGAGGTGATCACAGTTCTCCATAATCTAGAAAAATGCATTCACGACAATATTCCAAGCATACACAATGACAATGAATCCCCGCAAGAACATAATAATAGACACAATATTCTTGTAGAAAAATTAAAGGGGCAAGAAGAATGCAAGAAAGCACAGCAGGGGAAGATACATCCACAAACTGATATTTTATTGCTTGATGATATGCACAGTTCAATCTATTACAAGATAAGGGCCTAGATCACCATGCAAGGAGTCCACTACAAGGGCCTGCAGCACATTGGCTTCACAAAGCAATTTTGATAGAGCTTTGCTACAAAGAACTCCCCCCTATACAATGAGCCCAACACTCTAATTTATAGAAAAAAAAGAGAAGGGAAAGAGAAGGGAAAATGGAAATCCTGAATCTGTCCTTCAACCACCTATAAGAGGCATTAAAAGGAGTAAAATGATTATATATTACTTGCAAAAGGCTCCCCATACTGTCCCATGTGCTGCAGCAAAGAAAGAATGATGACCATGCCTCTTAATTGCACTCCCAACTACCAAATAAAACACTGTTATGAACCCAGCCACGTTTTCTAAAAAATCTCAACCAATTTCTCATCAAATCTAGAATTTATTAATTGTCATGCATTAGGATCAAAGCCACAATTCCAACGGTACCAATTTTGTGTGATTTCGTTGAGAAATGCTAAAGTTATGGCCTTCTGAGTGCGGGCAGCTATTTTGGGTTTGGCAGGTGTTCTCTGTCATTTGACGGGAATGAGCATTAACTGACTAGAGCCGAAAACGTTTCCCTTAATTAAATATATCTACCCTCATTGAAAATAAGAAATATAGTCTTTGTGGCATAGAGGACGTCGTGCTCATTCCAGAAAATCCAATTTTGTGAAAATCGGAGCTCGGAGTCAAAAGTTATGGCCGTTTGAAGTTTCCAGACCAAACGTTGACTTTTCTTCCTTGCTGTCAGCTGCTTCGGCTTTTCACGTCCCTCACATCCTACGCGTACCTTTGTCCCAGCTGTCCCAGATGAAAATCTCCTGCTTCGGCCAATTCGGGCTCCCTTGTTCCTGTTTGCGGTGAAGACATGTGGCAAGATTCCATTCGCTCTCGGCTCTTTCGGCTTTCCACATCCCACGCGTCCCTTTGGCCCGGATGTCCCAGTACGAAATTCCTCTATTTCAGCCGAACCATTCGGTTCGCATCCTCCACGCACTTTTGTCCCAACTGTCCCAGACTTCCTGGGACAAATTTCTCTGAACCGCCCGAAATGGACTGACTTGCGCCAAACCGGCCGATCCGCGTCTTTCGCGTACCTTTGTCCCAGATGTCCCAAACCGCGCGATAACAAAACTTGGAAATTTTTTCCATTTTCATCCGGTTTGCCTTTTCGCATCCCGCGTGTCCTAACGTCCCAACTGTCCCAAATGTTGCACAAACCGCCTGGCACCCTTTCGGCCGGTTCGCGCCCAGATGTCCCTCATGTCCCGACTGTTGCGAGGACTAGGACTTAGCCATTTTTCATGATTTTTCCTGGCCCGAGCTTGTTTTCTGCAATTTTTTCATCTTTTCAAAACTTGGTCTCTTCTTCTTGGACAGGGGAGTTAGAAAAAATCTGAGGGGACCCTAGAAACATGACTTTTTTCCCTGACTCAAACTATTTTGCCTAGGACTTGAGAATTTAATGTATGTTATCAAATTTACTGGGGGGTGAATTTTGGATAACAGGATGGTCAAACAATTTTAAGGAAAAATATATTTATCAAGGCCATCTATTGGGAGAGAGGCCATTCTAAGTGAATTTTCCATTCCTAAAGAATTGAAATGTATAAAAATTGTTAGCTCATCTTCTAAGAGCTTCAAAATCTTAGTTTTTGTCTTAGTAGACACATCCACTACCATTGCAATTTTACTCTCAATCTTATCTACTCCTTCAATTTCTTTGGGTGTCTCTAACCTAGTTTCTAGAACCAATTTTGTAGTGTGAACCATTTCCTTGGACATTTATGGTTTGTTGAATTGATTATTTGGGATTTATAACTCAAAATGAACCTTAGGTTTCTTCTTAAGGTTTAAAAGTTGAATATAAAAGTGTTTGGGATCACCATAATATACAAATACCTTATCAAAGTGAATAATCTAACTTCTTGAGACAATGTGGAAGGGATGTCCTTCATCCAATAAATCAGTGGCCTACCAAAATTTATATTGTAACTAGTTTCCATGTCTATAATATATATTTATGTTAGAATGGTCTTAGGCCCAAGTGTAACTAGATCTATGTTAGAATATAGATTAACATATATTTCCTTCTATCATAACCCCTCAGTGTGTTTCAAGTGGAGGAACAATTTGTTTCTCCATATCCTAACTTCTGCAAGAAGGACAAAGGAACAATGTTTAAAGTGGCCTTGTCATCAATCATAACTCTCTTAACATAGTTATTATAGATCTATACTTGCAAATAAAACATGTGATTACCTCTCCATGACAATTGAGCATAGGTAGGCATCTTGCTAATAGAAAACAAAATCCTAGTATCTATTTCATGTTCAACCGGAGGATAGACACCAAAATCTATGTGCATAATCTCCGCCATAGGAAGGGGCATGACATGTAGTAGATGAAAAAACCTAATGCTTCCCAAAAGGTATATCAATGATTTGGAGAATTCATTAAAAATCCAAAAAGGAAATGTGAGAAAACGTTTTGGTGAGATCTTTGATAGGGTCATAAGCTCCTACTAGTTTGGGAACCACTGGCGAATAATCTTAAATGATAGGATAAGAAGGAAGAAGTTGTGACATATACTTTAAAGAATGCATAAAACTATTGACCACTTGTTGTGTCTCCATTTTGACTAAGCGTTCAAGTTTCATCTTGTTTCTCTGGTCCAAAGTAGTAACAAGTCTAGGGTTATTTGATGTTGAAGAATCACGATCAGTAGCTTCTACACTAATCCCTTTCTTAGAATTCTGATGATTGTGTTTTTAATTCTTTCTATTCTTGGGAAAAGGGTCTCTATAAATCCCTATGATGGTATTTTTAGGAGTGATAGGTCCCATATGAGTGTTATAGAAAGATCTTTTAGTTTTGGCTAAGAATGTGTCAATGAACAACTTATTTTATTCTTTGACTCATCATTTTATGATTTTTTTGCAATCTCTACAAGTCTGAGCATCGTGATCTATTACTCTATGAACACCAAAATATATTTTGGGATCGTAATCCCTCATACTCTTGTTTTTATTTTATTGCGGTCCAAAATTTAATTATTGTTTTGATATGGATTATTATTGTTATAATTTGAATCCCCTTGGCCAAGATTTTGATATTGTGTTTGGCATTAGGCTTCGTTTTTCTCGGGAAATGGACCATGAAAATCAATTGAATTGACAAAGGGAATGGGATTGTTAATACATTTATTGTTCATGTTTCAGTTGTTATTTTCATTGCTAGTATTTGAAACATTTGGCTTCTTAGGCTGATTGGTGACACCATTTGTTGTGGCAGCACCATTTTGATTTAGGACCCTGGGTCCTTAGTAGTTATTCGAGTTGTTTAGATAAGTTGAATTATTTGAGTTAGAGTTGACTAATCTTCCATTAGTTCCATATGTATTACACTCACTATCGAATGACACTTGGTCAATGTGTATTGTGCCTTATAATAATTCTTCGTAGCTTTGTAGGGGATTTTTTAGACCTAATCTTTCATTTCTCAATTGATTGAATGGAGCAAAAGGTCATAGATTTTTATTTCGTCCATGTTTGGAGCACTCAAAGAGGAATAGAAAACTTGTCACCACCTCTTGATGAAGTGGTTCATGGACTAATTTTTCTCTTTCTTAATGTTCGACAACTCTTTTATTCCTATTCTCAATAAATTTTTCATGTCAAATGCTTTAATAAAGTTTGAGATAATTTTTGTAAACAAATCTATGGACGCTTCGGGAATCCGGTAATGCCAATCAAGAGAAATCACTTCACATTTTTTTTGGAATATCTTAGTAGTGAAAGCATCCCATGGAAGAAATTTTGTGATTGCAGTAGCGTATGCCTTGATATGGGCATTGGGATCTCCCTCTCATTTAAATTTTTTAAGGTCAGTCAATGGTCGTGGGAGTATTACATCTCGTATCATAAAATCAAGATTTTATTTTAGATACTTAGACTAATTTCCCACTACGTAGGATGTTAGAACTATAATATTAAGTGCATTATAATATTTAGTTTATTGTTAAATAATATAGAATAGTTTATATTCTTATTATTTAAATATAAACTTTGTTTTAGGTTTGTTAGTAATTAATTAACTAACAATTTAGTAAATCGGGGTGTGCCACGTCACTTAATATGGCTATAACCCTTCGGGTGATTTAAATATGACTATAGGTTATATTCGTAAAAATTCACGTGAATCTTTATTGATCACATGTAAATACAGGGAGTAGGAGGGAGGAGTTACTAGAGTGTAATATAAATATTTCCCATTATAGTAGATTATTCTTTGTGGTTTTCTACCCATTTACGAGTTTTCCATGCTAAATTTTGTGTCACTATATTCCTTTATTTTTTTTGGTTATTTATTTCATTCATAATAATGTTAGTTAAAATGTTTATTTAATATTCAATGTTATTACAATTTTATATCTCAGCCCTGACATGGTATCAAATCGAGATAATTAAAATTAATTTAACCTATTAAATGAAAGGGTGCAACTATTAGGAAGTTAGGTAGTTTTGATTAAATATTATATAACCCCCCTCCCTTCCATTTTTGAATATTCGTTGCATCGTTGGAAGTTAATTGGAGTCTCCATAGTGAAGTGAAAACTCATTTGAATTACCTAACCTGTAAAATCAAGGTAAGAACTATAAAGAAAAATTAGAATATTTTGTATAGTTTATATGGTATGCAGGAATTCAAGAAAACAAGTACAAACTTCCAAGTGAAAAACAAGAGCACATTAGACAAGATTCGGAAAAATAGGCCATTTTGATTTTTTCATTGGTTGTGTAAAAACCATGGTCTCCTGGAAATATTATTTTTACAATTTGAAACATGAAACACTATTTTTTACTTTTGAAAAGTTTTTTGAAATAATTTTTTACTGTAATCTATATAAAATATTTGTATAGATTTCATATTATAAAAATAAAATATATAGTATATATATATATATATATAAAACTCTATATATAAAAATAAATATGGTTATATAAATATAATACCTATACATACATAAACCTAAATATTTAAACCTAACCAAAATTAATATATTTATGATATATATTAAAAATTCATATTAAACTACCCGATCAATTATATTCGAGCGACCCCTTCATACAATGACCCATCCTAAAACCATGACAAGTGAAAAATGTTTCAATCTCCTCCACATCCCCTTTGCTCTTGCACCACGTGGAACACAGGTCCCACGAATACCCTTTCCTCTATTTCTACATAGTTTTAGTCTTTTTATACAAAAGTTTCCACCCCTGGAAAAATTGATCAAACATGACCTTGCACAAGAAAATCATATGGGTTGGCTTTGTCTCACAAGATCACATTCAAATGCAACAATCAAGGGGTAGACAGACTTGACAATGGACGAGCATGGGTCAGCGAAGGAGGCCAATGACATTAAAAGAGTCCAAAGGATCACAGGAAAAAATCAAAGAAGAAGCTAAAAGTTTTCAGAGTTCGCCACATATGAGTCAACTCAGAGTCAAGCAGCAGAGTTAATGGAATCCTCCACGTAGTAAGAACCCGATGAGTTAGTGTTCACTTGAGGCCCTAAATTGGCTAAGTATAAGAGAGTCAGCACGAAGCCCCCATGTGTCAACTCGGCACAACTTTAGAAGTGAAATATAGAGCGAGATCCCAAAGGAGCCCGGGCTCTCGCCACATGGTCAAATATCCAAATGGGGGTAGAGATGGCCGTTGAGTCAGCTAAGTACATAGAAGTGTCACGGAAGGTTCCACATGCCTCAATGGTGCAACTCTAAAGGTCAAACCTAAAAGGACAGTCCTAAACAAGGGCAGGCGCTCCACGTGTCCAAGGTCTAAATAAGGGACAGAGTCATCTGTTTAATCGACTAAGTATAGAAGAAACAGTGGAGGCCTCCACGTGTTTCATCGGTGCAACTTCAAGGGTCAGACCCAAAGGATAGTCCCAAACAAGCACAAGCCCTCCATGTGTGCAGAGCCCGAAAAGAAAGAGTTGAGCATTTAAAATTTCAAGGGCGATGGGAGGAACGACGTGTCCTAATGGTGCAACTTCGAAAGCCTGACCCAGAGGGCAAGACCCAAACAAGTGCGAGCCCCCTACATGTCCCAAGTCAAACATGTGGCCCCACCAAACAAAAGGGACTAAGCCAACCACGAGGAAATGGAGGGGCAACGCGTTAATGACACCATGTGTCTCATTCTCACAATCTATAGGCTAACTACAAGGGTCCCACCCATAAAGGTAGTATTCATTTGAGACCAAAATCAGCTAAGTAAAAAAGGGCTGGTGGAAGCCTCCACATATCATCTCAGTGCATATTCAAAGGTAAAATCTAGAAGCAGTCTCCAAACTAGCGTTAACCCTCCACGTGTCCAAGGCCCATAAAGGGACACGTGGCCATGTTTTAAGTCAAAGCGGGCCAATAGGCCTGGGGAAGACTTTTTGGAAAGGGGAAGATTTCAGACTGATGGGAGATATTTTGGCATTTAGCACTTTTCACAAAAGGAACAAAGTGAATGGTAGGCCCGTGAGCCCGGGAAGGATTTCTTTCGCTAAGTGGAAAAAGTGGACCGGTGCGCCTTGGGATGACAAATGGAAAATGAGAGGGTTGAGGGATTCCAGGGGATTTAAGGTGAAAGTGAATTTTGGGCCTGCAAAGTTGTAGGAGGTTTTTTATAATTTTGCATTCCATTTTGCAAAACTTGTTTTTCCACCATTTGTGTATGGATTGAACTCAAATATTCAAGTGGGCATAAATTTCGATCCAGTGCTCAGAATTCAGCACATTTAGTACCATTGGAAAGGTCTCGACCTCCTCTAAGCCATGGAAGCAAGAAACTTTAATTTTGACAAGGTTGGTTGTGTGAAAAATAGGAAAACATATTTCATGCTATTAATGCATAATCTAATTGCTTCAACAACCAGATAATATTTGATTTGATTTTCCAACTTTCCTTCTTCAACAAGCCAAATAGACATGGGAAACTAGAATTGATAGATAGTAGGTGGATTTGCAGGGAATTGATGGTTAGTGGTTGATCTTTCAGAGTAGAATCTTATTTTTCCTTCTTTCTCTCTCGCCTCGACCATCTATATATTGAAAACACTTCTAATTTAAGAGGGGGAGACATTTTGGGTGTGGGGAAACCTTACAAAAAAAAAAATCCTGACTCCATTTGAGTTGTAACCCTTCTCCTATGCCTACCAAGCAAATTTAATTCCTCTGAGCTAAATGTAATGGTCTGTGCACCATCTAGAGTAATAAACTCATGTTTTTGTGGTGTTCTTCAACCCTTTCTCATGTTTTGTTTTTTCTCTATGCCTCTCCATTTCGTGTTTGCTTCTTGTGCATGTATTTCACATTTATAGGTGTAATATGTTGTGTTTCATGGAGTGTTGATGGTGGATGCGGATCTGGGTTTGTGTCACTTCTATTGGACCTCCCTCATCTCCCTTTTCCTGTTTCATCCTCCCTTAGTAGAGTATCTCACCTCTTTCCTTTTTTGGTGTATCACCACTTTAGTATAGGCTCTATTTAACTCTCTCTTTCTCTATCGATTCCTTGGAATGGTTACATTAGGATATATTATCTTTACCTGTACTAGAGTATATTATGGAAGGTAGTTTAGGAACAAGAACCAAATTTCTCTGGAGGGCCATCTCAAGTCCGCAAGTCCCATAGCTTGAGAGATGGTCCAATGTTATGCAATCACACCAAATGCCCCACTAAGATCCGAGGTCATCCGGGGGTGTTGTGATTTTGAAGTAATATTTTTGGCACACCCAGTGGGACACTGGAGTTAGATTTTTCTCATATTTCTCATGTGTCTCATTATCAACAGAAAATCTTAAGCCACTATGTGACCACACTAACATTTTTGGCACTCCTAGTGGGAGAGGTCTGAATCACCTTACCATTTCATTTAATTATGTTGATGTTTTTTTGGTGAGATCCATCCTTTAGAGGCACATGAAAAACACATCTGATGACTCCATCTGGTCGATAACCCATTTCTCTAAAGTTGCAGACCTTCCCCCATCCATTTCCATCCCTTATTCCTTCACATCTTTCATTTTCTCCCATTCCATGAAGTTGTGTAATCATGAATTCATTTCCATATTGGAATTCACAGTTGAAGTAGTGCTATTACGATCCATCTACAGGTTACTTCAACACACCTCTAGAAATGTTTCACAATGAAAATCAACACTATGGATATCTAGGTGAGCCAAATTCAAATCAGTTTGGTCATTTTCCAAACTATACAGTTGTTACAGAGCATGGATATATAGATTTTGGAGGTAGTTCCAAACTTGAAGAGGCTAATTTGTACATGGAAACTCTGAGAATGGAGGATTTCCTGGTACAATCAAGGGCTACAACTTGAGATGAAAGCATTCAAAATTAGCTATAGGACACCTTGTCTATGGGCTGGCCCGACGCTAAGACATTACAACCCTCAGGAGAAGATTTAAATCATGGTTGAAATATTGCCTCAACTTGCACAGTGGATTGAAGATATTGATTCATATTAGAAAAGTGTGAGACAACCTTTTTAATGGGTAAGTCCACCACCTCATAACTTTTCTTTTCCTCTTTCTCAATCAATATCATTTCAGCAGTGTCAAAATTCAACTCCATTGTATGTTGCCCCAAATGTTGATTTCCCTTATTCATCTCCTAATCTTCCATATCTTCTTAACTCTTCTTCCCTTTTCCCTTCCAAGCAGTCACTCCCTCCAAACAAACAAGAAGGTCCACTTTCCTCTCCACCACAAACAATAGCAAATCTGGTTGAATCCCAACTGACCACTCCTCCTACTTTCCCAATTACATGTTGGGAAAATACTAAAGAATCCAGTCAAGGAGAAAAATAAAGAAAAGAGGAACCCAATAAAGAAGAAATGATATAAAATATGAAGAGTTGGGCTACCAGATTTGGGATTACAAAGATCCCCTTGATGGTTAAGCCAACATAGGAGGTCAAGGTTGAAGAGACAGTGGTGTCTAAGGATGAGTTTGCAGTAGAAGAAGAACAATAACAAGAAGGAGAAGATTAGAATTTTTTTTTCTCTGAATACAGTGTCCATAATGGCACTTTGTCAGAAGAGGATGTTAATCCAATCCAAGATGCACAATCAGTCATCAAGGAAGAATAACAATCAGCTCCAAGTCCAATTAAAGAGGGGAATATGGAGGTGACCAAGATAGATTCAGAGGCACTGAATCATGAGCCAATTACAGAAGACATTATAGATCCCTCTCCCATTCAACCTCTCCAAAACTATAATTTTTTGGAAGAGTTTGAACTCACTAGCTTTATGTTTGAAGATAAAGCTTCATATGGTGAAAATAATAAATATTTTAAGATCACCATACAAGAGGGAGATACCTTCGTATAGTAGGATAGTAAAGAGTTTTATTTCCTATCAGACTTAAAAGAATGTTTTTATATGGAGGAGCCAGTTGGAATTGCAATATTTTCCCCCCATCATTCATCCTTCAACCACAAGAACTTGCTACCATGGAAGAGAATGTGTAAGCACAACCTGTAGTTTACAACATTCCTCTTGAATCAAAGTTGGAAGATTTTGATATTCCAAAAGCCACATCTACTGTAGAGGAAGAGAAAGAGTATAAGGATATCATCCCTCTCACATCATCCCCGCATGAAAGTCAACAAGAAGACTGCACTCTTGGATTTAAAATTTAGAGCAATGGGCACATCTATTAGATCAAACTGTGCCCAATCAGGTACTTGGCTTCATTGGAGCCAAGCAAGAAGCCAAAACCAATCATGCTTACTCTTGAGCATGAGGATGAGTATGAAAGTACCAAGGATCAGCTGTAATGCCTCTTAAATCCAAATGCAGAGCAACTAAAAGAGGCATTTCTCTTGTTTCCAGTTGACACCTTGATGATTTGGGTGGAAGATAGACTTATAGTAATTTTTTCACTCATACAAAGAGCCATATTTATTTTCAAATCATTTACATGGCTGCCCCTTTTGAGAAAAGGAAGCTCGTTCCCCCTTCATGTTGCAAGATTTGTTTGAGTCCCATTTATTTTTGGTTAGTGTAGGATTAGCAGTAGATTTTATTTAAGTAGAACAAGTACCTTGCAAACTATACATATCTCACTTCAGATATGTACGATCTTCAGTTTTTTACAATGTGTGTTGTTGTGTTTTGTTGCTCCAAGATTATATCATCATGTAGTTTAGTATTCCTATAGTCCATTTCAGGGACAGATGAAAGCCCCAAGTCAATACAATTTCCTACTCTTAGAAACACCATTTCCAATATTTTCTTATAGAAAAATTGAGAGTACAGATAATGGGGCAGGTTCATGGTCAGTAGGTGCAAGCAGTTAGGCTTGAGTTGTCAGAGAAAGGGTCAGTACCAAGATATCATTTGTGACTCCATGCCTAATAGATGCAATAAGGCCACTGATCTCTTGAACTAGCAAGCAGATGTCCCCATGAGTCACCAAACTGTTATCCCAAATTTTCCCCTCAGAAAAATTGATCAAACATGAGCTTGCACAAGAAAATCAGAAGGGTTGGCTCTAACTCCGAGCTCACATTCAAATCCAACAATCAAGGAGTAGGTAGACTTGACAATGGAGGAGAAAGGGTCAGCGAAGGGGGCCAATGATGTTAAAAGAGCCCAGAGGATCACAGGAGAAAAACAAAGAAGAAGCTTGATGATTTTAGACTTCACCACATACGATTCGACTCAGAGACAAGTAGTAGGGTTAGCGGAAGCCTCCATGGAGTTAGAACCCAATGAGGTAGTGTTCACTTGAGGTGATAAATCAGATAAGTATAAGAGAGTCAGCGCGAAGCCCCCACGTGTCAACTCAATGCAACTTTAGAATTGAAATATAGAGCGGGTTCCCAAATTAGCGTGAACTTGCCATATGGTCAAATATCCAAATAGGGGAAGAGACGGCCATTGAATTGGATAAGTACGAAGAAAATTCATAGAAGGTGCCACATACCTCAATGGTATAACTTTAAAGGTCAAGCCCAAAAGGTCAGTCCCAAACAAGCACAGGCCCTCCATGTGTCCAAGGTTTGAAAAAGGGTCAAAGCCGGCTGTTTAATCGGCTATGTATATAAGAGACAATGGAGGCCTCCATGTGTTTCATCAGCGCATCTTCAAGGGTCAGACCCAAATGCCTATCCCAAATAAGTGTAGGACCTCAATGTTTCTAGAGATCGAAAAGAAAGAGCCGGCTGTTGAAAATTTCAAGGCTGACGAGAGCAGCCATGCATCCTAATGGTACAACTTCAAAGGTGAAACATAGAGGGAAGAACCCAAACAAGTGCTAGCCCCCCACCTATCCCAATTCAAACATATGGCCTTGCCAAACAAAAGGGAATAACCCAAAAATGAGGAAATGGAGGTGCGGCCCGTGGATGATACCATGTGTCCCACTGTCACATTCTAGGGGATGGCTATAAGGGTCCCACCCATAAAGGAAGTAATCATCTAAGACCTGAATCAGCTAAGTAAAGAAGGGCTGGCGGAAGCCTCCATGTGTCATCTCATCACATATTCAAAGGTAACATTCAGAGGCAATATCAAAACTAGCGCTAACCCTCTAAGTATCCAAGGCCCACAAAGGGACACATCACCATGTTTTAAGTCAAAGCGGGCTGACGGGCCCAGGGAAGACTTTTGAGAAAGGGGAAGATTTCAGACCAGTGGGGCGGTAAGAGACATTTTGGCATTTTGTAGTTTTTGCAAAAGGCACAAAGTGAATTGTGGGACCATGATCCCGGGAAGGATTTCTTTCGTGAAGTGGAAAAAGCGGACCAATGGGCCCGGGGATGACAAATGGAAAATGAGACGATTGTGGGCTTGCGGGGGATTTTGGACAAAAAATAATTTTGGCCATGTTGAGCTACAGAAGGTTTTTTATAATTTTGCATTTTTTTTCAAATGGCAAAAGTGAATTTCGAGCCCGCAAATCCATTTTGTAAAACTTTTTTTTCCACTATTTTTGTACGGATTCGACTCAAATATTCAAATGGGCATAAATTTTGATCCAGTGCTCAGAATTCAACAACTTTTGTAACTTTGGAAAAGTCTCGACCTCCTCTACACCATGGAAGATTGAAAATTTAATTTTGAAAAGGTTGGGTTAGTGAAAAATAGAAAAATGTCTTTCATGCCATTAATGTATGATTCGATTGCTTTAACAACCAGATCAGATTTTATCAAATTTGTTGTCTTTCCTTCTTCAAGATGCCAAACAAATATGGGAAACCATTATTTACATATTGTAGGCAAATGTTTATGGCATTTATGGTTCGTGGTTGATATTTCAAAGTAGAATCTGATTTTTCTTTCTTTCTCTCTCACCTCGACCTTCTATATATTGAAAACACTTCTCATTTGAGAGGGGGAGACATTCTAGGTGTGGGGAAACTCTGTAGAATTTCTTTCCCAACTCCATTTAAACTATAATCCTTCCCCTATGCTTGGAAAGCATATTTTATTCCTTTGAGTGGAAATGTAATGGTCTGTGCACCATCTAGAGCAATAAAATCATATTTTCGTGGTGTTCTTTAACCCTTTTTCATGTTTTGTTGTTTATCGGTGCCTCTCCATTTCGTGTTTTCTTCATGTTCATGTATTTCATGTTTGTAGGTGTAAGATGTCATGTTTCATGGAGTGTTGATGGTGGATTGTGATATGGGTCTATGTCACTTCTGTCTGACCTCCCTTATCTCCCTTTTCTTGTTTCATCCTCCCTTAGCAGAGTATTTTTCCTATTTTATTTTCTAGTGTATCACCGCTTTAGTGTAGGCTCTCTTTCACTCTCTCTTTCTCTCTAGTTCCTTGGAATGGTTAGATTAGGATAGATTAGCTTTGTCTACACTAGAGTGGAATATGGCAGGTAGTTTAGGAATAAAAACCAGCTTTCGCTTGAGGGCCATCTCATGTCTGCAAGTACCATAGTTTGAGAGATGGTCCAATGTTAGGCAATCACACCAGATGCCCCACTTAGATCCAAGGTCACCTAGGGGTGCTGTGATTTTCCACTAACAAGTCCCATCTGGGGGATGCCATAATAAGGTGATGGATTTATAAGCCTTCCCAAATGTCTTTAGTGGTGTGGATTAGGTCACACCACCCCTTGTTTTTTTTTTCCTTCACAGGCATTGTTGGTGGCTCGGTTGGTATTAAAACGACTCAACCACAAGCTTTTGAAAATCTTTACAACGCTAATATGTTTTATATTACATTCGGTTGATAAAAATTATAAATATATGTCATAATGAAATTTGGTTAGTAATGTGGTTTAAAAAATATGATTTGAATGGCTCACGGAGTTAATCAGATCGATTGACCGAGTTGATTTAGATAGCTCATCATATCAAGTTGATTATATGGGCAAGAGCCGAATTTTTTTTATATCTTTAGGTTTTTTAGTTATTAATTAATTAAATATTTATTAAATTGGGGTGTATCACATCACTTAATATGGTTATAACCCTTCAGGTTATTTAAATATGACTATAGGTCATATTACAAAAAATCGCGTGAATCTTTATTTATCAAGGCTAAATATAGGGAGTAGGAGGGCAGAGTTACTAGACTGTAATGGAAATTTTTCTCTTTATAGTGGATTATTCTTTGTTTTCTTTAACCCATTTATTGGTGTTCCACATTAAAATTTGTGTCACCAGGTTTCTTTCCTTATTTTGGTTAATTATTTCATTCAGAGTAGTGTTAGTTATATTGTTTATTTAATATTCAATGTTATTACAATTTTATATATCAACCCTGACATAGGATTCAACCAATGAAGACCCCTGGGGAGGAGTTGGAGGTGGAGAAGAATCCTGATAAGGTGTTACCAGAGGAATAAGGAACTACTAGATGTTGCATGTAAGAACTAGGAAAGGTGTACAGGTGGATTTGAAGAGATTTACAATACGTATAGACATAGGGGGCATGGTAATAAGATATCGACTTGTAGGAATATAACAAGGGAACGCCACATTTTTTGGTGAATTAAGATTTGAGAATGCACTTCCGGACAACCCTGGTATAGGGTATGCATAAGAAGGATTGGTAACTCCTAAATAGAAATGTTATGGTGGTTATTGCACCTGATGATGATTAGTAGAAGAGGTATAATTTGGATTTTACTCTCAGGGGTATAGTTTGGATATTATAGTTTGGTATAGACCTGTTGTGAAGCTTTACGACATCGAACTCCTTAATCCTTCACAATAACATTGAAACAACATGATTGGGTAAAGGATGTGAAAATTGTGTAAGGGTGTGAACTACAGATTAGTTGGTTGAGGGATTTAATGATGCCCTATTATGATTTGATCCTCAACTGGATACCTCTTTTCTGGTGTTTCCTCTATTCTTGATGAGACGAGCCATCATTGTTTTACAAAAATACATTAGTGTATGTTTATATCCTATCTAGGAAACCATCCAGAGAATTAAGGCAATCACATTTTTTTGTGAAACGTGTTAATAGTTCATCATGTTGTTCCAAATGAAATGGAAAGGAGTCAAGTTAAATAATAATGTGGGGTATCGATTCGACCCTTGGGTAAGAACCATGCTTTCTTATAAAGGTCATGTTGTTAGAGTTTGAAAACTCTTCTTGAGAGTTACAATTTGGTTGGTCTATTTCCTCATTCCTTACAGGTTAACCAAATAAAGGAGGAGATAACTAGTTTTGTGAATAATTATCAACCTACCCTGATAATGAGGGTGACTATTGAGGACTCACTTGTTTGTAAAATTATTAAAGACCTAAAATAGGCCTAGAATATTCCTGACCCGTCATATTCAGGGGGTGTATAAACACTTGTAGAAGGATGGGAGAGGAGAAGGGTGAAGGAATGAAAATAAAGAAATGGATATGAAAGGAACTAGTCCTTCATGTTGGGTTCTCCAAATTTTTATGCCTAAAAATAAACACGTGATTTTAGATGCACGCGACTGCTTGTGGTATTTTTGGGACAGCCATAATATAATAGAAGGATTCGTAGTATGATGGAGAGGTAGAGTATAAGTGGTGTATGTGGGATGGTGATAATGGTTGGATACCAGTCAAGGAAATTGAAGGTTCTAGAATAGAAAATTGGGGATTTATATGTCAAGAGTGATGGATTTTTTCCAAACCTATATGGGAGTGATTGTACAATTAACGATGATTGTTGTGAAAAAATATTGGTCAATATATGGGGATCTAAGTATAGCCTAACCTGATTCACGTATGCGAGGGCGTTTTCCTACTTCCTCTAAGTATTCATCTACAAAGAGGGTCATGTAAGAATGGAGAGGATGTGTGAAAAGGAAAAATCAAGGGTTGCGAGGTATAACCCTATGTTTTTTACTGGCCCAATATTTTTTTTAAACGTCGTTAAGGGAAAAGAGTTCGAAAATACTCTCCGGTGATAGAAGTGTTTACCTAAAGATTAATTGGCATAAGCCTTGCTAAAATATTCTCACACATTGTTTTGGTGGATTTGATATGGTCATTTGGGCATTGAATTGACAAGAATGGAAATAGAAAAGTGAGCCATCATCCAAATGGACTAAGAGCTAAGTTCTGGTAGCCTAGGCCACTAGGGAAATAGGAGTTTTATTCTTTCCAGTTCTAAGTATGGTAGCAGGTGTTCTAGGTTTGCAAAACATCTCTCACTCTCTCTCTCGTAGATACAATGGGGACACCTCAAGTCTGTGGGTATACCTTTTTTGACGTGAACCTCTAGGGTTAAAAGGAGAGTTCCTTATTGGTGTTCACTAGACTACTTTCTAGGAGTTTTAGGGTTAGGAGGTGACTGAAAATGAAATAATTACAAAGGAGATACACCAAATTTGAGTAGAGAACTTGACTTGAGTGGGATACACACCTAACTCATGAAGAATTATTTTTGTGCACGAACCAATTTGTACTTTCTATAGAATGTAAGGGCAAAAAAACTTAATTTGTACTGAGGGAAAATCACAACAGTACTAGTAAGCTAACATGCACAATGAAATTTAGCATAAAATAGTAGATTTGTAGTAGGGTAAAGTGACTAATCAGGGAATGTTGATTCACAAGATTAATGCTGGCATACACAAGACTTTAGAATAACTTGGAAAGGCAAGAGTAATTCAACACTTAGAGGGTAAAACTAGTAGAAATTGCTTCAGTACTCATATCAAAAGTTCTTTTGGGAAAAAACTCTAAAAATTTACACCCTTGTGCTTCGCAAGAGCACATAATATATAGCAAAATTTCACTCCCTTTTCTAAAAATAGATTAAGGTTGTACTCACCCATGTGTCCTAATTTTATCCCTTAAATAAAGGAATAAAATAATACTAAACTAGAGCATGTACTAGAATAGGCATTATCAGCATTATATACAATGTAGTCAAACTGAAGTTGACTGTTCTATTTTAAGAAAGAAAGGTGAATAATTTGCTAAAATTATAAATTGCTTGCTAGGCAAGTCTTCTCTAGTTGAACATGCAAATTCATCATCTTCTCTGCTTTGTCCTGTTGTGAAGGCATGCAAAAATATAATTCACTATATGTGAGCAAAATACTGCAACCCTTAGCAATATTTACAAAAGCAATAGTGTGTGGGGACCACCTCACCTTTTTCTATTTGCATGGTTTGGTATGCCACCTTGTTGACTTAGGTGAAACCCCTTCATGTTTTGAAAGGGGACACCAATCTTTATTAGGCTACCATGGTTTATTTAAATGACCATACTTCATAAGGTTTGCCACCTTGATTTTGGCCATATTATAAACATCTAATACATTTTTTGTTGATCGTGGCATATTATTATGTCCTTTCGATTATTTTTGGGCATGCACTATAGTTAGACCTTTTGGAAAGTCATGGCAATTGATTTGTTGATCTTGGGCCACGTGGGCTGGTCCCTTCCATGGTGACTCAACCCTTTTGTGAACTAGGTTAGTGGTAACCTAACCCATGCTTGGTTAACTTGGATTTTTCGGGAGAATTTAGGACCCTTGATCCTTTACACATTTGTTTACGTTGCCATTGATCTTCCACTGTGGTTAGGGTTTCAGACCCACATAATTAATGTAGTCGGTGGTGGTAACTGCGGTTGTTTACTTTGATCCTTTGTCCTTGATCCTTCACTGTCTGATCTTGTACTTGATCTTTTTGATTGAAGCATTGATTCTTTACTCATAGTTAGGGTTTTGAAATAACCTTAGTTAAACGAGGAGTTTAAACCTTCAAGCTCTTTGCATTTCTTAATTTCATTCATTTTTTGAGTTGGCGGGCGGAGCCCTGGCAAATTTTTAGTAGCTCTGGTATTTATTTGGAGCTCGGCCTTTCTTTGTTTCTCTTGCATTTAGTTCCACCATGGCCATTCTGTTGAAACTCGGGCTGTATTTTTTGATCATGATGGTAAGGTACTCTTTTGAGTTTTCATTTCTGTAGCTCAGCATTTCTCCTTTTACCTGTTTGTTTGTGAACCCCATCTCATTTGAATCATTTTAGTGGCTCATTGAATCTCCATGGAATGACCAAATTTGTGTTTTTCTTTGGTTTTCTATTTTATTTAGTCGGCCTCAACTAGCTCGAATGAGCCTGTGAAGGAAATAACACCATTGATGGCTTCTTCGGCCTCATTATTGATCGACTGGTGAGTTCTTGCATATTCTGTTTTCTTTACAAGTTGTTTTCAAATGTAGAAAAGGCCTTCGATCTTGTCTACATTTTTACCCTCCTTGGAATATATTTGGCTTGTTGAAAACTTGACAGTAAACATTTTTTCTTTGCATTGATACTTTGAGCCCTTTATTGCTCGGTACTTGTTATTCCTTCCTGTAAATGCATATTTACTTATCACTTGTCAAGAGGGAGCTGTTCTTGATATGAAGTTAAATTTTCCCTTACCTATAAGCAGACTATATTGTGAAGCTTGTATACTTTTCAAATTTTAGACACTTATCTTGGTATTCTATTTCTTTCTGTTAAAGAAACTGGAACTAAGCATTTGTAAAATTAAAAGAATCTTGTCTGATATCAGGCCTGTTTTTGATTTTCCTCTTTATGTACTAGTAAAAATCCATTTCCTGAGCTTGTAGATCTGAAATGGGTTTTTTGTCTTGTTTTCATTCCTAGACTGTGTGTTTGAATCAGTTCTGAAATACATGCTTTGAATACTTTGACTTGTTGAACTTAACATTGAATGGATTTCATTGTACCTTTGTAAGATAACTATCAGTTGTTGATGACTATCTTAGATATTCTGTAGTTTGGGTTTTGTCTTTCTACTCAGAATACCAATAGATCTTTCTGGAAGTTGTATGACTGATCCTTTGTTGCAAACATGATTGCATACTCCATCTGTATAATGAAGAAAATTTCTCCTTTACTGAAAAAAACAAAGAAAATACTTAGTTTTCTTTTCTGTAATGACTTTTTCCTTTTAGAAGTCATAGTATAGCAAGTATATTTTAATTTTAGCATTATTTCTCAATTCTATTTTTTCTGAAAACTCCATTTTACAAGGGGAAACTCTGGCAAATTTTTCCTGAATCCTTCTCTCTCCAGATTCTTATGATTTGACCATTTTAAAAGGATATGAACATCTCTCTTGCTAGTCTGATCACTTGAATGAATTTATCCATGCTAGCTTTACTTGATTCATTGCATCTTTTCTGAAAAATTTCAAAGTAGTTGCTTCTTTGATTCACACTCAAATAAATAAATGAACATTGATAGTTGTTCTATCATGATGAGAAACTTGGAAAACATGTATGTTTTGTTTGATCATGATATCAATTTTAAAAATGATTAAACATGAATTTCCTTGGCTGTTTTTCTTCCTTTACTAGCTCAGATAGCTTAGAAAGCAATGTAGTAGCTTTAAAAGCATGTGTTTCAATTTGTTTTAAATCAAAAGTCAATTTTACAAGGGGAGACTTTGGCAAAATTTTCCAAAATCTTGTTTTCTCTCTCCCTTCTCAGATTTTTAAATCCTGATTTGCAAAATATGTCTTTCTTGACCCATTCTAATGCTTGATGCTTCCTGTAAATCATCTGAAAATGATATTTTATCCTCATTCCGTAATTGCTTCCTTCTTAACCAGTTAGACTGATTTTCATTCTATGCTGCAACCTGTTCCTGCAAAACTCAGAAGTAAATTAGAAATAAATAGGCTTTTTGGCCTCTCTTGTATCCATGTGGTTTATTCCTTCTTGCTTCCTTCCTCTGCAAGTTGTTTTCCAACTTCCTTCATGTGTTATTTTTCACATTTGTTTCTTTTCCAACTACTTCAGATTCTACCTTTTCTTACCCAATCCTTAGCTTCTTTGATTTTCTCTTTCCACTCTCTCTTTATGAACTCTTCCTTTTCCTTGTTGCCAGCTCATCTTGTATTTCTTTGTTTCAAGTACCATTAGATACATTGAATTCAGAATTTGCATTTGCTTTAGAACATGAGTATTGGAATAACATTGTACCCTGAGCTCAATTTGACAGATGCTTCTCTTATCTTGCAGGTGTTAAGAAATGGAGATGGAAGTGGAAGATGGAGGAGTTGAGATGGAGATGGAAAGGCTGAGGAGTGGAGATAGAAGACAGAAAAGGAAATGATGGGTTCCTTTTTACTCCTCTACTCTTGTTCTTTAGCACATGCGGTATTCTCATTTCCATGTATATGATGAGTCACTTAGTTATATCCCATGGCTTGTGTGGGAAAGCTTATGATCTCTTATGAACAAAGCATTAAATTGAAATAATGAGTTTATTATCTCTTTCTGCATTCAGTTTTCTTTTGACTATACAATGATGTAGGAAACTCAATATCTCAATGAAATGAATTAACATAAGGGATAACTTGAAGTGAATAACTGTAATTCCAATGGATAATCATTGAATGAAATGTGTCTCTTTATAAGCTATGTGATTATCTTAGCTTCCATTCTTCATTTTGACTCCTTTCTGTTATATCCATTTGGACATTATTGTCACTGTTTGTTTGTCAATATTTTCTTGATGGAAGTAGCAGGAAAGGAATCAATTGTAATCTTTTATGGCAGCATAGGTAAATGCAAAATTATAAATCATAACAACTTTAATGAACATAGAGAAATAAAACTGATAGGCATCAAGATAATAACCGTGAATCTAATTGTCTGAAAACTGCCACTATGTCTGCTGTTCCAAAACTATACACCTTACATATTCTGCAATCCGGTGTCTTCATCGAGATAACACAAATATCATTTGGGGCTTGTGTTCTCTTGCTGAGGATATTCGTGAGATTGCAGACTATGTGAGTTGTTACGTTTTGTAACAACACACATAGCTGCAGACTTTAACTTATTCATTTTCACAAATCAAGCAATAACAAAATAATCTAACATAAATCCCTTAGCTTAGGTATACTTCACCAAAGTTGTTTGTTGTAACGAAGTTTTGAGTTGCCCATTTTTGCACAAGTGCAAAAATTGTCAACATTTCTTGCGATCCTGCAGGGAAAGCTGCATGTTAGCTTGTAGACTAGTGCCTTACTTTTTTCCATTGGGTATGGAGTCCAAATCTAAAACCAAACTCTGCCTTTTTCTGAAAGGTCCAACCCTTTCAAAACAACTAAAGCTGGGAAAATATCTAGCAAACCAAACCAGGTGCATGAATACACTTATTGAAAATAAAGAACGATGTAATGTGCAGAACTGCACTTATTTGAAAGGGAAATCCTACTGTAACTAATCACTGTAAGGTTTTCAATAAGAGTGTTTGAGAAACATACCATTCACAGGAATGGGAAATTCCTCTCCATTCAGCTAGGAAAGATGAAAAGCATTGTGTTCTTTACAAACTGATATCATATAAGTGCCACTCTAGAGCGTATCAAACTTTGAGTGTATTCCTGGCTTAGCATGATCAACATCCCATTTCAACACAATATCTCCTTCATCGAATATTCTAAATTTGGATTTCTTATCAAATGTCTTCTTCATCTGATCCTGATTCTTCTCCATGTTTGAATGAGCTTGATCTCTTACTTCTTGTAACTCCATCAATTCTACATAATGGACCTGCAATGGTTCATTCTCAAGTAATTCTATCTGATGCAGCAAATCCAATGCAGGTAACTCAACTGAAATTGGCATCCTCGCTTCTTTCCCATACACAAGCTTGTATGGTGAATTTCCAACTGATCTCTTAGGGGTCACCCTATTAACCCAAAGTGCTGGATTCAACATTAGATGCCAAGCTCTTTGATTATCCTTTGAGTGTTCTTCTGATGATTCTCAACAGATTCTTGTTAGTGCTTTCAGCTAATCCATTACCTTGTGGGTAATAATTAGATGAAGAGCTCAAGTAGATTCCGTGGCTAACAACCCAATTTTTAACCTTAGCACCGAGAAACGCTAAAGCATTATCTGATATGATAGTTGCTGGAACACCAAATCTATAGACTATACCTTCATAGAAGGCTAGTATTGAAGCTTCATTAGCATCCTTCAAGGCTACTATTTCAGTCCATCTTTTAAAGTAATCTGTAGCAAGTTAGAATCCATTTATGTCCTTGTGAAGAAGGTGGGTTAATCATTTCGATAAAGTCAAGGCCCCACTGCATAAAGGGCTGATCAACTGATATAGGTTGCAAAGGTAACAAAGATAAATGTTCTTTTTTGACAAAGAAAGCACATTTATTGCACTTTCTGATCCATTCGAAACAGTCCTTAAATATACTAGGCCAATAGTAACCTAATTTCATGAGTTTCAAAGCTGTAGTTCATGATGAGAAGTGACGTCCTGTAGGTCCTTCATGGAATTCTGGTAATATCTTCTGAATTTTGTCATAATCGACACATCGCAGCAAGATTCCATTTATATCTCTTTTAAACAATACACCATCCACGAAAAGATAAGGAATAGCTTGTAATCTAAAATATCTTCATTTATTATTTTCCATACCTTCTGGATAGGTGTCGTGTTGTAGATAGTTAACCAAATTAGTCATCCATCTCGATTCCTTAATTTATTGAGGAAGTACAAGTTGCTGATCTCCTAGTTATAACATAACATTTGATTACTGATACATGGTTTCAGCATGTCTTTATGAATCTTTGGGTTCTGCAGCCTGCTTTTTTTCCATATCAACAATTAAATGTTCACATAAACCTTTACCTTGAACTATCTTTGTAACTCAGATATCAACATCATATTCCATAACCTTCGTTATCCAGCCTGTTCTTTTCTCATTCAAGTCTTTGTTCAACAAGAAAGCTTTCACATTTGGATGAGAAACAAGAACATGAATTCTATTGTTTGAAAGCATGTACTTAAAATTCTTTAGTCCTCTGACTACGGAAAGTAATTATTTTTCAAGGAATGTGTACCTTGTTTCATAATCGTGAAGGCTCTGTCCAAAGAAAGCAATTGGCTGTTTGATATTCTTGTCATTGACATGAATTAGAATAGCTGAGATTGTTTCAGCTCCTGCAAGTGCATACATTGTAAAATATTTTTCAAAATTTGGATTTACAAGAGTAGGAGCCTGAGAAATAGTTATTTTAATAGCCTCAAAACCTTCTCTCCCTTCGCTGGTCCAAGAGAATGTTTTATCTTTCCTTAGCATGGTTGTCAATGGCTTAACCAAAGGTGCAAAATCTAGGACAAATCTTCTGACAAAGTTAATTTTTCCTTAAAATATATATAATGCATTCTTGTCATGAGGTAATGATAGCTGTCATATGGCTTCAATTCTAAAGGGATCAATTGCTAAACCCTGTTTGGAAACAATATGGTCGAGTAGCTTACCTTCATATACTGAAAAGATAGACTTTTTGGGATTCAAAGATATTCCAAACTACCTGCAGATCTTGGAAGGTCTGTCTCAAATGCATTAGATGTTCATCAGAATCTTTTGAGAATACAGTGACATCATCTAAATAAACAAGTATGCATTTATTTAGTAGGCTATGAAAATCCATGTCCATTGCACATTGAAACGTTGCACCGACATTTGAAAGACCAAAAGGCATTCTTTTATAAGTGTAAGTACCCCACTTGGTGGTAAAAGTTTTTTTATATCTATCCTCTCCTCGGACTAAAATCTGATTATATCCACTGTAACCATCTAGAAGGGATAGTCTATCTGATCCTAAAACTATTCTCAAAATCTAATCCATGTTTGGTAGTGGATAATGATCTTTTAATGATGCTTTGTTAAGATCTCTAAAATCCACACATAATCTGATTTCTCCATTATTTTTCCTAACTATAACTAGATTGGCTACCCAACTTGAATGTTTAACCAGGAAAATAATTCCTGATTCAATCAATTTTGATAATTCTTTCCTCATAAGAGGTTCTATTATGGGATTTATAGGCCTTTGTTTCTACCTAATAGGTTTAGAATTTGGCTGTAATTCAATCATATGTTGTGCTAGACTAGGGTCAAACCCTTTCAAGTCTTGGTATCTCCAAGCAAAAACATCTTTAAATTCAGTGCAAAGCTTAATAAAAGACTCTTTTTTGGATAAGGAGCATACGTTTCCAAGAAATAAGTTCTTTCCTTCGTCAACTGAAACCTCTTCGTAATTATCAAGCATGAGTAGACATCTTAGCTTTTTCCTTTCTTGACTGGTCATCCATGCTAAAGATGTCTTCCAATGTGAGAAGTCCTCAAGGAAACTTGTTTGTCTTTAACTAAACAATTTGGTCACTATATAGATGATGTAATTTATCTTGATTTACTACAGAAAATTCAGCTTCTTGCTACAAAAACCTGCAGATTTGATCATCACTCTCAAACACCTGTCAATTAGATTCATTATCAGCTATAGAAGGTCTGACAATCAACTTAACATGAGGCCAAACTTTGTTGCTTTCTATTTGTTCTAGCACTTCGAAACTAGCACCAACTGCTGCCAGTCTATCAGCATGTTTATTTTCAGCTCTAGGAATAGACTGAATATTAATGGCATCAAAATCTTCCATTAAGTCTGAAACTCTATGCCTGTAAGACTTCATTAATGGATTCTTACATACATTGAAGTTTTTTACTTGATTTATTACTAACTCGGAATCGCCGAAGACTTGTAACGTGCTGATTCCTCTTTTTCTGGCCCAAAGTAAGCCATGAATTAACGCTTCATACTTAGCTACATTACAAGTGCACAAAAATTGAAGACTCAGAGCTATAAAATACCTTTCGTTTGTTGGGGAAGTGAGCATCAGACCTGCTCCCTGTCCTCTCTTATTCTTAGCTCCATCAAAATGAAGCTTCCAAATCCCTTCTATTTTATTTTTTGTTTTGGACAGCAAGGGAACTATTTAAATTTCTTCATGCATGCAATAAACACCAAAAAGATGTCCTTCAACTATTTTCTCATCCATGAACATGTTTGAAACACCTTCTAGTGCTGAAATCTGAGCTACATCATCAAAATCAGATTGATCTAAAGCTGAATAATTCACTACTACATTTGGTGAATGAGGCTCAATATGAAATCTAGCCAATGGCTCAGAATTTATGGTAACCTTAGTGCCATAACGTGTAGTGAAAAATAAGAAAGACCAATCAGAAGAGAGGTAGCCTCCTATTTTTGCTGTAAAGTCTCTAGATAGGCACAGAGCAAAATATGGGGGTAAATCCAAAACAATAACATCTTATAAAATGGAAACATTTGGGCAAGCATGTAACGTTACCTCCAAATTTTTGATTACTCCAACTGTATTGGTTGCAGTCCCATCAAGCTGTAAAACACTCCTTTCTGTAGGTTCGTATTGCAGGCCTAATTTTTCAGCAATTGACTTAGGCATGACTGTACTACTTGCACCGCTGTCCACCATACAGTTATGAACTAAATTTTCTCCAATGATCAGAGATAGGTAAAAGGGTGGTGGCTTCTTTATGTCATGAGCATTTAGAACCTTCTGAACCATCCATCCAAACATCCTTTACGTGATCTTGATCAAGTGTTCCAAGGACCATATCTGTATTTTGGACCTCCTTTACTGTTGTTTTTGAAGAAATCTGCAGTTTAGCTAGTTCATGAGAGAGTAAATCCTGTTGTCCTGGAATGCTTAAGGCATCCCACATCGAGATGTTAACATTGTGCTTCTTCATCACATCAACAATATTGAAAGAAGCAACAGTCTTAGAGATAGATTTGACCGTTTTAGCATAAGCTTTAGCAAAAACTGACTCTGCTTCAGCAGCCTTGGATATCTGAGGGATAAACAATCTTCTTGGATCAGGCTGAAGCTATTTTTGTTGCTCTTTACCAGCTACAACACTTGTTATTTTCTGAGGGGCAGTAGGACTCTTGGCTAATTTTGAGACTGTAGATGTTGATATATCAGTAATAGTGGGCAGCACAGGTCTGTTTTGTTGTTTTTTATTTTTGGTAGCTTTCTCTTGAGCTCTAGTGGTAACAGCAATGAAATCCTCCTCATTAAAGCTGACCAAATTCTGTTCAGGTGTTTTCTAAACATGAATTTCTTGCTGCCCACCCTCCATTTGAGGTATGAACAATGCTTCAGATTGAGGTTGCGCAACAAGATTCAGGTTCAGGAATGCATTTGGGTAATTTACAGTTTGATGAGGTTGATTACAAGGTTGGCACCACTCTTCTGTAGCCATATTAATTGGAACCAAAGCGTTAGATGTACTAGGAACATTAGAATCAAACTGCCTTTGCTGATAAGGTTGCCTGTAATTTTGATTTTGTTGGTAAGGCTACCTATTCTGCTGGTTTTGCTGGTAAGGAGTTTGATATGGCCTATTGGGCAATGTAAGCTTATTTTTAATTGACATCAGTTTATTTCCCATAGTTTGTAAGGCTTTAAACATATCTAGGGATGGGGCTACAACAAGTAGGCTCTACGATTGTGATAGGCTATGGGATAGGAGCTAAATCTGCTAAAAATGGCATTGTAGGCCTTGGTGCTAACTTTCCAGCCTAAATAAGGTTGTTTTCAGCTTTTATGGCAGTGTCATAGGCCCCTGGAAGAGTAAAAGTTCCCATGGATTGAATCATAGTTGCAATATCACTATTCAATGCTCTAAGGTAATAAAGGAAAGTGTGATCAGCTTGAGGCTTAACACTTGCTGGGATTCTTTCCCAAGTTCTAGCAAAATGAATGTTGAAACTAGACAAATATTCATGAGGGGCTCTCTTGATAGTAGATAGTTGTTCTATCAGGGACAAATGATCTGAATTGTCTTGGAACTATTCCAGCAATTTCTCTCCTAATCCATCCCAAGTTCTTATGCTTCCAATTTCTAGGTTCCTATACCATTGCAAGGCTTGTCCTTTAAAAGATGCAGCTAAAAGTCTTAAAGCTACGTCTTCATGAGTAATATTGTGGACTGCACATATGGCTACGACATCTTTGATGTGTTCAGTTGGTGTAACTTGATTTTCACCAGTAAATGATGGTAGACTTTTCAGAGCAGCACTAGGTATGTCATGATATACTGTAATTACTAATGGGCTTCCATTAGTAAAGGCTGCAAAATTTCTGGGTGGTTGAATAGCCATTGGAAAAACTGGGATATTGATTGAAAAATTTATTCATGGTGAAGGAATATCAGGAGGGTTTTCAAAACCAGGTCTGTTATAAGGCAAAGTATTACCAACCCTTCTTCTTCTAGCAGATTTCAAAGGTAAAGAAACAAACTCAGGAGGAATACCTCTTACTGATGATCTTGTAGTCACTTTAGGCATGGAACATGCTGCAATACTAGTCTGAAATTAGCTCAACGGAGTCGCCAAAAGATCATAGAATCTTTAGAATTAATTTACTATAGCTTTTCTCCTAAAAGTAACTTTTATTTGCTGTAAATCTACTTTTGATCTGCTATAGAATCTAAAATTTGTATGCAGATCTGATTTGTGGTCCCACCGGGCGTGCCAAAAATTGTTATCTCTTGAAAGTGCACCCGACAGAGAGATGGCAGTAGGTGTTCTAAGTCTGCAAAATATCTCTCTCTCTCATAGATATAATGGGGACACCTCAGGTCTATGGGTATACCTATTTTGAGGTGAACCTCGTGGGGTTAAAAGGCCGGTTCCTTATTGGTGTTCACTAGACTACTTTCTGGGAGTTTTAGGGTTAGGAGGTGACTAAAAAATGAAATAATTACAAACGTGATACACCAAATTTGAGTAGGATAACTTGACTTGAGTGGGATACACAACTGACTCGTGAATAATCTTTGTGTGCACGAACCAATTTTACTTTCTACAGAATGTAAGGGAAAAAACACTTAATTTGTACTAAGGTAAAATCAGAATAGTACTAGTAAGCTAACATGCACAATGAAATTTAGCAGAAAATAGTAGATCTGCAGCAGGGTAAAGTGACTAATCAAGGAATGTTGATTCTCAAGATTAATACTTGCATACACAAAACTACAGAATAACTTGGAAAGGCAAGAGTAATTCAACAGTTAGAGGGTAAAACTAGAAGAAATTGCTTCAGTACTCATATCAAAACTTCTTCTGGGAAAAATCTCTAAAAAATTCTTCCCCTCTTTAGTGCTTTGCAAGAGCACACAATATATAGCAAAAGTTCACTCCCCTTCCTAAAAATAGACTAAGGCTGCACTCGCCCATGTGTCCTAATTTTATCCTTTATTTAATAATAAATAAAGGAATAAAATAATACAAACTAAAGTACGTGATAATAGAATAGGCATTATCAGCCTTAGATACAATTCAGTCAAACTGTAGTTGACTATTCTATTTTAGGAAAGAAAGATGAATAATTGCTAAATTTAAAAATTGCTTGCTAGGCAAGTCTTCTCTCTTTGCACATGCAAACTCGTCATCTTCTCTATTCTATCCTGTTGTGAAGGCATGCAAAAATTATCTCACCATGTTGTAGGCAAAAGGATGCAACCTTAGCCATATTTACAAAAAATAAAGTGAAGTGGGGACCATCTCCAAGGTTATATGTTTTTGATTGGTATTCACTGATGTGGATAGTCATGAAAGTGACATTTGTAAATTTGTTTTAAAGTGGGGACCACCTTGGTTTGTTTAGAGTTTTGGATGTTGCCACCTTTACGGACTTACCATTTGCATGTTTTTGATAAATCCATAACTTTGGTCTAGCCCACCATTGGTTTTTGGCACCTTTAGACCCCATGCACATAATAGAATTTTCACCTTTCGGTGATCATCACATGATGTAATTTGATTAATTTTTGGGCATGCATATAGTTTAGACTTTGTAAAGTCTTGGCGAATTGTTTTGTTGACCGTCCACTTGGGTTGGCCCCTATCCATGATGACTTGACCCTTTCTGGTCTTAGGTGGTTGTAACCCTAATCATGGCAGTTTGGCTTGGATTTTGTGAGCTATTTAGGCCCTTGATCTTTTGCCTCGGTTTCTCTCCTTCGTTGATCCTGTAACCTAGATTAGGGTTCTGGTCCGAGCATTAAATATAGTTGGTGGCATTTAATTTGGCTCTATCGCTTTGAACCCTGTGTAGACTGATCACTGTTTGATCTGGCACATGGAATTTGATGAATCGTTAATGCTTTACAATGGGTTAGGGTTTTGTAACCCTAGTTCGATGAATGGTTTATACACTTGCGAGCTCTATTTTGTCATTTCATTCATTTTTTTCAATTTGTGGGCGAAGCCCTAGCAAATTTTTTTGCTCACTCTGTAACTTTGATGGAAACTTGGAGATTTTAAAGGTTTTTGAGCTTGCATTTCTATTCCTGATCCTTCGACACCATTAATACTTGACTGTTGCATATGTTTTTTAGGATCTAGTGGTATTTCCTTTTGTTTTTCAGTTTCCTGTAGCTCAGATTTTTTGAGCTTGCACCTCTTATCTATGAGCTAAATATCATTTTCCTTTCATTCATTTTACTCTGAATCACTTTGTGGAGTGATGAATCTTTGTTTTTTCTCTGGTTTTCTACTTTTTTACTCAGCCACTCAACTGAGCTCGAACGAATCTATAGAAAGAGATTCTTGATAGTTTTGTTTGGCCTGTTTCATTGACTAGTGAGTTCCTTACCTATTTTCTTCTTTTCTTTGAGAATCAAGTTCTGTCATCTTGCAACTCTGTATCTATGCTACCTTTTTATAATATTCTAAAATGAAAATATTTGTGGGTCTATTTGAAAACTTGAGCTTTTGGAACTTACTTCACTTGCATTGTTGATGAACCTTTATGTGCTCGGGTATTTGGTACTTAACCTATATTTGGCTTTGTACTTAAAAGTGCATATTGACTTATCTTTTGCCTTGATATTCGAACTTGAGCCATTCTATAGATGTATATTTGGGTTAATTATTTGTGACTCTTTCCCTTCTGTTGAATGCACACTTGTGAAGTTTTTTATTCTTCTCCATGTTTGAAGATAATTGGTAAACCCAACTGAGCATTTGTAACTTAAAATAACTCTACATTTGATTGTATACTTGTATAGTTTCATTTTCCCCTTTATTTTATATGCACCTTTTACATCCTATAGAGGTAAAATACTTCATTTCTTTGTAATTTTTCCTTTGTAGATGTATGCTGAACTACTTTTATAAACTTTGTGCATGCATAACTAGACTTGTTTGAATCTTATTTCTATAAGGCATGCCTTGCAAATAGACCTTTGATACTTGAAGCTTTGTATTTTACTTCCGTCAGTTGCAAGATGAATGTTATCATTTGATATTCTATAGTTTGTAGCATTTAGCATTCCATTCTACTCAGAATAATCTAGAATTTTGTATGTTTTATATTGTTCCTTTGTTGCAAACATGATTACATTCCATTCTATATAATGAAGTAAATGCTTCTCTTTTCTAGAAAATGAAAGAAATACTTAGTTTTATTTTCTATAATGAATTTTCCTTTTTAGAAGTCATAGTAGCAAGTATATTTTAATTTCTGCATTATTTCTCAATTCTATTTTTTCTGGAAAAGTGCATTTTACAAGGGGAAAATCTGGCAAAATTTTCCTAGAATCCTTCTCTCTCTAGATTCTTATGATTTGACCATTTTAAAAGGATATAACATCTCTCTTGCTGGTCTGATCACTTGAATGAAGCTGTCCATGCTAGATTTACTTAATTCATTGCAACTTTTCTAAAAAATTTGAAAGTAGTTGCTTCTTTGATTCACACTCAAATAAATAAAGGAACATTGATAGTTGTTCTAACATGATAAGAAACTTTGAAAACATGTATGTTTCGTTTGATCATGATATCACTTTTAAAATTGATGAAACATGAATTTCCTTGGCTGTTTTTCTTCCTTTAGTAGCTCAGATAGCTTAGAAAGCAATGTAGGAGCTGAAAAGCATGTGTTTCAATTCTGTTTTAAATCAAAAGTCAATTTTACAAGGGGAGACTCTGGCAAAATTTTCTGAAAATCCTATTTTCTCTCTCCCTTCTTAGATTTTTAATCCTAATTTGTAACATATGTCTTTCTTGACCCATTCTAATGCTTAATGCTTCTTATAAATAATTTGAAAATGATATTTTATCCTCATTCCGTAATTGCTTCCTTCTTAACCAATTAGACTGATTTTCATTCTATGCTGTAACCTGTTCCTGCAAAACTCAGAAGTAAATTAGAAATAAATAGGCTTTTTGGCCTCTCTTGTATCCATGTGGTTTATTCCTTCTTTTTCCTTCCTCTGCAAGTTGTTTTCCAACTTCCTTCATGTGTTATTTTTCACATTTGTTTCTTTTCCAACTACTTCAGATTCTGCCTTTTCTTACCCAATCCTTAGCTTCTTTGATTTTCTCTTACCACTCTCTCTTTATGAACTCTACCTTTTCCTTATTGTCAGCTCATATGTATTTCTTTGTTTCAAGTACCATTAGATACATCGAATTTAGGATTTGTATTTGTTTTAGAACATGAGTATTGGAATAACATTGTACCTTGAGCTCAATTTGACAGATGCTTCTCTTGTCTTGTAGGTGTTAAGAAATGGAGATGGAAGTGGAAGATGGAGGAGTTGAGATGGAGATGGAAAGGCTGAGGAGTGGAGACAGAAGATAGAAAAGGCAATGATGGGTTCCTTTTTACTCCTCTACTATTGTTCTTTAGCACATGTGGTATTCTCATTTCCATGTATATGATGAGTCACTTAGTCATATCCCATGGCTTGTGTGGGAAATCTTATGATCTCTTATGAATAAAGCATTAAATTGAAATAATGAGTTGATTATCTCTTTCTGCATTTAGTTTTATTTTGATTGTACAATGATGTAGGCAACTCAATATCTCAATGAAATGAATTAACATAAGGGATAACTTGAAGTGAATACCTATAACTCCAGTGGATAATCATTGAATGAAATGTGTCTCTTTGTAAGCTGTGTGATTATCTTAGCTTCCATTTTTCATTTTGACTCCTTTCTGTTATCTCCATTTGGACATTATTGTCACTGTTTGTTTGTCAATATTTTCTTGATGGAAGTAGCAGGAAAGGAATCAATTGTAATATTTTATGGCAGCATAGGTAAATGCAGACTTATAAATCATAACAACTTTAATGAACATAGAGCAATAAAACTGATAGGCATCAAGATAATAACCATGAATCTGATTGTTTGAAAACTGCCACTATGTCTGTTGTTCCAAAACTATACACCTTACATATTCTGCAATCCGGTGTCTTCATCAGGATAACAAAGATGTCCTTTGGGGCTTGTGTTCTCTTGCTGAGGATATTCGTGAGATTGTAGACTATGTGAGTTGTTACGTTTTGTAACAGCACACATAGCATCAGATTTCACTTAATCATTTTCACAAATCAGCAATAACAAAATAGCCTGACATAAACCCCTTAGCTTAGGTATACTTCATCAAAGCTATCCATCGTAATGAAGTTTCGAGTTGCCCATTTTTGCAAAAGTGCAAAAATTGTCAACACCTACCTTTAAATAAATAAATCTATATTAAAAAAAGGATTATTTGTTTCTCCTTTTAATTTAATTAACTTTGATCTCCTAATATTTAATCAAATCAAATTAAAGAAAACCATGTTATTGTTTTTATATTTTCAATGAAGCTTTTGAAAGAAATAAATAAATAAATATAATAAAACTTCTAAACTATCATTTTCTGATTTTCTAGTTATTGAAAATTAAAATTAAATGAAATCTATAGACATAGAAAAAGGAGTTAATATAAACAACAATATAATTCTACACTAATACAAAACAAATGAGGAATAGTCAAATGTGGATATTCCTATATTGCAGGGTGTCGAACTAAATCTAATTTAATAGAAGATGTGTTCTAATATAAAATCATGGAAAACTAATTTCCTCTAACTACCTCTGCCTCATATTCATGAGAAGAAAGAAAGCGTCTCAGAAGTAATTTCTTCACTACTTCGAAAACTTCTTTGAAAAAGTATTATATGAAATGTACATGTAATAAACTATGAAGAAATAAAATGAAGAAGCATAGACACATAAGCTTCCTCCAACTTACTTCCCTTGCTGATCCACGGGGATAAGTAGGGGAGAATATATTTGTGAATTTGTATTCGTACATATACAATTTCAAGAAATGAAGAAAAGACAAATTCTACTTGTTAAAATAAATGTGTTTATTCAATCTAAATAATAATTTTCAGAGGAAAGCCTCAATGAAATGTAAATACATCCCCAACCTAGTCATTATTTTTCTTGAACAACTTCCCAAGTATGATGATGGATTTATTTCCTCATCAATTTCCTTTCATTTCCAAAGATAAGTTCTAGGTGATTCAAAGTGTGTAAATCTTGATGGTATCAATGTGAAAAAAAGAGAAGGTTGTAGTTGATTTATTTGTAATAAATCAAGAAAGTGTTTGAGCTAGATGGATGTAAGCAGAGTGATCATAAATGCTGGAATGGGAAAGAATATAGCAATGTATTGTGTTGTTTGTGTAATTCTAACTAGGATTTTTGCAACATAATAGTGCAATCAAATCTCAATTTTTCAGCCATTCATCTGGGTAAAAGTTTGGATTTTATAGAATTATGACAAAGGGAAAACCTAGAACACATTCCAATAAATAAGTTCAAATTCATCAAGGAAAGAGGGAATTAACATTCTAATAATAGTAAAATAAGAAGAAGACTCAAACACAAACTCATTAATCCAAAAATCAAGCAAAACAACCAAGCAACATGCAAGAAAAATACTCACAAATTTAAAACACGTGTTCAGAACATGCAATTCAAAATCTTAGATTAAAACACAGAAAACTGCTAGTATGCATAGACCAATGGTTACACAACTGATGTGGTGGTTGTGTGACATAAAGGAAAGACATGAAGTAAAATATGCAGAATTTTTTTTGCAAAGGCACGAAAAGCTAAACAACCTAAAAACATGGATAAATAAGTCAAAGTAAACATGTAAAAGATGATGGGAGAGGATCCATATCTCATCAGTTTTCTTGAGAGGGAATCTTTCATCATGAGAGGCTTTACCATACATTTCAATGTAGTACCATGCATTTTTGGGTGTGTACAAACACCCATAGTCACATAAAGCACATTTACATAAAAGAAATTTTAGGACACATAAAAAGAAGATAGTGTGCATATGTAAGATAGGTGTATAGAAAAACTGTGGGACACCCACACTGTTAGAATATTATACAATAACTTAAGATGTATACAATAAAAAATTAAGTAGTCAAATAATGAATAACTCAACCAATCATTTAATCCACATAAGAAAGAAATTAAATCAGTAAAATAAAAACATTTATTAAACAAAGGTTGAAAAAGCATAGGGAATAAGATAGGTTTCCACAACACAAGACAAGTGTTATTCGTATTAGGTCAAAATATAACATATAAAGAATATATGTTAGAAAGTATAATGAGGATGCATAAAATATATTAAAGCATAAAATAGCACATGCATATTATACTTGGTTCCTAGAACTAACAATGTTGGTGAGATGGTACTACACCAGCATATATGATCGTGTATAAATCTGCATTTTTCATGTGTTAAGATCAATATAATTGTGGAAACATGCGTGTAAATGAAATATATAAAATTATGTTATGCATCAAACTAATATGAAAAACACCATGTATTAAGTATGAAACAAGTGAATGAAACCAAGTACATTAATCCCTTATGTTATTTTTTTCAAATATGTTAATTTTTCTATTTTTTGTGATTATCTTAATATTTTTTAGAGTTTTTTAAAACTATCTATTAATAAGAGATGAGGTAGTGTATGCATGTATACTTTTCTTAATGCTAAATCAAATGAAACAAGAACTACCACCTAAAATAGTTCTACAATTTAGCTAAAACAAAGCATAAACACCATCATGATAAGAATTAAACAAGGGTTAGATGCTAGCATTCATCAATACAAACTTTGGAACTAACAATGCTAAATATCTAAACTTTTCTATTTTCTAACAACAAATAAATGAATGGACCTAAGTAAGCTCCATGGCTATCAAAATAGTTGTCCTTAATGTTCCAAGAACCTAGGAATGGGGGCTAATCAAAGTTGGGCTACAAGACCCTTTTGACACCTCCCATATTACCCATGCACTTTAAGAAAGAGGCTTAACTCCTGAAGATGATGAACTCTCAAAAGGGCAAGGTACAAGCTCTTAGTCTCTTTGCTATATGCTTTGCATTTGCTCTCTAAGGAGTTTAGGTGTAAGTAAAAAGGTAGGTGAAGGGATTTTTATATAGCCCAAAGGATAAAGGATTCAACACATTCTCATGAATGTGGGATAAAGGTAAAACATGATTAGGAATGGATAAGGTTGCTTTATTAAAGGTAACCTTACTTTAGAAGGGTTTAATACATGTTTAACAAGTCATGGGAGTTGGGGGTATTTTAATTAATCAAAGGTGATTAATTAATAGGTAGGTGTAAGCTTATAGAAGATAATTAGAGGAATATTAGTACGATTTAGGCTATTAGAAAGGGATAAAAACAATTAAATAATGATTTACTAGTTAAATGAAGGGGAAGACTAATTAATTAATAATAATTAATTAATCTATATAGAAGAGGTGATTTATTAACGGAAGGTCGTTAATTAGGGTATTTGTTGGATAGGAAACTTAATTAATTAGCTTAGTGTAATTAATTAATGATGATATGAGGGAAAATGATTTGTTTTGACGATATGTCATTGATTTGCAAGAAAGTGGATAATTAGCGCAATTTAAGTATTTAAATTGCTTGGGCGTAATTATAGGTGTCTACAGGTAGCGTATCAAAGTTTATGATTAGAGTATTATATCTCATGAGATTGAATAGGATTGATAGTAATATTGATATGTTTCATGGAACTCATTGTGTTTAGATTCGTTTGATGTATACTGCAATGAATGAGGACATTCATAAAAGTATTAGATTAAATATGCATTGTATAATCTTTATTGAAGAACATGGGAGTGTGTATAGTTCTAGGATACCTTCCCTAAACAAGGAAGGAAGGGAGGTCCTCATATTCACATTGGTATTAGGAAATGGATTCATTATTACTTAATATTTGAAGACTATACAAAACATATCATGAGTATGTCCAATAATTTGTTGTAATGAATAAGATAACCGAATAGAGGATACGATAAAATTTGAGATAATTTAATATAGAATGCATGATTTGTCTTAAATAATATGGTAGCATGTATAGTGATATGATACTTGTTCTTTGGAATAAAGGAAGGGAGGTCCTAGGTATTTTAAAATGGATTCTTAATTACTGAATAATAGGATACTATTGAAAAATTAGCATGACTAAGTATAATGATGTCTCGTGATGGGTATGACAAATGAATGTAGGATGCGAGGGCATTCTAGATAATGGAATACAGAGTGCATGACCAATCTTGTTATTGATTAGTGGTAGACTAGATTGATTCCTAAATAGAATATTAGGTTTAATAATTGGTTATAAGGAACATTTAGCACGTTTTATAGATAGATTATTTACAATATTTTTTTGAAAAAAATGTAATTATTTTATTCAAATAGTTTCCTATTCATCAATGCAATTGAAATTTAATTTTCTCAGATGTTCATTAAACATATCAAATTGTTCATACTTATCAAAATAAAGTCATCTTGGTCATAAAAAATTACTACTAGTGATAATTTGGTATCTGTGATATGTTTATCTGTGTTTCCCCTATTTGCTTATTTTTCTACACTAAATTATTCGTATCCCTATACGATTCATCTTGCTAAATTTATTATTTTTTCCTTGGCAATTTTCTCTTTTTCTTTTTCAAGTATTTCCTCCAACATTTATAGAATAGTATGATATAGTTATTTCACTATTTTTCTAATTTAGTATAATATTATGCCCATTGTATGTAAATGTACAAACTTTGGGAAATCATTTATATTTAGGGGCGTGATATAATAAAATATGAGGTAAATCAAAATATTATGTATCAAATGAAATAACACCTATGAAATCAAGATATTATATCTATTTTCGTAAGTGGAGTTAATATTTGGGATTAATTTCCTGGAACGTAAAACTTATTTCCTCTATCTAGGATGTTTGTTTCACTAGAATGAGAATATGTATTATGTGTATTTAGTACCAAATATTGATTGATTATTATGTGCAGATATAATATTGAAATGAGAATAAAAGTTATCATTTAGATTTCCTATCACATCCTTGATATAATTGATATTATCTCGATAATCGTGGTGAGTTGAGACACAACAAAGGAATGTGATTTATCCTAAAACATGGATTTTGTATGCGAAAGCTTGAGTTCCCTATCCAGAGGTTTATGCACTTTACGCCATACTTTATGGTTATGTTGATTTGCGTTCTTGAATCGCGCTTGATTTACAACTTTGAGATTGTTCCAGTTGTTGGGGGATTTTGAGCTCTTGGAAGTTTTGACTTAAGCTTGATAATGAACCTGTTTGGGTTTTTTATAAGTTGACGCTTGAATTTTCTAACCTTGAGAAGGAGAAGAATGTGAACATTTACGATTGATGATAGGAACGATAGAAATGGTAGTGGGCTTGCCACAACCATTGATAGAAGAAATATGTGATAGATGAAAAGGATACGGTCCAAGAATTGAAGAGGATGGGCTACCAGGAGGTGAGCCATGGATAGAAGGTGAAAAGGCTACTAGGATGTGGCCCAAGAATAGAAGAAAAAGGGCCACTAGGACATGACCCATAGATGTCAGATGATGGACTACCAGGATGTGGCCCAAGAATAGAAGATGATGGACTACCCAGGGGTGATCCATACATAGAAGATAAAGGGCTAGTTAGACATGCCCCAATAATCAAAGATAGTGGGCTACTCAAAAATGTCCCACAAATAGAAGAGAGATGGCTACTAGAATGTGACCCACACCTAGATGAAGATGAAGGGCTACTTGGTGTTGACCCCACCAGATATTTTGATTGAGGAACTATGATAGACGAAGAGTTATTGGGTGATGAGAAGATAGGCCATGGATCTATGCAAGACCAAGGAGTTTCATCAAATAATGAAGAATGTGAAGATGGAAGAATAAGAGGAGGATCAAGTTACATGATTTGAGGCTCTTCCTCCATTTCTTGATCAAAGGAATCAACCTTTTCCTCACAATATGCAGATGCATCAAAGTCTAAAGAGAATCCTTTTTTGTAATCTACTAAAGGAATATCTTCATATGCCCCTATAAATGCCCTGATTGTTTCTTCATTCTGAAAGAGATCAATTGGTATGAGTTGTTGATTGATCCCTAAGGGTTTATTGGAAGAAATAGGTTCACTTGGTGTGGAAGACTTAGAACATGTTTGATGATTTTTGATAGAAGAAGATGAGATGAGAGATGAAGAAGATGTGTAGCTAGATCTCTCAGGAATAGAAGAAGGTGGTGTGGACCTACCTATACAATGGTATGTCGTATGTAAAATAGTAGGATTAAGTCCAAAGTTTGTAGATTGTGACACATGGGTCAAGTAAGATGTTTATTTTGAAGGACTGTGAGTCACATGAATCTTCAAAGAAGGAAGATTCCATAGGGGTGATTTAGGAAGAAGGTATTGCAAAGAAGGGGAGGACTGTGATTCAAGCATCGTATTAGATGAATGATGAAAAGGGTCTTGTGAAGAAAGAGAGGACCACAACTCAAGAATTGTATTATACTTCTAATTGGAGGGATTTGGAGTCGCGTGTATCTTCAAAGGAAGAAGACGTCATTGGGGTGATTGATAAAAGGGGTCCTGTGAAGAAAGGAAGGACTGCGACATAAGAGTTGCATTAGATGACTTAGGAGTTGAATTAGATGAATCCAAATAGTAATTTGGATCTTAATCCTCAGAAGTGTCAGAGCACATATTTGGATTGGAATCCTCAGAAGACTCAGAGGAAATATTTGGATTGGAATCCTCAAAAGAAGAGGAAATGTTGGGATTAGAATTAGAAGAAGAGTGGGGGGAACTCAAATAATAATTTGGATCAAACGTGTCCAAATCATACCACCGACTATGAGATGAAGGTGGGGAATGAGTTACCTGTATAGGCTATCTAGCACGAAGAACCAAACGAGGGTTAGTTGTGATGGGAATCCTATGATTTGAATTACTGAACCTAGGTTCTGTATTTTTGTAAGTATGAGGAACTGCACGATAGTTAGTCATTTTTGGCACTATTTTAAGCAAAAATGTCTAGATCTAGATAGTATGATGGAACTCCTTCAAAGGGAAGGAAGTGACATGTCAATTTGGGTAGCATAAGGACAACCAACCAAACATTGTGTAAGTATGGGGATGCGTGCGTGATTTTTTAAAGAAGGTCTAAGGAAAATAGACATCGTGACAATGTAATATCGATGAGATAAAAAGGGATTGTCCTTGAAAATAAGTTTTCTAAATGAATCATCACAAGGAACAATCATGCGAGTGTGAAACCCAAATCCAATCAGAAAAGGAAATACACCATATGAAAATGCGATGCAAAGATAATCAACAAGATGTTTTCACTTATTCCAAGTTCAAGGAAATGAACAAAACGTAAGTAAAAACAAGAAATCAATGCGATCTCCCAATCAAGATATACGATGAGTGAACTCAAACTTGATTAAGACCTATATCTCAAAAAGTGCCAATTACAATTTGTGAATGACACAACAATATCACCAAGATAAGTTAACCCACTTTGCAAGAAAGTGAAGTATTGATATCAAGGTGTTATTGATATAACACGCACAAATAGTAACACCTAGCACTCTTTGAAATCAAGGTAATAATAGAACCGAACTAAAAATCTCAAAGTATAGCTAGGAATAGTTAAAAATGTGTGCAACATAACCATACAATATAGGTATTTATGTCGAGCTTACAAGAAACAAGACGTAAATATCGAAATTGTAGTGATACGATACAAACAAGCTAACTCTTCTAAGGAAGTCTATGGTGATGAACCAAACCTAACTAAAATGAAGACCTTGACATGGGTATCAAGATCATAATGGCTACCAATGACGTGAAAACACCTCCACACACTTTAGACATTTAACTAACCCAGCCGCAAACATGGATGGGTGTAAATGGACATAAAAGTGAGAGAAATAGTCGATTGGTAACACAAAGGTAGTCACCCTTCTTTTGCTCAACAAAGTGTCAAAAGAATGTTAAGGAAGTAAATAAAAAAAAAAGATGAAAAATGTTAGCCTCACTTCGGCAGAGTTTCGCCTCGTCCTAAGATAAGTAAAAACTAGGCAAAAGTAATACGTCACACATTTCTCAAAAAGAAGGTTCACAACTCAACACTGTTTGAAAATGGTCAAAGTTGAATCTTGGCCAAAGTATATTATCCTAGGTGGTTCTCTCACCCTAGGTGTTACAAAGTTGCCACGAGTGAGCGCGATTTACCCAAAAATTCACACTGACTAGTTTGGGATTATCTCGGCTTTACTTTACCCCCTTCAAGAACAGTAGGCAACTAGTGCGTCTACCTGTACTATCACTGGGGTCACCACAACAGACAACTTGTAACGCTATATCATAAAGGAATCACTAGTCAAGTAGGTAGTGTGGAGCACTTCCCGTTTCGTCCACAAGGTTCCCTCTTGCGTGGACTACTTTGGGGTTCCTGGAACCACCCCCATTGTTGTAGCTTAAGGCATTATGCCAAAGGGGTTATGTTCCAGTTGAGCGGAGAGGGACGTACCCTTTTCCGAAACCTGCAATACAGTGTTTTGAATATGTTGTTCTTTGTATCTTGTTTAATTAGGTGTGGTTTGCTTGAACACCTTTTGGCAACCTGTATAACAACTGTACTAGTAGTTTTTGATTTGTTTTGGTTCCTCATTTCTTTGACAAGCATTTTTAGGTCCTGCACTCAAGCATTAGTTGTTCTCCAAGAAAATCACATTATTTAAAAGAGGATTAAAAGTTACTTTTGATTCTCAAGATCATCCAAGGATGCAAGAGAAGAGCATACACAACAAATAATCCAACTAAAAAGTAAAGAAAATATTTTCAATCAATGAACCATAAAAAATTCTTGATAAATGTTCATTCCCTTAAACCAAAAGTGAAAGATCAAGTTACCAATTTACCAAATGTTATAAAATGAAGACTAAAGTTGCTTTTGATTCTCAAGATCACCCTAAGGTGCAAGAGAAGATCATACACAAACTTTATCCCAACTATATAGAAATGGAAAACTTCAAATCAAAGGACCATTGAAAAATACTTTGTAAAAGGTTCATTCCCTTAAACTAAAAGTGAAAGATGAAGTTTCCAATTTACCAAATGTTATAAAATGAAGACTAAAGTTGCTTTTGATTCTCAAGATCACCCTAAGGTGCAAGAGAAGAGCATACAAAAACTTTATCCCAACTATATAGAAATGAAAAACTTCAAATCAAAGGACCATTGAAAAATATTTTGTAAAAGGTTCATTCCCTTAAGCAAAATGAATAATCAAGTTTCCAAGTTTAATCCCAATGTTAACAAGATAGAGATCAAAATTGTTTTTGATTCTCAAGATCACCTAAAGGTGCAAGAGAAGAGCATACACACGCTTTGGTCTAAATCGAGTAAGCATGGAAATACAACATTCATCAAAACATTAGACATGTTAGAAAATGACTAGTTTTAAAATAATAGAAAAACCTGTAACTTCTGTAAGTATAAATCCCGAATTTATGTTTTCATTGCATATTTAACTTCAATACCTTTCCAACACAAAAAAATGGAGTCATTTCGATTTTGGGAGTAAAAGCTATGGCCTTCGGAAGATGGGTTACGCATATGCTCTTATGCTCATGGGTATGCACTTGACATGCACTCAAAAAATGTCAAAAAAAACATTCCTTAATTTGCAAAACGAGCAAATTTTTCCAACCAAGATTAAATTTTTACAACAACCCATCACATTAATATATGAATAGAAGACTCAACGCTATCAAACATTAACATACATGCTCAAGAATTTAAGATTTTCAAGAAATTGACAAAACTAGCATGTAGAATGATGAAAAAGTAAGCTTTAAAAATGAAAACATGATGAAATCTTGAAATTTTCTTACCAAGATTAAATTTTGACAGCAACCCACCACATTAATATATAAATAGAAGACTCGGCACTATCAAACACTAACCTACATCCTCAAGAATTGAAAATTTTCAAGAAATTGACAAAACTAACATGTAAAATGTTGAAAAAGTAAGCTCTAAAAATGAAAACACGATGAAATCTTGAAATTTTATCACCAAGATTAAATTTTAACAGCAACCCACCACATTAATATGTAAAAAGAAGACTCAGCGCTATCAAACACTAACCTACATGCTCAAGAATTGAAAATTTTCAAGAAATTGACAAAACTAGCATGTAAAATGTTTTAAAAGTAAGCTCTAAAAATGAAAACATGGAGAAATCTTGAAATTTTCCTATCAATTTCAATTTTGACAGCACTTCACCTCCTTTATACCTACAAGGAAGACTCAACACATGCAAACTCAACAAAACAAGTTAAGAAAAACAAGTTAGATCAACATGTGTAAAAGAGGGTTAGTAACCAAAAATAAAACTTAACTACAAAAACTTGAAATTAAGTGCAAAGGACAATGGAGTAAGTCCCACGAGGCGTGCAAAATATGTGCATGTATACTTTGCTTAATTCTAAATCAAATGAAACAAGAACTACCACCTAAAATAGTTCTACAATTTAGCTAAAACAAAGTATAAACACCATCATGATAAGAATTAAACAAGGGTTAGATGCTAGCATTCATCAATACAAACTTTGAAACTAACAATGCTAAATATCTAAACTCCTCTATTCTCTAACAACAAATAAATGAATGGACCTAAGTAAGCTCCATGGCTATCAAAATAGTTGTCCTTAATATTCCAAGAACCTAGGAATGGGGGCTAATCAAAGTTGGGCTACAAGACCCTTTTGACACCTCCCATATGACCCAAGTACTTTCAGAAAGAGGCTTAACTCTTCAAGATGATGAACTCTCAAAAGGGCAAGGTGCAAGCTCTTAGTCTCTTTGCTATATGCTTTGCATTTGCTCTCTAAGGAGTTTAGGTGTAAGCAAAAAGGTAGGTGGAGGGATTTTTATATAGCCCAAAGGATAAAGGATTCAGCGCATTCTCATGAATGTGGGATAAAGGTAAAACATGATTAGGAATGGATAAGGTTGCTTTATTAAAGGTAACCTTACTTTATAAGGGTTTAATACATGTTTAGCAAGTCATGGGAGTTGGGGGTATTTTAATTAATCAAAGGTGATTAATTAATAGGTCGGTGTAAGCTTATAGAAGATAATTAGAGGAATATTAGTACGATTTAGGCTATTAGAAAGAGATTAAATCAATTAAATATTGATTTAATAGTTAAATGAAGGGGAAGACTAATTAATTAATAATAATTAATTAATCTAGATAGAAGAGGTGATTTATTAACGGAAGGTCGTTAATTAGGTTATTTGTTGGATAGGAAACTTAATTAATTAGCTTAGTGTAATTAATTAATGATGATATGAGGGAAAATGATTTGTTTTGACGATATGTCATTGATTTGCAAGAAAGTGGATAATTAGCGCAATTTAAGTATTTAAATTGCTTGGGCGTAATTATAGGTGTCTACAGGTAGCGTATCAAAGTTTATGATTAGAGTATTATATCTCATGAGATTGAATATGATTGATAGTAATATTGATATGTTTCATGGCACTCATTGTGTTTAGATTCGTTTGATGTATACTGCAATAAATGAGGACATTCATAAAAGTATTAGATTAAATATGCATTGTATAATCTTCATTGAAGAACATGGGAGCGTGTATAGTTCTAGGATACGTTCCCTAAACAAGGAAGGAAGGGAGGTCCTCATATTCACATTGGTATTAGGAAATGGATTCATTATTACTTAATATTTGAAGACTATACAAAACATATTATGACTATGTCCAATAATGTGTTGTAATGAATAAGATAACCGAATAGAGGATACGATAAAATTTAAGATAATTTAATATAGAATGCATGATTTGTCTTAAAGGTAGCATGTATAGTGATAAGATACTTGTTCTTTGGAATAAAGGAAGGGAGGTCCTAGGTATTTTAAAATGGATTCTTAATTACTGAATAATAGGATACTATTTAAAAATTAGCATGACTAAGTATAATGATGTGTCCTGATGGGTATGAAAAATGAATGTAGGATGCGAGGGCATGGTAGATAATGGAATACAGAGTGCATGACCAATCTTGTTATTGATTATTGGTAGACTAGATTGATTCCTAAATAGAATATTGGGTTTAATAATTGGTTATAAGGAACATTTAGCACGTTTTATAGATAGATTATTTACAATATTGTTTTGAAAAAAATGTAACTATTTTATTCAAATAGTATCCTATTCATCAATGCAATTGAAATTTAATTTTCTCAGATGTTCATTAAACATATCAAATTGTTCATACTTATCAAAATAAAGTCATCTCAGTCATCAAAATTTACTACTAGTGATAATTTGGTATCTGTGATATGTTTATCTGTGTTTCCCCTATTTGCTTATTTTTCTACACTAAATTATTTGTATCCCTATACGATTCATCTTGCTAAATTTATTATTTTTTCCTTGGCAATTTTCTCTTTTTATTTTTCAAGTATTTCCTCCAACATTTACAGAACAATATGATATAGTTATTTCACTATTTTTTTTTAATTTAGTATAATATTATGCCCATTGTATGTAAATGTACAAACTTTGGGAAATCATTTATATTTAGGGGCGTGATATAAATATGAGGTGAATCAAAATATTGTGTATCAAATGAAATAACACCTATGAAATCAATATATTATATCTATTTTCATAAGTGGAGTTAATATTTGGGATTAATTTCCTGGAACGTAAAACTTATTTCCTCTATCTAGGATGTTTGTTTCACTAGAATGAGAATATGTATTATGTGTATTTAGTACCAAATATTGTTTGATTATTATGTGCAGATATAATATTTGAATGAGAATAAAAGTTATCATTTAGATTTCCTATCACATCCTTGATATAATTGATATTAATATACATAGCTTAAATTTTCATTCGAAAATAAAATTACAATACTTGAATGAAATTTTGGCATTGCTACATATAGTATTAAGAATTATAAAAATGGGATCTATTTCATTCCAATTTGTGAATGTAAAATTTTAAATACAAAAATGACACGCTAGTAGTGCCATAAATGTTGTATAAATGTCAAACTGATTCTATGGTATTTTTCCTAAATTTGTGTCACATTACATTCAACCATACACCCCACATTTCTTATTCAATCCCAACTAAATGTAATTTTCACTCTTCCAGATGGAAATCAATAACCTAGTTTTTTTCCACATAAAAAATAATTTTTCCAATTTTATTTATCATTTTTAATTTGTAAATTGTTTATATGAAGTTGAAATAGGTTATTAGTTTTATTTCAATGTTAATCAAAAACATTATAATAAATTTATTACATGGGACCACATATCTTTGACAAAAGTTTTATATAAAATTATTTTTAAAAATGTAATTAATGAAGGTATGCATATCTTGGAGTTAGCTTTTAAAACATTTCATTCTTTGTATGTGAAAACAAGAATAACATTATACAACAAAAAATTATATTAATTACTATTCCTATTGTGAATAGATAAAATCGAATTTTTATTACTATTTTGAAATAAAATAGATCTACAAATCGATAACGTTTTCATAAAATATAAGTATAATACATTAGAATAACCTCACAAAATGTAAACGAAAGAGATAGAGAATTACAATGCCCAAAACTTGACTTCCCAAAACCCAACTGCCTAAATAAAATTACACTTTGGAAACACTGTTTTAAATATTTTAGATATCACTTTGTTAAAAATCTCTAAACTCAAATTTGTAAAAATATAAATTTTTTGGGATCACAAAGATGATTAGGATATGCATAAATTCACCTTTAAGATTATACTTTTAAGGAAGTTTTTTCAAATTTATTGTAGTTATTAAGAATGTACCCTTGTGATGTTAAGGTCTCAAGATTTTAAGTACCATGGAGACTTCTTGTAGCTTAATGAACCCTTCTTATGATGTGAATATGGATTTGAAATGATCCACATAAAAATAAGAAATAGATAAACACATGGTTTATAATCTGGGAATCTAATATTATGATGTGCAATGTTAAGTTACTTCTAATTAACAATCGAGTTTTGTAATTTATTTACAATAAGATAAATGAACTAAATTGGATGGAACAAATAGAATTTAAATGTTAAATGAAGTAAATGTATGTTATCATGTTAAGCTATATTCACATAATTAAGGATAATTTATGAAATATGATTATAATCATTTTATAACCATGAAAATGTTGTATTATGGAAGGTTCCCACTCATGATGTTAAAATTATGGTTGGGGTCGTGGTTTTTTCTTATTCATTATGAAAGTGGGGGATTGAATTACATATTTTTCCATATTATTATCTACATGGTATTCATGTTGTATGAGTGGGCTATTTTTATTACTGGTGTCTCATGTGATGTGGAGTTTTTTTGAGTAACCCCATGTGTTGTCTTGTAACAAGTAATGAATGTCAAAAACAATTCCTAGACAATTGGTCTTGTGTTTGGGTCCCACATGGGTGTATGTTATAGTTTTTATCAAATAAAAGGTTCATACTCTTAAAACTCTAGAAAATAGGGTATTATGATGGATTATGCATGATTGTGGAGGAGTTGGAAGAGTAATGTGTAATTTTTTTGTGATGTGAAAAATGTAGTACTTGTGATTATATGAATGCACCTATTGTGCTTACCACTTATTATTGGACTTGTTATGATCTAGAAGTGTTTCTTGATGAGAGTATTTTATCTTTCTCATTAACTCAATGTAGCTTTTACATGTGTTACCACATTCTTGTGTAAAGTAAACATTTTGTGAACTATGAAATCTTTGCAGTGTTTCCTTATTTTATAGATATTGCATTTGTGTACCAATGTGTTGCATGAAGAAATTATTCATAGTGAAAGAAGTTTACATCATGTTAATTTCCACTATGTTGTGTTATTTTATGGTGTTATATCGCCATGCTATGTGGTACTAGAATGTCTATCATGATGTTAAATCAATGTGTTCATAATATATGTATGCATGCATGCATGCATGTATGTATGTATGTATGTATACATGCATGTATGTATTCATATGTTATGTGATAAATTCATATCATAAATTTGGGGTATATGGTGATTTCATGACCCATACTGTATTGTAATCCCACATTTGTTACATTTTGTAGAAATGTATGCATTGTAAGTTGTGGAATATTGTTAATTTATACACCCTATAATTTTTCCATGTATAATATATTATGGTTTTTGTGCATAAATCATCATTTTTATTGTAATTTCGTTATGTGTTCCATGGTGTGTATTTTTGGAGCTCAAAATTTCACCCTAGATATGATCATGGAATGACCAATAATTCTGAGGCAACATGGGGATGTCTCTCAGTTGTGGTACCTACAAACTGAGACATACCTCTGGATAAGGATGTCTTCCTCTACCTATTCCTAATGCTAAACCACTCTTAGGAATTGAGATGAAACTATCTAATTTTACTCTAAAACTCCAAGGGACCAGTGTGAGAAGGAGATGCATAAAATATAAATCGTAGAATAGAGAGGTGATAAAACCAAAAATATGGGTGGAGACATTCCAACGAATGAAAAATGGGGATAAAATGATGAAGGAGAGGGTATAAAAGAGATTTAAAGTCAAAAAAACATCCAAACCACCATTCCCTAGAGCACAACAATTCTTAAAAGGAACGATAACCAAATCCTACCAAGCCAAGAACACAAATGGTAATCAAACACCACGATCAATAAGATGAAAGCAATTCACTAGAATAAATTTACATAAAACCTTTACAAACAAATGAGAAAAAATATCATATATTATTATGGAACTCAATGCAATACATTGAGAATGAGGCTTGCTTAAATAGGCAAGGAATAACAATCTAAGAACCAGTCAAGGTTGTAGATCAATCCATAAATCAAGGAAATAACTAGTCATCAAAGAACTAGTCAAGACCATAAATTTAGGAGAGAACTAGATATCAATGATCTACTCAATACCATAGATCAAGGAAAGAACTACTCAATACCATGGATCAAGGAAATAACTATACCTAACAACTAGATAATATCTCCTAATATCTAAATAAGATAAAATAAATATCCACACACATAAGTGGGTGAGGATAAATACAATAAAGGTAAATAAAGTACCTAGGTGAACATGAGCTAAGGTAAATACCTAATCTAACACCCCCCCTCAAGTGAAGCTAGGGGCCAATATAGATGTGGCATGTCCATAGTATGAGTCCTGGTAACTAGGCCTGATGAGGTACTCATGTATAATAATTGGGAAAAAAGGGACACCGAAAGTACCCAAAACCAGTAATAACAAAGTAAAGAGAGTAAAGATCCTCTCCAAGGCATCCCAAGAATATCAGCTCAAAATAATCATATAATGTTGAAGAATTTTGGTGTGCACTATGGTTTGAATCCACTGCTCAATCACAAAACTCAAAAACAATTGACACTGGGCTCACCAGAATAGCTCCATACGAGGAGATTGTCAACAGAGTGATGTCGAAATTGAAAAAAAACACCAAACATAATTCGATCAACTACTGCAAATAGGTGTGCCATGATCCAAGAACAATAACAAAAACAACAAGGCAAGGACACAAAATCCAAAGTGTCACGATCCAAGAAAAGCCAAGGTAACAAGGCAAGGACACAAAACCCAAAGAAGCATGATCAACACCACACCCTCCCATACTGTTGAATGGGTGGAGTGACACTACAATTCTGTATGATTTTTGGGCAAAACAACTACTATTGATGGTGAATCGTAGCACCCCTGAATGTCTGCAACACGATGGGTTGAGACTCTCAGTACGATTGCATAACATGGAGCTTTTCCCAAGTGTGGGACCTTGCGAAATCGGAAAAGCTCTCCGGATGAAGGCCGGTTCCTATTCCTCTGTTCAGATGCACACGTAGAAAATGTAGAGGGTTTACTAAAAACCTAATCTAACTTGCCAAGGAGACAGGGTAAGAAAATGCATAAAATAAAACCTAAACTACAAAGGTGATGCACCGAGGAATGAAGAACACCTGTCTTGCCAATAAACACAGACCATTAAAATGCAATGCAAGATCATGCATAGATAGCCAGATTCACAATGAAAGATCAAGGGGATGCAAATGAATACAGAGAGGGTTGAGAATCATCCAAAAACATGCATGAATATTCTCCAAATATTGATACAACACACTGCAAAATGCCAAGAGGCAAGGTTGCATTACAGTTTCAAATGGGAGGTTTTAACTCCACAAGTTCACCTGCCAAAGAGAAGAAGGGGAGGGGCAAAAGAAGAATGTCCAACCTTTAAAAAGAAGCCCCTCCTTAAAATTTATAGGAATAATGAGAGAGAAAAGAGAAGAGGAAATCGAAATCTACCCCAACCACCACCAAAATGCACTTATTTATCTCATTATGGTGGTAGGTGAGAACCCCAGCGAACCCAAAAGTGACGAACTGTATTTTTCATTTTTTAAGAAATTTTTCTCACCCAATTAAATATATCTAGTTGTAGTTGGATAGAGGACCTCGTAAGCTTTCCAAAAAGTCCAACCTTGCATGAATCCGAGCTCCTAGTCAAAAGTTATGGCCATCTGAATATCTGCGCCAGGGGTCTGCTTCCTGTCAGTGCTCAAAATGCTACGCCTCCTGAAGGTGCGCCAAGGGCGCATCCATGTGTGTGTCGACATCCTATTTCATGCACCTTGGGCACATCATTTGCCCTATTGACATCCATTTTCATGCACCACTTATGTATGCCTTGGGCGCACCATTTTCCCTGTCGACATCCATTGTCGTGCGCCACTTCTATGTGCCTTGGGCGCACCGTTTGCCCTGTCGACATTCCGTGCTGTGCGCCACTTCTGTGCACCTTGGGCACACTTTTTTCCCTATCGACATTCCATGTTGTGTGCCACTTCTGTCCACCTTGGGCACACCGTTTTCCCTATCAACATTCTGTGCTGTGCGCCACTTCTGTGCACCTTGGGTGCACCGTTTGCCCTGTCGACATTCCATGCTGTGCGCCACTTCTGTGCACCTTGGGCACACCATTTTCCCTGTCGACATTTCATGTTGTGCACCACTTCTGTGCGCCTTGGGTGCACCATTTTCCCTATCAACATTCCATGTTGTGCGCCACTTCTGTGTGCCTTGGGTGCACCGTTTGCCCTGTCGACATTCCGTGTTGTGTGCCACTTCTGTGCGCCTTGGGCGCACCGTTTGCCCTGTCGACATTCCTTGTCATGCGCCACTTCTGTGCACCTTGGGCATGTTAGGGATTTGAGCTTCTTTGATTTCTCCATTCTCCTACTTGTCTATATCTACCTGGGGGAAAGATATATACAACAATTTGGCAGCTCAACGGGATCACCTGCCTGCTATGTAGAAGATCAGTGGCCTTTTAGCAATCCATTGGGCATGGAGTCATAAGAAATAACCTGAAACCAACCTGATATCTGATCTCGATCCTGATATCACAACCCCCTCTTCGAGAGCATGCTAAACTGTAGAAAACAACCTGAGAGCAACAAAACCTGTGCCGGAGCACTTAGGGAAACAGAAACCTAACTACAACAAGACAATGTGCATACGCACTTAGAGGAATTGAAATCTAGGTTAATATTTACAAGGGTAAACCTTTTCCTTTTAGTATCAATGTTTAAGATGGATTCCGTTAACCGGAATCGGGAGTTCTTCTCCATCCAATGTAGACAATTGGAAGGCATTACTACTTTTACATCCCGTGACCATGTAGGGGCCACTCTAAATGGCATCAAACTTGGAATGCCTTCCTGGTTTTGCCTGATCTGCATCCCATTTCAGAACTAGGTCTCCTTCCTGGAAGGTCCTTGCTCTTACTTTCTTATCAAACCATCTTTTTAGTAAGGCCTGATCTTTCTCAATTGTTTGAACTACATGTTCTCTAATTTCTTCCAATTCCATCAACTCTGCATACCTAGCCTCCATTAGTTCGAACTCAGCCAACTCCAACTGCTTCATGAACTCCAATGTAGGCAGTTCTAATGATATAGGCAATACTGCCTCTTTTCCATAGACCAACTTGTAAGGGGAATTACCTGTAGACCTCTTTGGTGTTATTCTGTCAGCCCATAATGCTGATTTTAGCTTGGTATGCCATGTTCTTTGATTTTCGTCCAGAGTCCCTCCTGATGATTCTTAGCAAATTTTTGTTCGTGGACTCTGCCTGTCCATTACCCTGCGGGTTATAATTTGAAGATGTGCTCAAATAGATTCCATTCTTGACAGCCCATTCTGTAATCTTGGAACCTATAAATGCCAATGCATTATCTGATATGATAGTGGCTGGCACACCAAACCTGGTCACTATTCCTTCATAAAAGTCTAGTATATTAGACTCATTTGCTTCTTTGAGCGCTACGGCTTCGGTCCACTTGGTGAAATAGTCTGTTGCTGTGAGAATCCACTTGTGGCCTTGGCTCAATTTTGGATTGATGACCCCGACAAAGTCCAATCCCCATTACATAAATGGTTGGTCAACCAGAATTGGGTGCAATGGAAGCGCTGCTAGTATTTCTTTGCCTGTGAAGATTGCACATTTCTTGCACTTTCTTATCCATGTATAGCAGTCACTGAAGACTGTCGGCCAATAATACCCTGCCTTCATTATCTTGAGAGCTATTACTCGTGGGGCGAAATGTCCTCCAGAATCTCTATTGTGAAAATCTCGTAACACCCTTTTAATTTGATTTGTCCCAATGCACCTCAATATAACTCCATTGATGTCTTTCTTAAACAAAATACCATCAACAAGCACATATGGGATGGCTTGTAATCTGAAGTATCTCCTCTTTGCTTTGTTCATTTTTGGGGGCATAGGCCTATCTGTAGAAAGTGTATCATATTCTGATTCCAACAAGGAGTAGGCACATCATCATTTTCTTGTTCTTGATCATCCTGTAGTACCAAGGCAGCCTCTTTTTCATCACCTGCTTCAACTTTCCAACTCAAAGCTAGTCTTTCACATAGTCCTTTTCCACATACTAGTTTTGTGACCTTGATCTCAATGTCATATTCCATGACACGGGTTATCCATCCTGCACAATTCTCATTCAGATCCTTGTTTAGAAGGAATTCCTTGACTCTCGCATGAGAGACCAATAATTAGATCTTGTTGTTTGAGACTAGGTGCTTGAATTTATTTAAACTCTCTATCAATGCAAGGACATGCTTTTCATTGAAAGAGTACCTAGTTTCGTATTCCTCCAAGCCTTGAATGAAGAAAACAACTGGTTGTTCTAATCCCTCTTTGTTTTGTTGTACCAAGATTGCAGAAATTGTGTCTCCACCACCGAAGTCATATAACATGAAATCCTTGGATAAGTCTGGATTGACGAGAGTTGGAGCTTGAGATATAGCCTCTTTTATTGCCTCAAAACTTTCCTTTCCTTTAGCTGTCCACTTAAATTCCATGCTCTTCTTCAACATCAACGTTATTGGCTTCACGAGAGCAGCAAAATTTGGCAAAAATCTGCAGACAAAATTGATCCTCCCTAAGAAGCTTTGAAGAGCCTTCTTGTGATTTATCAATGGCAACGCTCTAATTTCTTCAACTCTCTCTGGGTCGATCGTTAACCCCTCCTTTGAAACAATATGGCCTAGAAGTTTTCCTTCGTGAGCCAAGAATATGTATTTTTTGGGATTCAATGATACCCCAAATCTTCTACACCTCTGAAATATCTATGTCAGATGAAAGAGGTGATCCACCACATTTTTGGAGAATATAGTGATGTCATCAATATATATCAGAACTATTTTATTAATCAATCCCTTGAATGCCATATCCATTGCCCTTTGGAAAGTGGATCCAACATTTGATAGCCCAAATGACATCTTCTTGTAGGCATAGGTGCCCCATTTGGTGGTGAAAGCCATCTTGAACTGGTCATATTCTTTCACCATTATCTCATTATACCCTGAGTAGCCATCTTGGAGAGAGAATCTCTCTTAACCGAATACCACTTGCAATATTTGTTCCATTGAAGAAAGTGGGTAATGGTCTTTGAGAGATGCCCTATTGAGGTCTCAGAAGTACACACACAACCTGATTTCTCCACTCTTCTTCCTTACCAAAACCAAGTTTGAACCCAATTTGAGTGCTTGATTGGGAATTTAATGCTTTCCTCTATTAGCTTGTTTAGCTCTTTCTTCATTAGAGGCTCAATGTGAGGGTTTACTAGTTTCTACTTCTGCCTAATGGGCTTAGCATCTGGATCCAATTCTATGGTATGTTGTGCCAACTTTGGATTGAATCCTCTCAAGTCTTCATAGCTCCAAGCAAAGACATCTGGAAATTCTTGGCAAAGTTGTATGAAATCTGATTCCTCTTGTTTAGTGGCCACTTTATCAATTTCAAGTGTTTTTCCTTCCCCAACTGTAATTGGCTTTGAATCTTTTCCTTTGACTTATATGTTATCCTTTTCCTTATGGAACTAGTCGTTACGATTGAAAATAGACTCCAATGTTACTAAACCCTTAGGAAGCTTGTTTTTCTGCAGCTGCACTACTTGATGCCCATACTGCTGCTCTAGTTTATCTTGATTCCTAGCTGAGAATTCAACCTCTTCTTGTAAGAAATTGATGACTTGTTGATTATTCTCAAACACGTGCCACCTTGTGTTATTATCTGGCACTGCTGGCCTCACAATCACATGGATATGTGGCTGTAATTTTTCCCTTTTGATGTTTTCAACCACATCAAATGTTTCTCCAACTTTTGCGAGCCTATCCATGGCTTCATTTTTCTTCCTGGGTATGGACACGATGTTGAAAGCTTCAAAATCCTCAACAAGGTCCCATACCCTGTTCTTTTAGTTCTTTAGTAGGCCATTATTTGTAGCATGTTTTCCCCTGACTTGGTTGATGATTAGCTCGCTATCTCTGAAAACCTGCAAGTTCTTTATGCCCTTTTTTCTAGCCCAATGAATTCCATGAATCAAGGCCTCATATTAAGCTGTGTTGTTTGAACAGGAAAATTGGAAACGGAAAGATGAAAAATATTTGATGTCTTGTGGTGAAATCAACATTGCATCACCTCCAGCACCTTGTCTACTTCTTGAACCATCAAAATATAGTTTCCAAACTTCGTTGTCATCCTTTTTTTCAGGCTAAATGATATCGGGAATGGGTGAATTTTCTTTGTGTACACAATACACAGCCAATTCAGATTCTTCAATTTCCTTGTATGGGTCAAATTCATGACTCTTGTTTGCCCATTTTGTTAGGAAATAAGAGATAAAATATGTGGAATAATCCCTTCCAGAATCGCAACAGTAGAAACTAATATGCAGAAAATATTACAGATCTCAAATAAAAGTGCAAAATAAAAAACACAACACAGAGAGACAATATTTGACGTGGTTCACCCAATATGGGCTACGTCCACCAAGAATAACTTGCTCAGATTTTATTACAAGCCACCAATCTCTCAATACAATACCCAGATCCGTTTGGAGCTATGCTCAACAAACTCTATAGAATTCACACCTGAATTCAAAGCACATCTGCAATACATTTTCTTGTCTTTCTATCATATGGATAAGACCATATAAATAGACAATTTCTTAAGCAGTTGATAAAAAACTGTGGGTATCAAAACCATGGGTAAAAACCCGTGGGTATCAAAACAATGGGTACCAAAAAACCATGGGCCCAAAAATAGCCCATAACGGTTACCCATTACCCACGGGTTAATAAAACGCCCATGAAAATTTACTTCAAGGAACGCTGTAAAAATACCCGAGTGTAACACATAGAAGGTGTACCACACTCTAACATGAGAACAGGCTCCACAAACATAACAATCTCCCACATGGAGACTAATTTCGACTGAGCAAGCTTCTTAACCCTTCATTGTCATCCACGAAGGCCAACCAAAGCTAAACATAGCTTTAGTTTATCCCTTGTGACCACCTTGGTCATAATGTCTGCAGGATTTTGACTATTGTGAATCTTCTCCAACTTTAACTTATCTTCTTCCAAAGCTATCCTAATGAAGTGATATCTCAACTGTATATGCTTCGTCCTGGAGTGGAAAGAAAAGTTCTTAGCTAGGTGTATAGCACTCTGACCATCACTATGTAGCTTACATTCCTTCTACTTATGCCCCAACTCCTCAAGCAATGGTTGTAACCAAATCATGTCTTTGCTTGCCTCTATGGTAGAAACATACTCATCCTCCATGGTTGATAAAGCCACCAGCTTCTGTAGTCTTGAAATCCAGCTCACTGTTGTCCCACTTACAGTGTAAATATAACCTGTCATGCTCCTCCTGCTGTCAACATCTCCAGCCATGTTTGAATCTACATAACCAGGTAAAGTGGTGTCTGATCCACTGTAGCACAAAACTTTCCCCATGGTCCCTTTCAAATACTGAAGGATCCACTTTACTGCTTGCCAATGCTCTTTATCTAGATCACTCATAAATCTACTCAAAGCTCCCACTACAAGGGAAATATCAGGCCTAGTGCACACCATAACATACATCAAACTACCAACCGCTGATGAGTAAGGTACCATAGACATCTAGTTTCTTTCGTGCTCTGTCTTGCGACACTGCTCCTTTGATAACTTAAAATGGCCTGCCAAAGGAGTCCCAACCGGTTTAACATCCTACATGTTAAACCTATCCAATACCTTCTTAATGTACTCTTCCTAAGATAAATTCAGCTTCTGTTCCTTCCTAACCCGAGTTAACCAAGGATTTGTCTGGCTACCCCCAAATCCCTCATATTAAAGGATTCACTTAGCTGTTTCTTGAGTACTTTTATTTCCTACATGTTTTTACCTGCAACCAACATGTCATCAACATACAAACACAGGATAATATAACTTCCATCCTCAAATTTCTTTGTATGCACCCAATGGTTAGAATGACATCTAATATAACCTTTCTCCATCATGAAGCTATCAAACTTCTTATACCCTTGACATGGAGCTTGTTTCAAGCCATACAAGCTCTTCTTCAGTTTGCACACCATCTCCTCTTTACCTTTGACTTCATATCCTTTTGGCTGCTGCATATATAGCTCCTCCTCCAAATCGCCATGGAGAAATGCAGTCTTTACATCTAACTATTCTAAGTGTAAGTCTTTTGTTGCCACTATTCCAAGAATAGTTCTGATAAAAGTCATTTTTATTACAGAAGAAAAAATCTCATCAAAATCTATACCTTGTTTCTGTGCAAACCCCTTAACCACCAACTAGGCCTTATATCTTTTCTTTCCTCCTTCGTCTTTAACTTTGTACACCCACTTGTTATGCAATTCTCTTTTTCCTTCTGGTAGCTTCACCAAATCCCAAGTCTGGTTCTCCATGAGAGACTTATGCTCTTCATCCATGGCTTGCTCCCACTTCTTCCTAGCATCTACCTACATTGCTTCATCAAAGCTCTTTAGCTCTCCACTATCATTGAGTAATAAATAATAAAGAGAAGGAGAAAAATGTTCAGGTTCTCTTCTTACCCTAGAAGACCTCCTCAATATAGGAGTTTGGGGTTCCTATTGAGGGGGTTCTTGAACTGATTCATGTGTCACTTTCCCATCCGAAATATCCTCTACCGCTACATATTCTTTGCTGCTTATACATGAATTTCTCATTAAATACAACATCCCTAGATCGAATGATTTTCTTGTCCTTAATACTCTAACATTAATATCCAAAGTGATCACCACCATAACCAATGAAAGTACATTTTTCTGATTTAGCCTCTAGCTTGGTCCTATCATCCTTGTCTATATGAACAAACACCTCACATCCAAAGACTCTAAGAAATGAATAATCAAATTTCTTACCATACCAAGCCTCCTCAAGTATGCCTCCATCCAAGGCACTTGAGGGTCCTCTGTTTATCAAGTACATAGCTGTGCTCACCGCTTCTACCCAAAAAGAAACAGGAAGTCTTGCATGTATCCTCATGCTCCTATCATGTTCCATTATTGTTCTGTTCATCCTTTTTGATACCTTATTCAGCTGCAAGGTTCCTGGAACCGTCTTTTTCCTATGGATTCCATTATTAGAACAATAATCATCAAATTCATTGCTGCAATACTCCCCTCCATTATCTGACCTGAGACATTTTAACTTAAGACCTGTTTCATTCTCTACTAAGGCTTTCCATTTAACAAAAGTCTCAAATACATCAGATTTGTTTCTAATACAATAAACCCAAACTTTCCTTGTTACATCATCAATAAAAGTAACATAATAACTTGAACCCCCAAGAGATGATACCTGAGCTGCCCCCTACACATCAGAATGTACCATCTCTAACTTACTCTCTTTCTTCATAGGTCTAACCTTGAGAAACCTTACTCACTTCTGTTTCCCATATATGCAATTCTCACATAAATCCAAACCTATTTCTATATATCCAGGAAAATTATTCTTTATGATGTCCATGCCCTTATGGCTCATATGACTGAGCCTATAGTTCCATAGTGTTCTATCTGCATCTGAAGCCACAAGATTACAATCATTAGTACTATTAGTGGAGAAATACAAGGTTCCAACCTTCTTAACTCTTGCCACCACAAGAGCACCCTTGGTAACCTTCCAAGATTCAACTGTAAATATCATAGTACAGCCATCACTTCCTAATTACCCTGTCGATATCAAATTTCTCCTTAATGTAGGCACATGTCTGACATCCTTCAATAGCCATGTATTCCCATTTTGCATCTTAACTTGAACAAAACCTTTTCCAACTATACTGCAAGGCTCATCATCACCAAGAAAAACATGCCCAAAATCCCCTTGAACATAATCAACAAAATAAGGCCTATGTGGAGTAGCATGAAAAGAAGCCCCTGAATCTAAAACCCAAGATTTAGTAATATTGTGCAAAGAAAGAATCAAAGCATCCTGACATGCATTACCCAATGCCACATTTTCCTCCTTGTTTTCTTCTTGTTGTTTCTTCTTGTCTCGAAGCTCCCAACAATCCTTATTTGCATGCCCAGACTTTCCACAGTTCCAACATACAATCCTGCTCTTGGATTTTGACCTTGCCCAATTTTTTGAATTTCTGCGGTTTCCTCTATTCTTTTGCCTCCTTCTAGTTTCCACTATCAAATAATTCCCTAAAGTATAAGATTGCCCAGAGCTTTTTCTTAGCATTTCCTTGCTTAGAATCACCCCTAAAACATCCTCAAACTTCAACTTCGAGTTAGTTAGAACCAAGTTGCTTACTGCCATTACCAGGGTATTCCAACTTTCAGTTAAAGAGCACAGAATTAATAAAGCCCTAACTTCTTCATCAAATTCTATTGTAACCGAAGCTAGCATATTCACAACCGTATTGAAATCATTTAAATGATCTGCTACTAAACTATTCTTAGACATCTTCATATTAAACAACTTTTTCATTAAAAATATCTTGTTAGAGGAAGAGGGTTTTTCATACAACTTCCCTAATGCATCCATTAGATATTTTGTAGTCTTTTCCTTTGAAACATTAAATAATACCAAAGATACAAGACACAGCTGGATTGTCCCAAGTGCCTTCCTATCTAGAAAATCTCATTCCGCATCTGTCATGCTCGAGGGTTGGTTCACCTTCTTAGAAAACAGAGTATAAAGATCCTTCTGATAAAGGTAATATTCCATCTGCATCTTCCAAAGACTAAAATTTTGCCCCATTGAATTTATCAACCCTAGATCTTCCTTCATCTACCATAGCTCCCATTTAAGGTAAAAAAATTTCCCTGCGATTCAACACTTCAACAAACCAAACTAGGCTCTGATACCAATTGTTAGGTATTAAGAGATAAAATATGTGGAATAATCCCTTACAGAATTGCAACAGTAGAAACTAATATGCAAAAAATATTATAGATCTCAAATAAAAGTGCAGAATAAATAACACAACATAGAGAGACAATATTTAACGTGGTTCACACCCAATTTGGGCTACGTCCACCAAGAATCACTTGCTCAGATTTTATTACAAGGCTTCCACTCTCTTAATACAATACCCATATCTGTTTAAAGCTATGCTTAACAAACTCTACATAATTCACACCCGAATTCAAAGCACATATGTAATACATTTTCTTATCTATCTATCATACGCATAAGACCATATAAATAGACAATTGTTTAAGTAGTTTGATACAAAACCGTGGGTATCAAAACAATGGGCAAAAACCAAAACCGTCCTATAAACATATGGGTAGCTGAAGAGGCGGTTTTACAAAATAATGGGTACTGAAAAACCATGGGCCCAAAAATAGCCCATAACAGTTACCCATTACCCATGGGTTAATAAACCACCCATGAAAATTTACTTCGGGGGCTTCGCCCCCGAATCCCCCTGACCCACTCACCGGTGAGTGGGACCTCTGTAAAAATACCCTAGTGTAACACATAGAAGGTGTACCACAGTCTAACATGAAAATAGGCTCCACAATCATAACATCAAAATATCATGCGTTGCCAAATAGATGGACTTCCCTCGACCTGAGTACCTATGCACTACATCATTTGAACATTGCTCCCGTATCAAAGGCTGAGCAATTTTCATTGATAGGACTTGGCACATGAGGTTCAATATGGAAATTGGCAATTGGTTCTGACCTGATTGTTACTTTGGCCCCATACCTTGTCTTGAAAATCATGTGTGACCAATCTGCAGATAAATATCCACTGATTTTTGTAGTGAAGTCTCTTGATAGACATAACGCAAAGAGTGGTGGAAGGTCAATCACAGACACATCTTGCAGAACTGTAACATTAGGATAGGCATGTAGTGTTAGGCTTAACCCTTTTATGACCACAATTGTTCGAACCACTGTTCCATCCACCTGTACTACTCCTCTCAACACAAGCTCATACTTCAGACCCATTTGATCCGCTATTTGCTTCAGCATCACTGAACTACTTGCCCCTGAATCTATCATGCAGTTGTGTACCAAGTGGTTTCCAACAACCAATGACACATAGAATGGTGGAGGCTTCAAATTCTTGCTTGGTTGACCCCTACCCCGGTTACACTGCATTAGTGAGAACTTTCTCCTGTCCCCGGTTTGATACATTCGAGGTAGACTAATTAGCCATTGCAGCTTGCAATAAATCTCATTGTCCTGAGATCACCAGTGATTCCAACATGGAAATGTTCACATGTGTCTTCTTCATTTGATCGATGATGTTGAAAGGGGATGATCTATCTTTTTGTTGTCCCTTACTTGGTACAACCTTTTCTGGAGCTTTAACAGGTGCATGTGTTGCTACAAAAGGTACCTTAGGCTGGTTTGTACATTTGGAACTGCATTTGGTCTATTGAGCCCTTGTTGTGTAGGAGTGGGCTGAGAAACAACTGGATTAGACGGTTACCCCTCTTCTATGCTTCTCTTCTTTGACTGTGTGTTGACAGCCATGCCTTGAAAGGGTTGTTGGTTAACTCCACAGAATTCTTCCGTTTTCCAATTGGCTAATGTGGTTAATGTTAGAGGTGCTTCTTGTTGTGTTTCTTGCTACTAATTCCCTGCTTGGCTTGGTTCTTGAGACACACCAATGGTTTGCACCATCAAGGCTTGATTTAGTGCACCATTGAAACACGTTGATTGATTGTGAGGTAGATTGCAAGGGTAACACCAGTCGTACTCCTATGTCATGTTGTTTTATGTTGGAACCAAGGCTCTTGAGGATGTCGTTGCATTTGGATCATATAGTCAAAATGCCCTAGAAGCTTGAGGTTTTCCCCTTTTTTTTTTGATTTGCAGCCTGAACTGGTGGTCTATTTTGTTGGTATGGGGGCCTAGCTTGGTACTACACTTGAGGCTGATATAGTCTAGCACTTTGAGCTTGCTATTTTTTGATAGTTATTCGCTCATTTCCAAGGTTCAGCAGCTGTTTCATAAGCTTATGTAATTCCTTTGAAGTATTTGAAGAAGTCAATGCCTCATTATTGCTTTGATTCCAAGGAGTTGGGGTGGGATTCAACTCTAGTGCTTGACTGGTTGTAGGATTTCCCATATCCGGATAGAGAGGCATTGGCAGCCTTGGTGCAAGCTTGCCAGCTTGGATCAAACAGTTCTCTGCTCTGATAGCTGTGTCATAGGCCCCTGACAGCGTTGTCCCTCCCATTGATTAGATCATCATGGCTATGTTTGAATTTATAGCCTTTAAGAAATAAAGGAATGCTCCTTTGGTGGCTGGTCTAACAACTATTGGAATCCTATCCCATGTCCATTGGAATCTAAAGTTGAAATCTATCATTTGTTTGTTATGAGCTCTTTTGATTGTTGCTAGTTGTTCTAATAAATACAAATTGTCTTCCCTCTCCCCGAATTGCTTGCAAAGAGCTGAACAAATTTGGTTCCACTTCGTAATAGACCCTGCTGCTAGGCTCCTAAACCACTGTAAGGCTTTACCTTTAAAAGATGAAGCCAACAACTTGACTGCAACATCCATTTCATTTATTTCATTTATTGCACATGCATTGGCAATATCTTGGATGTGTTCAATAGGAGTAGTGTGATTTTCTCATGCGAAATAGGGGATATTCTTTAGCATTGCAACTGGAACCTGATTCTGAGCATTTAGGGCGAGTGGACTACTGCCCGTGAAATTGACAAAGGGATTTGGTGGTAGATGTGCCATTATGATTGGCCTAAGAACTTTGGTTGATGCGAGAAAAGGTCTACTAGGTGGAGGTGTAGACAAAGTCCGGTTAGCTGGAGATGGTGATCTTTGTGGTCCTCTTCTTCTCCTTCCTCTACCTGATGATAGTTGCAAGTAGACAAATAGCCCCTCTTCTCAAGTATCAGACCTAGCTTGAATTCTTCTCATGTACCTAGGCAACTTTTTCTGCTACACCGTTGAATTCTATCCCTTCGGAGTCACCAGATGTGTTAGAGAATGAGCCTCAAAAGGCTGAATTCTTCCAAGTTACACACCAAACCTGACAATATTAAAAAAGAATTTAAAACTTTGAAGGACCTAGAAGATACAGTTCTTTAATTTAGTTATCGGGTCTTGTTATGTAGCTACTAATCCCTGAAAGGTACAGGTAAAACTTAGGTCATGCAAGGAAACATATAAAACTTGAAATACACCGTGTCGGAACTTGGGACATGCTTGACACCTGGGAAAACCTAAAATACTAAAAACTATGAAATTTTGAAAGTCAAAATCTCAAAAATATAAGAATACCCTTTTGAATATTATCCCCCGATCTATCAAATGGTGAAATTTTGACTTGTTTTGAGCAAGTTAAGCCCTTGAAAATTGATTTCGGAGTTCAACCTAGGAGGTGAAAAAAAATCCAAAATTGTAAAACCTGCAATTTCTAAGTCCAAATTTCTTGAAAATTCCTTCAAATCTTATGGAATGACCTCTCAATGCCACTGGGCATGCCAAAACTATTGATGGTGAATCACAGCACCCCTGAATGTCTGCAATTCGATGGGTTGAGACTCTCAGTGTGATTGTATAACATGGAGCTTTTCCCAAGTGTGGGACCTTGTGAAATCAGAAAAGCTCTCTCGATAAAGGCCGGTTCCTATTCCTCTATTCAGATGCACACATAAAAAATGCAGAGGGTTTGCTCAAAAACCTAATCTAACTTTCCAAGGAGATAGGGTAAGAAGATGCATAAAAAATAAACCTAAACTAACAAAGGTGATGCATTGAGGAATGAAGAACACCTGTCTTGCCAATAAACACAAACCATTAAAATGTAATGCAAGATCATGCACAGATAACCAAATTTGTAGTGAAAGATTAGGAGGAGGCAAATGAACATAGAGAGGGTTGAGAATCATCCACATGCATGCATTATTTGCTCCAAAGATTGATACAATACACTACGAAATGCCAAGAGGAAAATTTGCATTACAATTTTAGATGGGAGGTTTGAACTCCACAAAATCCACCTACAAACAAGAGGAGAAGGGAGGAGAAAAACAAGAATGTCCCACGTTTAGAAAGAAGCCCCTCCTTATAATTTATAGGAAGAATGAGAGAGGGAAGAGAGAGAAATTTTAAATCTACCCCAACCACCTCCAGATTGTATTTTAATTCATCTCATTATGGTGGTAAGTGAGAACCCTAGCAAACCCAAAAAATGGTGAACTGTATTTTGCATTTTTAAAGAACTTGTTCTCACCCAGTTAAAGATATCCAGTCGTAGTTGGGCAAAGGACCTTGTAATATTTTTAAAAAGTCCAACCTTGTGTGAATCCGAGCTCCCTGTGAAAATTTATGGCCATTTGAATATCTGGGTCAGGGTTTGCTTTCTGTCAGGTTCGGGGTGTCAACGCTCAAAATGTTGTGCCTCCTGAACGTGCACCTTGGCGCATCTATCCTCATGTCAACATACTTTTAAGTACGCCATAGGCACTAAAAATGTGGTGCTGATGCCTTCAAATTTGTGCCCTCCAACCTACGCCAGGACGCAACTTTTTCCATGTCGACACCTTCTGATCTGCGCACTCCAACCTGGGCTAGGGTGCAAATTTTTCCATGTCGACACCTTCATATATGCGCCCTCCAACCTATGCTAGGGCGCGAATTTTTCCATGTCGACATCTTCTGATCTGTACCCTCCAACCTACGCTAGGGCACGCCTTTTTCCATGTCGACACCTTCTGATCTGCGTCCTCCAACCTACACTAGGGCGTGACTTTTTCCATGTCGACACCTTTTGATCTGCACCCTCCAACTTGCACTAGGGCGTGAATTTTTCCATGTTGACACCTTCTGATCTATGCCCTCCAACTTGCACTAGGGTGCGACTTTTTCCATGTCGACACCTTTTGATTTGCGCCCTCAAACCTACGCTAGGGCGAGACTTTTTCCATGTTGACACCATCTGATCTACGCCAGGGCGCGACTGGTGGCATAAATAAATGTCATGTTTTGAGTTTCTTTGATTTCCATATTCTTTTGTTTGTCTAAATTTACACGGGGATGGAGATATATACAATAGATCCACTGGTGATTAGAGAATCCAATTCAAAAATATGGTTAATAGTGGAATCCAAATCCACATCATGTGATCCTTAGAAACTTGCTCACATGTCTACATGTCAGAAATAAATGATGGAAATCTAAGATCTTGTTAAGATTGATCTAGAGCAAGATGCAAAGATGAAGAAGATGGTGGGCCAATTACATCCATGTAGGTGTCATAAAAAAGGAGAGATAACCCCTCAAATGTGTCCTCAAAGTTTGGAATATTAGTCTCCATATACAAGTGTGAAATTCCTGTCGAGAAATCATCCCAAAAAGATGAATCATGAAGACTATGGATGGAATGCTACAAGAATCCATTAGAAGCTTTCTATGAAGCAACATAGAACTCAAAAGTACCAACAAATGAGAGGACAAAAGAGTGGTCCTTAAAGAGAAGACATATGTCTTCAATAGTATCATCTAGATCAAAAAATAGGGATTCTAAAAAAATAAAAATAAATGTTCGGTATAAATTGCTTCCTATCGAATGAATCCAAAACACATAAATGATCCCACTTAAAGAATCATTATAGGCTCTTGAATAAGCATCCCTAGAATCTAGATCTGCAACAGGTGTTGTTGATGAGGAATTAATGAAATGATGAACCATACAAGATGTGTCTATATTAGATGAGGCAACATAAGTCTCAATATCATCAATGGCCCTTTTCTCCAAAGAAACATCACTTTCAGATGACTATTCAATGTATCCATACAATTGTCATATGGTTATCCAAGCAATGAAAGGGCACTCAATGTGCTCTTTGTGATGTAGAGTATCCTAAAAAATAGTAAGACATATTAGTCCATAAAAAATGTCATTATTATTAAGCCATGCATTCTTTTCATCAAGATCACTTGGCTTAGGAACTAGTCTAAGGAGATAGGGTAGTAGATCCTACTCAAGGCAGTGATTCTTTATCCCTTGTTTCTCAGACAAATAGTTCTCTAAAGCTAGCCTAACAAGCGAATGATAAAAATTGTGTTTAAGAGACATGATTAACCCCCAGTAAATGGAACTTTATCTGATTTCAAGATTACAAAGCATGTATAATCCCCCAATAATGAATGCAAAAAAATCATTAAAAGAAACCTACCCTTCACATGCAGAACATAGTGGATGATAGATGCACTTCAAATAGAGTCTAAAAAATCCAAATCACGTCTCTATATGCCATGAGCATGCATATGATATAAGGCCATATGAGAGCTCTCTGCCTGCAATTTTTAATTATAGACCTGTCAAGTATAAATAGCAACACGTAATTTAGCAAAAAACAATGTTCACCATCCTGACCTTAAACTATCTCCGTCAAGTCTCTGATACCATGTAGAATTCCTTGCAGATCTAGGAAGATAAATGTTATCAAGCACAGAAGAACAAATTTTCAGCTATAGCTTCATAGATCAACCCGAAAGAAAAACATAGCAGCTAGAGAAAAACGGAGCATTCAACAGATACTCATCAGATTAACTTTTTTCTTATAGATTAGAATTAACATTATACTATATATTAGAAAGAAGGCAGCGTATGAAGAACAACAAATATGATGAAGACTGAAGTTAACAACATTGATTGAGCAGAGGCAATGAATCTTAACTGAGCTGAAAGAAGTGATCCGCATTCTGTACTAGGTGAACTGAAGTGTGTTTAGTTGGAATTAACCACTAACAACGGTCATGAACCCCTTCCGGTAGGATATCCTACATGGATCACTTCCTTCGTGCCCAAAAAAGGATGAATGTCTCCATTTTTTTCCCTCCTTATCAAGACAAATCCCTTTTCTGTTTTTGCCTATTACTATGGTGGATAGAGTTCAGACCAGATACAAATTGACAGGCACTTTCACTAGTGTCTGCCCCTATAACTTTATTTTTTTAGAACTTGGGCTAGAAGTAAATGGATTCCTATCATTTATCTGGATATTTTGGCCCTGTAATACGGATTTTTTATTTATTTTTTTCCGAAAGAGGATATCCTCAAAGTTATTAAAGGTGGTCAATAGTTTAATGGAAAAATGGTCTCATCTCCCTAAATGGAATCCTAGGGTCCCTCTTGAGGACTTGATTCCTTCGTCTTCCCCTGTTTGGCTGAAATGAATGTTTTGTAGTTGGTAGTATCGTGGCTATTGATTCCAATACACTTACCCGTAACAGAATGATTTTTGCAAGAGTCTACATGAATTCTGGTTTGGAAAAGCCTCGCCTGTCATCCATCCATCTCCTTTCAGAACATGGGGAGTGGGAGAAAAATATTGAATACAAATGCTGCGCTATTTTTTGTGAGAACTCTTGGATTTTCAGACATGGCTTTGTGGGATGTGTGGTACTAGTCTAATCATGGAAAATGCACGGGATCCACAACCAAGCTTTGGATGACACCTTGAAATAGCTAACTTACATGATGTCGTCTTCCCTTTTTATACGGATGGAGACTAAACAGGATCACATGACATTGCTAGGGTAATAATGGAATAATGCATTAGAGTGGACTGACCATACCCCTGTGGTGGAGCTTAGGCTAGAGGGATTTACTGCTAAGTATCTGGAACATGTTCTAAACAACAAGAAAACACTCTTGAGGGGTAAGTTTCTTCGACATTGACGAACAAGTGGGGTTCCCTAACATGGATATCAGGGACTTTATGTTGGTGCATGGGATGAATCATGCTGAAGATGAAGAGGTGTAATAGGATGAAGGCAAAGAGGTTGAGGTAGATGTAGGGTTGCTTATTTCTGATGGTCCTAAATCTAGGGATATTGATATTTTTCTTCCTGTGTCTATGGATTAGAAGCAACCAGATATTATTGAGAAGGATTAAAGGGGTAATAAATAAGAAATTATGCAAAGAGTATCTCCTTGTGACCAGATGATATTATTGAGCAGGACGAAAGGGGTAAGCAGATTAAAGGTTTAATATTTTTGGGATTGTCGATGGTATAGGGAGTATGTAAGAGTGCTTTTTTGTATTGAGGAAGAAAGTGAAAAGAAAACAGAGGAAAAAGATAGAATAAACTTTTTATTAGAGAATATAAATATAAATGTATGAACCAATAGTGTGTTTGGATGACTAAGAGTAAAATGTATTATGCTGGGTGTGTTTTTACAAAACTTTGGGGGTCTATTTTCTACTCCTAAGGAGAATAAATTTTTTTACTTGGTCTATTTTATTACTTGGTGGGTATCAATTGTATGAGTTTTGCATATCAAGACAGTTTGATCATATCCTCAGTTTAATTTTACGTGGGATTCTCTTGCTATATTTGTCGGTGACATATACAAGATTTTATAGTGCCTTTCAAAACCTTCTTATTACCTATTAAAAAAATAAATTATTTCATATTAATCATCTCACATATATTTGAATATTTAATATATTTAGAAGTTAAAAATAAATATGGATAATTTTATTCAAATATTAAATAATTAAAATAAAATGATTTTTAAAAAATCAAAAATTGTGTCCAAATGTATATAAAATATGTTACATATTTTGAATAAAGAATAAGATCTTTAATAAAAATTGTAAACACAAACCTCCTCGTAAATTTTGATGAACTCGTATTAACAAACATGAAATCTTTACACCATGTATTTCAGATTTCTTACAATTCCTTTTTTTGCTAATGTTAATAAAACCCACCAAATGAATACTAGTGTATCTAAAAGGCCAAGGGGCATGCATGTAACTATACACAAGCCTGTAAAATATGAAGCATTCAATAGAGAATATCACGTGTATGATATTTGAACATATTTCTTCTCAACCTTGAAATCAATAATGGATGAACCTACAGAGACATGATGAGTATATTTGAATTAATTTTAACATTTATACATTAACATGGATAACAAAATAACACACCATGCTTGTTTTAATGAGTTTTACTTGAACGAATATATGTGACATCTATAATACACTTGGAGGATCAAATATGGACGAACTAACACGCATCCTACATGAAGGGAGTGGACCATTATTACATTTTATGGGGCCATGAGTATCTTTTATGCGGTCATTTTATGGTATGATCCTATGGGTGGTAGTATCATAATGAGCATGATATCTTTTGAAAGAATGAGAACCAAAAAACACCATAAAAGGCCCTTAAATTTGAACCTAAGGCTATCCTGATGACATAATAGTGCACGAGTGTTTATATGCCCCATACAACATGCATGCATACATGGGTGAGGTGGTACCTACATTGGATGAGGTGTCACAGGCTTGGTTTTTTTAATATATGTCTTTGAAAAAGAAGTGTGGCATACATTAGGTGGTGGGAAAGTGGTAGGCATGTATGCTTGTATTCAAGAGGTCATGGGTTCGATTCCTAGATTTTTTTAGGTTTGTGGTAGAAACACAAAGTGTGGTATACACAAATGTGTATACCACAAACCTAAAAAAAATTGTAAGGCATAGAAATTGTGTATACCATGCCAATGTATGTGTTACCCAAATAACTCTCCCAACTATTTAGATTACTTTTACCTCAATATGGGTCTGATGCTTCACATTTCAGGTTGTGCACCTATAGGATTTCTCATCTGGAACCTTGCATGGGTTGGATTCCTTCCACGCACTCTCCCGTGCCTTGTAATTATTCTGCATGCCCTTCTATAGGCACCTATCAAATCAGCTAAGTTTTGGGTCTTCCTGTAGCGCACCCTCTTTTCTTCCTGCGCACGCACCTTCTTTGTTGTCCCCTCGCATCCTTCTTGCACACCAAGAATAAACTTGGATTAGATCACCAACCTCCTCATGTGCCTCTTCAAGATAGATCAAGGCCAAGAATTCATTTCAGGAACAAGTGAAAACTCCAGATCAAGACAATTTTCTACTCTCAGAAACCTCATTATCAAGATTTTCTTATGAAAATTGAGAGTACAAGCAATGGGGTGAGTTTAATATTAAAAATGAAAGATCAGTACCAGGCTATCGTTCATGACTCCATGCCTAATGGATACTTCAAGGCAAATGATCTTCCACCTAGCAGGCAAGAGAAGTGGAGAGGTTGATTCAGCCATGCGAAAGCTAACTCAGTAAGTCAAAATCAAGCCCAAAATGATTCAACTTCAAGCAAAGCAATGGAATCGCAGAAGGTGTCATGTGTCAGCTCGATGTAATTCCAAAAAGTTAAAGGGAAAGAAAAGAACTGTGAAAGGTTCCACATGTCATCTCAGTGCACATTCAAAAGGTGCGACAAAAGTAAAAACCCTAGTGATGTGCTTGACACCAATGTGGATCTCATCGTACATAATTTGTTCATTCAAGGCCCAAATCAGCTAAGTATAAACAAGGCCAACGGAAGGTTCCACATGTCTCTTCAGCATACTTTTGGTATGATACTTAAAAGAAAGATTCCCAAAAAAGCGCAGGATCTCCATGTCTCTAAGACCCAAGAAAGTTACACTGGCCGTTGAAAAGTCTAAGAGCCAGTAGAAGCCTCCACATGCCTCATCGACGTAACTTCAAAGGTAAAATCCAAAGGTAGTACCCAAACGAGCTCAGACTCTCCATGTGTCTAGGGCCCGAGAAAGTTTCACTGGCCGTTGAAATGTCTAATAGCCAGTGGAATCCTCCACATGCCTCATCAGTGTAACTTCAAATGTAAAGACCAAAAGTAGGTCCCCAAACAAGCTCGATATCTCCACATGTCTAGGGCTTGAGAAAGTTGCATCGTCCGTTGAAAAGTCAAATATCTAGCGGAAGCCTCCATGTGCCCCATCAGTACAAATTCAAAGGTAAAATCCAAAGGTAGGTTCCCAAACATGTGTTGGTCCTCCACATGTCTAGGGTCCAACATAGTTGCTCTTAAACAGAAGGAGCTTAACCAAAACAAAAAGAAAGAAGAGAAGACTAAAGACAATGCTAAGTGTCCAACCATTGCAACTTCAAGAGTAAAAGGAGGTGCGTTTTTATAGAGGTTGGTCATATTTTCTCTCCTGCCCCCCCCTCTCTTTCTTCCCTAGGGTCGAATGTGGAGTTTAAGCCTCCTCTCTTTGCTCTTTAATGGTGTTTTCTTGCCTCTTTCCCACTAATGATGTACTGTTTGAACTCATGGATCAATAAAATATTTTTTGTGATGCGTTTTGTCCATGTTTTTTTCATTTTATTGCATCTTCTCACCTCTCATCATTGCAGGGTATATTGTGCATCTTTATGATGTCTATTGCAGGTTTTGAGAGTTGTGTTTAATGGATTTGAAGTAGTGTTTTGTGTGAAATTTATCTTTGTCCTATGATGTATCTTGTCCATCCTCTCCATTACTCACCTCTCTCCATTATAAGAAGTTGGATTTGTGATCAGAAACTTCCTTTTCTGGTGTATCACCACTTTAGTGTAGGCTTTGTTTTCGTGCATCTCTCTATCTCCCTGATCCCTTAGAATGTTAGATTAGGGTTTGATAGTTTTCTTGCATTACAGTAGCTTGTGGCAGGTAGTTTAGGACGAAGAAGCCGACTTTATCTAGAGGACCATCTCAAGCCTACAAGTCCCACAGCTTGAGAGATGGTCCAATATTATGCAGATCACACCGGATGCCCCATTAAAAATCAAGTTATTCAGGGGGTGTTGTGATTATGCATCAATAGTTTTGGTATGCCTGGTGGGACACTGGAGTTATATTTTTCTCATCTTTCTATGGTGTCTCATTATCAAATAGTGAATCAAGCCACACTATGACCACATCAACAGTTTTGGCATGGCTGGTGGGACAGGTCTGAAACACCTTACCACATCACTTGCTCAGGTTTGATGTGCTCTTGGTGAAGATTTCAGCCTTTGGAGGCACTTTCAAGCACATTTGGTGACTCCATCTGGTCAATAACACCTTCTATGAAATTGGATACCTTCTCCCAATCCATATTCATTAATTTTTCTTCCATCTCTTTCATTCTCTTCCATTATATGAAGTCGTGCATTCATGACTTCATTTCACTCATAGAATTCACACTTACAGCAGGACATCCAAGATTTTTATCTCCTATCAGACTTGGAGGAATGTTTTGATGAGGAGGGGCTCATAGAAATTATAAAATTCATTTCCTCGTCATTCATCCTTCAACCACAAGAATCTGCAGCCATGGAGAAGCCAAAACTTGTCATGCCCACTGCAGGGCATGAGGATGATATACAAAGCACCAAGGGTCACCATCAACACCTCTAGGAGTCCAATGCCAATCAACTTGAGGAGTTATGATTGATGTTGATACTTCAGTTATTTGGGTGGAGGATCGACCTCTTGTCATTTTTTTACTCATAATAACAGCTATGTTCAGGTCCAAATCATATACATGCCTTCATATTTTAAGAAAGGTAAGCTACTTCTCCCTGCCAGTTGCAGGATTTGTCTGAGGTCCCTTTGCTTTTGGTTAGCATAGAGTCAGTAGGTTTTCTTTCAGAAAGAATAAGTAATTTTGCACACTCTTCATGTTCCACTTGGAGCATGTATAATCTTTCCCTTTTGTACATAGTGTGTTGTGGTGTTTTTTTTCTCGTAAACAGTCCATTGAAGGTAGTGCTTGGGGAGGATCATCTCCAGTTTTAATAATGATTCAGTGGCTCAGAGACAGGATTTCAGAGTTTCAGATCAGAATTGTGTTTATCTTCATCTAGTAGGGAGATAACACTGAAAGTCGCCAAATTATTATCCAAATAAGTCTCCCAACTATTTGTATGACTTTTACTCTCACTTTGTCTCTAATGCTTCACATTTCAGGTTACACGCCCATAGGATTTCTCATCTGGCACCTTGCATGGGTTGTAGTCCTTCCACAGACTCCCCCATGCCTTGTGATTCTTTCGCATGCCCTTCTGTACATGCCTTCCAAATCAGCTAAGTTTTGGGTCTTCATGTTGAGCGACGTCTTTTCTTCCTCCGTGTGTGCCATATTCTTTTTTCCCTTGCATCCTCCTCACATGCCTCTTTAAGACAGATCAAGGATAAGAATCCATTTCATGAACAAGTTAAAAATCAAGGTCAAGACAATTTTATACTCTCAAAACCCTCATTTTCAATATTTTCTTATGAAAATTGAGAGTACAAGCAGTGGGGTAGGTTCAAGATTCAAAATGTAAGATCAGTATGAGGATATTTTCGATGACACCATGCCCAATTGATATTTCAAGGAAACTGATCTTCCACCTAGCAGACAGGAGAAGTGGAGAGGTTGATTCAGTCATGCAAAAGCTAACTCTGTAAGTCAAAATTGAGCCCAGAACAATTCAACTCGAAGCAAAGCAACAAACTCATGAAAGGCGTCACGTGTCAGCTCGGTGTAATTCCAAAAGGTTAAAGGGAAAGAAAAAGAACTGTGGAAGTTGCCACGTGTTAGCTCAGTGCACCTTCAAAAGGTGTGAAAAAAGTAGAGACCCTAGGGATGTGCTTGACCCCCACGTCGATCTCAGGACATATAATTTGTTCACTCAAGGCCTAAATAGGCTAAGCTTAAAAAATGCCAGTGGAAGCTTCCACGTGTCTCTTCGGCATAATTTTGGTATGATGCTTAAAATAAATATCCCAAAACGAGTGTAGGCTCTCCACGTGTCTAAGCCCCCAGAAAGTTACACCGGTTGTTAAAAATTCTAAGATCCAGCAGAAGCCTCCACGTGCCTCATCAGTGAAACTTCAAAGGTAAAATCCAAAGGCAGTCCCAATACGAGCACATGCTCTCTATGTTTCTACGGCCTGAGATAGTTGCACTAACCGTTGAAAAGTCTAAGAGCTAGCAGAGGCCTCCACATGCCTCATCAGTGCAACTTCAAAGGTAAAGTCCAAAAGTAGGTCCCCAAACGAGCACTGGCTCTCCATGTGTCTAGGGCCTGAGAAATTTTCACCATCCGTTGAAAAGACTAAGAGCAAGCAGAATCCTCCATGTTCCTCATCGATGCAACTTCAAAGGTAAAATCCAAATACAATTTTCCAAATGTGCGTTGGCCCTCAATGTGTCTAGGGTCCAACATATTTGATCCTAAATAGAAGGGCCTTACCCAAAACACAAAGAAAGTAGAGTAAGCTCACGGACAATACCAACTGTCTAACCATCGCAACTTCAAGAGTAAAAGGAGGGGCATTTTTCTAGAGGTTGGTCATCCTTTCTCTTACCCCCCGCTCTCTTTCTTCCCTAGAGTAGAATGTGGAGTTTAAGCCTCCTCTCTTTGCTCTGTAATGGAATTTTCTTGCCTCTTTCCCACTAATTATGTACTATGTGAAATCATTGAGTAATAATTTTTTTTTGATACATTTTGTCCATCCTTTACTCATTTTATTGTCTCTTCTTTCCTCTCATCATTGCAAGGTATACTATGCATATTCTTGATGTCTATTGCAGGTTTTGAGAGTTGTGTTTAATGGGTTTGAAGAGGTGTTCTTTGTAAACTTTATCTTTGGCCTGTGATGCATCTTTTCCATCCTCTCCATTGCTCACCTCTTCCCATTTCAGGCAATTGGATTTTTGAACAGTAACTTCCTTTCATGGTGTATCGCCACTTTAGTGTAGGCATTGTTTTCATGCAACTCTCTCTCTCTCTCACTGATCCCTTATAAGGTTAGATTAGGATTAGATAGTTTTCCTGCATTAAAGTAGCTTGTGGTAGGTAGTTTAGGAAGAATAATTTTGCTTTCTCTGGAGGACCATCTCAATCCCACAAATCCCATAGCTTAAGAGATGGTCCAATGTTATGCAGATCACACCGCATGCCCCATTAAAAATTGGGCTATTCCGTGGGGGGTGTTGTGATTACGCATCAACAAAATGGATGTGTGGTTAATGGGGGCATCATTATGGGGTCATGCGATTCTATCACAAAAATAGCCGACTCCTAAATATTATACCTCTTTTTTTATTTTATTCTAAAAGGTCTTATGACATCTATATTTTAACTGAAATACATACGTTTAGTGACTAAAATTCATTTATGTTTATATTTTGAATACAAAATTGCATTTTTACAAGCTTTTGGAAAGTACGTGAAGAATAATGCTAGTGTCATATACGTAAAAGACAAAACAATGCATTTTAATTGCTAAATAGCACTTTATATATTTAAGAATTTCTATTAATATATTTTACACCTAGATAGTCAACAATAATATGAAATTATATTTTCCTACAATCAGGGTTTATTTTAGGTGCAAATATTTTCGAATAGGAGAAGATTAGGAATTTTTAATTTTGAATGGGGATAAATTTTTAGTACCATACGGTAGTGTGTTAGTAAAAATTTTATGGGTGCTAAAACATTTTGAATATAATTTCACCTTCATGTTTCTACTAAGGGCCGACCAATGTTAGTATATTTGCCTTCATGTTATAACATACTATTATATAGGATTAATTCTCCATAATATAATACTAAATTTTACATTCAAAATTCATTAATAAGCGTGTGAAAAATCCAAAATTATAAGCCAAAAATCCGAACAAATAAATCAAAGAGGTAAGCGTAAAAGTGAACTTTCTTTTTGTCAATTTTTTTTGTAAAAATCTTACCTACCAGAAAAATTAATTTGTGTTCCATAAGTTACTATGATTATGTAATGTCAAGTCGTAACAAGAACATGCTACCAGAAGGTAATATTTACTTATGTTACCTTCTGGTAACATTTTTTTGTGTTATCGTTTGATAATTATTTTTTACTGCGTTGCCACCTGGTAACATGCATGTGTGTTTTTGTTCAATAGTGTTAGGTTGTGATACCATACGGTAGTACTAAGCTGTGTTTATGTTCCGTAGCATGATCTTTTTTTCCCAATCTTGCATTTTTGTTTTAAAGATCATATTTGATACTTCTCTACTTTTTTTGCATGTGTAGAATTCAAAATCACTTGTATAATGGCCCCTGTTACAAACGTAAAAAGAACTGAAGGAAAAGGAAAACATGACATGGACATTTAAAAAAAAAAAATTCAACCAACAGAAGCCCAAGTGGAAAGAGATAGTTTTTAGTCTAATTATGTTAATGTTACTTTATTTTTTGATTTACTTAGAAATGTTGTAAGAAAACCAGTTTCTTTCAAAGGTAGAAAAACCTAGCAATGACCTTACTCCAGAAGAAAGTCATAATAAGTAGAGTAACTCAATTCTAATTGACAATACTAATAATATAATTTTCCATCAAACTCAAGATTCTGATAAACATTAGAGGAACACACATCAAATACGTAAGAGTGGGAATTGGACTTTAGGAAGGACTTATAAATTTGAGTCATCAACCAGATATCCATTCTTTGAACCTGTTGAGCCGGTAAATAGTACTAATACTCCTATAGAACGTAGATATACTATATGTATTCTGAAACTAGGTTGATAACATAGAATATAATTGAAGTTGGACATAATAGAGAAGCATTTTGGGAAGGTATATGAGTCAAAAAATCAAGGTGATGGAACATTAATAAAAATAACTAGATGGAAAACTGAGGAAGATTGTTTATATATGATATATGCATCAAAATATGTCAATCATAATAAACATATTAAGTGCCTAGTTGAGAATGGTTTAACAATAAAGGCTAAATTTGAAAAAGATATTTGATGCAAGTCTTTAGGAAAAACTTATACAATTCAGAACAATATTTAACATTTTAAAAAAGGGCATAACAATTTCAAATGTCATTGATTATAAGATATTGTTTCAATCTAATAGGTTTCAAAATATTCCATCGACACACTGGTCATATACCATTGCATGCGAAATAGCAAAGTGTTTGGGAGAAATTGAAATCACTTTTTTGAGAGAGAAGGTAAAAATTGTAAATTTTATCACATTGTCGATTGATGAGGTCACAACAATAGATAATACATCTTAGGTATGCATGCATGTCTATAGTTTTACTTTGAATAACCATTTCAAGGAAACTCTTATACTAGTTATACACAAAATGATGGAGAACATTAATTCCAAGAACTTGTTATCGTAAAATTGAGGGAAATAATTTGTATGGATGATCATTCAATATCTACAAAGCTTATTTGTGTAGGAGATATTGGCACAAATTTCGTGCAAGGTCACAAAACTAGGATTTGTATTTTCCTTCAAACAACCATAGCCGCTTACATAATACATATTCACTGCATGGATCATAGAATGAATTTGGATTATAATATTCTACGTAATTTTTAATATGTTGCTAAAGTGGGGGAGCTTATATGAGACTTGCACTCATATGTTTCAAGAAATCCTAAAATATTTTTGAAGTTTCAAATATTTTTAGTTGGAAGAACAAATGGTAAAAAAAATCTTAAAGATGTTCACAGAATATGGTTATCATTAAATGATCTAGCTTCGAGGATTTTTTAGGAATACATGTTGTTAGCAGGGTATACGTTCAATTATTGTGGAGAAGTGGACACGGGTAAAGATCTAATGTATCAGTTAATATATTTAGAGACAATATTAGCTTTATGTAGTATTTTTCCAATGTTGAAGGAAATAAACATATTGGAGAAACTTTCTAAGGAAAGATCCATATACATCGGTGATTTAATTAAATTAAGAAGACAAGTATTTGTGATTTTGGATACCTTATATTACATCCAAGACTAGTTTCAAAAGTCAATTGTAGCTGGAAAGTTTTGAAAGATACCAAAGATCCCAATAGATATTCAAAGTTCAATATTAGTGGTCATATTTTTATTTCAGCTGATGGGAAAAATGTTCCAATACACACTTTCTACTAAGATCCTTATGTGATAGGTTATGAAATTGAGGAAGTACCAGTCAGAAGAGTTCTTTTTTATACTGCAATTTCTGATACATTGAAAAAATTGATGAAGATATCTTTAAAATTATCTTTATAGATCATATAAATTTTTTAAAATAGCGATCTTCTTGAGTCCATGAAAATTGTAAATCCCATCTTCTAGAAGCTGATTTTTTGTGAAGAACAAAGAGCTACAAACTTTGGGAAATCAATGAATGAAATTATGGAGCATTTTTCCGAATCTTCAAATATGTATGGAGGTCAATTGAATGGTGTATTGGAAAAAATATTAATCATATCACAATGACACCAATTTAGTTCTATAATGACTTATCAATATAGGACTATTGTTAAACCATCAGAAATGAGAGGTATCTGTATCACACTATTCTGGAGAAAGATGTATTAGAGTAGCATTCTTAGAGAAAATATAAGTGAATAATTCAAACTATGTGAACTCATACAGATAAATATTCTTGTTTCTATTGAAGATGAAAGGGTATTTAGTGCATTTACATTTTTGAAATAAAAAAATTGTAACATATTGTACAAGAATTTGAAATCTTTTTTGAAACTTTATGTTTCAAGATACAAAGTGGACACACTTCCATATGAAAGAGCAATAGCTATATCAACATATAATGTAGAGTGCAAATCTATTAATTAGATAGAAAACAATGGAGTCTCTAATTATGGTAAAATTGACATAGATTATGCTAGACCAGAAACTACAATAGATAAAATAAGTGATGAAGGACTATTAAGGATAGGGTTGTTTCACCTACAAGACAGTTAAAATTATTAATTTTTTGAAATAGTGATAGTTATCTTGTGAATTGATCTTTTTTTCATTTACATATATTTCTCATACAGTGTTTGGAATTTTTTTAAATATATATATATATATATTTATAATGTTCGGAAATAACATATGGTAGATAGTTGCGCAATATAAAAACTGCATGATGTAATAAAATTAAATTTCGTTACTATGAAAGTATGTTCAATATTTGATTTCTCACTATCAATTCCGTGTGCACATGTGTTGCTGATTTAGTAAAGACATTATAATCCATAACACATATATCCCATCGTGATATTTAGGATTAATAAAAAACATAGCACTTAGTAGTATATATCCCATCATTATTATTGGAGATAATTTTGTCATGATGAATAAACTATCAATATTCGACATCAACATGCACATAAAATTTTTAAATATTGAGTGCATACATGTTTGAAACTAAATTGAACAATGTAAATCTAGATTCCAAAATACATGTATATTAGTCATCAATTGTCCAAGATTGAAAAAAAGATAAAGCTTTCATTTGAAAACATGCATGAGAGAAATAAAAAATATTGACAATTTCACATAAAGATAATGTTTTAAATTTCTTCTGTCAAATACAATTATTTACATGAATAGTTTTAATTCAAGTTCACTTGGACCCTTTTCCTTAAATAGATTCTATAACATCGGCAACATTTCAAATATATTTTATTACACTAGACTCTAATAATTCTTTTGGAGATGCATTAATATTTTCTATATTTTGTCTATCTTTGTGACCTACATCTCCTCCTGAAAAGAGAGAAGGATCCTCATCAATTTTTTCTTCAAAATAATATCCAGATCCAGTCCATTATATTTTATAATCCTCCAAGAATTGTTATTCTACTTATTTAAAAGAAGAAGGTTTTCTTTAAAACCATTTACCCTGCAGAAACTCTCTCTTACTTTTTCAATTTCTCTTCTAACACCCGCATCTTCGTCCTCAAAGTATTGTATTTTGAATTCCATTGAAAAATCCCTAATTATTATTTAGAATTAGGTAAATGATAACAATATGTGTTTGTGTGTAATAATATACCAAAAAATCATAACATACCAAGGCCAAGTCTTTCTCTACATTTGCAATAGTGACAAGTTTCTTGTCTTTATTCCACTCATTGTAGTAATATTACGCCTCCGAACTCAAATTAGCAAATCTATTAAGCATTATAGTAAAAAACTTGTTCAGTATTGTAAATATTACTGGTGACTGCATTACCAGATTTTGAATGTTCAAGTAAAACATAAATCATCACCATGTTATTTTTAATTAATGAAAATGTCTTTCTCTATGTTCAAAATTTTGATATCTATCATTAATTTATTTTATTAGGTATTTTTCTCTTATCCAAAAAATCTTCATCTCCTTAGTGTCACGAATAAAATTTTCCATCACAAGGTTTGTAGCATTATCAGACACAAGGATGTCTACTCAATATTTTGTCATGGCATCATCTTCTATATTTTTCTACCCAATTGGGGAAGGAGGATCTGATGAGGATGGTTTTTGTGGCACTTACACCACATTTCGTGTAGACTGAGTGAGATATTAAATACACTTCTTTAATGCTTCCATGTCATAAAGGCTTCCAAAGCTTAGATACACCTCATGGATATCACTATTTTTAAAAACAAAAGTTTCTCTAGAACTCTGCACACTGAAAATTAAAAAATTAGGTAAGTCTGATGATGTGAAATTTTGTGCCCCCTTCTCATTCCAAGGAACAAATCCTATTTCCCTATGATAAGAAAAAACTAGAGGGGTAGATTGGACAAATGTACTCCTTAAGCACTTAGCTAAAGAAATATGGGTGACTGCGACTGAGGGTTGAAATTGAGATTTCATTTTCAAAATATATGCAAGCATCAATACTTTATCAATTTCCAATTCAATATTTTGTTTGTTAAAATAGCGAAGACAAATAAGAAAATAGTAGGAACTAAAAATTAATAAGAATGAAACCAATTGATATTTATTGCACTGTGAATATTGTTATCTATAATCAATAGAGTGTGACACTAGATTGAAGGGGGTGGTGGCACTGAAAAAATTGAATTTAACAAATACTAATTAAAATGAATGATAAATTCTTAAAATAAAGACTAATATAAATAAAATATAATTCACTAGTTAATTATTACAAGAACATGAAGGTCCTGGATGATGAAATGGTGCATACTAAATTTCTTCTTGCTCAGGTATGTATGTAGTGTCTGCACTAGCATGAGAAGACACCATGTGTCACAGAGTCATTGATGTACTAGACAAGGCTACACATTAGGATAATGAAATATGTCCTTATCAAAAATTATAGATTGAGATTATCATTATTATTTAAAACAATTTAATCAAAATTAAAATGAATTTGCAAGATGGATAACTTAAAAGCTTGACTGGCCATAGTGGTAACACACATTTTGTCCTAGTTATGCATCCTGGATTAATCCATATGAACCACGCATATGTTTAGTTCTTATTATCCTTCTATTTTGTTAGTTGTTAGTGAAAACCATAGAGTCATCAGATGGGTGACATCAATTTGATTATTATCACAAAACTCATCATACTCAGTATGGTTATGTGTGTGAACTACAACATCATGATGATCGATTGTTTTCCAGGGTTTGAACTTTTCAAAATAGTTTTACAGATTATATATTTATAAGAATATATGTTAAAAATGATTTTGTTTGTTAAAATTATCAACATAAAATGCCTTTAAAATAAAATACTCATCAACTATTGGTCCAGAGGAATTCCATGTTTATCCATCTTCTTGTGTAGAGAAGTTTGAATAGCCATTGATTTAATTCTATAAAAACCCTTATAATATAAAACAAGAACATAAAAAGAACATGAAATAACTGTAGTAGGATTCAATTTAGCTTTGCCAAGGTCAAAGCAAAACCTTTATGAAATAAATTTCCACCGATCGAATCAAACATGAGAAATGATTTGGAAAAGGTAGTGCAGTTCTCACTGCGTAATATTGGTGTATCTTCCCTCTAAAAGGATGCAAGACTAGAAAAAATATGCCATTTCAAGGAGAAAGGAGTCTTTGATATATTGTGTGTTAGTCCATCTACTAGAGGGATTATTAACTTCATCATCAAAAAAATAATTTAATGAGAATAAAAAAAAATCATTTGCTCATCAGGTATAATAGATTTGGTGGTTACAGGAAATGTGTTTTGATGGGGTAGGCCTATTTGACGATTAATATAAATAGGTGTTTTTCTGATGAAAAATTAATAGGATGGTAATACAAAAATGAAAGTGCCATAAGAAATATTATACATTTACATTAAATTATTTAATAACTTTTCTTTTGTATAATACTAAGGTATGTAAATTATAACATGGAACCCTAAGCTACCAATCCAATCATATTGACTTATTATTTTAGGGTTTTCTAGCATTTGTAGTAACTGCAGATATAAAAAGTATCAGTAAACATAAGAAGTTTTTTTAATGGAATTTTTTCATGGTTCCATTATTCTTGAACTTTTAATCCTTTCTGTTTTTATTGTTTGAAAAAAAAAGGTGTTGGAAAATGGTAGATATGTGTATACGAGGATCATAGAACAAACTGTGTGGCTACTAGATAATACTGGAAGTAGACGAGAAGGATGGAGATCTGTGAAAACATCTCTCATAGAAACCTCAAAATTAAAATGGAAAAAAATGAATGGGGATGGGTATATATAGTGAAGGAAATGGCCATGGGCTAGGGCCCAGAGATCAAGGGTAGAAGACACATGGCCTGGGGTGTACTAGATGAAATAAGAACCAAAAGCATTACTGGGTGACAATGATAACAAAAGAATGTGGGTTATTGTCATATGGGAATACAATACTGATGTTAAATAGTAACAAAAATATGTTCCTGGATTACAATGCAGAGCTAGTAAGCTACCATATGAGAAAAATTTAACTCAAAGATATTGTGTTAGCATTTTTCAACATTAACAAGGTGTTGACGTATAGGAATGTAATGAGCGCGTTATCATTTTTTTACTATCTAGGGAATAAACGCATTTGGTTACCGAATACAAATACTATGTTACCTTCCGGGAACAAGTGTATTTTTTACCAGCCCGCATCAATGAGTTATCATCTAGGAACAAGTGGAACGTGCTACCAACCGGTAACAAATTTGTTGTTTTCCATGAACAAGAGGAACATGTTACCATCCGAGAATATGTGTGATTTTTATTTTTTGTTATTCAGTAGTGTTTAGTACATCTGTTCTGCTAAATTTTTGTACTTGATGAATGGTAATAAACCAAAAAATGGCATCTACCACTGGTGACTTGAAAAACATCTCCATTCACCACCATCACAAAAATCTCATTTCCTATATTTGTCAAGCATATGAATTATCTTTTCATTGAATTTGCCACCCATTCTATGATAAGTTTTTTGAGGGGGGTCTTAAAATGAACCCTACCTAGACTTGATTTTCATTCTTAAAAACAATGTATGGAAATTCAAACCAGTCACAATTATAATACCATGTTTGAATAAAACTCTATTGTAAGTAAATAATATCTATTATTTATCCATAAAACATAGTAAAAATTAACAAAAATACATTCCATAATACTCGACTAAAATCCCATTTATTCATACATATTAAGAAGTGTATTGATTGTTTGTAGTCACATACTAATGCAAGGGTGAAAGGATATATTAATTAATTTTATTTAAAGTAACTATTATTCCTAATAAAATTAAATCTAATATATTCGTAACTTTAGTTCATAATAAAAATAAGAGATTTACTAATTAATGTATTGTTTTAATATGTTAGGTTGATAACTAAGAAAGGTTAATTAAATGATGTGATTTGGCTATAAATGTTCATGCTCTCATTCTGAGAGGTATGTTGATTATGATTAATTTTTTTAGGTGAGAAAATTGTGTGTTAGTTATTGCATTTGTAATCTTTTTCATGTTAATATAAGGTTGAAGTTTTGTTGGGTTTTTTATGTGAAATGGATTTCCCAAGATAAATATAAATTATAACTATTATTAGCATGTTAAATTTCATTCATGATATACTTATTTCATAAACGAGCTTTAGTTATTTGGCTATATACTTGTAGACAATCACAACATATACAATTAGACCAACAGATACAAACCTGGTGGAGATTTGTTTACATGCCTCTAAACAAATTTTGATTTCCATATCTAGTTTTCATTATAATCCTTAATTTGGAAGTGAGAAGAACAATAGTTTATATTCATAAATTTGATGGAAGAAAACTAAGTTAAATGAAAACTAAAGATGGAAGACATTTTACATAGCGGGATCATTGGATAGTGGTTACAAATACAAATACTAGAAATTTAACATAGGATGAGTTAGACAAGATTATTCAGAAGATTAAAAACACTCTGACATTATGTGTTTTTTTATATTTCTTTTGAGAAAACAATTTTTTTGTTATGAAATAAGCTAGAAACATTTTATCAAGAAAAATATTTTAGGAACAATGGTTTTCAAACGAATAATTTCTATTATTCAAGGATATATTATGATGATTTAGTTGTAGATAACCATAATAATTGTAACTCCTTCATAAACAACATAATGTACATTAATGTGAAAATTAATGATGACGAGAGGTGTATTATTCTTCTAGTTTATTTTTAAGACTCTTGGTGAAATACTTTATGGCTATTACTAGTAGAAATAACAATAATGGATGAAAATGGATGGTAATCTGATTTTCAAAATGCAAAAAGGCATGAACATGTTGATCTAGATCAGATTCCTTTTTTTCCTCTATGTAATTTGATAGGCATTCAGATCAGTGGTCTTGGGCGGATTGGGTCTTTGGTAGACATGCAAAGATGTCTTCTCCCCTTCCTCCACTTAACCCTGTCTAGGTAGAGCATGGTCCATCTCTATTTGTTCCATATTCTTTAGTGAAAAAAGAAAGCAAAAGGTGTTTTTTTCCCTCGTTGGTAGTTTTGTAGGCATCAGGGCTAATATTGACTCAGAGAGGGCCTGTATAAAAGGAAAATTGGAACTATTTTTATTGAATTGATACATTTTCCATTTCACATAATTATTTCATGTTCCCGATTAAAATTGAATATGAAAATGCCAGATCCATACATGAAGGTCCCCCATATTATGGTAAAATAGGGCTTCATCTTTTCAGATGGCACCCTGGCCTAGACTTGGAAAATTTTGAACCATGTACCTTCCCTATTGTAGACAAAAAATAAAGCACTTGGGTACATTTATAGGTCTAACAACATACAAATTTATATATGAATTCTAAGAAAGAAAACTATTTGTTCACAATAATATTAGGCCTCTTTTATTTGTTTCTTGTTTTATTTTTGGTCTTACACACCCTACGACCCTTACAGGACCTTACTGATTTATTTTTTATGGCCTTAAACATTGGTGTCTAATTTGGACACAAGCGTGATAGGTGTTCGTAAACCTTTCCTACCTTTACTCACTATTTTTGTGTCTCTTTTATATTTTGGGAATATTTTTCACTTAATGGGTTAGCCTTCTAGTTGTCAATTATGACATTAAAACAATGGAATCATATATATACTTAGTTAATTGTAGAAAATAAGCACCAAGCACTAAGAATTACTATCATAAGCTAATATTGAATTTTAAAAGGAACCAAAGAACTTGAAATACATCCATATATCATCCACATAAGGCACAAGAGTTTAATGTTTTTTTCATATACTACATAAGAGGGGAATCCTATTCTATTCCATCCACACATACTATATATTACTACATTCTAGATCTACGTTAATATCAGTGTGTAACAATTTTCACGGCCACTAGCACCTAAATTCAATCACTATCACCCAGGCACTTATGTCCTTCCATGGACATCCCTATCTTGCATTGATCCTAAGTGATAGAATTCACAATTAACATTAAATATGTTGTTTCCAGCCTATTTAGAACTTGTACCTACCCAGATCACCTCAAGTATGCTTCAAAATTATCTAAGACCTCTTATCTCTCCTTCTTGCTTAGGGTTTTCACATTTATGTGCTTGTTTTCTTCAGTTATTACTATATTTTAGAATTCATACATTATTCGTTACAATAGTTACTCTTAATTAGAGATTTAATTAAAATTAAATTATAATCTTTTTGTGAACCCATCACTCAAATCCCACCTTACCTCTAGGGTTTTTTGTTTTATTTCCATCACCCATAATGGCCGTTTTAGTTCCTTTGAGTACATTGAATTTCCTCCCTCTATCTGTGATTTATTTAAATCAATGACCGTATCTTATAACCCTTTTCTTAATTCCAACAATGTCTCTCTTTAAAATAGTGAAACTTATGATATTAACAATCATATGATGATAACACCAATGTTGATCAGGAGCAACAAGATAAGCTTACCAATTTTTGATCTTCTTTACATGATCACTCCACACATATCCCACAAGTTATAAATGATTAAATTGTTGCTAAACATGCTCGAGATTCTACTTCTCACCCTCTTTCTACTTCCTCCTCAGCTTCCATGGCCTCCACAATGCCCCTTAAAATTTATACTTTCATTCTTACAACTATCCCTCCTGTCAATACACATAATACTTCTAACACACAACTTGATTCCTCTTAAGGAACTCAGGAGCTAGATTCCTTATACTAGGATCTGTAAATTTAAATCCATCAACTACAGAATATTACTTCATTTTCCTCTCCAGATCTTTATTCCTAACTAATTCTTCACACTCCTTTTACACCCATCATATATTTTTATCACCTTCCTCCCAACCTCATTAAATCTAAGTTACCGACCTTCAATGGCCATGATGACCATTATGACCATATTTGATATTTCCATCTCACATGCCTTGAATATGTGGATGACCATATAATACTAGCTAAGTTATTTCCCAAAAGTTTACAAAATTATACCATGCATTCGTTCAATGATTTACCAGTTCATTCGGTAGATTTTTTACAAACTTAGCTGATGATTTCCTTTTTCACTTTTACATCAAGATCGGTACCAAGATATCCTATTCACATCTTCCTCAAATAAAAAAATGATGTAATCAGTGTTTAGCTGACTATGTGTTGCATCACAAGAATAGCCTAGCTAAGATGACTAATGTACTAGCTGATTTTTAATTACAAGATATTTTCATTTAAATTATTTTACCTCCACTTCGAGAGAGTGTTATCTTTGAGACATATCTATCCTTTGACCAGGTAATCCATACACTCAAAATGTTTAGCGGAAAAATCTTATCTGTTCAAAAATTGAAATACTATTTTCATGCTTCATCCTCATCCTCTAATCAATTTCAAGTAAAATCTATTTTCAAGCGATCTCCTAATCCCATTGAAGAAAAATATATTGGTTATGGTGTTCAAAAAATTCACAAGATTTAGTTACAACCTCCAATATGTACTTTCATAAAATTACCCTTTGCAACTCAAATTTTTTTAATCCAGCTTATCCAAAGCAATCTAATTACTCTTCTAGTGTCATTCAATCTCGATCCCACTCATACTTGTGGCTGGAAATATGTTGAAAACGTATGATATGAATACCACCAATTTGTTTGGCACTCTATTGATTTTTGTATTAAACACAAAAATATTTCATGATGCTTTTTGCAAGCATGACAACAAAACTACTGATTCATCTTCAAAACACACATATTCTATAGTGACTCCTCCTTCATCGGAGGCTCTTTATTTTCTTGTTTCTATTGCTGATGCACCACCACTAGTAATTATATTATCTGATCATGATTATCAAACTATATTCTCTTTTTATTCCTTACATATACATTGTTTTATTCCTTCCAATACTTTCAATAATATTATGATCTATTCAGAAGCTCCTACAAATGTGTAGTGCATTGCACTCCTCCTAACTATCAAATGTCCACTATATTATGTCACATTTCAAGTCCCTCATTCCTTTGGCTATGCTCTTATGTCTCTTATGGATCCATACGACCCAAGCCATCTCTTTTGTGAACCATTTGTGTTTCAATTTCCTCCCCACTAAATAACTTGCTACTATCAGAGATGTACCACCATGCACACGATTTCCTTAGCCTACTTTTGCTAGTGTACCAATCATGACATGTAGGCTTCCTATGTGTCTCAAATTTAAAGAAACCTCTATAAATACATCTTCTATTCACACATGACCTACACCACAACCTTATCATCCTTATTAGTCCATTATCCCACATCATCTCGCTAAGTCACCTACTTGGGAATCCCCTTCACATTGGTGTTCATATCCTCCTTCACCAAATAGCTCTCCTTCACATGCACATACTTACTCTCCTATATCACCAATTATAGAACATTGTCATATGCCTTCATCTCCTCAGATATCAGGTGGAGTACCCACGTCCTTCACTATCATCAGATAGTCTTCTATCACAAACACACTTGGGGGAGCATCATACTTTATCCCCCTATCCCATCACCATTAATCCTTCTGAGTGTTTACTGCTACACTTTTCACTTTGTGTATCATAACTAATCTTCCTACGAACTCCCACTCTCTTTTATACACACATTGTATCATCATTTCCCTATGAAATACTCTATTTTTATAGTTCATACTAAACTAGTGAGGCTAAAATTCTGAAATTAACCTCACATCCACTAAATATTTCATGATCTTTGCTTCATGATAAATATTTCTAATATATATTGTCACACAACACATTACCCAATGACACACTCTTTTTCTATGGTTCATTATTTACTTTTGAGGGTTACTTTAAATGAACCTCATCACATACACATCTATTTGGGGTGCGCTTATCCTATCATATTAAAATTTTACATTTCATACCATCACACTCCTACATTGCATTTTCATATCTTGGTTGCATCTAGTCTTACTAGCTTATTCTCTTTACATGTTACATTTTTTTTCCATGCTATACAAATTCTTATAATGTCATCATTTTCTATATATACAAATTTTCATTAACTTGTTATTTTGAGGTGAATGCATATCTCTTAAAGGTTTTTACATGATATAATGATGCTTGAAATTGTACTTTTTACCAGTCACTCCAAGGCTCCCAAGGGCATCTAGCTTAACTCTCTCACACACTACGAGCTCCATTGTTTCATTATTTTCTATATCTTCTTAGTAGAACTTTATTTTCAATGATATATAAATTATTTGACATACTTTTTATCTTTCTAACATGCCAATGGGTGCTCAATGTGTAGCATTTACCTTGCACAACTCTATAAAACCATGGCTATCTATCACAATTTTCTTTCGATGGTTTGCTATTTTATGTTTTTTTTGCGGGCTATACCCTATGTCTTGTGTGATCACTGTATGCTTTTGGGTGCTTTATCCTTGATTATCTTGCAACATAGTGAGTGATTCCCCCTATACAAAATCAAATTTTTGGAATCCATCTTGTTTGCACACTTGATTGCTACATTTTTTATTACATGCTAGCTAATGTTACTACTAACACTTATTACTATCCGAATTTGTTTGCATGTGCATTGATTTCTACCATGCACTTACCCTACCCTCTACAAGTATCCACTTCATATTAGCATTCAGTCCTCTCCTTTAGGTCACATTCTCCTACTATTGTCGCATGCACCCCAAAGTAATGGTGATACATTGGGTGAATAAATCACCACTACAATAGCTCAATGCGATAGTTCAAATTAGCACAGTATAACAAAAGCATAGGAACACAGTCACACAACATCCCTGAGTCTAACTTGGGTCCAAAACATAGAGAGTATACTAGTACTGAGAACTAGACACTACTGTCTTGGAGCTCTTGTCCTCCCCTAGGAGATAAGGTCCTGGGAGCATAAAAATTCATTTTATTAGTACAACATAGTTTATAGAGGTTTATAGAGAAGTCCTAAAGTATGATACACTAGTATTCAGTCACAGAGTATATTATATATCCTACAACAATCATAATTAGAAAAATTCAGAACTAATCGAAATAAATTTTGAAAAACTGAACAAATTAGGTTTACCATCTATAGTGGTACGTATTCGGTATAGTCATGAAAGGAGAATAAAACTAGACCTCTCTCCCAAAAAACTTATCTTTAGCGTGAGATTTCCCAAAAATCTCATACTTGGCTAGATATCGGCCAAAGAACTCATACTTGGTGTGAGATCACAAAAACCTCACAATCAGCATGAGATAGCCTAAAAATGACACACTAGGCATGAGACAATAAAATAAAACATGTTCTTGGAATCAGATTGCCCAAAAACCTCACCTTTAACATTCAAATCAGCAACTCGAAGCAATAGGGAATAGTTGTTTGTTTTATTCCCTTACATATAAAGTGCATTATTTCCTTTTTACACACTTTTACACTCTTTACAAACTCATACACATGTTTCTATGATTTATCATGCATAAATATTTGACTAATATCTTTCTCTTATTTTGTAGGTTCATCATTACAAGAAGAAACTTAGATAAATAGCACAACTAATACACATATGCTTTGTTAGCATAGTCTACGTAATATTTTATTGTTAGGCTAGTTGTTATTATCTATTCCATTATTCACTCTTTTTATTAGTAACAACTCCATCCATTCTAGGGAGTATTGTTCGTACATGTCCCTATAAATATGGATCATGCTTAAGAGATATCTATGAGGAGTATTGTTCGCACATGTCCCTATAAATATGTATCATGCTTAAGAGATATCATGCCTAGTGATATCTATGAGGAGTATTATTCAATGAATGAATAAGAGATATCTAATCCCTATTTTCACTCCATCATTTCCTCCTCACAATTTGGTATCAGAGCATGTGTTTGAAGGGAAAATAAATTTTCCTGGATGTTGAAATTCTAGTTGAAAGATCTGCGTAGAAATTTGCATGGAATTTTTTAGAGTTCTTTTTAATAATTATTTATTTTTGCGCTAAAAGACAAAGAAGTCTTCTATTTCTACGTGGAGAGGCTTGGAAGTTTATTTCTTACATTGAGGAGTAGTCTGCATGCATTCCTAACACCATTCATACACCTACTACATGGAAGAGGGATAAAATGAAGCGTGGTTGTGGTTGTTTTTTATTTTTCTTCCATTACCTATTCTAATACACTTGCATGGAGAGTTTATTTACAAAAGCTACGTGGAAATTAAAGGACCAGTTAGAGAGTCTTTATCTCCTGCTACATGGTAATTCTCAGAGCCTGCAGGGGTGATTTGATTGGTGCTTACCTCCTCACATTTGGAGAATTGACTAGGAATTAGTAAATGTTTTCTATTGATGTTTTGGAGAAACCATCATTGCTAAGTGTTTTGTCTAAAGTAAAGATTTGGTGCATCTCTCTATCAATTCATTTAATGAAGTGCAAGACTATAATTTCACAAACAAGAATGGAAGCCTATATATTTTATTATTGTGAAATTAATCAAGCATTAAAATGGAGTGCTGCAATATTTATACATATTGGAAAGCAATATACAAACAAATAAATGGGTTGCATAGGTACAACCAAAATCACAACAGCTTACAAAATACCTCCAGGAAGAAACAATAATTTAATACAAACAAATAATAATTGTTACAACCATGTAACAATATAACTTATGCAATAATGTGACAAATATTGTTATAATACTTTATAACAATATATAAACTAATTACCTTATTAAATAATTAATTACTTAAGTTAATATAATGCATAATTAACCTAACATTCCCCCCTTAATTTTTCATTTCCTCAAGGGATGAGGAGAGGAAATCTCTCAACAACTCAAAATTTTTACGTGCAAGTGACTTCGTGAAGATATCTTCTTCTTGTTCAACTATTGGAAAAAATTGAATTTGTATATTGTGCTTCAACACATGCTCGTTTATGAAATGAACCTATACCTCAATTTGTTTTGTTATTTCATGAAAAACTTGATTGCAAAAAATTTTAAGAATACCTTCATTGTCAACATATATGGTGGTCAGTTTGTCATGTGGTATTCTAAGTCCTTTGAGTATGCGACGTAGCCATATCACTTCATAGACAGCTTCTCCTAGAGAACGATACTCGGCTTCTATGGAAGAACAAGAAATAAAGTGTTGTTTCTTACTTCCCCATGATATTGTTCTAGATCCCATAAAGAACCTAAATCATGAAGTGAATTTTTTGTCATCAATGTTGCCTTCATGATCCAAATCTAAAAATATTGATAAAAATCCTGATAAGGAGATGAATCTGAATGACATTTAGATCATGGTGTTGCCTTCTTGGTGTGCAATCTATCATCCTGAATTTCTCAAGTTTTTTCTTGGTATATTTCATCAGAGAAATAAATATGTGGTTCTCTTTCTACCATACTTCCAATCCAAGACAATAGTGCATTAGCCCGAGATCTGTCATGTCGAACGATTGATTAAAATCTTTCTTCATTACATTGATCATCTTCAATGAACTTCAAATGATGACTAGATCATCGACATAGAAAATAACAATCACAATCTCCCCTCCTCTCTTTTTGAGGTAAAGATTGGGATAGTATGGATTTCTTACAAATCCATATCATAGAATATGCTCATCGATCTTGATGTACCATGCTCGGGGTGCATGTTTAAGGCCATACAGATATTTCCTGGGTCTATATACCTTTAATTCTTTACTAGGTACAACATATCCCTCAGGTTGAGTGATATAGACTTCTTCATGTAAATCTCCATTGAGGAAGGCACTTTTTATGCCATCTGATGGACTTTCCATCCAAACTATGTAGCTAGAGAAAAGATCATCCTGATCATTTTGATCTTAGCTGTGGGAGCAAATGTCTCCTTATAGTCAATTCCTTCTTTTTCTGCATACCCCTTTGCTACAAGTATTTCCTTGTACTTGTCCATCGTCCGATCTACTTTGTACTTTGTCTTGAATATCCATCTACATCTAATGGGTTTCTTCCCTGATGAAAAATAGACAAGCTGCCAAGTGTTATTTTTCATCACTTACTAATATTCAGAGTCCATGGCATCTTTCCAAGATTTTGACTATAGGGCTTCCTGGACTATAGAGGGCTCATAACACTCAATAACTCTACTCATCAAAGAAAATTTAACTTCTTCTCTTGCTTTAGTGCAAGTCAATGGTCCAAGGGTGGATGTATTCGGTGGAGCATCCGTTGTTGCATCTCGTAATTTCCTAGTACACCAATTGGGCATACTTTGAATTGTTCTTATGGATCGTGGTTCTATCTAATCAACACCATCATCCCCATCCTAACTTTCATCATCTGAGGGAGCATCAACTTCAATTTTTACAATTGGTGAAAAATCTACATCTGATGAGTCTAGAGGAGGAGTATCTGCTTCCTTCTTATCAAAATACTCAACATCTCTACTGGTGTAGAATTTTCTGGTCTTTAGATCCATCAATCTGTACCCAAGAGTCTCTCTACTATACCCAATGAAGATGTTTTTTTGTGGCTTCATGTATAATTTCTTTATGTTTTTCTTGGGTAAGTGCATACTTTCTTTACACCTAAATACTCTAAGGTGTGTAATAGATTGTTTCCGCTTTGACCATGCTTCTTGTGGCGTTACTCCATCAAGTGAAATTGTGGGCACTGTGTTCAACAAATACATTGTAGTCTATATTCTTTGCAATTCTTGAGTCATTGATCATGCATCGCACCATTTCCATGATAGTATGATTTCTTCTCTCAACAACACCATTCTATTATAGTGTGTGCAAGAGGCATTTGTCGATGAATCCCATGAGTTTGTAGGTATTCTTTGAACTCGTTACTAGTGAATTCACCCCCCTGCTCGATATGATCAAAGAGTTCTGATGTGATGACTAGTTTTGTTCTCAACTGCTACTTTTAACTTCTTGAAAGTTTCGAAAACTTCACTTTTCTTGCGAAGACAAAAAATGCACATTTTGCATGAATAGTTATCAACACATAGCATGAAGTACTGAAATCAAGAATGACTTGGTTGCATCAAATTGCAAAGATCAGTATGAAGCAATTCAAGTTTTCCATGAGCTCAGAATGTACTCTTCTGGAATGAAGCTCTATGTTTTTTTCCTGCTAGGTGGTGAGGAAACATGTCTGTATCCTTCTAAAGAGATGGTGGCCCATGTACCATATTACACTGGCGAAGTGTCTCGAGATACTTGAAACTAACATGACCAAGTCTTCCATGCCACAACTGAGCTGACGTAGAGTTCTTAGCCATAAGTGCTTGATTGTCTATGTGAACAAAATCAAGTTGGAACATGAGTCCCACATTGGAGGATTTTGTAACTATTTTCGAGCCTCGTGATTTATCTAGAATCAAATATGTTTTTTTGCTGGAATGACTATCAAAGTCAATTTTCAAGTTATGATCTAGGAGTTGACTAATTGAATGTAGATTCTCTGTCAATCTAGGGACATATAAGACATCAAATAGTCTGCAGTTTCGTGAACCAAGGGGTAGAGATATGTTTTAAATCCCCTGAATTGTATATGAAGGATCATCTCCCAATGAAACATGATTTTTTGATGGCTGTTGTCCACTCAAAATTCCCCTGCTCTTAAGAAAGTGAAAATCTAAAATTTTGATTTTAAGTGTTTTCTCTGTTGTACTGATAATGTGAAATGCCAAAGAAATTGAGAAATCTGCATTTTTGGGTCATTTTGTGTGTTTTTCGGACCTATCGAACATTTTTGTCCTGCATGTCCCAAGTTTAATTGGGCCCTCTATTCCCCAATTGGCCGGTTCACTAGAAGTCTCTTCTTTTCAGGCCCATCGGAACTTTTTATTCCAAATGTCCCAAGTTCAATTGGGCCCTCTGTTCCCCGATCGGCCAGTTTAGCTGAAGTCTGTTCTTTTCGGGCCCATTGGAACTTTTTGTCCCAAAATTCCCAAGTTTTCCTGGACCAATTGTTCCATTTTCATCCGATTTGGCCGAGCCGCGTACTTCGCGCTTTTGCGTCCCAAATGTCCCAAGTTCACCCAGACCAATTGTTCCATTTTCGTCCGACTCGGCCAAGCCGCGTACTTCGCGTACTTTTGTCTCACGTGTTCCAAGAGCATTTGTGTGTCTTTTCCCCACTTCGCCCGAATTGGCCGAGCCGTGTACTTCACGCTTTCGCGTCCCTCATGTCCCAAATGAACCAAAGTGCCATTCGTGCTAATTTTTCCCGCTCTACCCGAATACCTTGCTTTTCAAATTTGGTAGGTATGTATTAAATGTGCATTCATTGCCTTTCTCTCTCCTAAATGGCTATATAACGAGCGAACCCCCTATGCATTTTACACACTGCTTTCCTGCTATCTTTTGCTCGAACCTTTGCAATCTAAATTCCTGTGCGCATATCCATTCCCTCTGCATTCCTTCCCAACTCTAGCTTGCATCTTCGCCCTCTGAATTACTACCAACATGAAGATTAAATTTCAGGGGCAAGAACAAATCTCACCAATAGAGTCTGTCGTTCCCGATATTGGGGACAGTGAAGTTTGCCATCTTGACTTTAGTGATTTTTGGTCGAGGATGACAGACGTAAACCCTACGCCAATGGCACAGATGATTCATGACAGTGGTTTGGCTTTCGCTGGTGGTTTCCCAATCTCTTTGCAATGTGCAGATATAGTGCTTTCATGCGGAGCTCATTTCAACCCTGATTCGAGTGAATTGACCAATATACACGGGGAGCTCATTACCAAACTTGATGCCGCCGCCATTGGCACTGCACTGAGGATTCCAGAAATGGAGAAGTGCCTCGGATTTTTGACCCACTCTACAACCAACACGTCAGTCCCACATGGCAGAGACATAGCCGAGGCATTGAAGAGATTCAGGCAACAGATTTTGAAGTCAGTGGGTCCCTCCCAATCATAAGCACCTGTCTTCTTCTCCTTATTCCTCTCTTCTCTTCCAATTCTTTTTCTCAGATTTATTGTAATAAGTTGAGGTATTGCGATTTGCAATCCTTAACTAATCTTTAGTTAAAAGAAGTAGTTACCGAGAGTAACTGAATTGTAAACTATATAATGGCCTCTCCTCACCATTTTGAAGGAGGAAGAACTTGGCTTATTTTTTGGAAGTGTAAATAAATCATAAAGAAGTCAATACAGAAGGGCTTTCCATTCTTCGTCTATCTGATTGCTTTTATCCCTAAGCTTTTCATTTAATCTTGTTAAGATCATTTGTCTATATTATATTAAGAAGCTTTGTATTCTTCCAGATGTTATTGATAGAACTTTGTGTCTTTCAAATTTCATCTTATTAGTATGATACAAATGATCTTATTTTAATTCACTGTACCTTCGCATGCATAAAGAATTACTCTGTCATCTATAATTCTAAATGGTGCCTTTCTACTCGTTCTCATTTTCTCATTCCTCAGTCCTTTTGTAATTGATGATCCTTATAGAAAACACTTTCGTAAATATCCAATTTCCACAAGAAAATCATGTTTTGTATATGTGTAAATAGGTTCGTTTCTAAATAAGGGAACCTCTCCCATTAAAGAGGAGGGACTTCTTGTCCCCTGACTGTTGCTCTTCGTAAATTCCTATTTGACGACCAACATTTTTTGGCGACTCCACTGGGGAAATCATATTCCAGTTCTGTAATTATTGATCATCCTTTGATATGGCGACTCCGCGTTTTACTCGAGGGAGAAGGGCCCTTGGTATTGAAGATTCTCAGTTTCAACTTTTGGAGCAACAGGGTTTTCCTTTCCCTTCAACAAGAAATAGAAAGACTCGTTCGACAAGTACTCGACCTGTCCAAGATAGAACCCTATGGGTGGTATTCCTTTAGAGTCAATCAGTTCTAATCTTCGAGCTTTGATTCCTACTGGTGTTGCAGTTCCTCTTCAAGCCATTTTTCCAAGAATGGCAGTACCACTGCCCTGGGGTCATCGTGTCGGGTCCCTTGCCCTTCCTCAACCTTTGCACGAGTTACCCAGAGGTAACCGGAATAACTTCCCTAAATTCAAAGGTGATTGTAAAGTGCATCCTGATGAACACATCATAGCCTTCATAGTTGCATGCGGAGTTCTTGTAGTTGAAAATGAAGATGTCTCCGTAAGAATTTTCATTGGAACTTTACAAGATAATGCTGCTGATTGGTTCTATCACCTTTTGGCCGGTGCTATCACCAGCTGGGATACAATGAGAACTAGGTTTGAAAATTGGTTCAAGCCAGCAGAAGACGTGCATGCCTTGCTAGCCCAAATCTCTCAAATAAAGAAAGATTCACAAGAACCGATGAGAGAATTTGTGGCCCAATTCAACAGGTTGATTAACAAAATTCCACCAAATACTCGACCTGTAGATCAAATTCAAAAATGTTTTTTCCTAAATGCTCAATCACCTGAAGTTAGCTATGCACTAAGAAGGGCTAATCTCACAACATTGGTTGAGGATCAAACTCTTGTTGTTAGTGTCGAAGATGATTTAATCATGTCAGGGAAGTTGAGGAGAGACCCTTCTAAATCTAAATCTTCTTCTTCCTCCTCTTCCACCCCTGGACCTAATACTGATCCCTTGGTACAAAAACTTGTGAATGATCTCATTGCCATAAAGAAACAATTGGCTCAGCATGCTCCCTATGCAGACATTCCAAGGAGGAATTTTCAGCCCAGAAATCATTTGCCTGCTGCTCAAACAAGGCTAGCACTTGAAGGACCTCCTATTAAAGTTCCTGTCAATGCAACCTGTGAAGTTGAGGAACCCGAAGATGAAGAGGTTAATGAAGATTGTGAGGAATTTGTTGAAGAGGTTGATGATGAAGCAGATGAACTTGAGGGATCTCGAGTTAATTTCTTCACCACTGAGGGCATTGATGATGAGGATGATTATGATGAAATAGTAGCAGACATGAATAGCGAATCATACGCTGTCATGACTCGAGAGCAAACAAACTAGAGGGAGAAAGTGATGCAGCCCACCAAGAAATCTAAAGAACAACCGACAACTATCCCCATAATTGCAAAAAGAGGATCTCCTATCCCTGTTTCATCTACACCAAAGGTGAGTCCTGTCAATTCTGCTATTAAATTTATTTCCATTTCTCCTAAAGTTGATAAACCTAAGATTTCAAGTGATGATATCCCGTCCACTTCTGGGTCTTTTGATATTATTGACCACCTGAAAAAGACTAAGGTTCAAATCTCAGAAGCTGAATATTATCAAACCCATCCTAAGGCCTTTGCTAAAATGATTCACTTTGTGAATTCCCATTCTAAAACTACCTCTAAAGGCCTTTTACCCACTCGTTCTTCTGCACCACAACCTAATCTGGTACCCGCTGTCAACTCACCCAATGACAAAATCAAACCATTCTATGTGACACTTCTTATAGTTGGCCATAGGCTCAGTAATTGTGTCATAGACTTAGGAGCGTCAGATAATGTGATGCCTGCTAAAGTAGCTCATGCCTTAGGATTGACTCTCACATGCACTTATGGATCTTTTTACTCTATGGAGAGTAAGGAAGTGCCCCTGTTCGGAATAATTAAAGATGCACAAGTGGCTTTTGCTGCTTTGCCTAAGAAGAAAGTTTTGGCTACCATCTTGGTAGCAGATATTCCTCCTTCATACGGGATGTTGCTAAGCAGAAACTCCTGTAAGGATGTGGGTGGAGAAATTCAAATGGATTGGTCACATGCCCTCATACCTGTTAATGGACAAATGAAGAGGTTGCTTCCTGAGAAGCAATCTGAGTATATTGTACAAAAAATGGATGATCCCAAAGCACAAATACTCTATGAGGATATGGGGCATGGTAACTACATGATTATGTATCCTGAAGAAATCCAACTCCCCAAAGTATCACCTAAAGATCCTAATGGTTTTTGGATTTTAGATTTTGATGGAAGTTGTTCCTCAGCTGGTTCTGGAGCTGGTGTCATACTGGTGTCACCTGAAGGAAGCCTTCATCCTTTCTCATTCAAGTTGCAATTTTAAAATACCAATAATACAGCAGAGTATGAAGCTCTCATTCTTGGACTACAGGTGGCAAAAGAACAAGGTGTGAAGAATCTTCTAGCTCGTGGGGATGCGGAATGGATTGTAAAGCAAGTTAGAAACCTCTTCTAGGTGAAAAATGGAAGGTTGAAACATTACAGGAATCAGGTGTGGGATTCCATTGAATTTCTTTATGCTTTCTCCATCGAAGCAATACCTAAGGAGAAGAACACCAGGGCTGATTCACTAGCACTCTCAGGGTCACTACTGATTCCTCATCCTGACTTTTCCCAAGATAAGTTCACCATTGAGATGATCCATTGACCTAGTGTACCTGATAATACAAATAACTGGAAAGTTTTCAATAATGATCAACACTTGCTTTCTTTCTTAGAACTCAAAGATAATTTTGAACTGCTATACTTTCAAGGAAGTGATAACTTGCCTCGTGAAATTGTGCCCTTTGACAAAGCAGCCACTCAAGGAGAAGAAACGGATCAGGATGGATGTATTAAACTCAAGGGAAACAAGATTCCTAAAGGATTGGTGAGTTTAGAGGAACTGTTTGATAAACACGATAGGTATGTAAAGTCTAAAGCTTCTACTGGACCTCAACAATCAGCTGAATATGAAAAAATTAATATTGGGAGTTCTACTGACCCTAAGTTCATGAACATTGGAAAATGTTACACAGCAGATGAGAGGAAGAAAGAAATTGATCTGTTAAAGTTGTATAAGGATGTTCTTGCCTACTCTTATGAAGATTTAAAAGCTTTCCAACCAAAAGAAATGCAACATTTTATTCCTCTCAAACCTGGAATTAAGCCTTTTAAATAGAATAGAGGCAATACAATCCTAAAATAGCTGACACCATTTTTCAAGAAATATAGAAGTTTTTGAAAGCCAAAATCATTTTTCCTATCCATCATTCAACATGGATTGCCAATATTGTACCTATTAGAAAGAAAAATGGTGAGATTCGTATCTGTGTTGACTTCAGGAATTTTAATCAGGTTTCCTTGAAAGATAATTATCCTTTACCTATGATGGATTAGGTCTTCCAAGCAGTAACAGGATCTGAAATGTTGTCTATGCTTGATGGATTCTCAAGATATAATCAGGTAGAAGTTAATACTGCAGATCAACACAAAACAACTTTCACTACCCCTTGGGGTACCTTTGCTTACAAAAGAATGCCTTTTGGGCTCATTAATGCCGGTTCTACTTTTCAGAGGGCTATGGATCTAGCTTTTGGAAGTTTGAAAGGGAAGTGTATTGTTGTATACCTTGATGACTTGACTGTGTATTCTAAAACAAGGGCAGATCATTTTCAGCACCTGGAGACAGTTTTGCTAAGATGTAGAGAACATGGGATCTCTTTGAATCCTAAAAAATCCATATTTTGTGTCACAGAGGGGAAACTATTAGGGCACATCGTCTCCAAAGATGGTATTAAAATTGATCCTGAGCGAGTTCAAGCTATTCAGCAAATTCCTCTCCCAACCAGCAAAAAGGGCGTGCACTCTTTCTTTGGTAAGATCAAATTTTTGAGAAGATTCATCCCTGATTTTATAGAACTAACTCTGAATATCTCCCAAATGATGAAAGGCAAACAAACATTTGGTTGGTCTCCTGAAGGGAAAGAAGCCTTTGAAGATATTAAAAGAGCCATTGCTAAAACTCCTGTTTTAGCATGTCCTTATTTTAGCAAAGATTTTATTATCTATTGCTACGCCACAGATAACACCTTGGCTGCGGTTTTGACTCAAGAAGATTCTAATGAGCACGAACTCCCAATTGCATTTATGAGCTATATTCTGAAAGATCACGAGTTAAAATACACCATGATGGAAAAACATGCTTTTGCAGTGGTTAAAGTTGTTAAGAAGTTTCGTTTTTACATTCTTAACTCTCACTCCATGGTGCTAGTACCAGATACAACTGTTAAGTCAATTCTCGTGCACAGCAGGAATTTGGATCCAAGAGAGGGAACTGGGTGGCCAAGGTCTAATAATATGATATTGACATCAAACCGACTAAGCTCGTCCGTGGAAAAGGCCTTTGTGAACTCATCGCTGAAGGAGCTAGACATGAGTTACTGGAGGATAAAATTGGTCTTCCTACAGTTCTGTTTCTTAGCTTAGTTGACGAATGGTATGCTGATATCACCCATTTTCTCACCTATGGAGAATGCCCCTCTCATTTGATTGCCAAAGAAAAGAGGACTGTTAAACTAATTTTAGTGCAATATGTGTTGTGGGAAAACGCCTTGTTTAAACATGGGTTAGATGGAAGGTTTTTGAAATGTGTGGACAAGGAACAGCAGAAAAAGCTACTCTCAGCTTTTCATGATCAGGCATGTGGAGGGCATTACTCATCAACTATCACTGCTCATAAGATACTTCATGGAGGATATTACTAGCCTACCTTGTTCAGAGATGCATCCAAGTGGCTTGATAAATGTGAGGCTTGTCAAACTTTCGTGGGTAGACCCAAATTGGCCTCTTTGCCTCTTAAGCTAGTTGTAATTGAAGAACCTTTTCAACAGTGGGGTTTGGACTTCATTGGAACACTTAATCCCTCTTCTAGTGCTGGTCATACTCATGTATTAACTGCTATAGATTATTTCACAAAATGGGTAGAAGCCATTCCAGTAAAGAGTACTACTTCTGAAGTGGTGTGCAGTTTCATAAAAGAAAACATCTTGGTAAGGTATGGTGTACCAAACAAGATTGTGACAGATAATGCTTCAAATTTTTTTTCAACTGAGATGATGGATTTTTGTTATGGATATGGCATCTCTCTGGCTCACTCTTCAAATTACTATCCTTAGGGAAATGGACAAGCAGAATCCACTAATAAAAATCTGGTGACCATAATAAGGAAATTAATCAATGAGTCTCAACGAAACTGGCATAAGAAACTCTATGATGCTCTTTGGGCAGACAGGATCACACCTAAGAGAGCCATTGGAATGTCTCATTTTCAAGTGGTATATGGAGTAGAAGCTCAATTGCCAGTAACAGTGGAGCTGCAAGCCTTGCATCTAATGAAGGCCATTGAAGATACCAGTTTCAATGATGCTTTGGATAAGAGAATAATGTACCTTCACAAATTAAATGAGGATAGATTGGAAGTTTTTGATAAGATATCTGCTCATCAAAAAAAAGTTAAGGTCCTATTTGATAAGAAAGCCAGGTTCATAGATTTCCAAGTTGGAGACACTGTTTTGTTGTGGGATAAAAGGCATGAACCTCGTGGTAGCCATGGCAAGTTTGATTCCCTTTCGCTCGGACCTTTCAAGATCAGGAACTTTGCTGGTAAGAATTCTTTTTACCTTGATTATATGGATGGTTCTTCTCTCCCACTTCCTTATAGTGGGCAGTACCCAAAATTGTTCAAGTCATAGGTGATTACGGAGTCCTTTGTATATTCTGTACAGCGTTTTGTTTTTCTTTCCCTTTTGGTGTGTTGTCCTCTGTATTGGTTTTCTTTTTGACTTCGTTTCCCAATGGATAAGGTACTGGTCTACTTCCCTGAGTTTGTCTAAGTTCTTACCTTGTCTCATTACTTGAATTTATGCCAAGTCATCCCCAGAAGGAGCCAGCTGTTGTCCACTCAAAATTCCCCTGCTCTTAAGAAAGTGAAAATTTAAAATTTTGAGTTTAAGTGTTTTCTCTGTTGTACTGATAATGTGAAATGTGAAATAAATTGAGAAATCTACGTTTTTGGGTCATTTTGTGTGTTTTTCGGGCCTATCGGACATTTTTGTCCTGCGTGTCCCAAGTTCAATTGGGCCCTTTGTTCCCTGATCGGCCAGTTCACCCGAAGTCTGTTCTTTTCGAGCCCATCGGAACTTTTTTTCCCAAATGTCCCAAGTTCAATTAGGCCCTCTGTTCCCCGATCGGCCGGTTCACCCGATGTCTGTTCTTTTCAGGCCCGTCGGAACTTTTTGTCACAAAAGTCCCAAGTTCGCCTGGACCAATTGTTCCATTTTCGTCCGATTCGGCCAAGCCACGTACTTTGCGCTTTCACGTCCCAAATGTCCCAGGTTCGCCTGGACCAATTGTTCCATTTTCATCCGATTCGGCCGAGCCATGTACTTCGCGCTTTCGCATCCCAAATGTCCCAATTTCACCGAAACCAATTGTTCCATTTTCGTCTGATTCGGCCGAGCTACGTACTTCACATACTTTTTTCCCACATGTTCCACGAGCATTTGTGCGTCTTTTCCCCGCTTCACCTAAATTGGCCGAGCCACGTACTTTGCGCTTTCACGTCCCTCATGTCCCAAATGAACCAAAGTGCCATTCGTGCTAATTTTTCCCGCTCCACCCGAATACCTTTCTTTTCAAATTTGGTAGGTATGTATTAAATGTGCATTCATTGCCTTTCTCTCTCCTAAATGGCTATATAACGAGCAAACCCACTATGCGTTTTACACACTGCTTTCCTGCTATCTTTTCCTTGAACCTTTTCAATCTAAATTCCTGTGCGCATATCCATTCCCTCTGCATTACTTCCCAACTCTAGCTTGTAGCTTCACCCTCTGAATTACTACCAACATAAAGATTAAATTTCAGGGGCAAGAACAAATCTCACCACTAGAGTCTGTCGTTCCCGATATCGGGGACAGTGAAGTTCGCCATCTTGACTTTAGTGATTTTTGGTCGAGGATGACAGACGTAAACCCTATGCCAATGGCACAGATGATTCATGACAGCGGTTTGGCTTTCACTGGTGGTTTCCCAATCTCTGTGCAATGTGCAGATACAGTGCTTTCATGCGGAGCTCATTTTAACCCTGATTCGAGTGAATTGACAAATATACATGGGGAGCTCATTACCAAACTTGATTCCGCCGCCATTGGCACTGCACTGAGGATTCCAGAAATGGAGAAGTGCCTTAGATTTTTGACCCACTCTACAACCAACACGTCAGTCCCACGTGGCAGAGACATAGCCGAGGCATTGAAGAGATTCAGGTGGCAGATTTTGAAGTCAGTGGGTCCCTCCCAGTCATAAGCACCTGTCTTCTTCTCCTTATTCCTCTCCTCTCTTCCGATTCTTTTTCTCAGATTTATTGTAATAAGTTGAGGTATTGCGATTGGTAATCCTTAACTAATCTTTAGTTAAAAGAAGTAGTTACCGAGAGTAACTGAATTATAAACTATATAATGGCCTCTCCTCGCCATTTTGAAGGAGGAAGAACTTGGCTTATTTTTTGAAAGTGTAAATAAATCATAAAGAAATCAATACAGAAGGGATTTTCATTCTTCGTCTATCTGATCTCTTTTATCCTTAAGATTTTCATTTAATCTTGTTAAGATCTTTTGTCTATATTAGATAAAGAAGCTTTGTATTCTTGCAGATGTTATTGATAGAACTTTGTGTCTTTCAAATTTCATCTTATTAGTATGATACAAATGATCTTGTTTCAATTCACTGTACCTTTGGATGCATAAAGAATTACTCTGTCATCTATAATTCTAAATGGTGCCTTTCTGCTCATTCTTGTTTTCTCATTCCTCAGTCCTTTTGTAATTGATGATCCTTATAGAAAACACTTTCGTAAATATCCAAGTTCCACAAGAAAATCATGTTTTGTATATGTGTAAATAGGTTCGTTTCTGAATAAGGGAACCTCTCCCATTAAAGAAGAGGGACTTCTTGTCCCCTGACTGTTGCTCTTTGTAAAGTCCTATTTGACGACCAACAATGGTGTGTCCCTCATTGAAGTAAACCAGTATCTGTGGTTGCTCATGTGTCGAGTGGCTCTAGAATCAACATACCAAACATCACTAGATGACGTGGATAGTTCCCTTGATCGAGAAGTGTACAAGAAGTCTTCATTATCCGAATGTTCTTCTTACTCAACAATATTTCCTTCCTGATGGGGTCCTCTTTTCCAATTCCCCTTTTTTTGCCCTTGATTGTAGTTGGAATGTCCCTTTTGAGATTGTTGTGGAGGTCCAAATTTTCTTGATGAACCTTTCTTGAAAGTATTATACCAACAATCTTTTAAGTCATGTCCTCTTTTACAAATTGGCCATTACTTCTTCTATTTTCTGTCCCCATGATACTGATTCTGATGTTGGGAATTTTGATAGGAATTAGGTTTTCCTTTACCTTTTCCTTTCCATTTTTGAGGTGAAGAAAGTTCTTTCTCCTCTTCATCATCCTTATTATGCATGGCTTCCTCTTCTTCCAGAAGGTTTACCATTTTTTCAAAACTAACTGTAATATCTAACAAGTTTAATGTTGTGACAAAAATGTGGTAAGAAGAAGGGAGAGCTCTCAGAATAATGGGAACGAGAGATTTATCTGTGACCGATTCTCCCAGGGCTAGAAGTGAAGCCCTCAAATTTACAACTCTCCTTAAGAAAGCTTCGATTTTCTCATTCTGTTTGAACTTCAGTGTATGTAACTTACTCTGTAAATCTAGTATAACATTCTTGTTTTTGGCTTCATGCACTATGCAAAATTTATCCTAGGCTTCTTTGGTTGTTTTGGCATCTTGAATATGCGGTTGTACATTGTCGAACACTCCAAACAAGATGATGAGTTTGGCCTTTTGATCTTCTTTATCAAACTACCATTGTTGTGTTGTATCAGGAGTTGATCTCATCAGAGTACAATTCACAGTAGGCTAGATATCTTCAAACTCAAGATGTGTCTTGATTTTTGTCTTCCATGTACCATACTTGTTTCCTCTGAGTAGTTGTGAATCCAGAAGAAAATATTTGGGTGCATTGGTGCCCATTTTGTAGAAAACACTAACTGGATTTGGCTCTTATCACTCCAGGTATAAGTTCTCCCAATCTATAAACCGTTAGTCTGATATACCAAACCTTTCTATATACATGCCCTTCCGATATACCCAGTGGTATGTGGAAGAAGCTCACCCTTTCTATATACCTGACAGTACATGAAAGAGGTGTTAACGTATGTGAAATAATTCAATATGTGGTACAAAGATAGTACTAAAAGGGGTCTATGTGATTATTGACATCGGCTCAAAGAAATATCCTCATACGCATGCGTAACTTCGCTATATACTTGGATAATTTCTCATTCTTGATTTATGTCGTGCAATCATTCACAGACAGATGGGATGGCTCATAGTGTGTGCACTGTGACCTTATTAATCCCCGTTGATTTAAAGGGTCGATGCCCAGATGAAGTTGTTGCAGCTATATTAGGTGTTAAGTGTAGTGGTAGTCATGACAACTTTACTAATAAGCACTTCTTAGAGGCAACGTATATACCAAATGTTGTGAATGGGATCTAGGATCTCGTGAGTGTTACAAAGCCAATTTTTATTGATTTTGAGTACAATATTCTACCAGTTTCTATGCAGTTACAAAGTTTTTAGTTGACTATGGAAACCAACAAATTAGTACAATATACTTAAGCATGTAATTACATTAAAAAAATTTAGAAAAAATTGAATGGCAGACAATTATTTTTGTTTTGCGGGCACTGGTGGCCTGTGGAGCCCAATATGGCTTACTGAGCAAAAAACCGTAAAATAATACCTCAAAATGAAGTTTTTAGATATCCCTCATTTGTAAAAATGTGCTAAGCAAGCAAAAATATGCAGAGTGGAGAAATTTTTTTCCCCTAAAATAGGGTTTTTCTTACTAAATTTAGTTAGTTATAAGTAAATTTGAATTTACCACTAAATTTAGCAGTTCCACTAAATTTCCCGCCAAATTTGGTAGTGGGTGAGGGAAGGGGATTTAACCCTTTGAATTCTCTTGATAGGAAGTGTCTTACAAAAGCTATGCTAGCCACTTGGGTAGAAAATCTAAACAAGTATGTATAAAGAGAAAACAGTAATTAAACAGTTCCAAACTATAAAACCATACCTCTTTAGAAATGCGCTTTGACTATCACTATATAATCTGCAATCCTCTTGCTCCTTACCGAACCCTTTCATGAACTTTCTCATCCATATCATCTCCTTGCTTGCTTCTGTAGCTACAACATACTCTTCCTCTATACTAGACAAAGCCACAACCTTTTGCAATCTTGAAATCCAGCTAACTGACGTACCACCTACTGTGAAAACATATCCAGTAGTGCTCCTCCTACCATCCAAATCTCCAGCCATATCAGAATCAACTTATCCACGTAAAGAAGTATCTAACCCTACATAACATAAATCCATGCTGGATGTCCCTCTCAAATACCTGAGAATCCATTGGACTGCTTTCCAATGTTCTTTACCTAGATTATCCATAAACCTACTCACAACTCCCACTTCTTATGCAATGTCTTGTTTAGTACAAACCATGGCATACATAAGAATTCCTACTACTGAAGCATCGTGAACATGTATCATCTACTCAACCTCCTCGTGTGATGAAGGACACTAATATTTTCTCAATTTTAAGTGTTTGGCCATATGTGTACTAACAGGTTTTGATTTTTGCATGTTAAACCTTTCCAACACCTTATTGATATAAGCCTTCTGAGACAAATACAACTTCTTTTTTTTCCTGTCTCTATGAATTTGCATGCCAAGGATTTTATTTGCAGCTCCCAAATCCTTCATTGCATATGTGTTACCTAAGCTTTCTTTAAGCTTACCAATGTCCTGCATACTAGATCCTGCAATCAACATATCATCCACATATAATAACAAATTAACATAGCTCCCATTTTCAAGCCTTTTAAAATAAACACAATGGTCATATTCAAATCTCATAAAACCATGATTATGCAAAAATATTTCAAATCTTAAATACCATTACCTTGGGGCTTACTTGAGCCCATATAGGCTCTTTTTCAATTTGCACACAAGTTTCTCCTTACCCTTGAATTCATAACCAAGTCGTTGCTGCATATAAATTTCTTCCTCCAAATCACCATGAAGAAAAGCCTTCTTAACATCAAGTTGTTCTCAATGCAAATATTTTGTTGCAACCAAACATAGAATAGTACAAATAGAAGTCATCTTAACTACAAGAGAAAAAATATCATCAAAGTCAATACCTACTTTCTGTGTAAATCCCTTTACCACAAGCCTTGCCTTATGCCTCTTTAGTCCACCTTCTTCTTCCTTGATCCTGTAAACCCATTTGTTCTACAGTGTTTTCTTACCTGCTGGAAACTTGACAAAATAACATGTTTGATTTTGTTTCAAGGAGTCCATCTCCTCATCCATGCCATACTCCCACTGCTCGTGGGTATCTTCCTGCATTGCTTCTTCAAAGCTTTTTGGTTCACCACTATCAGTAAGTAATAAATAAGAAAGTGAAGGTGAAAATCTCTCTGGAGGTCTACTTACTCTTTATGACCTTCTTACTGAAATATGAGGTGTCTGAGATTCATTCTATGCCTATTTCACATTTGTGTCAATCTTTGTTACTGACCAATGTGGGTCACCTATAACCAACCGCGGTTCCTCTGCCTTCTGAATGATGTCGGTTCTGGAAGTACCGGCACTGGTGTCTGTCACTATCTTCTTTGATCCTAGTTCTTCTAACTGATGCCAGTTAGCCTGACCGGTGGTGGTCTCTATAGGACCAACAACGATGTCTATGTAAGTCTGCTTTAGGACTTAAATTTGATTTTCCTTCAAAATCTCCTTAACTTGTTCATGTTTAGGCACCAAAACTTGATATGTATACATTCTCTTTTCATTCCAGTTAACATCACAACTCCTAACAATCTTATAATCTTCTAAATCCCAAAATTGATATCCGAAATCACTAAAGCCATAGCCAATGAACGTACATATCTTAGACTTAGCATCCAACTTCTTTCTATTTTCTCTATCAACATGCACAAAATATTCTGAGCTAAAGACTCTAAGAAAGGAATAATTTACCTCCTTTCCAGACCAAGCTTCTTCTGGTATTCCACCATCCAGTTTTGTTGAAGGCCCATAGTTTATCAAGTATACCGTTGTATCCACTTCTTCTACCCAAAAATTCAAAGGCAAGCCGACATGTATCCTCATGCTTCTAACACGTTCCATTATTTTTCTATTCATTCTTTCTGAAACTTCATTTTCCTATGAAGTTCTATGAACTATTCTTTCTCTTTGTATTACATTCTCTAAACAATAATCATCAAAAGTCTTATTGTTGTATCACCACCATTGTCATATCTAAGGCACTTCAATTTTATGTTTTTTCATTTTCTAAAAGTGCTTTCCATCTTTTAAAAGTTTAAAAAACATGAGATTTACACTTAATACAATAGATCCATACCTTGCTTATGGCATCATCAATGAAAGTCACATAATATTGCAATCCTCCAATAGAAGCTACCTAGGATGGTCCCCACACATCTGAGTGTACAAGCTCTAATTTCTAATCCTTCTTTGTTGACCCAACCTTGAGAAATATTACTCTCTTCTACTTTCAAAATATGCAATGCTCACAAAATTCAAAATCTGATTATTTCAAATCTGACAGCTTGCCCTTTGCCTTTAAGATCTACATTCCTTTTTCACTCATATGGCCTAGCCGATTATGCAACATGTTTGCATCTAAATCTATAGTAGATAGCATAGAAAAGGAATCAGTAATATAGGTAGACAAATATAAATTTCCCACCTTCTTTCCTCTTGCCACAACAAGAGATCCCTTGGTAATCTTCCAAGAGTCGGCTGTGAATGAAACCATGCATTTAGATTCACCAAGTTTTCCTGTAGATATTAGATTTCTTTTAAGGCTTGGCACATGCCTTACATCTTTCAATACCCATGGATTTCCATTCTGTAACTTTAGAAAAACATCACCTTTACTAGTAATATTGCATGGATCATCACCACCTAAATAAACATGTCCAAAATCACCTTGAACATAATTTCTGAAATAAACCTTATTAGGGGTAGCATGGAAAGAAGCTCCAGAATCTAACACCCAAGATTCTAATCTATTATCCAAGGAGAGAATAAGGGCATCTTGCTTTACCTCACTTGCAACGTTTTCCTCTTTACCTTTTTCTTTTTCTGATACATTCTCTTTGTTTTCCTTGGACCAACACTCCTTTACATGTCCTCTCTTTCCATAATTCCAGAAAAGTAAATCTTTGTAGTTAGATCTAGATCTACCTTGTCTTGACATTGATCTCCCAGTCTTCTTACTCTTGGATGATCTCTCCTTAGATCTTCCCTATTTTTCTATAGTTAAAGAGTTTCTAGATGATGATTCTCCTGATATTTTCCTCCGTATTTTCTCATTAAGGATTACACTAACCACGTCATCAAATTTCAAACCTTTAGAAGCAGTTTTTGTATTACTAATAGCCATTACCAAATCATCCCAACTATCTGGCAAAGAGCATAAGAATAAAAGTTATTTCACTTCATCATCAAACATAATTTCTACTAATTTTAATTGATTAATAATAGACTATAAATAATTCAAATGATTAGCCACTGATCCACCTTCTTTCATCTTAGAATTAAACAATTTTTTCATCAAATATACCTTATCAGAAGCACTAGGAGTTTCATACAAATTTGCTAAAGATTTCATCAACTTTACCATGGTTTTTAAATATGTAAAATTCGATGCCACGATGCTACCAGGATCAATCTTATAGATCCGAGAGCCTTTCTATCAAGAACCTTCCATTCTTCATCTCTCATCAAACTTCATTGTCCTTGATCATTAAATGATAAGTATAGATCTTTCTAATACAAATAATCCTCCACCTGCATTTTCCATAGTTGATAATTACGACCATAAAATTTCTCTACTTGGTATTTACTATCTTCTACCATTTCTCTGCTCCTACTCAATCAGAAAACCCTCTATGAGTAAATCTTGTCAACACACAAAACCTCCAAAAAAAGATCTGATACTAGTTGTTCAGGGTTAAACCATATAACAATGTTGCAAAAATATATATTCAGATAAATCATACAAGTAATCAATGCAGAAATAAGTAGAAGATGAAATAAAAAAGAGAAATATTACACTAGATTTAAAGTGGTTCACCTAGTGTGGCCTACTTCCACCAAGAAATGGCTAATATTATTATTCAGTGCTTTACAGAGGAAATACAATGAAGATATATTATCTTGAACACCTCTATGGATGTAAAATGCTCTTCCCTCACAAAACTACACAATCTTTCTCTTCAAGGAACATACAATAGACTAACTGCTATATTCTTCTCACCAAACTTTCTTTACTTACCTTACACTCCAAACAATGCATACATGCACGTGTGTCTATTCTACGCAAATTATTTTTTCTTTTACAAACACTAAATCAACTTTAAAACAATTGATTTATTCTAATTTTTCTGGCCGAAAATAAAACCATCATTACACAGGTAACCAGTGGCGGTTACACCCTGACCGGCGCTGGTTATGACCTGACCAATTATGCCTGGCCTGACTGATGACGGTTATGCCTTAACTGACGCCACTTACTATCAAAATAGTAAAATTGTATAAACAAGTTTCTTGTGAAGTAATTTAGATCCACACTCAACAATCAGTTTCTTGTGAAGCAATTTACTAGAAACATGGTAGTTTCAAGATTGATTCAGCATTTAAAACTAGCAAAGACCTGTCATTAGTGCTAGCTATTCAGGCGTGGTAGAAGCGTGTGGTTCTATATTACATGGAGACCTATGTGAAATAGTTGTGCATGGAGAGTTTTATCCCTTCTGTACATTAAAGTGAATACCTAAATATCGATAATTTATTTTGCTACATGGACGTGTGATGTGAAACTTGTGTCAACGTGAAAGCTACAAGCATGCATTCTCAATCTTATATTATGTGTTGTATGGTGGAGTATCTCAAATCCACGTTGAATGATGAGTGTAAATGAAATGATTGAGACTGCTGAAAGCCACAACATCAGCTCGCATGCCAAAGAAAACCATCTAGAATCTCCTGAGAGCTCTAGGTTCTACTTTACACTGCTCAATGAGCTACACAACACTGGATACCTTCTCTTTGACATACTTTTTACAAATGACTCTTGGAGTGTTTCCTATTCGACGTATGTTGTTAGGAAGTATGAGTATGGGAAAATCTATAAGTCAGGTACAATGCCAACTATGAAGATGAAGAATATTTCCCTAAAAAGCATCATTGTCTCTTAGCAAGTATCGAGAGCATCTATGAGATAGTACTTCTCATCAGTGAGTCCAAGTTGTAATATCTCTTGGAAATAATTAATTAAATAAAAAAATTATTTTATTTTATTCCAATGTCCATACGAAAACTTCTACTCTCCGATGCTCAGTTACTTAAAGGGCCAAATTTTGCGTCCTGGAAAAAAATATGCAAACGATCCTTCAAATTGAAGGATTATGGGGCATTGTAATCAGATCTTTGCCAATCCCCATAGTTGTTGATGAATTATTGAGGTATGAGATGGATAGTGCCAAATTCTTGATGATGATAATGCTTAGTATCAGTGACGATGTGCAACACCATGTTCGAAATGCTAAGGAACCAAAGGAGGCTTGGGACAAGTTGGCAACTATTTATGAAGCCAACAATATTACTAAGATCCTCCATCTTAAGTAAAAGTTTTACACCATCTCTATGGGGTCAAATGAGAAAGTTGAGGACTTCTTACATCATGTGGATGATTTGGGATCAGAGTTATTAGTACTCGATGAAATAGTGGACAAAAATATTCTCATTTTTATCACCTTGAGTGCACTCCCTTCTCAATTCTGAGTGTTCATTACGAAATTGAATGTATCTAAATAAATAGTGGCATTCGAAGAGCTCGTGAACTTTTTGCAACAGGAAGAGGCCATCAATTCAACCTAAGAGGAGACTCAGGATCAATCCATGTTCTCAAAGCCATGCAATGGCCAAAATAATCAGAAGCGTCCCCCAAAGAAGCCAACTCAAGTGCAACCAAATCAACAATAGAAAGATAAAAATTCAAAGAGGTGGTGTCACATTTGCAAAACCAACACTCATGACTCTAATCACTATTGGTACAATGGCTTGAAATAGGGGTCTTTGAGTCAAACAAGCACATCCGGGTGTGAAGATTTCCAAAAATCCAAATCACATCCTCACCGAAGAAAGAAGAAGGGACATCTCAGAGCCCAAAAAGATGACGAATATGATGAGGAGAGTTCAGAAGAAGCCCATTGTGGTAAGATCCTTATACTAGTATCTAAAACTTCTCAACCCAAAAAGAAAGTATGGTTGATATAATTTGGTGAAATTAAGCATATGTTAGGTGACAAGAAAATATTTGATTCACTGACCGAACAACCCACTGAAGATTGGGTTTGGATAGTAGATGAGAAAGAGTACATTATAGAAGGAATAGGAAAAGTTACCATTCCTCTGGGACCATAAAAATGTACAGTTACAAAGGTACTATATGTTCCTTAATTGACTAGAAACCTCATGTCAATGACTCAACTCTTGATTCATCACCTAAAGGTAGAATTTCTTGTCCAAAATAGCATCAAATCATGTTTGATCTAAAGAAAAGGTACGGTTATTGCTAGAGTATTTGCAAAAGATAAGTTATTTTCTTTAGAAACTATTTCATCTTCTGTAATAACTTCATCTGCCTCAATATTATAAACTAAAGCCCTTTGGAATTTTAGATATGGTCACTTGTCGGTTAGTTCATATCATTAGATGATTTCCAAAGAAATGGTCCATGGAATACCCAAATTGTCTAGTTCCTTTCCTATTTTCCCTGATTGTCTTGTAGGAAAACAACATAGGGATCCGTTTCAGGCAAGCACCTTCCATGCCAAGAAGCGTTTGAAGGTAGTTCATACCAATATGAATGGCCCACTACCTTTTTCATTTTCAGGATACAATTACTTCCAACTGTTCATGGATGACCACTCTCACAAGATGTGGGTTTTTTTCCTGAAGAAGAAAAGTAAGGCTCTTAACCATTTCCAGAATTTCTATAATCATGTTGTGAAAGAAACCAGACAACCACTTCTTCTACTTCACTTAGATCGAGGGAGGAATTCACATCAAATAATTTCTTGGCCTTCCTGAACCACCAGGCATTAAGTAGAACCTAACTGCTCCCAACACACCCTATAAAATGACATTGTTGAGCATCACAATCACGATTGATGGAGATGGCTCATTGCATGCTAATAACAAAAAAGCTAAAGGAACACAATTGGGTTGATGTAGTGCAGATAGTTGTATCTGTTTTCAACAGGGCACTGAAAAATATTCTACAAGATAAAATTCTAGAAGAGGTATGGAGTTGTAGAAATCCATCAATTTCTCATTTACGAGTACATGGTTACACAACATACATTCATGTCCTAGCTTACAAGAGAAAGAAGGTTGAGAGAAAGAATATCCCATGCATCCTACTTGGCTATAACACTACCTCAAAGGCATACCATCTCATGGATCATGAGACAAAGAAAATATATGAGATTCGAGATGTGGTTTGTGACGAGTCATCCTTTGAATTAATAGTGACAACAAAAGAACCATTACCAACCACCTCTCACCGAATAGTCTCTGAATCAGATGATCAGCCAGAGAAGACTACTTAGAGAAAAGATGTGCTTCCAGGAGAGATATTTTTTGACCTTGGAGAATTGGAGAATGTGAATCCTTATCAATCCACATGGAAATGACACAATTCTTCTAAAAATCAACCAAGTTCTCATTCAAGTGGGTAGAAAGCACCATGCAGGACTCACATTTGCAAAAACTCCTAGATACATCATCCAAAGTCATAATAAGGAGTCAAAATAGAAATAAGGTAAACTTTACACTCATGAGTTCTGTTGGTACCCAGATTTAATCTCCTTCAAAGACCGAGCATCTTCATGGATTTTTATAGGACACTCATAGACAAATAGATGATTGTTTATGTCATTTTGTAGCTAGGGAAGCACTATATCTAACTTGTCATCACTCATGTTTTGAAAGGACTAGGTAGAAACTTAAAAGGATGTGATCTTATCCTAACTATTTTAGGTTGTTCCTTCTAACCAAGGTAAGAGAACCTATTTTGTAATCTCTGTTGTTTGAAAAGAGACACAGGTACCTTTCTTTTGCATAAATTTTATAGATAATACCTTGGAAAAATATGATCAACACACAAAATATGACTCTCACGAGTTGTCACTTCTAGATTATGGAGATATTTTCAACACAAGGCTAAGGTTACTAAAGACATTTGGAATCCCAATCTGTTCTGCATACTTTATCAAATGGATTTAGTTCTTGAGTTGGTATACAGAGCAAAACAGGGGTAGTATGGGTAGGATTACATGTTTTTAAATAGATTTTTTAGTGGGAGGGGACACAAGATGAACTTGATTCACCAGATCCTTGAGAGTTTATCCAAAATGGAAAAATTTAACCAACAAAATGCCATAAAAAGTTTAAAATGTTCCTTGAAATAGAATATGTGCTTCAATGGAGGCCTAGATTAGCACTCTTTCATACAACCTATGGGATTCTATCATGAAGGCTTGAGTTAGAGAAACCAATAAAACACCACGATTCAAACCAAATCAGACCTGAGGTACACCTAGAGGCTTACAGATAATATTTGTCAACAAAATGAAATAAAATTGATTTTAAATCGTCAATCTCACTCCCATATGACGGCTCTTCTGAGAAATGAAATTGTAGATTCCACTAAACTATCACAAGGATTGAGACTTGTTTGATTGGACAAAATTTTAGTACAAGATTGCAACAGAAACAAGAAAAACTACTTGCATGCATTCAGAGATGAAATAAATACACTTTACTCAATATTAACACATAATAAATCAAGTTTGATCAAATTTATCAACAAGGGAAAGTTTCCAGAACAACCTCAAATCTTGTTAATGGTTGTACACTAGCAACCACCTTGACACGATTAAATTTGACACAAAAAGAGATATGCATGCTTCTTAAGGCTTCTCAGAAAGGATGGACTATGTCAAGATTTTTATAAAGGAAAAATCAATCCCTGGTTTATCCAAAAAACTCCCAACCCTTTGCATTATGAATTTGTGCCAATTAGAGCATTTACAATAGACCCCTTTTCCACCCAAAAATCTAGACATTGAGTGTTACCAATGCTCCCCATGATCATGATCGTAATTCCCAGAATCAAATCTTAAAAAATTCATTAGGTGCTCTAGGGAAAATCTCTTCGAATATCTCCCACATTCAACTCCTTCCTCTGCTAAATCATGCTTCCTTCCATTCACCAACAACTTCCACCCCTAATCTGTCAAATATGTCTCCTTGCGTGCTTAAGAGAAGAAAAAATAAAAACCAGATCGAGCCTAATAGTCAGACCATTTTAATGGCAAAAGACATCCCCAGATCTCTCCCACCAAACTCTAGATATCAAAATTAACTCGCCTCTCTATTTGGCCTGTAGAAAATAACAAGAAATCATGAAGACTCGCACTTCTAAGAGCTTTACAGTAGAAATGGGGTGAAAATAAGAATTAGAGACACAACTGCCATTGATCTTCGATTTGAATGTGGGCCATCCACATGGAATATTCAAAAATGGGCTCAGGGGCTTCCTTTTGACTTTATTGGAAAAATGTTAAAAACATTACATTTTGCTCCGCACCTCTGCTTTTGAAAAATGAGCCTGACACGTGTCCTAAGGTGGGTCCCAAAGGAAACGCAGAAAAACTTTGTCATTTGACCCTCTTTTGGAAAAAGGAGAAATTTTCAAGTTTCCTTCAAAGCTCTGCCCTTCTACTTCAAGTTTTTAATGTGGGTCCTAGCAGAACCCCGGGTCCTTTTATGCCTTTAACTCATTTCCATCAAAGGGAAAATTTATCATTTTTCCTCTGACGGTCCACACCTCTGCCATTAACTAAAGAAAGCATTGACCTTTTCCATCAGGCCCGTGGGATATTTTGATACTTTGAGTCATTTGAATACAAGAGGAAAAATTTCCAAGTTGCCCCCGATGGTCTGCCTTCCCGCCCCTTTGACCAGAAACAAACTTTGACGTTTCTTTTGTCAGGATTTTGGGCCATTTTTTATATTTTAACCCTTTTAAGAAAAAGAGGAAAAAAATTTAAGCTACCCCGATGGTCCACTTCCCCACCCCTAATGACTATTCAAACTACCACATGTCACGATGATGCACCTTGAGATGATCCCTAAATTTTGAAACCTTGAATGAGCGCGAGATCACCACGTGTCCTGCCCCAGAAAAATTTGTTTGAAGGCTTGAAGCTCAGCGGAAGGTGCCATGTGTCAAGATCTAATGAAGTTTCCTTTGGCTATTCAAAAGTCCAATTAAAAATGCAAAGTGAGCAGAGTCCTCCAAGTGTGGTCATGGCGCTTCTTCAAAATGTTTCCAAAGTTTAAGATCCTGAATGAGCGTAGGCTCACCACATGTCCTTGTCTCACCAAACTATGTCCAACTGCATAAAAATTGGTCTAAGTCTTGGGAAAGCAATGGAAACCTCCACGTGTATTCTCGGTGCTTCTCCAATGCCAAACCAAAAAGTAAATCTTCAATTGAGTTTCGTTCCTCCACATGTCTGGGACTTCCCAAAAAAAAATTGAAAAGAGACTAAGTATGGGAAACCCAACGGAAGCCTCCATGTGTATCTATCTCATCAAGCCTCCACGTGTCCTCCCAGCACTACTCTAGAGCCAAACCAAAAAGTAGATCTTCAAATGCATGTCATACTACGTGGGCACATTTTTAAGTTGATGCTTTTCATAGAATTTTTGAAGTACCCAGCTGAGCCACATCCAACCAAAGGAGGCCACATTTCCTATTGATTTAAGGATGCAAATTTGACCAGTAGAAACACCCGTCAAACTGTAAAATACATAAAAATGATCATTTGAGCCCGAGAATGAAATTTTCTCCAAGAACAGAAATAGTAGAAATGTTACAAGGCTCAAATACATTCCTCAGGGACACAATGATTAATTTTTCTTCAAGTATCTAAGGTAGAAATGATAAGGATGACAGATCCCAACTGTGGAAAATAGAGAGAATGGGAAAATGCAAGTTTTGAAGGAATAAAGAATGGGAGACTCAAAATATAGACCTTTTCCAGAGGAACGAAGAAACGAGGAGACAAATATGGACCCATACATGATCTTCGACCCAGGAGCAGATTAAAAATGGCAACAAATATAGACCAAGCACAACATGGGGAAAGATAAAACAACAGAGGACATAAATAATAAATTTTCAAAGGCACAAATGGGGTAAGACTATTCTAAGCACCAACATTGGCTACGACTCAAGGATGGGCACTCCCTGCGAGTGCCACAAGAAAAAAAGTAGACCAAGTGCCAAAATATCCATTGGGCGATAGATTCAACTTACAGAGTAGAGAAACAAATCCATATCCAAAAAACGTATAGAGAAGCTAGCAAAAATAGGTCACCAAGGACTAAAACGAGCAAAAACATAAAGACAGGATCCAAACAACAAACTATAAACTATACAGGAGGTGTTTATCTCGATTTAAAGAAAAAAAATCAAGGAAAATATTCAAGCACCTGCCATCTTTGATATGACCATGCCAAGAGGTTTTGATATGTTTTCATCAATTGGAATTTTCTTCTTTGTTCAGTTTGTAAGCCATCCATTTTTTATGAAGCTCCTCCATTGTGTTTAAGTCAAATTCTTTAACATTTTTCAAGGCTAAATCATCGACCGAATTAAAAAAAAAAACAACATACTTAGGATCTCTATTTTCAAAACTTTCATACTTCCTAAAATCCACAAAATTCACAACATTGTTAAGATCAACATTTGCTTGAAAAAAATTCAGAAGATGCATTGCTTGGGTCTTCAATCAGATACAACATCTTCTTTTCTCCATATAACTTCACCAATTTTCCTTCAATGGGGATAGTGTCATGAGACATGTCCATTTTCACACAACCACCCACACTTTCTCCCCACTTTCTTGACAACAACATCCCCCACTTGGCAGGGTAGTCAACAATGACTACATCAAGCTTTAAGTTCCTTCTAGGATGAGATGCAATTTGCACAACTAGATATTTGACACATCCCACAACTGGCACCTCTCTAGAGTCCATGGTAGTGCACTTCCCATATGTTGTTGTTACTTTGATACCTAATTCATTCATGACCTCAAGTGGCATGACATTACAGGAGGCTCTAGAATCAAACATATAGTTATGTAACAGCTTGTCTTTGATAACTGTTGACAATTTATGCACTTGTGCAAAAATGGGAAACTTGAATATTTTTTATGATGATAAAATTGGTGAAGTATACCTAAGCTAGGGAAATTTATATCAAATTATATCATTGTTGCTGATTTATTTAAAACATTACATGAAATCTGTAGTTATGCGTCCTGTAACAAAACATAACAGATCACATAGTCTGCAATTTCATGAATATCCTTAGCAAAATAACATAGGCCCCAAAGGACAGCTACATTTTCTTGATGAAGACATCGAATTGCAGAATAGGTGAAGTTTTTGGTTTTGGGACAGTAAACATATTTGTAGTTTTTAAACAATCAACTTCACTATTATTATGATTGTGCTCATCAGATTTATTGCTCTATATTCATTAAATTTGTTTGTGATTAATGAAATTACATCCATCTATGCTATCATAAAAATGTTACAAGTGACTCCTTTCCTGCTACTGCCATCAAGAAAATACCGCCAAACAAACAATGACAATAATGTCTAAATGGAGATAGTAGGAAGGAGTCAAAGTGATGAGCATATGCTTAATGAAGTAAAATAGCATACAAGGAGGCGGATCTCATTCAAAGGTTTCTTACTAGAAGTTACAAGTTTTCCTTTTAAGTTTATCTCTTATATTAATTCATTTGATTGAGATATTGAGTTGCTTACATCATTGTACAATCAAGGAAAAGCTGAATGCAGAAAGAGATAGTAAACTCATTATTTCAATTTAATGCTTTATTCATAAGAGATCATATGTTTTCCCACACAAGCCATGGGATGTGACTAAGTAACAACATCATATACATGGAAAAGAGAATATTACATGTGCTAAAGAATAGGAGCAGAGGAGTAAAAGTGAACCCATCATTTCCTTTTTATCTTCTTTCCTGCTCCGCATCATCTACATCTCCAGCTTCATCGCATTTCATCTTCTGCTTCCATCTCCATCTTCTTTTCTTGTCAGCTGCAAGACAAAGAGTAGTACCTGTCAATTTTGAGCTCTGAGTACATTTTTATTCCTATACACCTGTTCTAAAGAAAATACATATTCTAAGTTCAATGTATCTAATGGTAATTGAAAGAAAGAAATACGGGTACATAACACAAGACAACTCAGGGATGCAGATGGGCATGGCAGTAGAAGAGAGCAGAGTGCATAAAGAGAAATCTTTAGTAGAAAGAAATAAAAGGCTAAGGATTGGAATAGAAAATCAGAATCTGAAATAGCTTACAAAAGAAACAGAAGTGGAGATGCATAAAATAAGTTGAAAACAATTCACAGAAGAAGAATGAAGAAGAAAATAAGATCACATGGATATAAGAGAGGCCAAAAATTCTATATATTTCTAACTTATTTTTGAGTTTTGTAGGAACAGGTTGCAACATGGAATGAAAAAGATCAGTTTAACTAGTTAATAAAGAAACAACTATTCTTTACATTCAAGAGAATGAAAACAAACATCATTTATAGATGGTTTACAGAAAGAAGGAAGCGTCAGAATAAGTCAAGAAGGAAATACTTTTACAAATCAGGGTGGAAAGCGGAAAAGGAGAGGGGAAAATAGTCATTTTGGAAAAAAGTTGCGAGAATGTCCCCTTGTAAAATTGACTTTCAATTTTTAAAAAAATTGAAATACATGCTTTAGAGGCTATTACATGCTTTATAAGCTATCTAAACTTCAAAAGCAATCATAACAGTCAACAAAAAGTATATGTTTCATCATTACAAATGATATCATGGTCAAATGGAACATACAGATATTTCAGAAGTTCATCAAGTACAAGTACTCAAATTTCATTTTATTTTCAAATTCAAGTGTGAATTAAGCCAACTACTTCACAATTTTCTGAGGTTGTAATGGATCAAGAAAAGCAAGCATGAACAAAATTCGATCAACTGAACAGACAATCCATAAAAGGTGGTAGAGAGATATTCATATCTTTTAAAAAATAGATCAAGTTGGAGAAATATGGAGAGAGAAGGATTTCAAAAAAAATTCCAAAGTCTCCCCTTGCAAAATGGAGTGTTTGGATTGGAAGGAATTGAAAATATGCTTTACCAACAAAACAGAAATACAATGATTGTATTATTGCTTCTAAAAAGGGAAAAGTCATTACAGAAAGAAAACTTAATGATTTTCTTTGAGTTCCAACTTCACTTAAGCACAACCATAAGAAGAATATATTGTCTACTTAAAAAATTCGAGTTCATGACGTAAATGAAGCCAAAGAGGCCAAGTTTACAGAGTATTCAGTACCAGATGAAGCCAGGGTTGAGGTTATCAAAGGTAAAACTCAAGCACAATGATCAATAAATAGTCAAGTTACAAAAAGGCAGAAGCCATTTAAAATTAACAAAACAGAAGTGAACAAATGACAAGGCCAAAGCTAGAAGAAATACGAAGCTACAGGTACAGCCGAAGGTCACATTATAGTCAAGTTTTCAAATGACCAAGCCATATTTCAAGATCGAGAAAACACAAAATAAGTTCAAAGGATTTTCTTTTCATATTAACACTTGCAAAGAGTCGACAGACAGAAGAACTTACCACATTATCAACAGTAAGGTGGAATAAAATATAACGGCAGCCATCTCCCTTATAAGCTCATGTTCATGCTTATCGAGGCTGAACAATGGAAATAAAAACCAAATAAAAATGCAAGTTGTGTCATTATACAGAGATCAAAGGAGCAACTGAAAACAGATCGAAAAAGATCCAAAAGATTCGTAAAGGGAAAGGGTCACAAAAACATATACCTTCATATCCCTTCAAAATGCAGGTCAAACTTCAGTAGATTTCAACAATGGCAGCACAAGGATCGAACAGAGATCTCTAGCTCAGAGAAGGACTTGAAACAGAGAAGAAAAACAAGCTCAAAAAAGATAATGATGGCCGAGCTTCAAGGTCTTTCATCTGAGCAAACAAAACAGAAGTAAAGAATACAAAAAATAGCCAAGGGTCGAGTTTACTCACTCAGAGAAGCTTTGGGAGTTCAGAAGGTTCAAAAATGGTGAAAAGAGAAACAACATAGATCTGAGCTTCCATGAAATGATAAAAAGTTGAGCTTTTGAACTTCAAATAATGGCAGCCAAAGAAAATTTTCCAGGGCTTCGCTACCGTCCATGAGCAAAATTAAATGACCAAAATGGAAAGAGCTCGAGATTTTATTTCTTCCAATCTAGCATGGTTGAGCTAACTCAACCGTGCTCAAGCAATCAACGATCAAGCTTCATCAAGGACAAGATCAAACAACCAAGGATTATACAAAGAGACCAAAATAGATAACCACAGTAAGTCCTCCACCGACTGCAATCAATGCATAGGTCAGAAACCTTAACCAAAAGTTCGAAGATCAACGACATCATAGAGAAGGTACAGAGATCAAGGGCTCAGGAACGGTCATCATTTTCAAAGAAAACCAAACGCATGTTAGGTTACCACCAACAAAACACATTGGAGGGGTGAGTCACCGTGGGAAGGGGCCAACCCACGTGTCCATGTATTAATCATTGTAAGCAACTTTCAAAATTTCAACTATAGTCTAAGCTATGCATATTTCCAAAAATCAAGGGTGCCCACATTATACACAATGATCACCAAAAAGGTGAAATATAAACCTTTTAACATGCCTAATTCCACATGGTGTCCTAACATATATATGGTGCCCCTTCTAAATTTTTCAAAAAAACATGAATTTGCCTAAGTCCACAAGGTGGAAATGCCCAAACCAAGTGAATCAAAGGTGGTCCCCACAAGGAGTTTGAAATAAAATTGTAAGTATCACTCATGTGATCATTCAGGAAAAGGGAAAAATATCAGAAAATGTGCACATTGGAGGGTGGTCCCCATAAATATTATTTTGTAAATATTGCTAAGCGTTGCAATATTTTGCCCATATACAAGGAGTATATTTTTGCATGTCTTCACAAGATAACAGAACAAAGAAGAAGACAAATTTGCATGCTCAAAGGAGGAAGACTTTCCTAGCAAGCAAATTGTATTTTTAGAAAATTATTCACACATTCTTTCTTTAAAATAGAATAGTCAACTTCAATTTGACTGTATTGTATTTAAGGATGTTAATGCCTATTTTTTACTGCATGCTCTAGTTTGTATTATTTTTATTGCTTTATTTATTATTAAATAAAGGATAAAATTAGGATGCATGGGTGAGTACAGCCTTTAGGCTATTTTTAGGAAGGGGGTCAACCTTTTTTTTTGCTATATATTGTGTGCCTTTTTAAAGCACAAGGGATCTTCCCAGAGGGATCTTCCTAGAGGACTTTTGGATATAGGAGTACTGAAGTGATTTCTACCAGTTTTTCCCTTTGAGTGTGAAATATTTTATGCGTCTCCAAGTTATTTTGCAGTCTTGTGTATGTTTATATTAATTTTGTGAATGAAAATTCCCTAATTAACCATTTTACCCTACTGCAAATCCATTCCTTTCTACTTAATTCTAATGTGCATGTTAACTTATTAGTACTATTGTGAAATCTCCCTCAGTACAATCAAGTGTTTTGCCCTTAGATTTCTGCAAAATGGTATTAATTGGTTCGTGCATCAAAAAATTCTTCACAAATCAGTTTTGTATTTTACTCAATCAAAGTTCTTACACAAATTTGGTGTATAGCCTTAGTCTTATTTATTTTCTCAGTCAACTTTTGCCCTTAAACTCCCAGAAACCAGTTTAGTGTACACCAATAAGGAACCGACCTTTTAATCCTAGAGATTCACCTCACAATAGGTATACCCACAGACCTGAGGTGTCTCCATTGTGTCTATGAGAGAGAGATCATTTTGCAAGCTTAGAAAATCTGTTGCCATCTCTCTATAGGGTGTACTTTCGAGAGATAACAATAACCAGGGTAGTGAAGAATGGATCCACATTCAACTGGGATTTAACAAAAGAAGTTCCTAAATAAACCTCTGGTGGTTCCCCCAACTCTTCCAACACTTGTGGCTATTCCAACTCTACAACAGTAAGGGGAATCTCAACCTTGTTTACATCTCTGCCTTGTATGATCTCTTGCCCTTTGAATCCTAAATAATCAAAAGCCTCTTCTTGTGCTCAGGGATCGTAAGCAACTCAACAATTGGGATAGGAATTTTTATTCGACTCAAAACTTTGGCAATGTCATATGGAGCAAATTTTGGTACAACAACACTAGGGGAAAGATTCTCAAATTCATCAGATGGAATGGGATTCTTTTCATTTTGGGCATGGGGAGGAACAAAAGTTTTCTTGGGGAAACGAGCTCTCTGCCAGATGCATTTTTCTTTTGGATTTCTTTTCTAAACAATGGAAATTTTGAATTGGCTTGTGGCCCCTTGGAAACTTTACTTCTGGTATTGTGCTCCTTTTCTTGGGCAACTACAACATTCATTAATAGCTTCCTATATTCTTCTGAGGCAACTCCTCCATCATACTTTTCAATCATTAATGCCCTCAAGTATTCAAAATCATTAGTGGGCAACTCAAAATCTTGTACAATATCTATTTCTAAAGTATGAAAGGGAGGAAGGATAGGTACCCGACGCATGCAATCCCAAAAAATAGCAGCAATTATTGCACTTATTACCTTAATTTAAGTTGCTTCCCTTGGTGAACTTGCAGGGATCTCCATCATGCAGGTATCATCATCAATTTCATCATTAGCCTTTTCTTCTTCTTCTTGATCTTCTTCACAAGAAGAATGGGGCATGAAACATTTGTCACACCAATCAATGACCTATGTTTCTTCCACAATAGCAACTCTAGCAGCCAAAGGATCAGGCATCATTCTGTTTTCTCTGTCTTAGGGCTGCCTATTTCCAAATCCAACAGGTCCCTTACCTTTGTCATCAGATCTTTGATGATTTGTAAATCTATCTTGGCCTTGTTGATTGTGTTGTCCTTGTGAATTCTGTCTAACTCCTTTCTCAGCTCAGGCTAGTTTGTAGGAAATTTCTTTGACAACCCTTGTCAAAGTCTTTACAACTTCTTCCAAATTAGCAACCTTGCTTGTCTAGGTTTTTGTGGGTTAACCAGCTTCACGATGTCCCTCTTAGGAGGTTTTTCAATTTCCTTGATATTATTGTCTATTTGCAGAGCCATAGTGAATGCTTGCCTCAAATTGGTAGGGTTCTTGTCCCTCAATTACTAAGAAGCCTTTTTATCAAATGCATCTATGTATTTGATCAATCATGATTCATCACATGGCCTTAGCCTAACAGGCAATCTCCTCAAGGTCTTATTGAACCTTGTGTTGAAATTATGTACTAACTCATTGGGATTATTCTTGATGTTTTCAAACTCTGATAGAAGAAACCTAGGGTCATTCCTATCACCATATTGCAATCTAAATGCATTGTTCATCTCAGCCCATGAATTAATAGAGTTATCTAGAAATGCTTTTTACCAGTCCCTTGCATCCTCTTCTAAAGTGTGTGTTATCTAAAATTCACCCCTCAAGGTAAATTTGATAACATGCATCAAATTCTTCACTCCTGATCAAGTATATTGATTCAAGGCTAAAAATCATGTTTTGGGGGTCCCCTCAGCTTCTCTCTAACTTCCCCATCTAAGGAAAATATCCAAAAAGTTAGAAAAAAATGAAAAAATCCAAAAAATGAAGTCGCGGGCATGTTTTAATGCACTGCGGGTCTGGAGGCTTTGGCTCATACCAGTGCGGATCGTAACAAGATTTATTGTACCAAGTCTATAGCCGAAATGTAAAGGAATTGGATAAATCAAATATTTTTGTCCTAGACTACACAAGTTCAACAGGGACGTGTGGGACGCGCAAAGCCGAAGTGTCCTTAGGTAATAAAAAAGTGGCAAAGTTAGAACTTTTTGTCCCAGGAGGTCCACGGAATAGTTAGGACGTTGGGATGTGCGGGACATGATCGGCCAATTATTTCACAAGTTATTCTATTGCAGGTGGTGCAGAAATTTTCATCTAGGACATTCGAGACAAAAGTACGGGCGAGACACGTGTCATGCGCAAAGGTGAAATCGCCACACAAGGAGCCAAGCTAAATGGATTGCGGCCGATGCAGAAATCAACGGCCATCACATCCTAGTCAATGGTGGATGTGTAGGCAAAAGGAAGCCCAAATCATCTGATGCGAAAGAATGTGTCTAGGACAGCTGGGACACGTAGACCCGATTTTTCTGAAATGCCCGCAATAAAGAGAAAAAGTCAAAGTTTGACCTCCCAAACTTCAAATGGTCATAATGTTTGACTCTGAGCTCTGATTTTAATAAAATTGGACTTTAATAAGGGTATATATATTTAAATAAAATAAACATATTCAGATTCAGTCAGTTAATGCTCATTCCCATCAAATGATAGAAAATGCCTGGCAGATCTAAAATAGATGCTCGCACTCAAAAGGCCATAATTTTTGCATTTCTCAACAAAATCACACAAAATTGGTATATTTGGAATCGTGTTTCCTATCCTGATGTACATAAATCAATAAATTTGAGATTTGATGAGAAATTGATGGATATTTTTCATAAAACGTGGCCAGATTCATGACAATGTTTTATTTGGTAGTTGAGAGTGCAGTTAAGAGGCATGGTCATAATTCTTTCTCTACTGCAGCACCTGGGACAAAATGGGGAGCCTTTTTCAAGTAACATAAAATTATTCCACTCCATTTAATGCATCTTACAAGTTCTTGAAGGATAGATTTCGAGATTTTCATTTTCCCCTTCTCTCTCTCTCTTCTCATTTTTTAATAAATTGGAGTGTTGGGCTCATTGTAGGAAGAAGTAGTTTTTGTGTAACAAAGATCTGTCAAAATTGATTTGTGAAGAAAATGTGCTACAAGCCCTTGTAGTGGACTCCTTGCATGGTGATCCAAGCCCTTATCTTGTAATAGACTGAATTGTGCATATCATGAAGCAATAAAATACAAGTTTGTGGATGCATCTTCCCCTGCTATGTTTTCTTGCACTCTTCTTAACCCTTTAACCTTCATTACAAGAATATTGTGTCTTATTTTATGCTCTTACAAGGATTCATTATTATTATTTATGTATGAGATATTGTTGTGAATGCATTTTTCTAGTTTGTGGAGAATTGTTATCACCCCTTCTAGTGTGCACTTTGCTTTTGTATCTCACACATTGGAAGACTACTCTCACCAATCCTTTTCTGGTGTATCACCGTTGTAGTGTACGCTTTCATTTTTATACTTCTCTCTCCTTGGTCCCTTGGAAATTTAGATCAGGATAGATAGCTTTTTCCTACATTAGAGTAGATTGTGGCAGGTAGTTTAGGAGCAAGAACCAACTTTCTCTGGAGGTCTATCTAAAGTAGAAAGTCCCACAACTTGGAGATAGTACCCATGTTATCCAATCACACTGTGATCTTAAGCATATGCACTTGTGTGAACATCAGGGTGTTGTGATTCAGTGATAAAAATGTGAACAAATAATTTGATGTATACATCTTCATGTTCAATCTCAAAGTCTTACATCATATTGAGAAAATGATTTAGATGTTGATCACCAGTTATATCATTTTTTCCATGGAACTTTGGTAATCTATTCCTTACATCTTGAGGTATTTCATTGGATATCCAGCTATTTCCACAAAATCTATAGGTCCAAAGGTGTTTACAACAAATGGAGGTTTGGTTTGAGCAATATTGATTCGAGGAGGTGATATTGGGGGAGAAACAAGTAGATGAGGAGAAGGGGCTCTCTGAAATACAGGAGTGTAGTTTTCAAAATGAATACCCTCTAAAGGCCTTGTTTCTTGGAAATCCCTATCAACTTCTGAAAAGACAGGGGCAGAATGGGAAGCAAACCTTTCAAAATTAAAATAAGGCCCCTCTCCAGTTGGAGAATTCAATTCCACAAAGAGGCTACCTGATTCAGAAGCATTTAAATGAAAATCCTCAATGATAGGCTGGTCACCTTCATGAATGGGGATCTCCCTTCCTGACTGCTGATCTCCCACAACTCTCTAGGCTCTTCTTCCTTTAAACTTTATTTTTCCTAACTCAAGAAATAAAGTACTAGTAGGATCCCTAACAAAGAAAGATATTCTTCCTTCTAGCTTTTCAAATATTAGTAACAAATCTTATTTGACATATGTTTAAGACACTGGTCCTTATCTAAATCAAATCAACAGGGAGTTGCCACTAAGGATTTCCACCTTAGTTGTGAAAATGCACTAAAATATGCTCTATCAAATGTCTGTCAGCACCATAAAATAGAAATGAAAGCTCTAACTTTCCTTTACCAAAATTTGTCAATGAATACAAGTGCATAACATGTAGAGACTAGAAAATTTACATACAACACTTGTAACATGAAACCTCATGCATGGCCAAACATAAGATAATATTTAAAATAGATTTCTGGCACTTTAGAGCATATAAGAAATTTTTACCAGGGTCTGAGTATGAACTATATCATGATGAAAAAAATTGTTCTCATCAACTTCTGAAATAGAACCAGGAAATGGTGCCAGAAGCATGTTGGTACCCAGATTTAATCTCTTTCAAAGACCGAGCAGCATCATGGACTTTGATAGGACACTCAGAGACAAATAGATGATTGTGTATGTTGTTTTGTATATGGGGAAGCACTCTATCTGACTTGTTATCACCCAGGTTTTGAAAGGAGTGGGTAGAACCTTAAAATAATGTGATCTTATCCTAACTATTTTAGGTTGTGCCTTTCAACCAAGGTAAGAGAACCTATTTTGTAACCTCTATTTTTTGAAAAGAGACATATGTGCCTTTCTTTTGCATAAATTCTATAGAGAATACCTTGGGAAGATATGATCAACACACAGAATCTGACTCTCACGAGTTGCCACTTCTAGATTATGGAGATATTTTCAACACAAGGCTAAGGTTACTAAAGGCATTTGGAATCCTGATCTGTTCTACATACTTTAGCAAATGGATTTTGTTTTTATGTGGCTATACAGAGAAAAACAGGGGTGGTATGGGTAAGATTAGACATTTTTAAATATTTTTTTTTGGGAGGGGAGACAGGATGAACATGACTCATTGGATCCTTGAGAGCTTATGAAAAATGGAAAAATTTAACCAACAAAATGCAACAAAATGTTTAAAATGTTCCTTCAACTAGAATATGTGCTTCAATGGAGGCCCAGATTGTCACTGTTTCGTACAACCAATGGGATTCTATCACGTAGGCTCGAGTTAGAGAACCCAATAAAGCACCAAGTTTCAAACCAAATCACACCTCAGGTACACCTATAGGATTATAGATAATCTCTGTCAACAAAATGAAACAAAAGTGATTTTAAACTGTTTATCTCACTCCCAGATGAAGGCTCTTCTGAGAAATGAAATTATAGATGCCACTAAACTATTGTAAGGATTGAGGTTGTGTGATTGGACTAAATTTTTGTACAAGATTGTAACAGAAACAAGAAAAACTACTTGCATGCATTTGGAGATGAAATAAACACACTTTACTCAAGATTAACACAAAATAACTCAAGTTTGATCAAATTTATCAGCAAGGGAAAGTTTCCAGAACAATCTCAAAGCTTGTTAATGGATGTACACTTATTACAACCTTGACATGATTAAATTTTACACAAAAATAGATATACAGGCTTCTTAGAAAACTTCTCATAAAGGATGGGCTCTATCAATTTTTTTCTACAAGAAAAATCAGTCCTTGGTTTCTCAAAAAAACTCGCAACCCTTTACATGATGAATTTGTGCCATTTATAGCATTCACAATAGACTACTTTTCCCCCCAAAAATCTAGACATTGAGTGTTACCAATGCTCACCGTGATAACGATCACGATTCCCAGAATCAAATCTATAAAAATTCATCAGGTGCTCTAGGGAAAATCTCTTTTAATATCTCCTACATTCAACTCCTTCCTTTGGAAAATCATGCTTCCTTCCATTCGCCAACCACTTCCACCCCTAATCTGTCAAATCCAACTCTGTGCATGCTCGGGAGAAGAAAAACAAAAAACTAGATGGAGCTCGATAGTCAGACCATTTTAATGGCAAAAGACATCTCCAGATCTCTCCCACCAAACTCTAGATATCAAAATTAACTCGCCTCTCTGTTTGGCGTGTACAAAATAACAAGAAATCATGAAGACTCACACTTTCAGAAGCTTTACAGTAGAAATGGCGGGAAAATCATATTTACACACACAATTGTCATTGATCTTCAATTTGAATGTGGGCCGTCCATGTGGAAGATTCAAAAACGGGCTCGGGGGCTTCCTTTTGACTTTTTCTGACCCTTCGAAAAAATGTAAAAAAATTAACTTTTTTCTCCACACCTACACTTTTAAAAAATGGGCTTGACACGTGTCCTAAGGTGGGTCCCAAAGGAAATGCAGAAAAATTCTGGCATTTGACCCTCTTTTGGAAAAAGGAAAATTTTCCATGTTTCCCCCGTAGCTCTGCCCTTCCACTTCAAGTTTCTAATGTGGGTCCGAGTATAACCCCGGGTCCTTTTATGCCTTTAACTCCTTTTCCCTCAAAGGGAAAATTTCTCATTTTTCCTCTGACGGTCCACACCTCTACCATTGACTAAAAAAAGCATTGACCTTTTCCATTGGGCCCGCGAGCTATTTTGAAACTTTGAGTCATTTTAATACAAGAGGAAAAATTTCCAAGTTGTCCCCGATGGTCTGCCTTCCCGCCCCTTTGACCAGAAAAAAACTTTGACCTTTCTTTTTTCGGGCTTGTAGGCCATTTTTGATACTTTAACCCTTTTAAGACAAAGAGGAAAAACATTTAAGTTTCCCCCAATGGTCCACTTCCCTGTTCCCTAATGAAATTTCAAAGTGCCACATGTCACGATGGCGCACCTTGAGACAGTCCCTAAAATTTGAAACCTTGAATGAACGTGGGCTCACCGCGTTTCATGCCCCATAATAATTTATTTAAAGGCTTGAAGCTCAGTGGAAGGTGCTATGTGTCAAGATCCGAGGAAGTCTCCTTTGGTCGTTGAAAATTCCAAGCAAAAATGCAAAGTGAGCAGAGTCCTCCAAGTGTCCTCATTGCACTTCTTCAAAATGGTGCCCAAGTTTAAGACCCTGAATGAGTGCAGGCTTCCCAAATGTCCCTGTCCCACCAAACTACATCCGTATCCATAAAAAATTGTCTAAGTTTGGGAAAAGCAGTAGAAACCTCCATGTGTCTTCCCGACGCTGCTCCAAGACCAAACCAAAAAGTAAATCTTCAAATGAGCGTCATTACTCCATGTGTCCAGGACTTCCCAAGAACTTTTTGAAAAGAGACTAAGTATGGGAAACCCATCGGAATCCTCCACGTGTTCTCCTGATGCTACTCCAGAGCCAAACAAAAAATTAAATCTTCAAATGAGTGTCATTCCTCCATGTGTGCACATTTTTAAGTTGAGGCTTTTCATAGAATTTTTGAAGTACCCAACCAACCTGCGTCCAACCAAAGGAGACCACATTTCCTATTGATGCAAGGATGCAAATTTGACAGGGAGAAATGCTCATCAAACTGTAAAATACAGAAAAAATGATCATTTGAGCTCGAGAATGAAATTTTCTCTAAGGACAGAAAGTTTAGAAATGCTACAAGGCTCAAATACATTCTACATGAACACATAAATTCATTTTTCTTCAAGTATCTAAGGCAGAAATGACAAGGATGACAAATTTTGACTGTGGAAAATAGAGAGAATGAGAAAACGTGATTTTTGAAGGAACAAAGAACAGGAGAATAAAAATACAGACCATTTCCAAAGGAACAAAGAAATGAAGATACAAATATGGACCCATACATGATGTTTGACCCAGGAGCAGATTAAAAATGGTAACAAATACTAACCAAGCACAACACAGGGAAATAGAAAAAGACAGAGGTCGTAAATAAATAAATTTTCAAAGGCACAAATGTGGCAAGACTGTTCTGAGCACGTACAAGTTCATTGAATAATAGCTTAGAGCTTGATAATGTTCATGAAGAACTCAATCAACCTTAGTGGAAGAAATCCATATATATAGAAATTAACTCACTCAAGAAAAATTGGACATGGTAACTAGTCGATCTTTCTATAGGAATGAAACCCATAGGCTACAAATGGGTTTTCAAGACAAAATATAAGGCAGATGGATCCTTCAAAAAACATAAAGCACAACTTGTAGCAAAAGGGTATGCTCAGAAAGAGGGAATTGACTATGAAAAACCCTTTGCACCCAATGTGAAGATCAAGACCATTAGTGTTGTTTACAAACTAACAACATAAAAAGGATGGATACTTCAGTAGATTGACACCAAGAGTGCTTTCCTAAATGGTGATTTGAAAGAAGAAGTGTATATGACTCAACCTGAAGGATATGTTTATGAAGATCATCCTAAGAAGGTATATTGTCTCATCAAATCACTATATGGACTGAAACAATCTCCAAGGGCATGCTATATAAAGATTGATGATCACCTTCTATAGTATGGGTTCACTCGCATCCCCTCAGATTCTAATTTGTATATAAAAAAGGTAGGAAAAGAAATTATCATTCTTGTTGTGTATGTAGATGTTTGTTTGATCACTGGCAATTCAAAAGATTAGATTTATATTGTAAATAATGATCTCAAAAGAACCTTCAACATGAAAGATTTGGGGCTACTACATTACTATCTTGGCTTGGAGATATGGAGAAAGGAGCATCAATTTTTTGTCTCCCACATAAAATATGCCAAGCCACTATTGGAAAAGTACAATATGTCCAACTAAACCTCTATCGACTCCCATGCAAAAAAGCTTGCAACTTTCAAGATTCCAGGACTCACCTCAAGTAGATGTTACTCTCTACATGATATTTTCTTGAGGAATTGTTATCTCTCGAAAGTACGCCCTATAGAGAGATGGATGTAGGTCTTCTAAGCTTCCAAATTTGATCTCTCTCTTTCATAGATACAATGGAAACACCTCAGGTCTATGGATATACCTATTTTGAGGTGAGTCTCTGGTATCAAGGCCGGTTCCTTGTTGATGTAACCTAAATTGATTTTCTAGGGTTAAGGGTAAAAGATGGTTGTAAAATACTATAACAGAAGTGATACAGAAAATTTATATGAGGGATTTGACTTATTATATGCACAATTGATATGGGAAGGATGTTTAATGCACGAACCAATAGTTTTCTACAGAATAATTAAGGGAAAACACTTATTGTACTAAAGGAAAATACACAAAGCTAATAGAAACATACACAAAGCTGTAAATAATTGGAAAGGCTTAAAATACTTCACACTCAGAAGGAAAAACTTGCAAAAAATGCTTCAATACTCCTTTATCAAAAAATTCCTCATTGAGCTTTGCAAAGGCACACAATATATAGCATAATAAATTTCACCCCCTCCCTAAAATAGCCTAAGGCTTGTACTCACCCATGCATCCTATTTTTATCCTTTATTTAATAATAGATAAAGGAATAAAATAGAATGTACAATTATAAATAGGCATTAAAAGCCTTTGATCACATTACAGTCAAACTGAAGTTGACTTTCCTATTTTTAAGAAAAAAAATGTGAATAATTTGCTAAAAATAAGTTTGTTTGCTGAGCAAGTCACTTTCCTTGTGCATGTAAATTCATCTTCTTGTCTGTTATTTCCTCTTGTAAATCAACTCTCTATTTGTGCATAAAAATAATTGCAATACTTGCAATATTTACAAAAATAAACATCCACTATGGGGACCACTTGTCCAAGTGCACATGTTCTAATGTTGACATCTCTTGGCTTCTAATGATCACAAGGGTGACATACTACAAATCATCTTTAGCTCCTTCAACAGTGGGGACCACCTTTGCACTCCACCATAGTTTGGCCACCTTTGTGGACTTAGCAAACATAAAAGGGGTGACTATTTTACATGGCACATGCCACTATAGTCTTCATCACCTTTTGATTAATACATGTATGTGTATAATTTTCAGCCTTTGCATATTGGATAATGTATGTTTTAAACGATCCACCTTTTCAATGATCATTATACTACATAATTTGGTCAGATTTTGAATATTGGAAGCTTGGAATATAGTCGACAAGTCAAGATGTAAATAATTTTGAAATCATAAGGGTTGGGCCCTTCGTGAAGATGATTCACCCCTCCATGCATTTTGTCGGTGGTACTTTAACCTGGGTTGAGTTTTCTTTGGAAATTGGTAATGATTTCGGGTCGTTGATTTCCATACAATCTGATGACAAATCATCGATTTTGAACCTGTGGTTAGGGTTTTTTAGGTTTACATTGAATATGGTTGGTGACACCGTAATCTTGGTGGTTTGATTTGAATTTTTTTGAATTTTTCTCAGCCTTTGATTTCCACATGGATTAATCTTTGAATGTTGATCACTAACTCTGGATGAGTTAGGTTAAACTGAATGAGGTGGGTGAGTTTTAAAATTCCTGAGTTCCATCATTCTGGTCATTTTTTGGCGTGCTCACAGAGAGTGCCGAAGCCATGGAAAATTTTGTGGAGACTGCCATTTTGATCTATGAAGCTCAGATTTTGCACCATTTGGTCTCTGTGAGTTTGTAACTTTATCGCTCTTGCCTGGGATTTTGGGAAGTGTTCGTTTGTGCCTTGATTTCAAGATTGGGTCTTTGTGCCAATTTTATGACTACCATCATTGAGTTCGAGTGAGTCTAGATACCTGTGTGGTTTCTATTATGTTCAATAGTCACCTAAGAAAAGTAATTATGGTTATTTACCGTCGTTATCATCAACTTCAAGCTTTTGTGTACTTGTGAAGTCTCTGATTTCTTTGCCCCTAGGTTTCAAAGTGGAACATCATGGTTATGGCCGTGTGTTTCCTCGTGAACCATGAGCTCATTTTTTTTCTTTGGATGCGTTTCTTTCTTTGTTGTGATCTCTCTGTTAGAATCTTTCTTGGAAGTTATGTGAGCTACCTTATTGATTCTCTTCAAGGAGGTCATCATTTTATGGGTGTGAGATCAATTAAATGGATTTGTGAAGCCGTTATGTGTATATCTTTGTCTTTTTCTCTGTTTGAAATTTTTGAGCAAGATTAGGTTGGTTCTTCACTAGTTGTCTTTATCTTAGAGCTCATAATTTCTTCAAAAAGGTCTTTGTCCTCTTTCTTGGTCGCCATTGTTGAAGTCCTTCGAGCTTGGAAATGTGCAACTGGTATCACTTGTTTGATGAGATAAGGTAAGTCTGGACCTCTTGAGTATCACAATTGATTTATCACTTCTATTTTGGCTTCAAAACACTGATGATCATTTCTTTTCTTTCATTTTCCATGTGATTTCTGAATCAACCTTGGTCTTTGGGACAAAACATGTTCTGGGTTCTTTGTTTTAGTCCTGATCTAACCATTGCTGGTGGGTTTTCTCTCTTCGACTCCAATCGGTATGTTCTTGATCAAACCTTGTGCTCATTTTGAAATTTTGGAACCCATATAACAAATATTTTTATTAATGTGTGGAAAGAACTGACTGATTTTCTTCATTTGTACCTATATGATCACAAATTTCAATTCCAAAAGCTTTACTTGGATAACTTGGGTTGAAAACCACTTCGCATAGTTTCTTTTAGAGCTTGGTACTTCCTTCTATTCGGCCATGTAATCACTAAGTTTGAATCTTGTGTTTGAGATTTTTTATCTCTGCTTGTTTTAAATGATTAAACTGACTTCTAATGTTATGAAATGAGGAGATGTCGATCTCTAGTTTTTCTATTTCTGTAATTTCTCATTTCCAAATTCATCCTCTTAAGCTAAAACTAGACTTTACATATTTCTTTTTCACCATTTTTTTCATAGATAGGAGTTTCAATTTGTATGTTATCTTCTTGTAGTTCTGTAATCTCATGTTTTGTTTGAGTAACCGGTAGATATCATTTTACAATTCCTCTATTTTGGAGCTCTGTTCTAGTGTAAAAATTTCCTTTACTTATCCTTTAGAAATGGAAGAGTGGTTACACTTGATAGTTACCTTCACTTTCCTTTCTATTTTTTCCTTCTTCATCAACTAAAGAAGTTCACTTTTGGGTTGATATTTTGCAACTTGTAATTGCATATTATTTAAACTCTGAACTTGGTTATGTAAATTAAGATGGGGTTCTTTACTCAAGGATAGATGAAGGATGAATGTTTCACTTTTCTTACCCTTTACAGTCTGAAATACTTAATTTCTTTATATACAAAAACAAATCTCTGAGTTTGATAAAACTATAAAATGAGAAGTCAGAAATGTGCATTCTTTTGTATTTCTTTAGTTCACCTTTAGTAATGATCCTTTGTAACCATTATGGTTGAATACTTCGATTATGATGATGATTCTATGACTTGTTAGTACACTGTAATCTTGTTTTTTTTTTACTTAGATGCTTTATTTCCTTGAAAGTAGTATTTTTGGCATGCTAGAAAATTTAAAATGTTGATTTTTCATGGCAAAGCCCTGGCAAAATTTTTCCAGAATTCTTTCTTCATTCTATTTTTGCTATAGTAGTTGTATTTTACTAGTTCAGAATAAAGAAAGTAACATTTTTTGATGAAGCTGATTTGGTAAATAAAACTAAAACATCTGAACTGTTTATCTTGATCATGGCATGCTTTTATGCTTTTCTGTATCACTTATTTGATTTACATATTTTTTTAAAGCATGTAACAATTAAACGCAACATGATGAAAAATTTTAAATGTCTATTTTACATGGCAAATCCCTATCAAAATTTTCCCAGAACCTTCTTTTCATTTTATTTCAGCTGTAAACCTTTCTTTCCAGCTAACTTTGAAATATGATTCTTCTTCTTTAGTTGCAAACCGAAACATGTACTCCTATTTTGTAGTCCCTCTTCTATACTATAACTTCTTCCATTTGCAAAAAATATAGAATTTGAGTTACATTAATCCTTCTTTCCAGCATGTACTTATGAATTGTATCTTTCTTCTTGGCTGTAACTTGTACCTACACACTTAAGAAAATAGTTAGAAAGTACTTAGGCTTTTGGCCTCTCTTATGTCCATGGTTTTTTTTCTTTTGTTTTTCTTCTTTCTAAGTGAGTAAAGCATGTATGTAGTTTTATCATCAGGTAAATTATATCTCTTTTTTTAAATAGATTCATATGCATGAACTATGACAGTATAAGAATATAAATTGATCTCTGAGCTCGTAACTGACAATTTTCTCTTTTCTTCTTTTCAGGTACAGTGACTTTTACAAAAAAGATGGAGAAGGAACAAAAGTTGGAATAGAGATACTTCAAACAATGAATAAAACCCCAAGGCAATGATGGGTTCATTCATACTCCTTTAATTTGTTTTTCATGCATGTGTACCTCTTATTTCAGTAGTTTTACTTTACTTTTCAGTTACATCCCATGGCTTATGTGGGAACATTTGAAGTTCCTTACGAATAAAATATTGAATTTTGAAAATGAGTTGTGTATTTCTTTGTACATTTCATCTTTCTGTATGGATTATATGATGAACTAAACAACTCAGTAATATAATTGAATCTCTTAATCATGAAGGAAGGAAACTTAAAAAAACATATAAAATCCAGTAATGAACTCTAATTTCTGCAATCTACACTTATATGTGTTGTCCTAAAAATCAACATTTCACCTATTCTATGACTGAATGTCTTCATCAAGATAACACAACTATCCTTTGGGGCCTTGTGTTCTTTTACTGAAGATAGTCATGAAATTACAGACTATGTTATCTATTATGTTTTGTAACAACACACATAGCTACAGATTCCATTTAATCATTAACAAATTCAGCAGTAACAATAATATCAAAAATCCCTCAGCTTAGTTATACTTCACCAATTCCTTCCATCGTAATGAAGTTTCAAGTTGCCCATTTTTGCACAAGTGCAAAAATTTTCAACATGTATCATCTATTTGACATATACTAGACCAGATCTATGCTATCTTGTTCGCTATCTTTCCAGGTTCATGCAGGAGCCGAAGAAATTTCACTGGAATGTAGCAAAGCATGTTTTGAGATATGTCGATGGAGCAATTGATTATGGTATGGAATATAAGAAGAGTGATCAATTCTTCTTACAGGGATAAGTCAACTCGTACATGACAGATATATTGATGACAGGAAGTCAACCACAGGATACATTTTTCATCTTGGATCTGGACCTATCTCATGGATAAGCAAGAATAAGAATATTATTTTTGTCTCTTCCACAGAGGAAAAATATCACACCGCACAAGGAGATGTCGGAAAAGTGATATGGTTATGTCAAATTTTGGATGACTTGGGAACTCCTGAAAAATAGGCACCTATTCTTTATTGCGAAAATCATAGTGTGTTGAAGCTCATGCAGAATCCAATTCTTCATGAATGAAAAAAGCATATTGAGATTAATTGTCATTTCATTCGAGAGAATTTCTTCAACCATCACATTCAACTCCAGTACTATCCTACAGAAGCACAAGTTGTCGATATTCTGACAAAATCTCTTGGAAAAGTGAAATTTGAACTTTTCAGGGGTAACATTTCCAAGAATAATATAATAAGGGGGGGAATGTTAACATAGTCTACGTAATATTTTATTGTTAGGCTAGTTGTTATTATCTATTCCATTATTTGATTTTGTTGTTAGTAACAACTCCACGCATTCCGGGGAGTATTGTTCGTATACGTCCCTATAAATATGTATCATGCTTCTGATATTCAGTGAATGATTAATAGATATCTTATCTCTATTTTCTCTTCATCATTTCCTCCTAGCATACTTCACCCCTAGGGTCCACTTCCCTTTCATATCCTACATGCTTTACTTTGCAATCACTTCACACTTAACATGTCCACTTAGCATGTTATTCAAATTTCTCTCTATAGGATAATAAGGTACACATTTCTTATCTACTGTATGTTATCGAGTATTCACTCAACACAACAAAGTGTGGGAAAATGTAGACGTAGAATCAAACACTTGTGTACATTTATAGGTCTTAAGGAATATATATATATATATATATATATATATATATATGATTCCTAAATAAGAAAAATACTTGTTGACAACTATCTTTGGCCCCTTTACTTTTTTTCTTGTTTCCTCTTTAATCTTAGACACTCTACAACCCTGAAAAAACTAGACTAATTTATCATTTATGGCCTCAGATGCTGACGCCTAGTTAGGACACCAACGCTCACGCGCTTCTGTCCATACTAGTTGGTCCTGACCCTTTATTACCTTTAATCTCTCTTTTTCGGTCCATTTTCTCTTTTGGGCCTCTTTTTAACTTATGGCTCATCCTTCAAGTTGTCAATAATGAAATTATAAAAAGGGAATCACATATTTACTTAGTTACTTCTTAAAAATAAGGACCGAACACTAATCATTACTATCATCACCTAAGCTTGCATTCCAAATGAACTAAAGAAATTCAAAGTCATCCATTTAACATCCATACAAGAGACAATGGTTGCATAATTTATACATACACTACATAGGAGGTGATGTATATTCTATTCCATCCACACATACTATACATTTCTCAATTATAGTTCTAACCCTCTATCACTGTGTAACTTACACAAGGGTATGTTAGGACATCATTCCTAACCACACAAAAGAGATACATGGTGTTTGAGATGTAGTGTATCTCTTGGCATTAAGTTCACTCTTTGGGTGACCACTGGGATCAGTTTGAATCCAATGTACACATATTTTTATTATATTTGATGTGGCTTGTAGACATCTATAGGTAGTCATTATGTTTAGCAGGTTACATGTACCCTCCGAGATAAAATAGTGAATATAGAGTGATAGAAAAAACCAACAACGAATCCCTTATGATATAGAAGAAATAATTTCCGAAGCATTTACACGTCCACAAGCACACAAATTTCGTCTCTAGTGCCTAGCCCATTTATCCTCCTCTGGGCACCTTTGTCGTGCACTTTTTCTAAATTTGAGAATTTGTAACGCTGTAAAAACAACGACGACTACGATGCGCCAAGAACTTGCTTTCATAAGCACATAACCGAAATTACGACTAAATTTTTTTTTCGATAAAGTATTTGTACCTACACTTGACGGACATCAAAAGTTTTATATTTTACATTTGAGGTATTATATTTAATCTTCAATTTGATTACTTAAATACTATATACTATATATATATATTTAAAATCTCAAAAAGAGATATATATATATATATATATATATATATATATACGCACTGGGTTATATATATTTATAAACAAAAAGGCATTTTATTAACTTAATCATATTTCACTTTGTAATTTAAACGAAACCATGTTTTGAGTTGTTTTCACATGGCTCGGTGAGTTCAGTTTATAAACCAGATACATGGTACAATCTATTTCATAGTTATATACTGGGAAAAACACGTAATCCACTCCAAGCGAGCTATTTCACTCACAATACCAAGCCACCTTATACATTCTCATACTATTCAACACGGTCGAAACGCAATCGGTGGTATATACTGCACAACAGGAAAAAAAAACATTAGAGAAATGGTTGCAGCCACCTGCCATGGAAAGCCATTGGCGAGTGTATTCACTACACAAACTATAATCTAACCTCCACAAAAAAATTCAACCACTGAATACCTTACCACTCGGGACTATTAGTATTCAACATGGGTAAACGGTATTCAACATTGAATGTATTTGCATCAAATTTTATTTTATTTTAGCATTGAATGTTATTTGAAATGAATGATATTAAGGGATAAACCAGTAGCTTAAATGGTTTATGTTGAACATATAAATGAGAATATACGCAAAATATACCTTTAGTTACCCAAGGTTATGGATTTTGCAATAAACTTGTGTCCTTCGACAATAGCTTGATACCAGCGTGGCCAGAATTATTTATAAATTATGTTGCCATACATTTGATTTAGAATTGACATCATTCACTCTATGCATGATTTAGGTTGGCAATTTGATAAGATTGTTAACTTTTGTTTAAATCTAATTATATTGTTAAAACGAAGATTTAAATGCAGAGTGGTTGCGGTGAATAACCAGTATTCAACATGGGCCGCAAATGGTTTACCATAGTGGACAAAACCACCTGCCAGCATTAACTCAAACTTATGCTTAAATATTACCTGAAGCCACATGGATGCGTAGGTTGGGTGGCTAGAACCAAGCACCTGCCAATAGACATGTATTCACCTGTGCTCCCTCCTTATGCGTGTTAACACCTCCTGCCCGCATAGGTGATTCACCTCAAATCTTGGCATTACAATTTGGTCTAATGATTTACCCGCACAGGTTGAAAATGGTGGTTAAACAACTACGGCTGTTTATCACGCAATACCCCACCTCTGCTTCATGGGCTGACCTCATCCTGGCCGCGTGAACTGATCATTGGTGGTTGTAGCTACATGGAGTTACGAGCCAATCTACTCGCCCATGGCCGTGCCGAACAGGAGGTGAGATGAGCTACGGGCGTGTTACCTCCACTTTTAGGGTGCTACGAATCTAGTGTTCACGCCTGGATCCATGGCCGCGGCCTGTGACAGTGGAGACAGCCAGGTCGCAGCAACAACCAAAGTCCCCTTCTTTTTGTTTTGAGCGCTTTAAAACAAGCAGGTTGTCCAACTATGTTGTTATCTGTTCAGCATTGAAGTGTATCCTCAAATTTGGGATTCTCCTTCTAGACATTTTTATCAAGAATCGATTGAGGGACAGTGAGAGTGTTACCCAGAGACCAGTTGAAATTTATTGTTCATCGATCCTCTAATGAGGCCCTTACCGCGTTTACAGATACAGCTCGTGGAAAAGAATCTCATAGAGGTGGATCTGTTTCATATCAGAATGTTCATGGAGCACGATTTGTTTTGCAAAAAAACTCGACGTTTGACAGTTCAGTCTGCGTAGGTTTATTTATATATTTCATTGATATTATTTATTGGCTGTCTAACGAGTTTATATCATTATTATACCAACTTATTAATATAAAGGGAATATTGTTCAATAGTATATTGTTATTAGCCTAAAATCCATATATAGATAGTTTAAATTACGTTGCATGTTATTCACTAGGTTTATTAATATTTATTAATATAAAATGATAATATTATTGTATTAGTGAAATATTAGTTCCGTCCTTATTAATGAAATGTAAAATGAACTTATTAATGAAATGCTTAGAACTTATTAAGCTGCATTAAAATCTCTTTCTACCAATTTAATAGGGGGGCATTGTATGGGACTTCAAGTGGGTTTGATTTCATTTCCTTCTACAATTTGCAAATAGTTTTACAATGGATTCATAAATGAAGAAAAACATAATAGAGCTAGAGCTTAAATTTCTTCATTGGCATATTGAAAGCTATTTAAAAACTTAAGTCTTTTCATCAACAATACAAGAAGAGAAAGAGCACTAACATTCCAACTTTTCCAATACATCTCTTAAGTAATAAAATGAATTTCAATATATATATATATATATGTTTTGTAAATTTCCCAACATTCCTCAAGAGGTTTTCAACAATATTTCCATTAAGTTTTAAAACAAGAACTACTAACATTTCAACAAGATCAACACATTCATAAGAGGTTCCAAGCCAAGTGAAAGGAGAATAAATAGATTGTCTTTCTTTCAACTTTTAATTCCATCCACATTACAACCTTACTAATGAAGTTCAAAGCAACTTTCCTTCAAAACTTGTTACAACATATTCCACTTAATGTGGGAACAAAATTACAATAATAGAAGCTAAAATACAAAGCAATATTACATTTTTCCTCCACTCAAGGTGGGTAAAATACATGGTGGTTTCACATTGTCATCAACAAGGTTCCCATGCTCCAAATATCAACAAGGTGGCTCCTCCATAGTTTGCTTGATTCACAACAAAATAAGGGGAGAGGCAACGCTCTCCTCCCAACCAAGATACCCAATGGAGAAGAGAAGCCATCCTCTCCATTGGCCCCCGAGCCCCAACCACATCACAATGGGAGAAAAATCCAACTCATGGCAACTACTAGCTTCCACATAACTAAACATAACATTTCACATTCATTCCATAATCCTTCAAAACAAGATCTACAACACAATAAGAGGGAAAACAATCACAACAAACAAGTCACAAGGCTTATCAAGAAAGCCATAAGAGTAAGACCTATGGGGAGGCCACTTATGCCTCCCAATGGGAATGGGTGCCACCTAAAAGCCTCCAATGCAAAACACAATACCCCTAACAACTCTTATGCCTCCCTCAAGTACCCCTTATCCCTCCATCCACTCTTATGCCTCCCTCAACTCTTATGGCTCCCTCAAAGTAAAAACAAGAAGAAAATGCAAGCATTTCTCTTACAAGGTGGGCACCCAACCCAAACTCCCTCCTCAAGAAAATGATCTCTTATGCCTCCCTCAATTAAACTCCCCATAGTCTCCTCCCACTCCCAACTTAGGCATTCTACCCATTCCCAACAAGCATTGCAACAACAAAATTCAACACAACATATGTACTCATTCATATAACAAAAAGAAGAAAACATAATACAACAAAGGTGAAGCTCCTACCTTTCCATGGTAGAGCTTGTTCCAAGTATGAAGTCTCAAATCCCTCCAAAGATCAAGCAAGCATCCACAAGCTCCCACAAAATTCCCACAAGTATCAACAAGCTCCAAAAATCCACAAACTCCTTCGAAACCCTCTCCTCTCCAAAATACAAAAGACTAAAAATGAAACTTCCAACCCCCAAAACAAACAAGAGGCTCAAATAAATAGAGAAAAGAGAGGGAGGGATGATGTGGCTCCAAGTAGGATGCCACCTCCTTTTCCCTCCACTCCACATCATTTGGTCAACATCAAATTCCAATGCACCATTAATAAGTGGTTGAAAGAAAGGCAAGCACCTTACACACTCCAACTAAGCCCACTCCCTCAAAGGACAAAAATTAAATTTGAAAGAAAGTGCAATTAATATTTTACCCTTTTATCCCCCCAAAACGCCTAAAAGACCCTAAATTTGGCCTTCCAACCCATAGGTAGGGTTGGCATGGGGTTTTAAGAGGTGTGGGACAAGTTTGACTTGTCCCACAAGCTTTGAAATTTGGCCTCCAAGGCCAAATTCGAGTTTCCCATGTGGGGTAGAGTGTGCTACACTCAAAACTCAAACACACATCAATCCACACAAAATCCAAAGTAAATCAAATTCTAATAAATGAACTCTCTTTGGTCACATCTCTTAATTAGTTTAGGAAAAATTCAAATTAGCTTAATTAAGCCACTACAACCCATGGCTAACAAAGGGGTAAACTCCAATCCAAAGAATATGAATAATAACACAAGTAAAATTTCACTTACTAAGAGCAACACATACTAACATAATAAAAGGGGAAAATTAAAACAAAACAACACATGACCCCTAGGTCACAATTTTCCCTTAACCAGATAATTCTAACACACACACAATTACTTGTTGCCATGGTGACCTTAGCTGGATTCTTCTCGAATTCCGATGTGGTTGGTCTCCACTCCCCAATATTGTTGTGAATATAATATACCTGCAGAACAGAAAATACCTCCTTCGGCCTGTTGGCCGCATTAAAACATTCATGCCAAATATACAATATAATCTAAAATAAACGACACATGATTTACTATCATCTATGCAAGTACGATATCACTTACACTTCCTAGCACATTTCTATTCCACATTTCATTTATGTCAAAACGATCATCACATTAATCCAATTATTAAGTTCTACCCAATATGATTAAACATATCACATGTCATAATTAAAGATAAATAACCCTGTCAAAAGTATACAAATATCGTCATCAAATGTCCACCAGTAAACCATATGCATCATATAAAGATCAAATCAATAACAGTCCAATGTCTATGATATCTACTAGCATGCTAAATCAAGAAGCCATAATAAATCCATAAGTGAAGTAATCAGTCTCGAAAACAACAAAACAAAATGAGTGTCGAAGGGAAGTGGGCACTACATCCCCCTCCCCTTAGACTCGACTTCCTCCTGGAAGTCACTGGAAAAGGTGTGGAAACTGTCCTCGTAGCAAAGTAGCATCCTCCCAAGTAGCTGCAGTCTCATCATACCTGTCCCATTGGACCCGAACCTGATCAATCTCTCTGCCGCGAAGGCCCAGGGTCCTGCGATCTATAATGCGTACGGGCTCCACCATCACCTGCCCCTGATCCTGCACCTGCAATGCGGTCCAATCTAGCACATGAGAAGGATCAGAAATATATCTCCTAAGCACAGAAACGTGAAACACATCATGGACGCGAGATAAGCTAGGTGGCAATGCTAGATGATAGGCCAAGGGACCGAGGCGCTCCAAGATCTCAAAGGGACCCACAAACCTAGGAGCAAGCTTAGAACCTTTTCCATAATGGATAGGGCTCTTATGCGGTCTGACATGAAGAAACACCTTCGTGCCTACCTCAAAACTGCGATCTGTCCTATGCTGGTCTGCATACTTCTTCTGTCTATCCTGCGCCTCCTGCAATCTCTGTCTGATCAAGGTAACCTGCTGCTCCATGTCCTGTAATAATGCTGGCCTAAGGGAAACCCTGTCCTCAATCCTATCCCAACTAAGAGGTGTCCTGCACTCTTTACCATATAATTCCTGAAAAGGAGCCATGCCTATAGAACTCTGGAAACTATTATTGTAGGAAAACTCCACCAAATACAGATACTCCTCCCATCTCGACTGATGATCCATCACGTACATCCTGAGCATATCCTCCAAAATCTGATTCACCCTCTCTGTTTGTCCATCTGTCTCAGGGTGATAAGCTGTGCTGAAATTAATCCTCGTCCCGAGGGCATACTGCATGGTGGTCCAGAAATGGGAGGTGTACAAAGGGTCGCGGTCGCAAATGATCTTCCACGGAATCCCATGTAATCTGACAATCTCATCAAGGTATACTCATGCCACAGCACTTGCTGTATAGGTGGTCTTCACTGGAGAAAAATGAGCTACTTTTGTCAGTTTATCCACCGTGACCATGATGGCGTCGTGATGGTATCTCGACGTAGGTAACCCAACGATGAAGTCCATGGAAATGGTGTCCCACTTCCACTCCGGTATGGCGTGAGGATAGAGAAGGCCAGCTGGATGCTGATGCTCGGCCTTCACCCTCTGGCACTCTAAACAGCGTGACACAAACAAAGCTACGTCTCTCTGAAGTCCTCTCCAAAAATACAACTGTCTCAGGGTGGCGTGCATCTTCTTCACCCCGGGATGGGCTGAATAAGGTGCACGATGAGCCTCTGTCAAAATGTCATGTCTCAAGCCTCCATCTCTAGGAACATATATCCGACCTCTGTGTCTGAGAAGACCATCTGCCTCTAATGAAAATCCATCAAATCTCCCCTCAAGGGGTCTCTGAGACTCAATCTCTGCTCTGGCTGCAAGGTAGAAACTATCCTGAGGAAGCTGCTGCAAGATCCTACTCCGCAAATCTGTGCCCACTGAGGTGGCCATAGCCACATGTCTCCGCCTACTCAAGGCATCTGCAACCACATTCTCCTTCCCTTTCACATGCTCTATCTCCATGTCATACTCACAGAGTAACTCCATCCAACGCCGCTGACGAGCGTTGAGATTGGGCTGCGTGAAGAGGTGGCGAAGACTCAAGTGATCAGTCCTGAGTGTAAATCTCTGGCCAAGAAGAAAATGTCTCCACCGCACTAAGGCATGTACCACTACTGCAAGCTCAAGGTCATGGGTCAGATAATTGAGCTCATAATCTTTGAGTTTGCGAGACTCAAAGGCAACTACTCTACCCTCCTGCATTAACACACCTCCAAGTCCTGCCAAGGAAGCATCTGTGCAAACGTAGAACTCACCCTGAGGATCTGGCACTGCAAGAATAGGTGCTCTCGTGAGGCATTCCTTCAGTGTACTGAAGGCCTGCTCACATCTATCTGACCATAAAAACTTCTTCCCTTTCCGCTGAAGGGAAGTGATGGGGTGCGCAATCTGAGAAAAATCCTGAACAAACCTCCTGTAGTACCCTGCTAGACCCATGAAACTACGCACCTCGGTCACACTAGTGGGTGCTGGCCAGTCCATGATGGCTCGAATCTTGGAAGGATCGACTGCGATACCTTCCCCAGAAATGATGTGGCCCAAATACTGCACCTCAGGCTGAAAGAACGCACACTTCTCCAAGTTCCCGTAAAGGCGCTGTTCGCGAAGACACTGAAGAACCTGGCGAAGGTGCTCCTCATGCTCCTCACGTGTGCATGAGTAAATCAGAATGTCATCAAGGAAGATGAGCACGAAGCGATCAAGGAAGGTCCTGAATACCCCATTCATCAAACTCATAAACACTGCGGGGGCATTCGTCAAACCGAAAGGTACCACTGTGAACTCGTAGTGGCCATATCTCGTACGAATGCTGTCTTGTGAATATCCGTCTCCGCAATCCTGAGCTGATGGTACCCTTGACTTAAGATCTATCTTAGAGAAAACTGTAGCCCCCTTCATCTGATCAAATAAATCATCAATGCGTGGAAGGGGGGTAACGATTCTTGATCGTTACTTTATTCAGCTGACGGTAGTCAATACACAACCGAAGAGATCCATCCTTCTTCTTTACGAAGATCACTGGTGCACCCCAAGGGGATACACTAGGATGGATTAGGCCTTTCTCCAGAAGGTCCTCAAGCTGCAACTTGAGCTCACATAACTCAGGAGTAGTCATCCGATAGGGTGCTCGTGAGATAGGCTCTGCGCCCGGAACTAGATCTATATGGAAGTCGATCTCACGTGGGGGAGGTAATCCCGGTAGCTCCCCTGGGAACACATCAGCAAACTCTGATAAGATGGGATGGTCATCGAGGGAAGGTCCTCTAGACTCATCCTCTGATCTGTCACTGACCGTAATAGCAAACAACTGACAACCCCGTCGCGCACACCGCTTAAGCTGCATAGCGGAGATGGTGCGAATGGATACGGCCCTCCTAACTCTTGATATCACTGACTCTACTCCAAGATCATCTATGCAAGCAATAGTCTTATGGTAACAATCCACTCTAGCTCTGTGAGCGGACAACCAATCCATGCCTAAAATGATGCCATAAGATCCTAATGGAAGGATCCGAAGATCAGAAGTAGTGGTGAAGGGTCCCAAATCCACTACACACTCCTTAACTAAGGAGTCTACAGAAATTTTGGCTCCAGAAGCCATCTCAACGTCCCAACTACGGCCCTGCCTAACTGCCACCAGCCTACAATGCTCTACTAAGGATGGTGCAATAAAAGAATCAGAAGAACCAGAATCAAATAATATAGAGGTGGAAATACCACCAATACTACCTGTCGTCTCAATCACAGTACTCTGGTGCTCAGCCTGGTGGTTCTCGACCGCTGCGTAGATCCGATGACTCCGTGCCATATCTCCAACAGTAGGCTCTGAGCTCTGCGTCTTACCCTTGTTAGGGTTCTGTGGGCAATCTCTCCAATGATGTCCAACAACACCACAACCATAACAGCTGCCTGGTCCTCTCCAGTGGGAAGCAGCTCCAGCTGGTACTCTAGATGACTGAGATACAGATCCTGACGATCTGGCTATGGACTGCTGAGGTCTCTGCTGACGAGCTCCTGCTGACTGAGCTCTCGGCGCACCCTGTGTCCTGATGGGACCCCTAGGAGGAGGCCCCATACTACGTCCTCTCTATGCATCAAATCTCTGAGGAGGTCGGTAAGGTGGGCGGGTCTGCTGCTGCTACTGCTGCTGTGGTGGCCTGAATGAAGCTTGCCCTGAACTCTATCCACCCCGTGGAGGAGGAACTGACCCCTTCGACCTACCATCCTGCATCTGCTGGATACGGCTCCGAACTCTGTCTCTAGCCTGCTACGTCTTCCCCCGTGTCTCCTCTGCAATATAGGCCTTCTCCACGGCCTCTGCTAATGTCTGTGGGTAGTGAATGCGCACTGCGCCACCTAAATCCAAGTTTAGGCCCCGGATGAACCTGTGAATCCGTACCTGCTCATCCTGCATATAGTCGACGTACTGGAGTAGGTCCAGAAATCGACTCTCATACTCAGCTACTATCATCGATGCCTGACGGAGGTCATGAAACTCGTCTATCCGCTGCTGTATAAATCTCCTGGGTAAATACCTGCTCCTGAAACGCTCCTCAAATAGCTCCCAGGTAATCGTCTCCGAGTCAACATGGAGCTTCTGCTCCTCGGTCCTCCACCAAACTCCTGCTCCATCCTTCAGAAGATGGATTGCAACACGAGCTTTCGTGTTGCTAGTACAAGGGCAGAGCTTGAAGCATCCGCTCAAGCTCACCAACCAGGCCTCTGCCTGAAAACCACCTGTATCACCCAAATAGTGAGATGGTCGTAGCTTCAGGATCTCCCTGATATGGTCTGTAGCTGACGTATGATGAATCCTAGATCTCTCTGTATGCTCCTCCCTCTATCTAGGGCTCCGAGACCTGTCCCTATGTCCTGAGATCCTGTCCCCATGTCCTCTCTGTGGTGACTCTGCCCTAGCCGACTCCGCACGGAAGTTCTCTGCCCTGTGCTCCTCGCTGTGTCGAGGGGATGCCTGGGCATCTACTGATGGCTCCAAACTATGTCTTGCAAGTCGTCCTCCCAAGGGCTCTCCGCGTATAGCGGCATTGACATCCTAGAGTGTCTGCAAGATCTGAGGTAGAATGGCTGCTACGGCCTGCTCTGGTGGTGGTATGTCTAGGTCTATATGAAGAGACCCCTCGCCCAATCCGCACCTCCTGCGCAGATCAAGGTGAGAGTTAGTTCATTGTTCTAGGTCTTGTGTCAGTTTTTCTAAATTTGTTGTTTCCTATAATTGTCAACATTGTGGTTTTATATTTTAAAAGAATCAGCTCTGCACTAGGTTAAATGTTCTTGTTTCATGTTTTCTGCGTGTGCCCAAGGGTCCAAGCTTCGAACCCCTGGCTCTGATACCAAAATGTAACGCCGCGAAAACAACGACGACTACGATGTGCTAAGAACTTGACTTTCATAAACACATAACTGAAATTCCACTAAACATAAAGTAACCGAAACTTCGACGACTAAAAGTTTTATTTTTATTTTTTTGGTATTATAGGGATCCTTGCCATTGTAAGTTTGATTACATAGTTTTATATATATATATTTAAAATCTCAAAATGGGTTATATATATAGCCACCACGTGGCTATATTTATAAACCAAAAAGCGATTTTATTCACTTAATCATATTTTCCTAATTTAAATCGACAAGTGGTGTTGAGTATGTTTTCACATAGTGCATGAGTTTAAGCTGATTGGACAAACGATACATCGTCAAGAGCTATTACTAAGTTATAGGTACTCGGAAGTACATTGCATATAATTATTTCTATCACAAGGGACCAAGCCACATATTTACATTGCTTGGGTTGGGTTCAACCCATTTAAAAGCCCATGTGGTATATTTTCCATTCAAAAATCTACATTAATCAAGGCTGCACCCACTTGCCAAACGTTTAAGTTGGCGAAGACAAGGAACATAAGTCTAACCTCCACGCAAATTTCAACCACTAAGTACCATTACCACTTTCATTATGAATGACGAGCTACCATGGGCAGAACGGTATTCAATTGAATGGTTGGCTTATTCTATTACAATGTAGCATTGAAATTATCCATGTGAATGCAAGTTACCAATCTTACTCAGCCAGTAGCCTTATTTATAAGCCACATATGGAATAACCAACATTTATATTACCCAAGTTAGGTTAATAGTGTAAACCTTGGCCGACATGACAAAAATGTTGTTGATCAATGCAGGCTTGGAAGTCCAGTTATGCATGATTTGTGGCATACCCACACAGATAGCCATATATGTGGCTGAAAAATGAGGAAACCACGTGACCGAGGCCACGTTAAAAAGGTAAGCACCATACAAATGGTTTTCCACGTGGTCAAAGCCACTACGTGGAGACGCATTAAAAATTTTAGGTTGGAAAATCATGGTTGGGGATGGGTGGCTCAACCAACACCAGCCAAATATTAAAAATCCTCTCCTTGCGTAACCAGCTACTCCAACTGGGCCGCATGTTTTTTTTATTTTTCATTTATTTCACTATAGATTTTGCAAATCTATTACTCCACATAGTCGGACCTGTTGCTTTTATATTGTCCTGGCCGCGTGGAAATATTAATGGTGGTTGTAGATGGAGCTTCGGGAAAGAGTGAGATAGAAGCGTGTTACCTCCACTTTCATTGGGTGCTGCAAGGTGTGTGCATGGCAGGTTCCATGAGCCACGGTCATGCCTGCACAATGGGACAGACAGGTGAGGGCAACAACCAAAGTCCCCTTCTTTATTTTTGAGCAGCCAAGGCCGTTGTCAAACTAAGTTGTTATCCGCCCAGCATTGAATGTATCCTCAAAAAAAAACGGGATTCTCCTTAAGATATTTTTATCACAAATCGATTGAGGGACAGTGAGAGTGTTACGAAGACCTGGAAGAAATTTATAACAAATCTTCTCTATTGAACCCTCTCCCGTTTACAAGTACAGCTCGTGGAAGGTAAACGCTCATAGAGGTGGATCTGTTTCATATCAGAATATGCATGAAGCATAATTTTTTGCAATTATAATAATTCGTAGAGGTGGTTCTGTTGAAGTCAGAATATTCATGTAAGCAGATATGTTTTGCAATTATTTGAAATGGGAAGCGCATTAGTTACTTATACCTACGTAGGTTTAATTGCATATTATATTATTTCCTTGACAACATTTTATAATAGTATACTTTGTTAATATATAAGAAATATTAATAGTATATTGGTATTAATATGCATGGGTTGATTACAATAGTAATTCCATTAGGTTTTAATATTACTTATAATATGAATTAATATTTACATGACAATATTAGTTTCCTTATTAATGAAATGTGGGTAATGAACTTATTAAGCTTAGAACTTTGCATTAAAATCTCTTTCTACCAATTTAATAGGGGGCATTGTATGGGACTTCAAGTGGATTTGATTTCATTTCCTTCTACAATTTGCAAATAGTTTTACAATGGATTCATAAATGAAGAAAAACATAATAGAGCTAGAGCTTAAATTTCTTCATTGGCATATTGAAAGCTATTTAAAAACTTAAGTCTTTTCATCAACAATACAAGAAGAGAAAGAGCACTAACATTCCAACTTTTCCAATACATCTCCTTAAGTAATAAAATGAATTTCAATATATATATATATATATATAAATATATATATATATATATATATATATATATATATATATATATATATATATATATATTGTAAATTTCCCAACATTCCTCAAGAGGTTTTCAACAATATTTCCATTAAGTTTTAAAACAAGAACTACTAACATTTCAACAAGATCAACACATTCATAAGAGGTTCCAAGCCAAGTGAAAGGAGAATAAATAGATGGTCTTTCTTTCAACTTTTAATTCCATCCACATTACAACCTTACTAATGAAGTTCAAAGCAACTTTCCTTCAAAACTTGTTACAACATTTTCCACTTAATGTGGGAACAAAATTTACAATAATGGAAACTAAAATACAAAGCAATATTACATTTTTCCTCCACTCAAGGTGGGTAAAAATACATGGTGGTTTCACATTGTCATCAACAAGGTTCCAATGCTCCAAATATCAACAAGGTGGCTCCTCCATAGTTTGCTTGATTCACAAAAAAATAAGGGGAGAGGCAACGCTCTCCTCCCAACCAAGATACCCAATGGAGAAGAGAAGCCATCCTCTCCATTAGCCCCCGAGCCCCAACCACATCACAATGGGAGAAAAATCCAACTCATGGCAACTACTAGCTTCCACATAACTAAACATAACATTTCACATTCATTCCATAATCCTTCAAAAACAAGATCTACAACACAACAAGAGGGAAAACAATCACAACAACAAGTCACAAGGCTTATCAAGAAAGCCATAAGAGTAAGACCTATGGGGAGGCCACTTATGCCTCCCAATGGGAATGGGTGCCACCTAAAAGCCTCCAATGCAAAACACAATACCCCTAACAACTCTTATGCCTCCCTCAAGTACCCCTTATCCCTCCATCCACTCTTATGCCTCCCTCAACTCTTATGGCTCCCTCAAAGTAAAAACAAGAAGAAAATGCAAGCATTTCTCTTACAAGGTGGGCACCCAACCCAAACTCCCTCCTCAAGAAAATGATCTCTTATGCCTCCCTCAATTAAACTCCCCATAGTCTCCTCCCACTCCCAACTTAGGCATTCTACCCATTCCCAACAAGCATTGCAAACAACAAAATTCAACACAACATATGTACTCATTCATATAACAAAAAGAAGAAAACATAATACAAACAAAGGTGAAGCTCCTACCTTTCCATGGTAGAGCTTGTTCCAAGTATGAAGTCTCAAATCCCTCCAAAGATCAAGCAAGCATCCACAAGCTCCCACAAAATTCCCACAAGTATCAACAAGCTCCAAAAATCCACAAACTCCTTCAAAATCCTCTCCTCTCCAAAATACAAAAGACTAAAAAATGAAACTTCCAACCCCCAAAACAAACAAGAGGATCAAATAAATAGAGAAAAGAGAGGGAGGGATGATGTGGCTCCAAGTAGGATGCCACCTCCTTTTCCCTCCACTCCACATCATTTGGTCAACATCATATTCCAATGCACCATTAATAAGTGGTTGAAAGAAAGGCAAGCACCTTACACACTCCAACTAAGCCCACTCCCCCAAAGGACAAAATTAAATTTTGAAAGAAAGTGCAATTAATATTTTACCCTTTTATCCCCCCAAAACACCTAAAAGACCCTAAATTTGGCCTTCCAACCCATAGGTAGGGTTGGCATGGGGTTTTAAGAGGTGTGGGACAAGTTTGACTTGTCCCACAAGCTTTGAAATTTGGCCTCCAAGGCCAAATTCGAGTTTCCCATGTGGGGTAGAGTGTGCTACACTCAAAACTCAAACACACATCAATCCACACAAAATCCAAAGTAAATCAAGCCTAATAAATGAACTCTCTTTGGTCACATCTTTTAATTAGTTTAGGAAAATTTCAAATTAACTTAATTAAGCCACTACAACCCATGGCTAACAAAGGGGTAAACTCCAATCCAAAGAATATGAATAATAACACAAGTAAAATTTCACTTACTAAGAGCAACACATACTAACATAATAAAAGGGAAAAATTAAAACAAAACAACACATGACCCCTAGGTCACAATTTTCCCTTAACCAGATAATTCTAACACACACACAATTACTTGTTGCCATGGTGACCTTAGCTGGATTCTTCTCGAATTCCGATGTGGTTGGTCTCCACTCCCCAATATTGTTGTGAATATAATATACCTGCAGAGCAGAAAATACCTCCTTCGGCCTGTTGGCCGCATTAAAACATTCATGCCAAATATACAATATAATCTAAAATAAACGACACATGATTTACTATCATCTATGCAAGTACGATATCACTAACACTTTCTAGCACATTTCTATTCCACATTTCATTTATGTCAAAACGATCATCACATTAGTCCAATTATCAAGTTCTACTCAATATGATTAAACATATCACATGTCATAATTAAAGATAAATAACCCTGTCAAAAGTATACAAATATCGTCATCAAATGTCCACCAGTAAACCATATGCATCATATAAAGATCAAATCAATAACAGTCCAATGTCTATGATATCTACTAGCATGCTAAATCAAGAAGCCATAATAATCCATAAGTGAAGTAATCAGTCTCGAAAACAACAAAACCAAAATGGTGTTGAAGGGAAGTGGGCACTACACTTATGATATAGAAGAAATAATTTCCGAAGCATTTACACGTCCACCAGTGCACAAATTTGGTCTCTAGTGCCTAGCCCCTTTATCCTCCTCTGGGCACCTTTGTCATGCACTTTTTCTAAATTTGAGAATTTGTAATGAGCATTAACGATGTTATTACAAACCTTTTTAACACTTGTGCCTTCCCATATCACTTATAGTCTACCTTGAAATCATATAAGCCTTTTTTATCTCACTTTCTTGCTTAGGGTTTTCACATTAATATGTTTTTTTTGCATCATTACTATATTTTAGGATTCATTAATAATTTATTACAATAGTTCCTCAAACATATAGATTTAGGTTAATTTTAAATTAAATAACCTATTTTGGTCAGGCTTCTAGCATTTTCTCTCGAATTTTAGGGAGAGAGGTTTTAGTAGGGATAGCAAAAGCGATGGGAGATCTCTTTGCTATTAACCCATTAGAATGGCTAGGAAATGAATAATTTATTCCAAGATGTGTGTGAATAGGGTCCCTAGTAAATCTCTTCCCTATTCCATTAGACTAATTTTAACCCATAGTGTCTTTAACAAGGAGTTAGTAAATGAATGTTCCCAGCTAGTATTCTGTAGTAAATATAGGGGATTTTTTCATGGCATAAGTACTTGTCTATGTCCTTCGTAGGAATGGAAGGTGAGAAAATAACCCAGAGGTCTCCCATATTCATGTTAGTCATGTTTGTGTGGCAGGGGAAGAGTATGAGGACGCTTCATAGCATCTGATTTCCTCCACGGGTCTCATTTTAGATGATTTAGTTGTGTCATGTGGTGAGAAGGTCAGAGAGTCTAATCTTTTTTTTCCTAGTACTCCCTTCTAAATTGCAGCTGGATAGAAAACCCCCACTTAGTTTTCATGGTTTGAAAACCCTAAAAAAAAATGAAAACCTTCACATGTGATTCTGGGATTGGGGATCATAAACTAATGGAGAGAAATAAAGCTCCAAAGATAGGAAATAGAGAAAATGGATTCTAAGTGAACCACGATGGGAATGGGCCCCCGGTATTTGGATTACACTGTCATTGAGGACATCTCGTTTGAATATAAAAGATGGAACTTGGAAGAAGACATAAACGAGTACGCTCCATTACGGATGGGGATAAACGTGAATTCAATCTAGATTCTGACATAGAGAGTGACATGGAAGATGGATCGATAGTTGATGAGGATATTGATGGAGGCTTAGTTAAATTCCCAACCACAGGAAATATTTAAATCATGTCGAATTTTTAATAGTGACAGGGTTTGGAGATGAAGGATATTATGTTGGCTGAGTCTATCGTGAGGAAAGCTTTGTGTGATGCTAACATTCTCAATAAACATTATTTATGGGAAGGTTCGCATTATCAGAAATAAATTTATAAAAAAATTAGACTAAGGAATAACAATGAATTCATCGAGCACAAACTTAAGGTAGAGTGGTGGAACAAATTGTTATCAAGGAAATCGAAAAAAATATTCTCTTTTATCGGGGTTGATAGCCCTCTCTATTGTTTCTATCTAGTTCCTAGTTTGTTGTTTATCTGTTACTGGATAGTCGTGGTTTCTATCTTTGACTCTCAGGCTTCTGAGTAGTTGTTCTTCCTTTTGTTTCTTTGGTTAAGGCAGGCTTGGTTTCTGTTATATTCTTTGATTTCATTTTTTGCGCTCTTGTTTCATCTTTGATGCTTTCTTTTTTTTAATAAGCGTCACACTTATTCAGGAATTGGCCATGTAACTTTGGGGTAGGGTCCCAGTTTAATAAATAAAAAATAAAAACTTTGATTATTAATTAAATACTAGTAACTTTATTAACTAAAGAGATGAGAAGACGTGTTTCTTATGGCTATAACTCAAAGCAAATAATTTCATTTCATTGGGAAAATAAAGGAAGAGGAATGGAGGGAAAATGTGGGGATAAAAGGTACAAGTATCGAAATATATGATGGATTCGAAATAAAAGTCATAAAAGCACTAGAACTATGGTAAAATAGGGCCTTTAAGAAATATTATTTGGAAAAGTTTTTCAAAAAGGCCAAAAGTAATGCACATTCTTGATTTAATAATCTTTTAATTAAATCAAATTGTAAAGTAATTAATATGGTAAATGATGTACAAATGATAAATTACAATAATGAAACAATCAAACAAGCATGTACAATATTGAAACCTTAAGCAAGAAGGTGAGATAGGAAGACTTAGTTGATATACTTGTAATCTAGAAGTGATCTAAATGGGAAGAAGTGATGAAAAATATATAAGAAGCATTCTATCTACCCTCTGTAAATTTTTGAGCTCACGAACAAGGCTAGGAAGGGTCACTTGGGCGTTGATGACCGGATATGGGTTCCCGTGACCACACAAAAACTCTAGATGTTATTTATTTTATGTCACAGGGTTGTTGTAATTATTCCTTGTTGATCGCCCAATAGTCACTCCTTAATAGCCAAAGGTATCTATAACCTACAAAAGAGAATTCCACCTACACAATCCCACAAACCACCTAAAAACTAATAAGGAAAATACATAATGGGAAATTAAAATGACCCCACACAGTCACATTAAGAGTAAATTTATAACTAATCGTTGTACTACATCTCAGACAACATGTAGTTCTTGTGTGTGTGTGTGTGTATAAATGATGCCCTAGGATTCCCCTATGAAAGTTTTACATGATAGTAGGTTGTACCTAGAATGTATGAATGTAGTAGAATGTATGGATGGAGTAGAATGAAATTCCCCTTATGGTGTAGTGTATGCAGAAGTATGCAACCCTTGTCCCTTGAATGAGATTCTATATGGATGTCTTTTGACTACTTTAGTGCATTTGGAATGCAAGTTTAGGTGACGATAGTAATGCTTAGAGCTTGGTACTTTATTTTGAGCACATAACTATGTATTTATATGGTTCCCTTGTTTGAATTTTGTAATTGACAACTTTAAGACTGAAACATAAATGAAAAAGATGACCAATAGATAAAAGAGACCCAAAAGGAGTGAGTAAGATAATAAAGGTTCACTAGCACCCAAGAGGGACAAGAGCATCAGGGCACTGTTGTCCTAGTTGGGAGTTGTTATCTGAAGCTGGGAGAGATAAACATGTAAAGTTCCAACTATTAATGGAAACTTTTAGTGACTAATATTCATAATTTGTCTAAAAGTAGAAATTTTGGAATATGAATTTGGCTATTTTTACAACCATGGCAATGACCATGTTTCACCCAAAATTTCCAAAAATAATAATTTGTCCCATGTGAATAGCCAATAGATATCCAATCTCAACATATATTTTCATTGAATCATCGCGTGATAGATGGGTCAGAGTTTTCAAACATTCTTGGATCACGAAGAAATCTATGGAACCTTCATGTTCATTTGGCCTCATTCACTGAAATGTTTATGAATTTTATTGATATTTGATTAAGTTCATCATATATATATATATATATATATATATATATATATATATATATAGTAACACACACACACAAAGAGATCTAGATTGTAATTTGTTAAACCTTAGAAGACCCACAAATTTATAAGACTCCTCTAACTGCCTAGAAATGCACTAAATTTTTTGATAAGCCTTCGTGCATGATGAGCGGCCATGTGTCACCCATTCCGATAACCTGAGCGTAAAGGTGTGTAAAAGGATCCTAAATTCCTAAAATTGAATATCAGGTGGATATGTGCTAGGATTTTGGGCATCTTGAAGGAAAAGGAATTATGTAGAATCCAATCCTAAATAATGAACCATTTTAATAAATTTTTAAGTCCCCAGTTAGATGAGGTAGAGTAACATTTAGGGGAACACGTGGTAGGAAAATAATTTCATTTTCCACTCCATCTATAATTTCCTTCAAATAATATATTATATTTCACCAATTCCACAAATGTAAATTTTAGATAATTCGCCAACCCAGTGAATATGGTTTTGACCATATTCCGCATGATTTCTATAAGTTTGTTTCGGGTGGGTTCCTTAAAATTTTTCTTATAACTAGGCTTTGGGGTGTGTATGACCAAAGAGAAGAGACAGAGAAAAGAGGCCAAAGATAGTTTCCAACCATTAGTTTTCTTTCTTAGGAATCATATAGATGCTAGTATGCTTTTAGGACATAGAGATGTACTCAAGTATGTGATTTTGTGTCTACATTTTCCCCCAATTGATGTGGTTGAATGAATACTTAATAACATAAATTAAATAAGAGATACGTACTTATGATCATGTAGAGAGTGTATTTATTAGCATGCCGAGTGGACAAGTGAAGCATGGAAGGATTGCAAAGTGAGGCGTGGAGACTAACAAAGAAAAGTAACCCTAGGGTTGAAATATATGTGTTTCTTGTACCTATTTTTTAATTATATTTATTGTTTTAGCCCTCTTCTTATTACATATTAAGGACTGACTTGTAAAATAAGAGTAAAATACCATTCAAAGTCTAGTGTATGAAAAATATGAGCAACATATGTAACAGTGTGTAAAAGTAGTAGTAAAGGAAAGTGTGAACCTAATGTATAAGAGTGTAAAGGATACAAATGTGTCCTGAAATTTGATGAAGAGTGATTTATTTGGGCAATATTCGGCCTATAGTGAGTGTTTTTCTGGCGATCTCATTCCAAGTGTGAGTTTTTTGGGTGATCTCATGCCAAAGAGCAAGTGTTGGGGAGAGAGATATATTAATATTCTCCTTCTATGAATCTTCCCAATAATAACCACTACATATGGTGTGTCCCAATTTGTTCCTATTATCCCTTTTATTTCAATTGTTATGAGTTAGTTCTGAATTGTTCCAATTGAAGGAGATAAAATGTATTCTCTGATAGAAGGATTGTGCCTGTAACTATATAATTACTTTGAAGGCTTTTGTGAACTGTGTTAATATGAGAGGATGACTATTTTTGCCCCCAGGACATTACCTCCAAGGGGAGGAAACATGAACCCTAAAACTATTGTTTGATGCTGAGGACCCAAGTCATGTTCTTAATCATTTTCTAATTTTATTTATGTTCTATTTCCATACTATGTAGATCTATATTGTAGCTTTGAGTTGTTCTAGGGATGATATTTTAACCTAATGTATGCCACCCCTTGTTTGGGATAGATGAAACGAGTGTATGAGTATGTGGCCCAAAAGAGAAGACCTGATGCTAAACTGAGGAAGATACCTGGACGGGGTAGGGGATGTGCTTGTTCAAAACTAAGGCACGTGAGAATAAATTAGGATAGGAGCATGTTTTAGTGCATAGAATTGTAGGAGGAAAATATAAGATATTGTTGAAATTAAGTGTGTAAATAATATGTACCGTGAAAAGTGGGTTTTAGACATGGGACATCACTCATAATATCACAAGACAATCATTACTGAAGTGGCCAAAAGCATTCAATGATCATTAAATATATAGTGCATAACCCACAAATAATAACAAATTATGGAAAACAGTGTCAAGAAAAGTCTATCAAATAATCATGGTGCCGTATAGTCCTGTAAGGTAAAAGCTCCACATGAAGCATCCATTAGTATGTTAGAAAGATAAAAAGTGTGTCAAGACATGTATGTATCAATGGAAAGTAATGTGCTAGTAAGATAAATAAGTAGTTTATGATGAAATAATAACACCTGTAATGTTTGAGAGTAGGAATGTTGTGAGGTTAATTTCTAATTTAGACCCTCAGTAGTCGAGTATGAACTTTGGAAGTAGAGTCTGTCATATGGTAATGACGATACAGTGCGTGTATTAAAGAGTATGATTATGTGTAAAAGGATTAGTTTTGATGCATGGAGTGAAAAGTGTGGTAGTGAATTCTTCAGAAAATTAATATTGCTACAAGGGGAGAAGTGCAATGCCACCCATGTTTTCCAGTGATGGAGATTTGTGTGTTAATGCGAAAGACACCTTGCTAAGGTGGTGGATTTTGAAATGTGTGAGAATAACACATATGATAGTCAAAATGGTACTTAGGAGAAAGAGTAGGACAAGGGTCGGACTTCAGTCTAATAGGAGAATGCCTAAATAGGTTATCTAGAATTTGTTGGTCTTTCTTAGAGAGTGGTTTCTGATTTGGAATTTGTCACACCGTATAAGACTTGAGAGGATGAGGGGATGGGATGATTTTTCGAGGAGGTTTCTTAGTTTTAATAATTAGAGCTCTGTAAGTATTGAGAGGAGGAAGGGATCAGACATATTTATAGAGAAGGTTTCTTAGTTAGAGTTTGTAACATTGTAGAAGGCTTGAGAGGAGGAGGGAATAAAACTACTTTTAGAGGAGGTTACTTATTTCAAATGGGTTGGATAGGTGGCCCTTGAGTGACCTAAAAAATTACAATAGTTACTATGGAATGATGTTTATTATACATGGAAGGACCGGATTTAGGAGCCCACTTGGATTTAGTAATTGAAGATGTAGTAGGATAATGTGAAACAAATGAAATAAAACCCTGATGCTCAAGGTGATTGATTATTCATTTTCTAACATAGAAATCATCATCATGATGTCCATTAAGTCTGCGATATTTTAAAATGGGAGACCGATGTATTTTGCACATTAATAAGAAAGATAACAATGTGTATTTAGCCAGTTGATCAATTAGTGATTTATGAGCTCAGGAAGAATATCATGTTTCTCAACATTTAGATCAATCTTGAGAGGCATGGTGAGTTATAAGAATTGGGATATACTTATATGAGCATAGGTAACAGACATAGAAGTAGAATGAGATGTAGAATGAGATTTAGCATTGGATTGAGTAGCATCCTTGAAATATTGGATTTTATATTTAAGAGATGTAATCATTGTTTCCATAGCTTGAATTTTTTCTTGAGATAAACACTGTAAATCTTGAATTGGAATGAAGGTGGGTTGATTATATGGAGGACTAGGACCGATAGAGTGATCAAATAGATGATTGAAAATGAGACTTACTAGAGTGGGTGTTGTATTGCAAAGCAAATACATAGTGTTTAGGGTTTTTTAGAGAGAAACCTTGTAAGGTAGGTGCATTTGAAGTAAGTCATGGAAGGAGATTAGAAAATTTTAAGGAGCCATGAAAAAAGAAAAATAAATATCCAAGTGTATGATCAAAAGTTAGGTTCACCGAATTAGTTAAAAAATTCTAAATTAAATTTAATTGTATAGTATGTAATATGGGAAATGATGTAAAAATCATAATGTAAAGTAATAAAACAAGAAAATAAAATAGTAAATTATTGAAACCATAACAAAGAATATGAGATAAGAAGACATAGATGATATACACACAATCTATAAGTGATTTGAGTGGAGAGAACTGTTGAATAGGAAGTAAGTAGCATAATATATAAACTCTATAAATTTTGGAGCTCACAAAAAGGGCTAGGTAGGGAAACATGCAACAAGACAAGGGAACCTAGGCATTAATGATTGGAGATGGGTTCCTGTGACTACACAAAATATTTAGATCATGTTTCTATTGTGTCACAAGGTTTTTGAAATTATTTCCTATTGATCATCTGATAGTCTCTCTTAGATTTTTGAAGGTAACTGTAACTTGCAAAAGAGAAGTTCACCTACACAATCCCATAAACCACACAAAACCTAAAAAGGAAAACATAGAATGAGGAGTCGGAGTGACCTCGACGGTCACTCCGAGAGTGAACTTACAACCAAGTGTTGCACTACATCTCGGAGTCCATGTAGTTCTTGAGTGTGTCTAAAGAAATGTTTCCCTAGGATGTCGTTGTGTAAGTTACAATTGATAGCAGGATGTAACTAGAATGTAGCAATCTAGTAGAATTTATGGATGGAATAGAATGAAATTATCCTTCTTATGCAATGTATGTAGAAGTATGCAACCCTTTTCCTCTGAATGGATGTTAGATGGATTCCTTTTGAGTATTTTAGTGCCTTTGGAATTTGTTTTAAAATTAATACACGTTTAATCGACCATCCACCAAGGAGCTTACCTTCCTTTGTGGCATCCTCAACTAATGGACGGTTCCCCTTCAACCGTCACTTCTTTGCTGTATATATTTTATTGGTTATTCAGTATTTGATCAAGGCATTCCATAAATTTTTGTTCTCATCTTTTCCTTCGTTGGTATCAAAGATATCTGCCCTCGGCGTGAGTTTTAGAGTGACCTGTTGCGTGGAATGGAGACCTACATTGGAAGATTGGTGTTTTCTTCTTTATATTTCTTTACTTTTTCTCCTTAGCGGTGACCTGGAGACATCTTATGTTCTGCACGTGGTGGATAAGAAGAAATCAGACTTCATGTTTGTGCGAGACGTGCAGAATAAAGAGAATCAAACTTTGTTGACCTACATAAATATCTATTACCTTGTTGACGTTTTGTCCTGTCTAAAGTTTGGGTTGAAATTTTGTTTTAATATGATTGGTCGTTCAAACAGTGAACATTCAAATATTGGTTTCTCAACAAAAATTTTCTGAGGCAAAGAAAAGTTGTGGAGATTCTGTTTTTTATCTTTGTTGTCTAAATATAGTCATATGTACTCTATATTTGAGTGAATTTGATATGCAAGATCAGTCCTATTGTGTTGAAGGGGCACGAGATTTATTTGATGTTTCTCAAGTATAACAGAGACAAGGACTTGTTATTTACATGCGCAAAGGATCCTGCCCCCAATATATGGTATGCTCACAACGGGGAACACATTGCAGAGTATCAAGGTCGCAATCGTGCATTTTGTCAGCGCGATGTCTGAATGGAATCTATACATTTAATAACTAGCAGTGCAGACCAGTTTGTCGAGTTATGGAATGTGAAGGGTGGGACGCAATTATTTTCTTTCAAAGTGGACTCACGTACTAGATCTGTCAACTTTTAAAAAGGATTTTCATACAACGACTATAAGGATGTTACACCTAAGTGTGTTATTGATATTTTTGATATGCTAAGGCATGGTGAAACTCCTCCAGTTGGGACACATAATCAAGATTATATTATCTTACGTTCAACTGGCATCAATACCATTTTGCTTGTTGAACAAAAGCCTCAACCTTTCTATGACTTGGATTCTTTTTTACATAACTATATTGGAGGCTGGAGGATAAACGCAGGTTGGAGGAAAAATTATGTTTTCTCATCATTCACCTGGTAATCTTAGTAGTTAGTACCTTGGACAGCTGTTTGTCCTCATCCATTTGTTATGGGTAGTTTGGACAGCCTAGAATTTAGAGAAATAGTTGTTTTTGTCAAAAAAATATTGTTAGGATAAGAACAATTGTTATCTAATATTGACTCCTTTTAGGTGACACCTCATAACCAAGGTTGTTATGGTTATTGAGTTGTCTTAATCTCAGCCGTTCATTTGTATTAATCTCGGCCGTTGATTTTCAACGAGAGTAGTATATAAGGGGGTCATTGGGGTCATTTGTAACAAGGAAGTTTTTAGAGAAACTTGCAGTGTTAGCAAGGGCGCAGTGATAGCGTTGGAAATAACAGTGGAGGAATATCAGCAGGAGGATTAGGAGATTGTTGGAGCTCTGCCAGTAAGAGGCAAGTAGTATTTGTCTCTCTTGATTTGCTGAAGTTTAATATATTTCTCATCTGTAGTACTGGCTTTCCCTACGGGGTTTTTCCAGGGACAATTGTCTGAAAATATTGTGCTCACCTTGTTGGGTATTTCTTATGTGTTTGTATTTGTGAAGTTACAGTTGTGTTATTTTCCAATATTTGTTGATCAAATAATCTTACAAGATAGGAGGTTAATAATCAGTAACTGTAATAGATTTTTCACATGGTATCAGAGCTAAGTTCGGGTAGAAGAGATTTACCATAGGTGAAAGAAAGTGAGGGTTTATAAAACCCAGTTCAACCTCTTCAAATTTACTATTATTATTTTCTTTTAAGATGGCCTCAACAGGTTTAAGAGATCAGGACAGATTGGATGGAGCCTCAAATTTCTATGTCTGGAAAGCCAGAATTTCTCTATTGCTGGAAGAGAATGGTATCAAGGAATATGTGACCACTATTGTACCTGTACCTACAGATGCAACACAACTCTTAGCATATAATAAGGAAGATGCCAAGGCGAGGAGGTTGATTCTTGATGGTGTCAAGGATCATATTGTTCTGCATATTGCAGAGTTAGATATTGTGAAGGTGATGTGGGATGCCATTATGAATCTGTACCAAAATGCTACCACTAATCGGAAGCTGATTCTCAGAGAAAAGTTGAGGAATACCCGAATGAATAAGGGAGAAGACGTCACAAGTTACCTCACCAGACTTAGACTTGTCAAGGATGAATTGGCAGCTGTTGGAGACAAGCCAAGTGATGACGAGCTAGTGAGAATAGCCCTAAATGGGTTTACTAACTAGTGGGATGTCTTTGTTCAAGTCATCAATGGACGAGACACCTTACCGAGTTGGGATCGACTATGGAGTGATTTCACTCAAGAGGAGCTTAGACTAAGTCTTGTCAATGGAGCCAACAATAAGAGTCAGAAAAGTGTGGTGGAACAAGAAAATGTTGCCCTAGTGGGTAAAGGGAAAGCAAAGAAGGGGTCTAGTAAAGGATCAAATTCACAAGGTTAAAAGAAGAAGAAATATTCTTTGAAGATCAAGTGCTATGGCTGTCACGAGTTTGGCCACTATGTCAACGATTGCCCAGAAAGGAAGAAGAATGAAAAGAAAGGCAAGAAGCAAGTTGCGGCTTCAGCAAGTGCAGATGAGCTCTCTAGTAGAATGGAAGATGAGTTTACACTCATAGCATGTATGGTTAGCTCAACCTCATAGAGTGTTTGGTATATAGATAGTGGGGCATCATATCATATGACAGGAGTTAGAGAATACTTCTCCAGTTATAAGGAAGAGAGCACCAAAATCCATATCTCTATGGGGAACATGTCCAAACTCAACTCAGTTGGGAAAGGGACTGTTCAGTTTCAGAGGGAGAGTGGTAAGGTGATTCCCCTTCATGATGTGTTGCATGTTCCAGGCTTAGGGATGAATTTGATTTCTATATTTGTCCTTTAGGAAAAAGGGTATAATGTACTCTTTAGAGGGGCACATGTGTTGATCAAGCACAAGGATTGGAAATCACCCATAGCTATTTGAGTTAGGAGCGGTCAGCTTTATAGGCTGCAGTTTGATATTCCTAACGCACTCATGAGCAACAGTAATCTCAGAGATTAGGGAGAGCTATGGCATAGAAGGATGGGCCATATCCATCATGGAGCCCTTAAATTACTTCATGAGACAGTGACAGGTGTTCCTGAGGTGAGCACAGAGCACAATGATGTATGTAAGGGATGCGTGTTGGGGAAGTTTGCTAAAGCATTTTTTCCAAGGAGTGACACCAGATCCAAGGGCATTCTTGATCTAGTACATTCAGATGTATGTGGACCAATGTCAACGAATTCTCTCAGAGGGTATGAGTACTTTGTTACTTTTATTGATGATTTCTCCAGGAAGACATGGATATACTTCTTGAAGACCAAGGATGAGGTTTTCAGTCGCTTCCAAGAGTTCAAAGCTCTTGTGGAGAATTCGACAGGAAGGAAGATAAAAGTTCTTCGGTCAGACAATGGAGGTGAGTACAAAAGCAATGAGTTCCAGGAGTTCTGTACCAGATAAGGAATCAAGAGAGAGTGGACTGTTCCTTACAATCCGCAACAGAATAGAGTTGCTAAGAGGAATAATCAGTCTATAACGGAGGCATCAAGGGCTATGTTGCATGACCAAGATTTACCTCGTTATCTATGGGTAGAGGCATGCGATACAGCAGTATACATATTGAATAGAGTTCCACATAAGGTACTAGGGAAGATGACACCAGAGGAAGCATTCACTGGGAAGAAGCTAGATGTCAGTCACTTTAGGATCTTTGGGAGTTTGGCATATTGTCACATTCCTAAGGATACATGTACCAAGTTAGATCAGACTGCAAAGAGAGGGTACTTTGTGGGGTACAGTGAAACCTCTAAGGCATATCGGATATTCATTCCAGGGACCAGGAGGATTATTGTTCGACATGATGTCAAGTTCATGGAGGACAAGGCATTTAGAAGGTCTAGATATTTTCCAGTAGATGATCAGAGTAAGCAGCCAACAAAAGCTCCAAGAATCACTCAATCGAGTCAAGGGCAGCAAAGCTCGAGTACAGTTACTAGTACAAGCATAGACTCAGGAGGAGAGAGTTTTCAAATTATGGAGCAACAGGTGTAAGAAGAGATGCATCAAGAAGACATGGAGGTTGATATTTCATACTCTACAGTTGGCAGCAAGAACCATGAGGTTCAACAGACACAGAAGAATACTCAGGAGTTAGTGGGTACTCCTAGGAGGAGTGATAGACAACAGAAACCACCAGCCAGGTATGATGACTATGTTGCATTAGTTAGTATGTTGGTAGATAGTAAACCTTCTAGCTATCAGGAGGCTGCACAACATAAAGTGTGGCAAGAAGCAATGGTTGAGGAGTATACGTCAATTATGCATAATGATGTGTGGGAGGTAGTGCCTAGACTAACAGATAGGGCAGTGATTGCATCACGCTGGATCTATAAGCTCAAGCACGGTGCAGATGGTAGCATCGAGAAATATAAGGCAAGGTTCGTGGCAAAGGGGTTCTCTTAGAAAGAGGGAATAGACTACGAGGATACATTTTCTCCAGTTGCCAGGTATACTTCTATACGAGCTGTAATCTCAATTTCAGCACAGATGGGATGGCAGATCCATCAAACGGATGTCAAGACAACATTTCTTAATGGTGAGTTGAAAGAGGATGTATACATAGAACAACCAGAAGGCTTTGTAGCACACAACAAAGAGACCCACATGTGTAGATTGAAGAGAGCGTTGTATGGATTCAAGTAGGCTCCTAGAGCGTGCTATGAGTGCATTGATAGTTACTTGCAGGAAATGGACTTTGTGAAGAGTGAGGCAGATGCTAATCTCGACTACTTGGTAGTTGGAGGTGAGATTATCATTCTTGTTCTATATGTAGATGACTTGTTTCTTATAGGTTCACTGGGGATCATAGAAGAATGCAAGAGGGATCTTGCAACAGAGTTCGAGATGAAGGATTTGGGACTTATGCACTACTTTCTAGGCATGGAGGTATGGCAAAAAGATGGAGAGATTTTCCTTGGGCAAGGGAAATATTGCATGGAAATCTTGAAAAGGTTCAGGATGGAAGATTGCAAAGCCATGTCTACACCCATGATCATGAATTAAAGGAAGGTAGACACATCCAGGTAGAAGGATGTAGATCCCACCTTATAAAGACAATTGATTGGTTCTCTCATGTATTTGGTCAATACCAGGCCAGATATAGCTTTTGCAGTTAACTCTCTTAGTCAATTCATGGTTGAGACAAAGAGAATGCATTGGACTGCAACAAAGCATGTGCTGCGTTATTTACGAGGTACAATCGAGTACGGAATTAGATATGCTCGAGGTGAAGGAATGAGGTTGATGGGCTATACTGACGCAGATTGGGCAGGTAGTACAATGGACAAAAGGAGCACTTTAGGGTGTTGTTTCAATCTGGGATCAGGAGTTGTATCTTGGTTCAGCAGGAAGCAGAAGTCTGTGACTCTGAGTTCAGCAGAGTCAGATTACATAGCAACTAGCATGGCAACATGTGAAGCTATATGGCTTCGGAAGTTGCTAGTAGCTTTGTTTGGTCAGAAGGTTGAGACTACGGTGATACACTGTGAAAATCACAGTTACATCAAGTTGACTGAGAATCCGGTGTTTCATGATAGGTCAAAACATATAGACATCAAGTATCACTTCATCAGAGATTGTGTACAGTGCGGGGTTGTTAAGCTACAATTTGTACCTACAGGTCAACAGGTAGCAGACATTCTGACAAAGGCATTGGGCAAGGAAAAATTTATCTTCTTCAGAGAGATGTTGGGTGTCATGCAGAACAAATTCCTCGCTAAGAGGGAGTGTTAATCTAAGTAGTTAGTAGCTTAGACAACTGTTTGTCCTCATCCATTTGTTATGGGTAGTTTGGACAGCCTAGAATTTAGAGAAATAGTTGTTTTTGTCAAAAAAATATTGTTAGGATAAGAAAAATTGTTATCTAATATTGACTCCTTTTAGGTGACACCTCATAACCAAGGTTGTTATGGTTATTGAGTTGTCTTAATCTCAGCCGTTCATTTGTATTAATCTCGGTCATTGATTTTCAATGAGAGTAGTATATAAGGGGGTCATTGGGGTCATTTGTAACAAGGAAGTTTTTAGAGAAACTTGCAGTGTTAGCAAGGGCGCAGTGATAGCGTTGGAGATAGTAGTGGAGGAATATCAGCAGGAGGATTAGGAGATTGTTGGAGCTCTTCCAGTAAGAGGCAAACAATATTTGTATCTCTTGATTTGCTGAAGTTTAATATATTTCTCATCTATAGTACTGGTTTTTCCTACGGGGTTTTTCCAGGGACAATTGTCTGAAAATATTGTGTTCACCTTGTTGGGTATTTCTTATGTGTTTGTATTTGTGAAGTTACAGTTGTGTTATTTTCCAATATTTGTTGATCAAATAATCTTACAAGATAGGAGGTTAATAATCAGTAACTGTAATAGATTTTTCACATCACCTACAATGGGGTCACATCATTTCTTTGTTGATTTTTTTGTTATTGTTTATTTTTTATTGTTTAAAGTGTGTTTTTCAATAAAATGTTGAGCACTATTTTCTAGTATTGTATTTCTTGATGAACAACATTGTGAGGAGAAAAAGCACTACAATTGTGTTTTGTTCTTGGTAATGGGTTTTTCGAAATCTTAAAAACCACTAAAGTGTATAAGTAAGACCTCATGTTACCTCCAAGTCTATGGTCAACCTGCAAATAAAAAACAATAGGGGTTCGTGGTAATCTGGAAAACTAGAAACCACCGAAGGTGTTAGGAGAGAGATGTACTCATGCTACTTCCAGGTTTTTGGTAATCTTACAAATAAAAACAAAGGTGTCACAAACACCATGATGCCACAAAGATACATGTCACTTCAAAGGTGAGCATATTATACAGAGAGTGTAAATACTATTTAGCATGTTTGAAATAAGGGGGTCCACTATCTAGAAATATGATGTTTTTTTAAACAATGTATTAAGGGGGGAATTTTATAAAATTACTACATGTTTGATCGAGAAACCACATAGGTAGTCTACTACCTTCATGGCATCCTCAACTACTTGATGGTTCCCCTTCAACCATCCCTTTTTTTGTATATAGTTTCTAGGTTATTGAATATTTGGTCAAGGCATTCAATCAATTTTGTTCTCATATTTGCCTTCAAAATCCAAGCTCAATTGATGGTAGTTATGCTTAGTTCTTCGTCCTTGATTTTGAACACATAACTATGTATTTATATGATTCACTTGTTTGAATTTTGTAATTGAGAATTGGAATGTCAACGCATATGTGAAAAATACTCCTAAAAGATATAAGAGACACAAAAAAAGTGAGTAAGATAATAAAAGGTTAGGATTCCCAAGAGCTACAAGAGTACAAGGGAATTGTTGTCCTAGCTGAGTGCTTGTGTCTGAAACCATGAGAGATAAACAATTAAAGTTCCCGCTATGTTGTAGGGTGTTTAACAATAAATAGAAAACAAGAGAAATAGAAAAGAGGCCAAAGATAGTTGTCAACCATTAGTTTTCTTGCTTAGGAATCATATAGATGCTATCATAATTTTAGGACATAGAAATTAACCCAAGTGCATGATTATATGTCTATAATTCTAAATGTCGAGAAATCCATGATGATGGAAATGTGTTACACCCTTAATCATATATCTTACATTGGATGTATATAGCCAACTTATGGCTATCATAACTTAGTATCATGATGTATATCTTTCATATATGCTATATTATCCTTAGTGGGTCGGCCTAAGTGACGGGCATAACATAGGAAAACTATATATAGAGGTTACTAGGTAGTGTTTGATCATCATATTGAGCATTTGATTCTTATTGTTACATTTGGAGGTCGCCCCCTCAAAGTGGCTAAGCTATCCTACTTGAATATTGTGATCATTTATTTGCAATATTGTATTCTTTGGTGTTTTCTTACTACTAATATTCTTATTTATCCAAGTAATTTCCTTAGAAGTGGTATTAGAGATTGATCTTACCCAAAAATGCATCAAAACCCTAATTTCAAAGGATCAACCATATCTCTAATTTTTAAGCTAATTATTTTTCAATTAATTTTTTTTCTGTTCATATATTACTGAAGTAATATCCTTTCCAAATTTTAAGATATTTTGACTTTTTTGTAAATGTTATGTAAATTTTAGGTTTTTTGATAAATTTCCTTTATTCATTGGAAATTGTGAATTTTTTCAAATTTCTTTACATTTCAAGAAATAGGATAAAAATTAGTTTTAGTTCATTCTTTAAGTTATTTTGTATTTGGTGGAATTAATATTGAAATCCTAAACCCTAAATTTTGACCTTGATCCGTAAATCCTACCATTTTAGGGCATCATGGAAGGGCCTTCCATAATAGGCAAAAATAATCGCATCACTATGAGAAAAACCCCAGACAAGGATGAGATAATATTTGACAAGTTATAGTTAGAAGGGGCAACTATAAAGTGCTCAGGGATAGGTTTTACTTCAACGGACCATAAGTTAAGCCCACTTGAGCTTCAGCTTCGAAACCTCGAGTTTAGAATGGATAAAAAAGAAGATGTAGAAAATATTGGTAAATGATTGGAGGACTTAATTCAACAATTTAGTTCAAATTTAACAGGTGATCATCTTCCTCCTAATCAACCAAAAATCAATCATACTGATGTCAATGAAGGTGAATCTTCAGGTCAAAGTAATAAAAAAACTAGCAAGGGTGGATCTTTGAGCATGCCTAATCTAAATACAAACACTATATAGTATCGTAACATGCTTGTGAAAGTGGAAATGCCTAAGTTTTATGGAAAGCTTCCACTCAATTGGATTAACCAAATGGATAATTTCTTTGATCTACATCAGATTCCTTCAAGACAAAAGGTTACCATGGCATCCTTATATCTCGATACTGGCCAATTTGTTTGGTATCAATGGCTATGTGCTCATAGTCAAAAAGGTGATCTCAATGTTACATGGATATTCTTCATCAAATATTTCCAATTAAACTAAAGTTCTAGTGTGTCAGAGAATTATTTTAGCCATTTATAAAAGTTAAGACAAACAAGATCATTGAAGGATTACATTCATCAGTTCCAAAATGTTTCCTTGAGGGTGGAAAATATTACTGAAGAGAATTTGAACCACTTATTTCTTAGGATTTTAAGAAAAACATTGAGAATGAGGTAAATATGTTTAATTCTCATAAGATTTTAGATCTTATTATCATGCCATATAGGAAAAACGAAAAAATTATTTCCAGTAGGAGATAAATTGTCACTAATATAAGAGATCATAGCTCCTTGCTACCATGATTACCTAGGCCAGTAAGACTAACATCACACCAAATTGAAGAAAATAGATGCATAGGGTAATGTTTTAATTGTGATAGAAAATATGGAACATGAAATAAGTGTGTTGAAAAGAAGTTGTTCTACATTGAGGGTCCTCATGAGGAAGGTGGGAAGGAAAAAAGATGAAGAGGGAGAGAAAGAGGAGGAATTAGGAGGTCGATAGCAAATGATATCATGTCATGCAATTATAGGTATTAGCACTCCCAAAACTCTCATGGTGGTTAGATTATTAAAACAATTGAGGGTAACTGTGTTGACTGATTTGGAAAGTACTCACAACTTCATCAATCATAAGTTAGTGGCACGCCTGCTTTGTTTATCCATCTCTAGACTATCAAGTAATGATTGTTGATTGGGGAGATATTAGTTATTATGGAAAATGCCATAACATTAATCTCGCCATTGGTGATTACTTGCTAACTAGCCCTATGTATGTCATTTCCATGGAAGGAGTAGACATTGTGTTAGGATATCAGTGGCTTACAACCTTAGGAACCATTGAAATGAATTTCCAAGATTTTTGCATGTGATTCTAGACATAAGGGAGGAATTTCAAACTAAAAGGATTAAGACCTGATTCACCATAGTTGGTGAGCTCTCACCAGATGAAAAAAGTTATTTGAAAAGGCTCAGAGGAGTTTGTGGCACAACTATTTTCATTGTAAGAACATCAGGAAAATATCTTTATACCCTGAAATATGAAAAAAATTATAGATGAGCACTCAATTTTGTTTATAGATATGCTAAAGGATTTACCTCGGTAAGTGCACGAAGTTGGTGGACAATTCCGTGGACATAAAAACCTGAAATAAAGGTACCGCGATCGCGGTTATAAAACCACGATCATGGTTCCTAAATTCTAGGTTCATTAATTACTTAACCTAAAACCATGATCGCGGTTTAGAACCGCGAGTGCGGTTATAAACCGCGATCACGGAACTCTGAGACAAAATTTAGCAATCCCGCAACTCCTTATTTTCCTCATTTTTCATTTCAAACCACGATTTTTCCTAAAGATTTTTCACTCACGCTTTCAATACCACCTCAAAATTGCTCATTGAACTTTTGGATAGTGATGGATTCAACCATGCCACCAAGACGAGGAGGTAAGTCCCCGATTGTAATCATTTTTTTGAATTTTAGGTTTTTTTTTGCATTTTCATGGGTTTTTTGAAATGTTTGTTTATGTATAAAATTTTCTTATTTTATCAGGTGGTCAGCAAGCTCAAAATCATGAAAACCGTCAAAACATTCCTCAAAACCCACCGAACATTCCTTAAAACCCTCCGAACATTCCTCAAAACCCTCCTCCAAACATAGATTCGCCTCTTGTGGCTCCTTCTGTCCCCACTGAGCCAGCAGGAATGCAAGATAATATCATTGGAAGAATCTGAGAAACTAAAATTGTCATTGAGAACCTAATTCAAACTATAAGACAAAACCATGCTACAAATCCATCCCGCATGACTTTAGCCAATACATTGTAAACATTGATTGGTGAAGTCGAGTCTGGAACCAACCAAATACACAGATGGAACACCTTTGGAAGTGACTGTAGGTAGTGGTATGCGGATAATCTTTCCCATGTGGCCGTCAAAGACAAAAAAATTGGAAAAGACCTCATTTGTGCATTATTTACTGACCCTAGAACCAATGCCCCCCTGCAGTTACTTGTAAACAGTTCCCAATCCATTGGTGCCATGATGACAGAATCAAAAACAGTTTTTGGGACCGATGGTGGATGGGTTTTTATTATCCACCATGTAACAACAATGAGGTTCCTCTTTATTTTTTGAAGAAATTATACTGCGAGTTCGTGCTCAATGAGGTCCTAAATTATTTTGAATTTTTTGACTTTTTTGGTCGAGGAGGTGGCTCTGCACAGAGCAAACCTGGTGCATGCATAGATCATCTTAGGATCCCCCATGCCCCAAAACCGCCACTGCCTTCAGTTATCCCTCCTACAGTGAAGGAGGTTGTGGATATTGATACATTGCATGCACTAAGGGAGCTCACTGACACTCTCACCGAACATAGTGACCAGATTGCATCTGGTGATGTTGGTGGAGGCACCAGTTCTAGTGTACCACACCACTGTGGATCATGTGGTGCAGTATGCAATGCAAACGAGACATCATTTGCTGGTTCACAGGATTTCTTTTCTATAGATGACATGCTGGGGAATGTTTTTGGAAATGGTGCCACTAATATTGGTCTATCAGAAGTAAATTTCAAATAAATTTAAATTATATATATATATATATACAATAGTTTAATTCACATGTTTGAGATATATATATATGATTGTATGTCATGTACATACATGTAAAAAACTAATTTTTTATTTTATTTTAAATAGAAAGAGCCGGTGAATGAAATATCCGGCGTCGACATACTGGCTACTATGGTTGGGCGTGTTTCAAATGTAAGTTTCAAGTTGTACAAACTTACAAATTTTTAATTTCATTTGATTGCACACTAGATTATTATTATAATGTTTCACGTGTATGTTGTACATGTATTAATATTTTTCTCTTTTATACACAGGAGCCTGGCGGGTCATCATCTGCTCAGGGAACTGAGGCTACTGGCATGCCTGACATGATTTTTACACAGGTTAGTAAATCTCTTTACACTTTGTTTCTAATTTCTGGAAGTTCGCGTGGATTACATGCTTTGGACCTCTGTCATGTAGATTTTAATATTGATTTGTACATTTTTTTGTATAGCTTATGACTGCTAGAGAGACTCCTCCATATATGCAGACTGTGGAGGCTGCTATAGATACTGCCATAACATCTGCAGATCCTCTAAATGAGGTACAATTTTTAAATTTGTTAAATTTTTTAGGTTCATTATTTCTTATTAAACTTAAATCTACAATATCAATTTTTGTAGGTATATGTGAAATATTTAATTTGAAAATTAATTATTTGTATGTAGCTTACCCCTCGTGAGTCTATTGTTGTCCCTACGATGCGTCAACAACAAATTAATAGGGATCATGACATTGCAGTAAGATTTCACATGCATTTTAGCTAAATTGTACAAGTTTCTAAATTTTGAATGTATTTTAAAATTTTGGGTGTTAAAAACTTGTTGTTTATGAATGTGCACGTTAGGTTGCAGGCATGCTTAGAGACACCTAGCACCACATGGATGAAATCTGTAGTGGCATCTCCCTCCACTACATCCCTAGGTCGTGGATGTGCTACTTCTAGCAGGGCGAAGAGAGGGAAGATGTTTCATGAGTAGATTTATAGTCAACCTGGATGTACATATGTGGTCATGAGTAGATTCATAGTCCATTGTATATATATAGCCTTTTGCAACCACATGTGGTCCCATATGTACATTATGACACGTGCTTAGTTCAAGATGTACACATACATTATGAACTTATACATATATATTTTCAAAGACGTGCGTCTGGAGCACACTTTGTTTGATTCTTATATATATATCCATGTGTGTTGGTTTTCATATTTATGAATTTTTCAGTTCTTCTTTAACAAGAAGTGTAACGTTGAGATGCATATTTCTTAACTAAACTTTTTTATGGGTTTAGCATTTAATGGAAAACATTAATATTCATATTCTCATAATAATGCTATGAAAACATTTTTTTCTTTTGTTTAAAGTGAATCTCCAAGATTTATCTATTATTTTTCTATACGTTCTTTGTCTTGTTTGTTTACTAATGACTCAAAGAGGATTTCACTATGAGACTTATGTTTGTTTTTCTTGCAAGGATTTTTAGAATTAGTCTTGATTTTTCTTATACTCTTTTTATTCAAGTGTTCACAAATCTATACTTTTTATCCAAAGTATGCACAATCATATAGGTTGATGTGAAAATATTTCTTATGATCACCCTTCAAAATAGAATCCCTAATTCCCATGAATTCTACAAATGTCTCATCATTATCAAAGAGACACTGAGAGATCTTATATTAATAAGGCATGTTGAGGACTTAATTTATCATCTAGACCATTCTTTTGGTATGTTGCCTCCAACAATGTTAAGGGATTGACCAATGATGGAAATTTCTTATTACCAGTTTCAATATGCAAATCTATTTAGATAGGACCCACAAACCAAAAGCACTATTTTGAAATTTCTTATATGAGCAATGGTGATTTTGAGGAGATATGGGATCAAAATTCTAGCTGGTGTCTTTTCCAATTATTCTATTAAGTTGTATTGGACTTGTTGCGGAATAGGTAGGGGATAAATGGTATTACCAAACTAGAATGTATTGTATCCACATAACAACTTTTCTCTGAGATCCTAATGGTATTTACTTGTTCATTAGATGAATGGACACATCCTATAAGGGATTAAAATTGTTTATCATTTTTTGGATAGATGCAGGTAGTATTCTGATAGTCATTACAAGCTTTTCCAAGATCTAAATTTTTGTTCTTTTTATCTCTATGGTTAGGATATATGGTTATTTGAATATACCCATATTCTCATTAGCACCATGTCTAAATTCTTTGAAAATTGTTGTAGCAACATATCTTTATCAAATGGGTAAGGAAATAGCTTTTTGTATAGATATTTTCTATTGTGTCCTGTACATTTCTTTCTTGTAAAGTGGTTAGCGTACGAACTTCATTGAATGCAACTCTTGTTGAATCATTTTTTCCTTTGTGGGTGATATATTGGTCTATTCAATTTAGCAACTTTGAAATTTTCTTCATTAGATGGATAAATGTGAAATTCACCTAACTTTATCTTGAGTCTATCCTTGCATGTATTCCTATTCAAGTAACCTAGAAGGTCACTAAATTTTGAGCGAAGTTTAGTATTTGTCTTTGAATGATATCCTCTTCGAATAAGGGTTCATCTTCAACATAAAATCTAGGAGGAGGTGAGTCTTTGTGACTATATTCAATCTTGAATCTACGTGAAGCCTTAAAGTAAGGTTTTCATGAATCACTTGTTGGTTTTGGTGGGTGATCCTCAACATTCTTTTTACATTTTATTGAAGTGGAAGAATAAGCTGTATTAAAATGGATGTCCATTTCTATGAGGGATGGTCATTTTGGATCTTCCGCTTTGTGATTCATGGTCTTAATCACCACTTCATACTCTTGTAATAGTTTACCTCCTAACTCAAGGACTCTTGCAAGTACTTTGTCTCTATTGTAGTAAAGGAGTTCATGAAAGAAAGATAGATCTAATTTGTTTTGGTCTTTGTATGAATTAGATTCTTCTCCACTATGACCAACCAAAGGTTCCGTGTATTTGACTTGTGAGAAGAGGGTTTCTAAATATTTTTGACTAAATGGGTATGTTGAATTAAAAGGATTTACCTTTAAGTTGGGTTCATCTCGTTTAGACATCATTTTTGTGATTTTTGGCATCACTCGGACTTCGTGGCAACTAGAGAGGCCTCATCTAATCTGACACCTCAGTATAGGGACCCTCTACAATAGCCTCTCTCAGTTTTATCCTTCTCATTTCATTTCTCTCATTGTCCTACTGTTTGTAAACGCGTGAAATAGTGCAGTTGGAGCTAGTGTAAGGTTGTCAAACGCTATATTTTACAAACGGTGGATCGTGGCACCGAACCGACTATGATAGCAAATCTGGGTGGCTAGCTGAATGCTATAGGAGGTGGTTTTTTTGTGCGCAAAAGGGTAGTTTCTTCCAAGATACTTCGTTCGGGCATAGTCCCTTAAGAGCCTTGAGACCAAAATATCGCTCAACTTCGACGGGTGACTACTCGGACTCCGTGGCACCTAGAGAGGCCTTGTCTACTCTAAAACCTTGGCATATGGACCCTCTAAAATATCCTCTCTCAGTTTTTTCCTTCTCATTTCGGTGCTCTCGCTGTCCTACTGTTTGTAAATGCGTGAAATAGTGCAATTGGAGCCAATGTAAGGTTGTCAAACGCTATATTTTGCAAACGGTGGGTCATGGCACCGAACCGACTACGCCGCCACGTCTAGGTGAAAAGGTTAATGCTAAAGGAGGTGGTGTTTCAATGCATGAAATGGTCGTTTCTGGGCTACTTCATTCGGGCGTAGTCCCTTAAGAGCCCTGAGACCAAAATATTGTTCAACTTCGACGAGTGACTACTTAGACTTCGTGGCACCTAGAGAGGCCTCATCTAATCTAAAACCTCAGCGTAGGCACCCTCTACAATAGCCTCTCTCAAATTTTTCCTTCTCATTTCGGTGCTCTCGCTGTCCTACTGTTTGCAAATGCGCGAAATAGTGCAGTTGGAGCCAGTATAAGGTTGTCAAATGCTATATTTTGCAAATGGTGGTTCGTGGCACTGAAACGAATTTTCAGGAACATCTGGGTGACTAGGTTAATGCTAGAGGAGGTGGTTTTTTGGTGCGCAAAAGGGTCATCGCTTCTGGTCTACTTCATTCGGGCATAGTCCCTTAAGAGCCCTGAGACCAAAATATCGTTCATCTTTGACGGGTGACTACTCGGACTCTGTGGCAACTAAAGAGGCCTCTCTTGATCCAAAACCTCGGCGTAGGGACCCTATACAATATCCTCTCTTAGTTTTTTCCTTCCCATTTCATTGCTCTCGTTGTCCTACTATTTGCAAATGCGTGAAATAGTGCAGTTAGAGCTAGTGTAAGGTTGTCAAACACTATATTTCGCAAACGGTGGGTCATGGCACCAAACCAACTACACCAGAACATCTGGGTGGCTAGGTGAACACTATAGGATGCATTGTTTTGGTGCATGAAAGGTTCGTTGCTTCTGGGCTACTTTGTTCAGGCGTAGTCCCTTAACAGCCCTGATACCAAAATATCATTCAACTTTCACAAGTAACTACTCAAACTCCATGGCACCTAGAGAGGCCTCATCTGATCCAAAACCTCGGCATAGGGACGCTCTACAATAGCCTCTCTCAGTTTTTTCCTTCTCATTTTGGTGCTCCCATTGTCCTACTGTTTGCAAACACGTGAAATAGTGCAGTTGGAGGCAGTGTAAGGTTGTCAAATGCTATATTTTACAAACGATGTGTCATGGCACTGAAATGACTGCAGTGGCATGTCCAAGTGTCTAGGTGAATGCTATAGGAGGTGGTGTTTCAGTGCGTGAAAGGGTCGTTGCTTCCGGGCTAATTCGTTCGGGTGTAGTCCTTTAAGAGCCCTGAGACCAAAATATTATTCGACTTCGACGGGTGATTACTCGGACTCCATGGCACCTAGAGAGGCCTCATCTAATCTGAAACCTCGACGTAGGGACCCTCTACAATAGCCTTTCTCTATTTTTTCCTTCTCATTTCGGTGCTCTCGCTGTCCTACTGTCTGGAAACGCGTGAAATAGTGCAGTTGGAGCCAGTGTAAGGTTGTCAAATGCTATATTTTGCAAACGGTGGGTCATGGCCCCCAACCGAATGCGCCGGAACATCCGGGTGGCCAGGTGAACACTAGAGGATGTGGTGTTTCGGTGCGCAAAAGGGTCATTACTTCCGAGCTACTTCGTTCGGGCGTAGTCCCTTAAGAGCCCTAAGACCAAAATATCCTTCAACTTTGACGGGTGACTACTCAGACTCCGTGGCACCTAGAGAGGCCTCGTCTAATCTGACACATCGGCGTAGAGACCCTCTACAATAGCGTTTCTTGGTTTTCTCCTTCTCATTTCGGTGCACATGCATAAGTATGGTCTTGTAAACACTTGGGGAGGAGTCGTTTTCAAAATTTACAACTTTTTCAAAATTTACAACTTTTTCAAAATTTACAACTTTTTCAAAATTTTCAAAATTTACAAATTTTTCAAAATTTACAACTTTTTCAAAATTTACAACATTTTCAAAATTTACAACTTTTTCAAAATTTACAACTTTTTCAAAATTTGCAACTTTTTCAAACAATGAAAGCTTCTCTTAGCTTGGAGAATTTAAAATTCTCTACTAACAGTGCCAACCACGTGAAGGTGGAAGCTTTTCTGGCACCACTAACCTAAACATAAAAGTGTTAGTCAAAGAAATTTAAGTTTCAAATCAAAACCATATACTATCTATCTATATATGTACAAAATACACAAATTTAAAATAAAATATATTCAAACTTAAATCTAGATATTTAAAACAAAAAAATTATATATATATTTAAAAGAAATTATATATACCAGACATTCAAGCATTGTAAATTCATTCCAATGAACCATCAGGATCGGATCTACTCTGAATAGCAGAGAAGATTACTTCATGATCTGACTCTCGAACCTTCCAAAGAACCTTGTTATTAGGTCTTCCTCGATATCTATGCAGCTGAATATTTGTCACTAGAACTAGATGTGAATATAAGAGTATTTTCCTATGTGTCTCAGAGTCTTCAAACACCCAAACAGACGAGTTTTTTAATGGATACCGTCGAAGCCAAGTTCTAGTAACTAGCACTGACCTTGTAGGATACTCAATATCTTCGCCATCTATAATAGGTGAAGTCAACTTCTTTCTTTCCTCGATGCAACGACATAAGAAATAGTCTGTTCCTTCTTCATTGTCTTCTGTCACAATTACTACAAACACATGTCCTACAAAAAAATAACCAAGGTTGAACAACTCAAATTTAAATTACATATTAAAATTTCAATGGACATAACTCAATACAAAAATTAAATAAATAACCATAAATTTACCTTGTCGCACCAAAATCAAAATTTTCTCAAAGTCCTTGGATGTTGTAACTTCATCTAGAGAAACAAGTTGTAGGTGCTTATGGAGGTTGATAACTAGGAAGCGGAGTTAGAAGCCTACAAATCCCATCCTTCCACCCATTCTTGTGAATCACACTCAGCAAGTGACAATTTTGATACAAGATACATAAAAACATGTCAACCTTTCTTGTCCATACTAGCCCACAAAGTAGTGTCTGAGCTACAAAATGAGTGCATATCACTAGACCCCAGTGAGTGTCATACAATCCTCGTAGTTAGCAATATGTTTTTCCTCTATCAACCAAAAATATCTGCAAATTGTGGAATTTTCTCGAGAACCTCGGGTCATGTTGTCAGTACACCATTCCACTATGCTCTTTGCATTTTTTAATTTAGCACCATCTTTGTACTTCAACTCTTCTCTTGCAAGAGGTCTTTTCACACATGCCCCTGCAACGTCATGCTCCCTTTTTCCATGTCTAGCCTCAGTGAAATTCCAAATATGTTTAACACCCATCTTGACATGCATTCTGCTCATCCAATAAAATATTCGTGCATTCTTAAATTGAGACGTGTAACTATCTGACCATATATAATGTTGTTTGAAGTGGATGTCCCCTATCAGACAAGTTTCCATAAAATAACTGGAAACACCCTTACACAAATTTAGTAGAATGAGTACGATCATCACTGATATAAAAGTGGTACTCATCTCTAAAAAAAATTGATCATTCTCTGTACTGTCAGGAGAATGTAGAAATGCTATATGCACAAAAAAGACAACTTGTACTGAGTTGTAATATTGCGATTGAACATCCATTTGTGGTTGCAATGTGTAATTCTCTGCAAAAATCGACCACTGAAACAATAGTACCAATAGGAAAATGTGTCTTTGCATACCTTGAATTGTTCATCCAACCCATCGAGCTCTATGTGTATGCCTCGCATACTCATAAAACAAGTTCATCCTTAAATTTTCTCACTAAATTGAAAAATGGGCATTTGTTCTGTAACTAGCTCACACCGTTTCGACTCTTTTCCATCTTTCAACTGGTATGCAACTAATTTATATTTATCAAACTCAACTAAATTATGTCCTATTATACCTTCCATTTACTCATGGATGCAACTTTCCAATTTAGATAATCCGCCGCATGTACTACAACTTTCATCTAAACAATCCTGACTATAAAAAAATTATCCAACTTCTTTTTCACAAAATATAGTAGGAATGAAATCCCTAGAAGATATTGGTAGAACTTGAACACCACATTCAGATAACATAGTTTCAGAATGAAAAAATGGAACGAATACGTAAAAAATTAGCATAATGCATTGCAAATTCAACATGTTGCCTACAACAACAAGTGGTGTGAGCATGGTTGATTTTCACATAGAATGGTTTCTCAAAATTTCAAAAAAAACATTGACTAATTTTAATTTCAAGATTCTCTTGTTCAAACATACGAAAAAATTGAGTTTGAGTCATATCTAAGAAATGTTTTGGATGTGGTTCACGATTAGTAGAACCAACTCTCTGTTTTATAACATCTCTTGTATTAGGTGAAACTCTAGTGTTATCATGCCAAAATTTAATAACAACTTCTCTTATAGCATCAGAATTATTTTTTTCCTTACGCGGTGCTCTAGCAGAAAATGCCCAAAAATTGACATTATTGAGTGACTAAAGGATATTACGTCTTTCAATTGCTTTCATTAGAGTTTTTCAATTAACTTGCAACATTCGACTTGTTTGCATAATCAAACGTTGTTTTTTTATTGATTCGCTTACAACACTAGTAGCAAGTACACGACGTACACTATTACTATCCCTAGTGCGTCTCTTTACACCAACAGTGTGATATGCATCATGAAGGTTTTTCAAAAATTGTAGAGGTTTGACCACGTATGTTAGATGTTGTCAATCCTAAGGTGTTTAATGTAGGTCTCATTTTAATCAATTTCATCAAACTAACCAACAACTAACATCTTTGGGAATCATTTAAAATTTCAAAATGATTATCCCAAATTTCACTAGCTTTTCTTCTGATTTTTCGTTCAGAAAGTTTGTCAGACATTGGTTTCAAAATGTTTTCATCAATTTCAATCAAAAAATTAGGTTTCTTATGTAAAATCCTAGGAGGTGTTTTTGTCAAATTTTGTTTGTCTACAGCTTCAAACATGAATTTCCTTATTCACATTTTCATTGTCTCCTTCAATTTCAACATTTTCTACATCATGAGTATTTAATTCTTCTTCAACATTGACAATAAAAACTTCTTCATCACGAGTATTCAATTCAATTTCAGCTTTGACAGTAGAAACATTACCTAGTTCTTCATTGCTTACAGTAGTTGGGATTGAAGATGAACCTCTTCTAGATTCACGAAGTTTCTACATTCCGCTCAGCATTTTCAATTTTGTTGGCCTATAATTCATCTGGTGTTTTTTTACTTAATGACTTCCTTTTTTTGACTTCGTTTTTTGTCTCCCATGATGTTTTGCTTTCAGTGATAAGAAAAACATGCCTGGAAAAAGACAGAATTTAGCAGTAATTCGTACGGTAAGGTCAGAGAGTAAAAATCACATGGTAATTCAGACATTGGGATGTGTGTAAATATGATTTATGAATCGCGAGCGCACTTTATAAACCGCGATCACGGTTTATAAAGTGCGCTTGCGGTTTGTATTACAAAACCATGATCGCACTTTATAAACGCATGATCGTGGAGCTATTTGCCGAACCTTAGCCTTGGAAAATCTCTATTTTTCCCTAACCAAAGCTATGTAAGGTCATTATGAAGTGCAAAAGATCAAAAAACCTCAAATCTTCTCTTCCAAAGACTTGAACCATGCTAAAAAACTGAAAACATTTCACGAAAATGGTGCCATCACGTAGGGTAGACTCTTAGCTTTGTAAAAATATTGTTTTTACAGTGAATAGAATAAGATAAATATCATTTTATAATATATTACTAACAATAGGTCCTTAAGACATTTTTTTCTGTGAATGTTCATGTCTACGTTTAAGACTGTAAATTTTGTTTCGCTTATCAAAATATGATAAAAATTATACCATCCCAAGCTTGGACAAATTCTATGCACATTACATATATATAAATATATATATATATATATATATATATATATATTTGATTTCGATATTTTTTGATATAGTTATGGCAGGAAAACAGAAAGCGCTCCATTTTCTAAATATTTTCAGACCACTTTCACGGAAAAAGTCATTAAAAAAAAATATTGCTAAAAAAAATACAAAATAAAATCCATCCCAAGATAGACAACTACATCTAACTTTTCACGAAAGGAAAGAAAAAAATAACAAGATTTGGTCATCCAAAATGCGGGCAAACGGACTACAATCTTATAAGTTTTTTCGAAAAAAAAAAAAACTAAGTCATATAATTTTAAGTTTTTAATATAGCTAAACTTGTCCGTTTTTTACAAAAATTAGTATTTTAGAAACTAGATTCCGAATGCTAGGATTCATATTTATATAACTTTTTCTAATTTAGAGTGCATGTATAGCTAATAATCCCTACAAGTTGAGATTTCACTGTTTTTTGCAATATGACGTCCACGGATGACCCTATATTTGTCCATCAACTTGGTGCACTTACCCACCTAAGATAACTTAGACATAAGGGTCTTAAAACATGCATCATACATTTGCTACACTACTCAGTTGTGAGCCGACCTCCTTGATGTCTTTCAACACCTTATAGGTATGCCTATATGCAAAAGAGAGAGATCAAAAAGATAGTACAAGATATGTTAGAAGAAGGAATTATTCGTCATAGTTAGAGCTCTTTCTCTTCTCCTCTGGTGATGGTACAGAAAAAAGATGATAATTGGTGCATGTGTCCAGATTACAGTGAACTCAATATGTACATAGTCAAAGATAAATTTCTTATTCATGTAATTGATGATTTTCTAGATGAGTTACATGGTGTTGTTTACTTTACAAAACTTTATCTTCATTCCAGATATCATCAGACTAGAATCAAGGATGAAGATATTCATAAAATACCCTTTAGGACACATGAAATCCATTATGAGTTCTTGGTAATTCTTTTTGGACTAATAAATGGACCCTCTACATTTCTAAGCTTGACGAATTCTATCTTTAAGCCATTTCTATGGAACTTTGTTTTAGTTTTCTTTGATGATATATTAATCTATAGTAAAACATGTGAGGAACACCTACATCATGTAAATAAGTTGTTGGAAACTCTTGAATGACATCCACTTTATACAGAGACTTCTAACCTTTCTTTTGGAGTCAAGGAGGTTGAATATTTGGGTCATATTGTCTCTTATGAAGGTGTTAAAGTGGATCCTAACAAGATAAAATCCATGCTTGAATGGAAGGTTCTCAAAACCCTAACAAATATTCCAAGATTTTTTGGGATTAAAGGTTATTATCAAAGATTTGTAAGGAATTATGTCAACATAACAACACCAATCACAACTTTATTGAAGAAGGAATCATTCCATTGGATTTTGGAAGCTAGTGTGGCATTTGAGAAGTTGAATGAGGCCATATGCACCACTCAAGTTCTAGCCACTGAATTTTTTTCCAAAATGTTCATTTTTGAATGTGATGCTTCAGGGTACAGTATGGGGAATAAATTATGTAAGAAGGTAAACCCATCTCCTTTTAGAGCTGCAAGTTCAAAGGTAAGAATATATAAAAACTAGTTTATGACAAGGAAATGCTCGCAATACTTCATGTAGTGAAGCAAGGAACACCATATCTAATGGGTAGATTTTTCAAGTTAAAGACAGATTATAATTGTTTGAGATACTTCTTAGATCAATGTTTAACATCTAAAGAACAACAAAATTAGGTCTCCTAAATGTTGGGGTATGATTTTGAGATAATAATCAAGAAAGGGAAAGCTAATGTAGTTTTGGATGCTCTATCTCAGAAGGATGAATCTGTTGAGGCATTTTTATTTGCCATATCTTTATCACATGAGGACTCAATAGAGGACACACAGTCTTAATGGGAAAATGATCCATATATACAAAATCTCATTCAGAATCTCCAATAGGATCCAAGTATGTCATACAAATTTTTATGGAAATGATATGCTTTATGTTATAAAGATAGATTATACCTATGTAAGAATTCCACCTTTAAAAATAAGGTTCTATCTGAGCTCCATGCTTCTCCAGTAGGCGGAATTTCAGCTTCTTAAAGAATTATAATTGATTCAAGCATGATTTACTTTGGGAAGGGATAAAAGTGGATGTCCAGAAAATTTTGGCAGAATGCATGGTTTTCCAACAAAATAATGGTGAAACAATTAAGTCCCCAGGTGTTTTAAAAACTCTATCTATTCCTAGTCAGAGGTGGGAAGAGGCTTCCATGGACTTCATCACAAGATTTCCTAAATCAAAATAGAAAAATGTAATCATTGTGGTGGTAGACAAACTAACCAAATATGCCCATTTTTTTGTGTTATCACATCCATTTGTTGCAAGTACATTAGCAAAAAACTTCATGGATACAATTCAGAAGCCACATAGGACATCAAAGATTATAGTAAGTGATTGAGACCCCATCCTTACTAGAAATTTTTAGACTGAATTGCTCTCAGGTATGGTCTCATAACAAGCTCATAGTTCATCTTATCATCCCCTATTTGAGGTGCAAATAGAGGTGGTAAACAAGTTCTTAGAGGGATATCTTATTTTTTTAACCTCAAATAAGCAAGCAAGATGGGTCCAATCATTACCACTGGTAGAATACTGGTATAAATCCTTCTTTCATACTTCATCTCAAATGTCTCCTTTCTCAGCATTATACGGGTACCATCCACAATCGATCACCTCATCTTTGAGAGTCCAACCAAGCATTCAAGTAGTTGAAGAACATATTCAACACCAACAAGAGGTACATTATAGTCTTAGGGATAACTTGGCCATGGCACAAAAATGCATGAAGCAACAAGTAGACCAACATCACAGAGAAAGTTATTTTTAAGTTGTGATTGGGTTTTTGTTCATTTACAGCCATATAAGCAAATTTCCTTGAAACGAGATAAAAATGACAACAAGCTTTAACCTAAGTATTATGTCCCTTATAGAGTGTTACCGACGATTGGTAGTGTAACATATGAACTGGAAATTCCTCCAACCACTCAAATATGTCTAGTATTTTATGTATCTTTCCTGAATAAGGTAATTAGATAGACATTATCAGCCCAAATATTGTTATGAGAGATTTATGAGGAGGGAAGAATCATCTTGTAACTAGGATGCATCTTATAGACACGCACTTATTTGAAGAGATTATAAAGTACAAAGAGAGTTAGAAAGAACTCGGTTGATTTGATGATATTTCTAGACTGTGTCGTAGAGATGGCTAGTGAAACTTTAGGAGGAAATGACTGTGCCGAGGTCTAGAAAAGTGAAGACCTATGTAATCTAAATGGACTAGGACACCTAGATAGGTACAAGGGCACTTGTGATTGCCATAGTCTGCAATATGCGCGCCTTGGTCTATGAAAAATATCTGTAACCTTCATCCAAGTTGTCACTTAATGGTTTTATGCCTTTTCTTCCTATTGCAATAACTTCTCTGCACTGCAGCATATGTGGCTGGAAATCATTGATGAAGAAAAGAATTACAAAACTCCAAGACAAGTGCATCGAACCCTAAAAATGAAAAATGGATATGAATGGGTCGAACATTCCTTAGCTGCCACAATTGTGGACTTACTAATTGAGTGTTGTACTACATCTTAGACCCAATTTAGTTCTATGTGTGTGTGTAATCATGCCTTAGGTGCTCTTGTGCCAGTCGTACTTTGTGAAAGTAGCGAGTAATTACTACGTGTAGAAAATGTAATAGAATGGTGGATGGAATAGAACAAAATTTCCTCCTATGCAGCATGATGTAGATGAACCAACCTTCTTCCTTGTGATGGACCTAGATTAATGCAAATGGAGTCTTTGATTGATGCAACCTTAGGAAGTTATAATAGTGCTTAATGCTTGGTCCCTTATATTTTCTCACAACTTTTTGTTTATCCAGTTCTCTTGTTCTAGTTTTGTAATTAACCCCAAAAAGGCCGACCACTAAAAAGATAAGAAGCTCAAATGGTTAGAAAGAGCCCAAAAAGTGGTGGGAATGTGTAGAAATGCTCAGGGCACCCCAAATAGGACCAAAGCACCCCAGTATTGGGCTGCACACCCAAGTCAAAGGTAAAATGACGTTAAATGATAAAAATAGACTATGCAAGTATGTGCTGATGGTCGGCAGTAGAGAAAAAGATCAATATAAAATGGCCAAAAGACATTGGTTAAATAATACTTTCTTCACTGAAAAACCATATGAATAGTAGTATGAGATTGGGAATAAATAATTTCTAAAGTGTGTGATTTTGTTACTATAGAATCATAATTTTGACTTGTATGTTATGAAGCACATCCTTAATAAAAAAATGTAATGCCCCGTTCAGCGTTTACCCTAGTTCTTGTCGCAATGACCCTCTTGTGGAGCGTCGAACGGCTGTGTGTGATTCTGATGTCTTGGCTCCATGGTCGGTCGTTGCTTCGTGTGCGCCTTCAAATGTTAACATCTAGTTTATCCCCTTGGTTGCTTAGGCCTGTTCACATGTTGTTTTAATCATTGTGAGTAACGGGAAATTCAATTCTTACTTCCTCTAGCTTGCTCATCTGGTTGCGATTTAATCTTCTCGGGTTGAATAGTAATCATACAAAAATTTGTATACCTTTTTAGCTTTGGGAACTGTTCAGGTAATCTTGTGACTCCTTTTTGCATTTGTATCAATATATCTTCTTTCGTATGCTTTGTGAGCTTACCTTAGTTAGTAGAGATTTTGTTATCCTGTATCTTTGCTGAAGGAGGGGCTCTTGGGGGCGTCTGGTGATGGGGAGGAAGTGCGATTTCAAATATATTTAAAGAATCTAATTTAAAATCTTGATTATTAGAATATGTATAAAATTCAAATGTTATTCTGTAAGACATTTAGTAGCTTCCTCTAAATACATTCATTGATTTATTCTAATTGATTCTTCTTGAATTCAGAATTGAAGTAACATACACATTACAATTTTATAGAATTGATGCAACATCGAACTTCTTAAATTTTCATGTTTCCAATTGATTTTCAAGTCCTATATAATAATGGTCTTGAAATCACAAACTTTAGGCCAACTAATTTTTAAATGCTAAGAATTCATTGGAAAAGACCCGCAAAAATATTTTAACCTCTACCATTGAATTAGTAGTTCGTGGTGAGGACTGTGCGGTTTTAAAATCTTTCAATTAGCTTGCACCTACCCTCCACTGCCACCTTGGCCGACCAGGTCCATTCGCAGGTCTTGATTGCAAGTGGATGACTTTAGTCTCCTCCCAACCACCCAACCTGTAGACTGTAATGGCCATCACATTTCTACCTTGCATGAGGGAGATGGGAGTTGGTGGAGGCTTGTTTTTCTTCACCTGGATCTCTTTTTGATCCTTTTATTCAATGCGTATGGGCACAGTCAGGTTTGAGATGATGGCTAGATGGAGCTGAGCTAGAGGTGGTTGCTCTAAAAGCATTTCAAACAAATTGATTGGGAGCTCTAGAGTTCGAAACCAACACAGGTTCTCAATTTGAAATCCAACAAGAACAACAGAGGTTTACAGTTTGAAATTCATAACTGAGTCGCAGAAAAAGAAAAAAAAATGTTCAGGGCGACGAACACCATAGTGGGGCTGCTGAACTTCCTTACATTCCTGCTGTCGATCCCCATACTGGGTGGCGGATTATGGCTTGCCACCAGAAAAAATGGCAACTGCCTTCATTTTCTGCAGTGGCCGATCATTATCATCGGCGGCAGCTTTATGCTACTTTCTTTTGCGGGCTTCGTGGGGGCCTGCTTCAGAGTAACTTGTCTGCTCTGGCTTTACCTCTTCTTCACGCTTCTGCTCATTTTGGCCTACTTGGGATGCATAATATTTGCATTTGCGGTGACCAACAAAGGCGATGGCCACGCGGTTTTGGGGACCGGATTTTCTAAGTACAAGCTTTGGAGTTTTTCCAAGTGGACGCAAACCCACGTGAAGGATACCGGCAGCTAGCAGAATATCAGGTCATGTGTTCGAGACGCAGGGGTGTGTAAGAGGCTGGGCGCAAAGACTGTTGTTTATAGCTCTACGGGGTTCTTTCAGTAGCGGTTGAGTCCTATTCAGGCTGGTTGTTGCAAACCACCAACCTCTTGTGGATATAGTTACATAAATGCAACATTTTGGAGTGGGACATTGTCATACATAGAACTTGACTGTGTAAAATGGAGCTCTCTGCCCAGGCTAGGCATAGATGAGAATGGAGCTTGAGTGCCCAGCCTATAAAAGGGGAGATTCGACCTGAGGATTGTTGTTGCTGGTCCGGGCGGTGTCCATGAAACCTATTGAATCTGGAGAAAAAGGTAAGATATTTCTACACTTTTCTACTTTTATTATATTTAAAATTATTGTGAAATCGAACCACTTTTTCCTTGCATTTTTTTGTCAGTTGGATGTCATGATGGGAGGTTTCCCCTTTCTGTTTGTTTCTTCTTGTTTTAGTTTTTATCGTTGTCTGTATGTTGGTCGAAAGGATGCGTGTGCCCTCTCCTCTGGGTGTTATGTTTTCTCTTGCTCAAGTGATAGACGTTCGTTTGTTTGTTTATGTATTAATTCTTCTTTGCGATTGAGTTGCAAGTTATTATGTTGATCAAACTAGTATTTTTGTTATCATGGAAGTAAGTTTACAATAACTATGAAGCCCCTCCCTAGCACCCAAGTTTGTCTTTTGACGTTTTTTGTTAGCTCCTTCATAAGTCCCATTTGATAACCTTTTGGCATCGAGAAAGGAAGGTTGTAGGATTAGTGTGATCAATGCTTGTGCTAGCCAGCTTAGAGGTTTGGTATTAAAACTTGTAGAATGAAAAGGTTTGTGTGCAATGTGTTTTCCATCTCGTGTGTTTAGACTCTTATATTATCTTTCATCTTATTTCTAGACTTTTACGGCCATCCTCAAGAAGTACCTTGACCATCCCTATCAACTTGAACCACAACTAGCTTTTCGGATCAACTAAGCTCGAGGTTTCATTGTGCGAATCCAGTACCTCGTTGACACAAGAATAGTTTTGGTCTAATCCCCCTCTCAGAATTATTGTTGATGGCGCTCTTCTATTTTTCCTAACTTTCATTATTTCTCCTTTGTAGTGTTAACGCTATTAATTAATATTGGTTGGTTTTTATGCACGTAATTACCTTAATATTTTGTGATGGAAATTTCCTTAAATGTGGTTAATCCTCAGGAAAAAACTCATCTTTCATTTGATAGTCTTATGGATTCATAGCAGAAGGTTTTGTTTTGATAATGTCACTTAGAAATTATGTTTGTATCTATGTGTGACGGTTGACTGTGTTACCAAGGGTTGCCTTGAAATATGGTTGTTTTGGGAAATAGGTAATTTATTTTAAATTAACCAAACACTAGAATTGTTGTGGAGGTTGGAAAATATTTAGTGTTATAAAAATTTTTGATGACATTATTGTATACTCTTGTTTGATGGAACTCCCTTCTTCTCTCGTGTGTTTGCTACTAGCCTGTAAGACATTGGCCCTTCTTGAATGATTGGAAAATCTTTGGAGTTAATGGTCAAAACTAGTATACTTTGCCTTTGCTTCGAAACTTATGTTGTGTGTATACTCTATTTGATTTCCGGTTTGAAACTCATTTATACATGGCTTTTTGTCTTAATTTTTGAAACCCGTGGTTTCCCTTTCTTGGGCCGATCAACTCTTGTTCTTTTAGAAATATATTATTTTAGCCTATGCGTTTGGTACCTTTGATAAATTTCTAGATGGTAGGTCTATATATCAAATCTCAATCTTGTAATTATTATTTAATTACTTACTTGATGGGAATTCTATTTTTTCTAGATTGTTTATTTCTCCTTATAGGGCCAAGGGCCATTCTCATACGATTGCTATACTTCGTTGCTTTTACTCCTAACTGAAGTACAAGGTCTTCTCCTTCTTTGATTGGCATGATGGAGACTTTATTATAACTTAATGTGTTGATAGTGTTTAGAGGTTTAACCCAATTCTTGTAATAAAGTGCTTCCTTTTGTGGTATTGTTAAATCATAGTTATGGTGGTTTTGTGTAGCCTTATCTTGCTCAGTTCTCGCGAACTGACTCTTGTGGAAAAATTTGTTACAGATGGATTTTGTGAGTAGATGAGGGATAGACTTGTAGGTTTTTACATCAACCTCAGTTGAGAAGTTCTTTTGCATGAATCCTTTTTATATTGTTCAACTATTGATAACATCTAGTGGAAAATTTAGAAAAGGATCAATGTCTTAGTGTATTGTATCGTGGATTATGTCGTCTTAACTTTGGAACCTTGAATTGTCTGTCTATCTTAGAAAATAATAGAAAGTTGGATTACCGTTTGTTGAGTGACCTTAATGGATTATCGGTATTCTAAGAGTTTATGTAACCTTATTTCGTTTTCGTAAATGAATTTTGTTAAGCTTTATCCCTACGATTAAATGTTGAGTTAAATCTTTCTAAGACTTAGTAATTGAGAGTTATAAGTAAAATAAAATGGGTTGTTCAATACTTATAGATGTTAAAATAAAATTTATTTTGCAAATAAATTGGTGTAGAGGTGACCAACTTGAGAGCACGTAATTCCATAAGTGAGAAAAGATGAAACTATCCTTTGTTAAGTAACACTATATAACTTGATATCCCTAGTTACACTATTCAACACTATCCCTTTCATGGTGAAATTCTTAAACAAACTTAAAGGAAATCTATGGTTAGTTCTGGAAGATAATAAGATTTAATAAGCAGGAGAAAAAAAATTAGAAACCACACAATCTATCTCTCAGCCATTAGAAGGTAAATTGTTTTATTTTTATAAAACTCATTTAGTAAACCCTAAGTAAAGTCTTTAATAAATCTGGTTAAGTTTTCAAGTTTCAATTATATCTTGGTAATAGCTATTGAGGCCTTGAAGATGATTTCAACTCAACCTTCTCCCTCTAACCTTTTTCCAAGGTGCCTTGCCTTTCTTCTCTTAAGTATGTTAAACGCAAACCCATGTTGTCATATGGGCATGAACAAGTTCTAGTAGCATAAGTGTTAATAGATGGCCTTGTGAAATTAAATTACCCCTTTCTCTAAATAAACGAATTAAGCAAATAAATGTCATAATAGAGAAGATTAAAGATGATTACTCAGTGTAAAAAGAATAAACTTAGCTTGGTAAGATGAATTGTATGAATCATATCTTGAGCCTCCTTGAAAACGTAAGCTAAGAATTGCAAGATGTATTTTTAAAATAAACAACCCTCAAGAATATCTCATTGTGAATGGCCCTAACTGTAAGTGTGTTCTATGGTTGGACTTCTATGTTGTCTTATCCAAAAGAAAAAGTGTATTATCCTTTTGGGTGTGAACGTTTCTGTGCTGACCTTGTGGTCATCCCCATAACAAGTGGTTCCTTGAGTTGGTTATAACTTTGTGACGACATTTTGTATCGTGTTATGTGTCGAAGCAAGTCAAAAAAAAAAATATCCTGTCTTTTACTGTGTTGTTCATGTGTGAATTTCCTTGGGTTGTTACACTTGGTATCAGAGCGTAGGTTCATGCTCTCGAACCTATGGGCCGGATTGGTGTTGTATGGTGATGTTACATGATGGTGATGGTGTTACATGATATTGTTTCATGGAGATGATGGTATTGCATGATGGTGGTAGATATTGGAAGAGTAATGTGCTTTAAGCGTGATGTAATTGATGTTATAATTGTGATATTGTGAACGCACATGATGTGTATGTCACTTAGTGCGTGTTTGTCATCATGTTGATGTGTAAGGGATGGGAGTATTCTCTCTCCTTCTTGTGGATTCTATGAAGAGTTCACGTGTGAATTATTTTTTATGATGTGTGAAAAGAATTCTAATGTGGATGACGGAGTGTTGGAACATTGTGGCATATTGTGATATGTGGGTGTATCAATGTGTTGTATGACTAGATTGATGTTAAAAGAAATAAGTTATATCATGATGTTTTATCATGTTTTGATGAGATGTGTATTTCACCTTGCTATGTAGCAATGGATGTCATGTTGTGGTGTTACTATGTTCATCATAAGTATGATGTGTGTAATATGTAATGCTTCATGTTGTGATTTAGGGTCATACGGTGAGTGTATGAACCCTATCGTATGGTGATTGCACTTTGGGTGCAAAATGTGGTAAAGTGGTGTGTTACACCCGGTGAATGCATGATTTTGATCTACCTTGTATATGTACCACCATTGTGTTAGACATGTAGTTACTTGTTATGTTGTGAACCTTACGCTAACTGACCCTGAGGGAAATCGGTAGAAGTTTATGTTGAGAGTGAGGAATGGTGTACCATGGGTCAATAACTTGAATCCGAAACTCGGTTTAGTAGATAACATGTGATTCTTTCCTCTCTCCATATGTGGTTGTATGTACACAACCTAAGTGCAACTGTGACTATGTTTAGCCTTGTCGAAGTGGTGGCGGGATGATTCAGATAGAGATGATGACAGTTGTATTATTGAAATGTATTTTATGAGCTGAGGCTCGATGTTCTGAGTGCTAGCAACTCGTTGAGTACCCCTTTGGTGGCTAGATAAGGCCACACAGTTATCGTAATGTGACATTATTATAAGTTGATTTTATTCGTAAATTGAGCTTTTTACTTTATTTTGTAAGGACCAATAGCTTTTCTTGATTTCCATGCTTTACAATTTTGGGCATTTCCTTGGTTTTGGCACTAACATGTGGATTTTGATACTAACTATGGCTATTTGGCCATTTATCTTGCTTGATTTTGGGTCTTCTTTAATTTTAATATTTTACTGTCTTGCCCAAGGCTTGTACTTTGCCACTTGGCACTTAGATTGGATTGTTGTGCTAGTTCTCTTGTCGTGATGTGTGGAATAGGGTCATGGGATGCACCATGGAATGGTTAGGCCTATGGACCTACTTTGTTGTATGGGGGTACGCCCCAAGGAGTTACAAATAACTAGCGGGTTTTTGAACCATGTGTTATTATGTCACTTGGGTTAGGAGTGTTCAAACTCTATGTGTCTTAGGCCATAGGATCAACCGGCCTCCTTGAGGGAGGCATAAGAGTTTGAGGGAGGCATAAGAGACTTGAGGGAGGCATAAGAGTTTGAGGGAGGCATAAGAGACTTGAGGGAGGCATAAGAGTTTGAGGGAGGCATAAGAGTTTTATGGAGGAATAAGCGACTTGAGGGAGGAATAAGAGTTTGGGGGAGGCATAAGAGTTTGAGGGAGGTTTATGATATTTGTCTGTATGGTTGATGTTTTAGGATATATGTTGAGTTATTGTGATGTTTTGGTAGTGGTATTTTGATGTATGTGTTACTCATGTCAGATGGATATGTGTTGTGATGTTGTGGTTATGTCATTGATGCCCTTTTGGACCCTATGTACATGTAGTTTTTATGAGTCATGGAAAATCCTCATATGTGGAATTGAGGAAATGTCTAGTAGATTGTAGTACTCTTTTAATTGAGTATTTTGTATGTCAGTCATTGATGTGTGATGAGTACTATGTTATGTGGACTGTTCCTATTCTATTTCGTATTTGAGTAACCTTTTGTGGTGTAATACAATCTTGAAGTATATACTTGGGTGTTGTGAATCTGTAATGTCTTGTCTGACCCCGGTAGGGTGTTGTGTTAGCAGTTCTTGATTGGGCACCCACAATAAGGAATAAACCAAAACTCTTCAATGATGAAATTTTAAAACAAATTAAATTAAGAATAATGCTAATGGAAAGAAACTAATGAAATAATAAATAAGAGGGAACTACCAATCTTCACAGAACCTTGAAAGTTATAATTTCTACCAAATGTTCCTAAGGCTACTTTGTGACTGTGTTTTAATCAGCTAAATTTTAAACCATAGGGTGTACTTTCTCCTTTACCTGTTCTTGGTTGCGAACCATTTCTTTTCCGCTGTATTATGTCACATCGAGGACGATGCTTTCTTAAGGGGAGGAGAATGTAATGCCCCGTTCGGTGTTTACCCTAGTTCTTGTCGTAATGACCCTCTTGTGGAGTGTCGAACGGCTGTGTGTGATTCTGATGTCTTGGCTCCATGGTCGGTCGTTGCTTCGTGTGCGCCTTCGAACGTTAACATCTAGTTTATCCCCTTGGTTGCTTAGGCCTGTTCACATGTTGTTTTAATCATTGTGAGTAATGGGCAATTCGATTCTTACTTCCTCTAGCTTGCTCGTCTGGTTGCGATTTAATCTTCTCTTGTTGAATAGTAATCATACAAAAATTCCTATACCTTTTTAGCTTTGGGAACTGTTCAGGTAATCTTGTGACTCCTTTTTGCATTTGTATCAATATATCTTCTTTTGTATGCTTTGTGAGCTTACCTTAGTTAGTAGATATTTTGTTATCCCATATCTTTGCTGAAGGAGGGGCTCTTGGGGGCGTTTGGCGATGGGGAGGAAGTGCGATTTCAAATATATTTAAAGAATCTCATTAAAAATCTTGATTATTAGAATATGTATAAAATTCAAATGATATTCTGTAAGACACTTAGTAGCTTCCTCTAAATACATTCATTGATTTATTTTAATTGAATCTTCTTGAATTCAGAATTGAAGTAACATACACATTACAATTTTCTAGAATTGATGCAACATCGAACTTCTTTAATTTTCATGTTTCCAATTGATTTTCAAGTCCTATCTAATAATGGTCTTGAAATCAAAAACTTTAGGCCAACTAATTTTTAAATGCTAAGAATTCATTGGAAAAGACCCACAAAAATATTTTAACCTCTACCATTGAATTAGTAGGTCATGGTGAGGAGTGTGTGGTTTTAAAATCTTTCAATTAGCTTTCACCTACCCTCCACTGCCACCTTGGCCGACCAGGTCCATTCGCAGGTATTGATTGCAAGTGGATGACTTTAGTCTCCTCCCAACCACCCAACCTGCAGACTGTAATGGCCATCACGTTTCTACCTTGCATGAGGGAGATGGGAGTCGATGGAGGCCTGTTTTTCTTCACTTGGATCTCTTTTTGATCCTTTTATTCAATGCGTATGGGCGCAGTCAGGTTTGACATGATGGCTAGATGGAGCTGAGCTAGCGGTGGTCGCTCTGAAATCCTTTCAAACAAATTGATTGGGAGGTCTAGAGTTGAAAACCAACACAGGTTCTCAGTTTGAAATCCAGCAAGAACAACAGAGGTTTACAGTTCAAAATTCAAAAATGAGTCGCAGAAAAATTAAAAAAATGTTCAGGGTGACGAACACCATACTGGGGCTGCTAAAATTCCTTACATTCCTGCTGTCGATCCCCATACTGGGCGGCGGATTATGGCTTGCCACCAGAAAAAGCGGTGACTGCCTTCATTTTCTGCAGTGGCCGATCATTATCATCAGCGGTGGCTTTATGCTACTTTCTTTTGCGGGCTTCATGGGGGCCTGCTTCAGAGTAACTTCTCTACTCTGGCTTTACCTCTTCTTCATGCTTCTGCTCATTTTGGCCTACTTGGGATGCATAATATTTGCATTTGTGGTGACCAACAAAGGCGACGGCCACGCGGTTTTGGGGACCGGATTTTCTGAGTAGAGGCTTGGGGGTTTCTCCAAGTGGACGCAGAACCACGTGAAGGATGCCGGAAGCTGGCAGAATATCAGGTCATGTGTTCGAGACATAGGGGTGTGTAAGAGGCTGGGCGTAAAGACCATTGTTTATAGCTCTGCGGGGTTCTTTCAGCAGCGGTTGAGTCCTATTCAGGCCGGTTGCAAACCACCAACCTCTTGTGGATATAGTTACATAAATGCAACATTTTGGAGTGGTACATTGTCATACACAGACCCTAACTGTGTAAAATGGAGCTCTCTGCCCAGCCTACGCATAGACGAGAATGGAGCTTGAGTGCCCAGCCTATAAAAGGGGAGATTCGACCTGAGGATTGTTATTGCTGGTCTGGGCAATGTCCATGAAACCTATTGAATCTGGAGAAAAAAGGCAAGATATTTCTACACTTTTCTACTGTTATTATATTTAAAATTATTGCGAAATCGAACCACTTTTTCCTTGCATTTTTTTGTCAGTTAGATGTGATGATGGGAGGTTTCCCCTTTCTGCTTATTTCTTCTTGTTTTAGTTTTTATCGTTGTCTGTATGTTGGTCGAAAGGATGCATGTGCCCTCTCCTCTGGGTGTTATGTTTTCTCTTGCTCGATTGATCGACCTTCGTCTGTTTGTTTATGTATTAATTCTTCTTTGTGATTGAGTTGCAAGTTATTATGTTGATCATACTAGTATTTTCGTTATCATGGAAGTAAGTTTACGATAACTATGAAGCCCCTCCCTAGCACCCAAGTTTTTCTTTTGACGTTTTTTGTTAGCTCCTTCATAAGTCCCATTTGATAACCTTTTGGCATCGAGAAAGGAAGGTTGTAGGATTAGTGTGATCAATGCTTGTGCTAGCCAGCTTAGAGGTTTGGTATTAAAACTTGTAGAATGAAAAGGTTTGTGTGCAATGTGTTTTCCGTCTCGTGTGTTTAGACTCTTATATTATCTTTCATCTTATTTCTAGACTTTTACGGCCATCCTCAAGAAGTACCTTGACCATCCCTATCAACTTGAACCACAACTAGCTTTTCGGATCAACTAAGCTCGAGGTTTCATTGTGCGAATCCAGTACCTCGTTGACACTAGAATAGTTTTGGTCTAATCCCCCTCTCAGAATTATTGTTGATGGCGCTCTTCTATTTTTCCTAACTTGCATTATTTCTCCTTTGTAGTGTTAACACTATTAATTAATATTGGTCGGTTTTTATGCACGTAATTACCTTAATATTTCATGATGGAAATTTCCTTAAATGTGATTAATCCTCGGGAAAAAAATCATCTTTCATTTGATAGTCTTATGGATTCATAGCAGAAGGTTTTGTTTTGATAATGTCACTTAGAAATTATGTTTGTATCTATGTGTGACGGTTGACTGTGTTACCAAGGGTTGCCTTAAAATATGGTTGTTTTGGGAAATAGGTAATTTATTTTAAATTAACCAAAAACTAGAATTGTTGTGGAGGTTGGCAAATCTTTAGTGTTATAAAAAAATTTGATGACATTATTGTATACTCTTGTTTGATGGAACTCCCTTCTTCTCTCGTGTGTTTGCTACTAGCCTGTAAGACATTGGCCCTTCTTGAATGATTGGAAAATCTTTGGAGTTAATGGTCAAAACTAGTATACTTTGCCTTCGCTTCGAAACTTATGTTCTATGTATACTCTATTTGATTTCTGGTTTGAAACTCATTTATACATGACTTTTTGTGTTAATTTTTGAAACCCGTGGTTTCCCTTTCTTGGGCCAATCAACTCTTGTTCTTTTAGAAATATATTATTTTAGCCTATGCGTTTGGTACCTTTGATAAATTTCTAGATGGTTGGTCTATATATCAAATCTCAATCTTGTAATTATTATTTAATTACTTACTTGATGGGAATTCTATTTTTTCTAGATTGTTTATTTCTCCTTATAGGGCCAAGGGCCATTCTCATACGATTGCTATACTTCGTTGCTTTTACTCCTAACTGAAGTACAAGGTCTTCTCCTTCTTTGATTGGCATGATGGAGACTTTATTATAACTTAATGTGTTGATAGTGTTTAGAGGTTTAACCCAATTCTTGTAATAAAGTGCTTCCTTTTGTGGTATTGTTAAATCATAGTTATGGTGGTTTGTGTAGCCTTATCTTGCTCAGTTCTCGCGAACTGACTCTTGTGGAAAAATTTGTTACAGATGGATTTTGTGAGTAGATGAGGGATAGACTTGTAGGTTTTTACATCAACCTCAGTTGAGAAGTTCTTTTGCATGAAACCTTTTTATATTGTTCAACTATTGATAACATCTAGTGGAAAATTTAGAAAAGGATCAATGTCTTAGTGTATTGTATCGTGGATTATGTCGTCTTAACTTTGGAACCTTGAATTGTCTGTCTATCTTGGAAAATAAAAGAAAGTTGGATTACTGCTTGTTGAGTGACCTTAATGGATTATCGGTATTCTAAGAGTGGATGTAACCTTATTTCATTTTCGTAAATGAATTTTGTTAAGCTTTATCCCTATGATTAATTGTTGAGTTAAATCTTTCTAAGACTTCGTAATTGAGAGTTATAAGTAAAATAAAATGGGTTGTTCAATACTTATAGAAGTTAAACTAAAATTTATTTTGCAAATAAATTGGTGTAGAGGTGACCAACTTGAGAGCATGTAATTCCATAAGTGAGCAAAGATGAAACTATCCTTCGTTAAGTAACACTATATAACTTGATATCCCTAGCTACAATATTGAACACTATCCCTTTCATGGTGAAATTCTTAAACGAACTTAAAGGAAATCTATGGTTAGTTCTGGAAGATAATAAGATTTAATAAGCAGGAGAAAACAATTTAGAAACCACACAATCTATCTCTCAGCCATTAGAAGGTAAATTGTTTTATTTTTATAAAACTCATTTAGTAAACCCTAAGTAAAGTCTTTAATAATTCTGGTTAAGTTTTCAAGTTTCAATTATATCTTGGTAATAGCTATTGAGGCATTGAAGATGATTTCAACTCAACCTTCTCCCTCTAACCTTTTTCCAAGGTGCCTTGTCTTTCTTCTCTTAAGTATGTTAAACGCAAACCCATGTTGTCATATGGGCATGAACAAGTTCTAGTAGCATAAGTGTTAATAGATGGCCTTGTGAAATTGAATTACACCTTTCTCTAAATAAACGAGTTAAGCAAATAAATGTCATAATAGAGAAGATTAAAGATGATTACTCAGTGTAAAAAGAATAAACTTAGCTCGGTAAGATGAATTGTATGAATCATATCTTGAGCCTCCTTGAAAACGTAAGCTAAGAATTGCAAGATGTATTTTTAAAATGAATAACTCTCAAGAATATCTCATTATGGATGGCCCTAACTGTAAGTGTGTTATGTGGTTGGGCTTCTATGTTGTCTTATCCAAAAGAAAAAGTGTATTATCCTTTTAGGTGTGATTGTTTCCGTGCTGACCTTGTGGTCATCCCCGTAACAAGTGGTTCCTTAAGTTGGTTGTAACTTTGTGACGACATGTTGTGTCGTGTTATGTGTCGAAGCAAGTCAAAAAAAAATCATGTCTTTTACTGTGTTGTTCGTGTGTGAATTTCCTTGGGTTGTTACAAAGAAAGGAAAATCCTCATTTGTACTTCAGAGAACAAGGGGATAAGTTTATAATCTAGTGCTTTAGGTATAATATGAGGTGTTTATGGTTTGCATTAATGGGTAAATGAACACAGAATTGAAAGCTCAACTTTCCTAGAAGTTTTACATGAAGTATTTTGGTGTTATAAAGTTAATTTTAGGCATGGAGTTAAAAAAGTATTGTATTACCACAAAGATTTGACTCAATAAAAGTATGTATGTGAAAATTGTGTTGAAAACTTTTAGGATGTAAGGTAGTAAGGTGGTAAGCATGTTGTTTCAAATTGGTCAATAAACCACTTCTATACAATGTCTAAGCACACAATTTAATGTTGGCAGACATGAGAAAAGTTGCATATCAAAGTGCAGTGGGAATCCTTGTTTATGCCATAGTTTGCACAAGACCTAACATTGCATATGTAATGCTAGTGGTTAACAGATATATGGAAAATCCATGGAAAATCTAGGTATGATAACTAGAATTTAGTAATTTCAACTATTATATATTTGTAGTGATTTACTAATGAAGCTATTTTCTATCAAGGGAATACTCTTGGTGTAAGAAAATATTTGATTCTACATGGTTTTATTTATTTTGACATGGGTTGTGATCTTAATTTGCATAGGTCCACCAATGGTTATATTTTCAACTTGCTTAGTTGATTGGTAAGTTATATGAGAAAACATGAAACAAATGTTTTTAGTTCCACCAAAAAAGACAAATACATGACATGCAAACATGTTGCAAGGAATGGGTTTAGACTCAAAGACCATGTGCCTCAATCAGGTTCATCTAATATGCACTCAGGAGAAGATGTGATTCAAGGTGCATTTGCACTATAAAGAACCTTAAAATAAGAACATGGATGTTTTGTATCATTTTGTTAAAAAATGGTAAAATGAAGGAGAACGAAACTAGAAAAAGTGGAGACAAAGGTGAGTGTGGGGAATACATTAAAATAAGGTAGTCAGTGATGGGATGTTTACTTGATTAAGGGGTACAATGGACTTAATATCCTAGAGTTGTTGATGAATGAGTTCGTATATACACTCTAATGTAGTAGGCATTAAGTTGTAAATTTTTGGTAGTTACCTATCCATGAAACATCCATACTAGGGTGTAAGTATATTTTAGCTACTTTTTATTTATAGTAATGGTTGTGCCTAGTAATATTTAAGCAAGCTTAGCTTTGTAACTTGAGTTTATTATTAAAATAGTGGCTCTTCATTAAAGTGTTATTTTAATACTTAAGGTTTCTTTCCATGGAAGGTTAATTGAAGGATGTGTTTTGTTCATAAAATTAAATGTTTTCATTGTGATAGTTATGCAGAAAATACTTAATTGTTATAGACCAGAAATTTTGATGATGGTTATTGTATTTCTAAACATTTTCAAGTAAATACATGTTAGAAGTTCTGCTATTTTTTTAATTTGAACGGGTTTTCCTAATAAATTTGGGTCATATTATGAAAGCTAAACACTTGAATAATCAAACAACATTATAGTTTTCCTCCCCTATAGAATTCATCCAATCTAATTGTATAGTAGACAAACCTCCATGCATACAGGCTCTAGTTTCCCTATAATCTAGAATATTAAATAACCTTAATATTTTGCCCATATCTATTATACATGAGTTGTATCTGCTGGGAATATTTGTTTAGTGCTCACGTGTTCAATATAATATTTTTAGTGAGTTCAATTATGGGGTTATAACAACCCACTTAAATAGGATTGGAGGAATATAGGGTGGTTGCGAGAACACCTGTAGGGTAGTGTGTTGGAGAAATTTGTGGATTTTGTTCTCCTTGAATGTAGGAGAAAATCCTTCTATATATTTGTATATTTCTAGTTAAATTCAATATACAAGAAATCCATTTGTTTATTGTCTGGAAATCTGCTCGTACCACTTCATGTGGTATTAAAATGACTATGAGGTCTTGAACATTATATGGGAAAATCCATTATTATTCATGGTTTCCTGTACATGGGTTCTTCTTTTGAGTAAGTTTTGTTGATTTTAGAATCATGTATTCTTTTGGATTTTCCTATTTTATGGATCTGCGTATTTTCCAGATACTACAAAAACTAACATCTACAGACATTCATTATTCATGATTGTGTGCTGGGAGATGTTGAAGCGCGTATTTTGAGGAAATCTTCATGTCCACTGAGATCAAGGTATATGATAGGCGTAAAACCTTTAATTTTTCACTCGCTATAACATGTTCCACATTCAAGTACAAAATATTGTTCGAAGAGAAAAATAAAATGGGTGCACTCTGTCAGATCTCAGGGCAGGTTATCATGCCTACAATTGAAGATGTATAGACTTGTAAGGGACGGCTTGTAATATTGTGTAGTGGAGGAAAGATTATATATCTACTCTTCTTATTAGTCTACAGACCTGCATAAGAAACTTCTTATTGCTTATTATTCTCCACATCATCGATATTGACGTCCACCTATGTGCCGACTAGACCTCCAATGTATTTATGTGTATGCGTGTGCCAGAATCTCGTAGATGTATTCGTTGTCATATTCTGTTGTGAATTGGTTTTGTTTTGTTACACGCATTTAAGTAGGATTTTCAACGTGCGTTTTGAAATCTGTCTTCCACGTGGATTTCAATACACTTTTAGATTTGGTAGAATATAAACCGAGCTCCTGCTTTGTTAATACAATCATCAAGAAAGATTTAACGCGTCATTCTACTATGCACACCTTCCAATATCTATCGTCTGAAACCACTCTTCACAGTTTCAACAAAACACATGGTATTGGTGTGTTATTATTTCCTTTCTAAACTTGCAATGAAAATTCCTTCCGTATAGCTCGGTTAATGGTTTAGAATTATAGTGTCTAAAATTTTAGTTGTCTCCCTTTTGTAAAAGAGTTTTTTTATCGTCACTTGCTAATAAGTTGTCACCTCTTTTATATATTTTTAGTCTATAAGAGTTAAGAGTCGTTACTGAAAGTATTATGTTGTAAAAAGAGTCTATTGTGTTATCATAATGGGTCATTAATTTTTTAAGTCTTATAAAGAGTATTTCAAATAGTATAGTCATTTGAGTCAAATTAGATTGTAGAGTCTTAATAGTCAAGTTTGTAAAAGAGTCAAGTATTGTGTAACTAGATTTGAAAGACATAATTTGTCAAAATATCATCGTTAATGTCAAAGTCTATTATCAAGTTGTTGTCAAGTCTATTTGTGCCCATTGTCAAAAGGTCCAAGAGTCAAATATTGTATAAATAAAAAAATAAAAAAAATAAAAAAATTTCCTTACAGATGCATTTTTGGTATTATCCGACATCCTAGAAACCATTGAGCCCCATGATCATCCGACTGAGTTGGCAGCTCATATACCGAAGGTAGAAGGCATTGGAAATAGGAGGTTAATCAACAACCTCTCATCACTCACCTACGAAGGGGCCGCATCAATGTTTGGTGGCACCTTTTGTTGGGTATTTGCTTCCAGTTGTGCATCCAGTGTGGTACGGTTTGTAGTGTTCTTGTTTTCAATAAGTGGAAATTTCACATTGAGGGGGGAACATGATCTAATGTTCCATTCCCAGTTTTCAGTTTGTGTGTATGAGTAGTAGAATTTCCTATGTTATTCCCTACAGTGAAATATGATGAGGGCTAATAATAGTACTTGACACATCATGATGTGGTTGTAGGTAAACCACTTGAAAACCTTCATTTTTGGTTTGTGGTACTCCAATTGAAAACCACCATTTTCAGTTCGTGGTTAACTATTAGAAAACCATACGACTAGTTTGTGATTATCCTGCAGTAAAAATCACCTAATCATGAAAATAGGTGCAAGTACAAAGTGAGGTTTCCCTCATGTTCGCACTAAGGGGGGAATGTAAGGAATATGTGTTTAGTGCTCATGTGTTTAATATAATATTGCCAGTGAGTTCGTTTATCGGGTTATAACAACCCACGTACATAGGTTTGGAGGAATATAGTGTGGTTGTGAGAACACCCGTAGGATAGTGTGTCGGAGAAATTTTTGGAGTTTGTTCTTCTAGAATGTAGGAAAAACTCTTATATATTTGTATATTGCTAGTTAAATATAATATACAAGAAATTCATTTGTTTATTGTCTACAAATCCGCTCGTACCACTTTAGTAACTCATAAAACAACATATGAGTTGTTTATTACACAACAAAGTAAATTATTATCCCATTTATTGTAATCATTAACTCATATGATTAAAATTATTACTGGCATGTTTATTCAATATCCCAAAACTAATTTCCATAGCAAGTATCAAAGTTCACAGGGTATACTACAGCGTTCATCTAATTCCTGCAACATAAGTGTCAGTTATTTTGAAGGAAATGCCATTTAACCTTAGGAGCATTTTGTTATGCGCCATTGACTTAGAGTACGCATGAACCAACATATAAACAAATATGCCGATTATGTATTTGTAACATGTTAAAGCTCATATAGTGTTAAAAGTTTGAAAGTAGTTTATATAAATACTTGCTTCATTTGGTAAAATAAAAATTAAGAAAGAAAACACAAATCTATGCACCACATATAGATGCTTATTGTAAACATATATCTGGGCCGTACTTTACAAGGATGTAGATTATTTATCTGGGTACTTTGTATAACAATACATTATTTATCTGAATACCAACATCCTCCACTTTCGTAAATCTTCAGCACAAATATCAGCACATATCCTCGAAGCTGTGAAACTCATAATCAAAATTACCCTTATCAGCAATTGAAAATTTAAAGCAAATACAAGAAAAAAGAAAAAAAAAACATTATCTATCTAAAGAGTAAGAGAAACCTCATTGGTCTGGGCATGTGAATCCTTCAGGAGGATTCATTCCGCATGTATCAAAAAGCTGGAGTGCAATTGGAATAACCAAATCCATTCCGAGAAGTTTAGCCTTGAGTGTTTTACATAGACACGTAGCAGTGCCCGTGGACAAAACTCCTTCTACAACTGGACAACAATCTTTTGTGACATTACCTCCGCCTAAGTGCAGATTGGTGCCAAGCAGACTAATACAAGAGGCCAGCTTGGGAAAACCTTCTGGACATGGCTTTTCTTCAGCAAAAGGTTCTGGAGGAGATTGTGTAGAGCCGCTCGCTGTAAGAGCGGATTCAACCATTATTATGGGCATGGTGATGACTAGATCAATTACGAGAATGCAGAGTATTGCTACAGTCTTCGCCATATTCTATTTCATAGATGATACTGATACAATTTTCTTTTGTGATCAACTATAGAAGTGTCAACTGGATTTTATAGACTCGTGGATTCATTTACTATGTACTTTTTCTGGGTTACGTGCAAACTAGTCCCAACACACCACTTTTGTCCATGTGTTTAGTTTACAAAAAGTGGTCGGTTACCCCAACACACCAGAACTTGTGATTCCCTTTATGGTATTTCTATCGCAAAACTTGTTACCAAAGATTCACGATAATAAACATGTATTTTATCTTGGGAAGAAGGGAAATGTTTCGACACTTTAGTATGGGGAGTTTATAATATATATACTCTACCGTGTGCCTTTATAAAATTAAGTTTATATATACTTTCGGTCACAAATTTGAAGTATATATATTTCTAGCTTTTATTTAGGTAAACGACCTGGCATGTACGTCTTGCATTTGTTGCAGCGATACTTTTTAGTTTTAATTTGTGTCTTTTGCATGGCAAGTTGAGAATGTCGTTTGCATGGCTCAAGTTGCTCAAGTAGATTTTCCATCATTTATATTGCCCTCCAAGTTGAGAAAGTCACGGGGTTGCCCTTAAAAGGTTTACACTCTTGTACTGTTTATTTTCGTTTTTTTTAGGGGTGAGGACCTAGTAGTGGTGCACCTAAAGTTAGGGGCCCACCAAATCAATTTAAATGTAATCTGAGATCCTGATTTTTTCACCAACACATAGTTTTATATTTTTTAAAATTAAATATATTTTTGTGAGTGTTGAATTGGAGGGAAAGACATATTTTGAATTCATTTAAAATTGTAAATTTGAGTTACACTGCATTTTGATTGGGACCCATACTTGATCATGGGTGATAATAGTTGAACATTGACAGTTTAAAAATGACAAATCTTACATGGCATGATGGGATTGGGTATTGTCATATCAAAAATGACTAATCACTAGGTACTTTTATGACAACTATTAGGTGTTGTGTATTCAAGACACTATATCAACAATTGAACCCTGCTAAACTATTTGTGTCTCTCCCCTATCATTAAAATGTAGTGGTGAATGTGATGGTTCATAATATCAAAATATTCATTAGTCTACAATAACCAATAATCACTTCTGAGATAAACTTCAAATTCGATATATATATATATATATAGTCTTTTATTTTTAATAAATTATTTTAGGGCACAGTGATTATGATCTAACTTAAAGTGTTTCAATGTATTGTTTCATTTTCCTTCAAAAATATTACGAGTTCTTAGAGTGACTAGGTTATTATAAGATTTGTATTTTCTTTGTGTTAATGTAAACAATATTTCTAGCTATTTTCTTTCAAAAAAATGCATTATTTCTTTGTCTTACATATAATATTTTTTTATCACATCTATCAACTAACGCTACATGGTGCAGTGTACATTAAGATTATAATTTACGTAATGATTTTTTACATTTCATTATAACAAACAAGATCTTTTTACTACTATTATTCTACAAAATTTCAACAATTTAAGAAAAGTGTAGAATATATGTGGTATCTCTATAATTATTTCATAATTTATTTGTTAGGTTATGTAGATTTTCAACAATTGTAATATACTTGTAAAAGCTTGTTGAAAATCTACATTTATAAACATTCATTGTAGAAAATCCACATTTCAATAAATATTTAGAAATATGGTTTAAATAATATCTACTACATTTATATTTTTTTTAGAAAAAAAAAAAAAGTAATATAAATTATTATAGCAGGTTGAGTCAAAAAAGCGAGTAGATAGGTGGTAGTGAGTAGAAATCATATTTGAAGAGTGGTTGTTTGACCCTTGTTCAAGGTCGTCCCTCCCCTCTCCACAGACTTCCCCACTTAAGGTTTCATGGGAGGATCTATTGGTGGGCGAGGGAGAAACTAAACATCTATACATGAAGACCTTTGTACATTTGAAGAATTATATCATGAATGGTGACATTTTGTGGAAAATTTTATTTCTGGTAAATATGAATACATTTGATACCCCTTCAATGACAATGTCGCTTAGGATAAAAGAGGTGTTGAGTAAAGTAGTAGTGGTGGTGTTATCAAAGTAGAGTGCAATATTTACGAAGGGTTATATATGATAGAATTCTATTGTTTCATATATCTTCTTAGATGACATTAAACTTATGTTTGGTATTCTTATGTCCAGTTTGTTAGCATTTTAATATGAGCATATGCATAACAACTGAGACAAGAAGAAATTTTCTAATATTTTTGAGAACTGTAGTGGACGAATTTAATTTATGCGTTATCAGATTCGAGGTCTTGGACTATGTATTTTACCTAATAGGGATCCAAGAGTGGACGATGTTGTGTTATACCAATGTAATAAAAGTTGAACGCCACATGCATTACAATTGCCCAATTTCCATATGATGTTTCGTTGCCATATTGTTGCTAGCAATAGCATGTGTATAATGCAATGTGAATGCCGAATGGTAAATGTTATTTGATTTAGTGAGATAGTTATTGCTTTTGTAGTTGACGTTGAATAGGGGTGTGATTGATTTTATAATTGTAGGAATATAGATGAAACATTACATTTAATGGTTCTATCTCTACATTTCAAATTTGTTACAAATTAGTACATACCTATACATTTGCAAATCTTATTTCATGAGTGGTAGAATTTAACAGAGTATTTTATTTGAACTAAACATGAATACAAATCTAATTTTATTTGTTGTTCTCCTGTAATTTTTTTAGCCCTGATGCCCATCTATATGCTTTTCACTCTTGTAAGTCTAATTTTTCCTTACCATTGATGCCAACTTGATTTGTTAGTTATTTCATTTTAACTTATTCAATGGCTTTCTTGAATCACAGAATGTTAAAACTTGAATATGATCGCAGGTGAAGACTCTTCAACTCTTGAAAGGACAATGAATGTTCATGGCAAAAGACAATATTTAATGCAAGAATTTTCCACCCATTCTTCCAAGTCGATTATCAGTTCAACACAACAGGGGTATTCTTAATTTCTGTAGCGCCGCAAAAAGAGACGATGCCACACACACGACAACGACGATGACGACACCGCAACAAACGAACGTCCCGAAAAAAAAAAGTGACAATATTTTTTTTGGTATCAGAGCCAGGGGTTTGAAGCTGGGACCCTTGGGCACACGTAGGAAAATGCAGAACAGGGACATTCAAACTAGTACAGAGCTAATACCTTTAAAATATGAAACCATAATGTTGATAATTATAGTAAACAGAAAATTTAGAAAATTGATACAGGACCTAGAACGATGAACTAACTCTCGCCTTGATCTATGCAGGCAACGCGGATTGGGCGAGGGGTCTCTTCACATAGACCTAGACATACCACATCTAGAGCAGGCCGTAGCAGCCCTTCTGCCTCAGATTTTGCAGACACTCCAGGATGTCAATGCCGCTATACGCGGAGAGCCCTTGGGAGGACGACTTGCTAGACATAGTTTGGAGCCATCAGTAGATGCCCAGGCATCCCCTCGACACAGCGCGGAGCACAGAGCAGAGAATTTCCGTGCAGAGTCGGCTAGGGGAGAGTCACCACAGAGAGGACATTGGGACAGGATCTCAGGACATAGGGACAGGTCTCGGAGCCCTAGACAGAGGGAGGAACATACAGAGAGATCTAGGAGTCGTCATACGTCAGCTGCAGACCATATCAAGGAGATCCTGAAGCTACGACCATCTCACTATTCAGGTGATACAGGTGGTTTTCAGGCAGAGGCCTGGTTGGTGAGCTTGAGCGGATGCTTCAAGCTCTGTCCTTGTAGTAACAACACGAAAGCTCATGTTGCGATCCATCTTCTGAAGGAAGGACCAGGAGTCTGGTGGAGGACCAAGGAGCAGAAGCTCCATGTTGACTCAGAGATGATTACCTGGGAGCTGTTTGAGGAGCGGTTCAGGAGCAGGTATTTACCCAGGAGATTTATTCAGCAGCGTATAGATGAGTTTCATGACCTCCGTCAGGCATCGATGACAGTAGCTGAGTATGAGAGTCGATTTTTGGACCTACTCCAGTATGTCGACTATATGTAGGATGAGCAGGTATGGATTCACAGGTTCATCCAGGGCCTGAACTTGGATTTAGCTGGCGCAGTGCGCATTCACTGCCCACAGACGTTAGCAGAGGCCGTGGAGAAGGCCTATATTGCAGAGGAGACATAGGGGAAGACACAGTAGGCTAGAGACAGGGTTCGGATCCGTATCCAGCAGATGCAGGATAGTAGGTCGAAGGGGTCAGTTCCTCCTCCATGGGGGTGGACAGAATTCAAGGCAATCATCTTTTAGGCCACCACAGCAGCAGCAGCAGTAGCAGACCCGCCCTCCTTACCGACCTCCTCAGAGATTCGATGCACAGAGAGGACGTAGTATGGGGCCTCCTCCTAGGGGTCCCATCAGGACACAGGGTGCACTGAGAGCTCAGTCAGTCAGAGCTCGTCAGTAGAGACCTCAGCAGTCCATAACCGAATCGTCAGGATCTATATCTTAGTCATCTAGAGTACTAGCCGGAGTTACAACCCACTGGAGAGGACCATGCAGTTGTTATGGTTACGGAGTTGTTGGACATATTTGGAGAGATTGCCCACATAACCCTACCAAGGGTAAGACACAGAGCTCAGAGCCTACCGTTGGAGATATGGCACGGAGTCATCGGATCTACGCAGCGGTTGAGAACCGCCAGGCTGAGCACCAGAGTATTGTGATTGAGATGACAGGTAGTATTGGTAGTATCGCCACCTCTATATTATTTGATTCTGGCTCTTCTGATTCTTTTATTGCACCATCCTTAGTAGAGCGTTGTAGGCTGGGTGGCAGTTAGGCAGGGCCGTATTTGGGACGTTGAGATGGCTTATGGAGCCAAGATTTCTGTAGACTCCCTAGTCAAGGAGTGTGTAGTGGATTTGGGACCCTTCACCACTATTTCTGATCTTCGGATCCTTCCATTAGGATCTTATGGCATCATTTTAGGCATGGACTGGTTGTCCGCCCATAGAGCTAGAGTGGGATTGTTACCACAAAACTATTGCTTGCATAGATGATCTTGGGGCGGAGTTAGTGATATCAGGGGGTTAAGAGACTCGTTTCTATTCGCACCATCTCCACTTTGTAGCTTAAGCGGTGTGTGTGCGACGGGGGTTGCCAGTTGTATGATGTTACAGTTAGCGACAGATCAGAGGATGAGTCAGGGGGACCTTCCCTCGATGATCATCCCATCTTATCAGAGTTCGCCGATGTGTTTCTAGGGGAGCTACCGGGATTACCTCCCCCACGTGAGATCGACTTCCATGTAGATCTAGTTCCAAGCGCAGAGCCTATCTCACGAGCACCCTATCGGATGACTACTCCTGAGTTATGGGAGCTCAGGTTGCAGCTTGAGGGCCTTCTGGAGAAAGGCCTAATCTGTCCTAGCATATCCCCTTGGGGTGCGCCAGTTATCTTCATAAAGAAGAAGGATGGATCTCTTCGGTTGTGTATTGACTACCGTCAGCTGAATAAAGTAACGATCAAGAATCGTTACCCCCTTCCACGCATTGACAATTTATTTGATCAGATGAAGGGAGCTACAGTTTTCTCTAAGATAGATCTTAAGTCAGGATACCATCAGCTCAGGATTGTGGAGACAGATATTCACAAGACAGCTTTCCGCACGAGATATGGCCACTACGAGTTCACAGTGGTACCTTTTGGTTTAACGAATGCCCCCGCAGTGTTTATGAGTTTGATGAATGGGGTATTCAGGACCTTCCTTGATCGCTTCATGCTCATCTTCCTTGATGACATTCTGATTTACTCACGTACACGTGAGGAGCATGAGGGGTACCTTCGCCAGGTTCTTCAGTGTCTTCGCGAGCAGCGCCTTTTCGGGAACTTGGAGAACTGTGCGTTCTTTCAGACTGAGGTGCAGTATTTGGACCACGTTATTTCTGGGGAAGGTATTGCAGTCAATCCTTCCAAGATTCGAGCCATCATGGATTGGCCAGCACCCACTAGTGTGACCCAGGTGCGTAGTTTCATGGGTCTAGCAGGGTACTACAGGAGGTTTGTTCAAGACTTTTCTCGGATTGCGCACCCTATCACTTCTCTTCAGCGGGAAGGGAAGAAGTTTGTATGGATAGATAGATGTGAGCAGGCCTTCAGCACACTGAAGGAGTGTCTCACGAGAGCACCTATTCTTGCAGTGCCAGATCCTCATGGAGAGTTTTTCGTATGCACAGATGCTTCCTTGGCAGGACTCGGAGGAGTGTTAATGCAGGAGGGTAGAGTAGTTTCGTTTGAGTCCCGCAAACTCAAAGATTATGAGCTAAATTATCCGACCCATGACCTCGAGCTTGCAGCAGTAGTACATGCCTTAGTGCGGTGGAGACATTTTCTTCTTGGCCGGAGATTTACACTTAGGACTGATCACTTGAGCCTTCTCCACCTCTTCACGCAGCCCAATCTTAACGCTCGTCAGCGACATTGGATGGAGCTACTCTGTGAGTATGACATGGAGATAGAGAATGTGAAGGGAAAGGAGAATGTGGTGGTAGATGCCTTGAGTAGACGGAGACATGAGGCTATGGCCACCACAGTGGGCACAAATTTACGGAGTAGGATCTTGTAGCGGCTTCCTCATGATAGCTTCTACCTCACAGCCAGAGCAGAGATTGAGTCACAGAGACCCCTTGAGGGGAGATTTGAAGGATTTTCATTAGAGGCAGATGGTCTTCTCAGGCACAGGGGCCGGATATATGTTCCCAGAGATGGAGGCTTGAGACATGACATTTTGACAGAGGCTCATCGTGCACCTTACTCAGCCCATCCCGGGGTGAAGAAGATGCATGCCACCCTGAGATAGTTGTACTTTTGGAGAGGACTTCGGAGAGACATAGCCTCATTTGTATCCCGCTGTTTAGAGTGCCAGAGGGTGAAGGCCGAGCATCAGCATCCAACTGGCCTTCTCTATCCTCACGCCATACTGGAGTGGAAGTGGGACACCATTTCTATGGATTTCATTGTTGGGTTGCCGACGTCAAGATACCATCACGACGCCATCATGGTCACAGTGGATAAATTGACAAAGGTAGCTCATTTTTCTCCGGTGAAGACCACCTACACGGCTAGTGCAGTAGCATGAGTATATCTTGATGAGATTGTCAGACAACATGGGAATCTGCGGAAGATTATTTGCGACTACGACCCTTTGTACACTTCCCATTTTTGGACCACCATGCAGTATGCCCTCGGGATGAGGATTAATTTCAGCACAACTTATCACCCTGAGACAGATGGACAGACAGAGAGGGTGAATCAGATTTTGGAGGACATGCTTAGGATGTATGTGATGGAATATCAGTCGAGATGGGAGGAGTAAATGTACTTGGTTGAGTTTGCCTACAATAATAGTTTCTAGAGTTCTATAGGCATGGCTCCTTTTCAGGCATTATATGGTAGAGAGTGCAGGACACCTCTTAGATGGGACACGATTGAGGACAGGGTTTCCCTTGGGCCAGCTTTATTACAGGACATGGAGCAGCAGGTTACCTTGATTAGACAGAGATTGCAAGAGGCACAGGATAGACAGTAGAAGTATGTAGACCAACATAGGACAGATCACAGTTTTGAGGTAGGCACGAAGGTGTTCCTTCGTGTCAGACCGCATAAGAGCCCTATCCGTTATGGAAAAGGTTCTAAGCTTGCTCCTAGGTTCGTGGGCCCCTTTGAGATCTTGGAGCGCCTTGGTCCCTTGGCCTATCGTCTAGCATTGCCACCTAGCTTATCGCGCGTCCATGATGTTTTTCATGTTTCTGTGCTTAGGAGATATGTTTCTGATCCTTCTCATGTGCTAGATTGGACTGCATTGCAGGTGCAGGATCAGGGGCAGGTGATGGTGGAGCCCGTGCGCATTTTATATCGCAGGATGCTGGGCCTTCACGACAGAGAGATTGATCAGGTTCGGGTCCAATGGGACAGGTACGATGAGACTGCTGCTACTTGGGAGGATGCTACATCATTGCGAGCTCAGTTTCCACACTTATTTCAGTGACTTCCAGGAGGAAGTCTAGTCTAAGGGGAGGGGGATGTAATGCCCACTTCCCTACGACACTTAGCTAATTACCATTTTGAGTTATGCAGACTTTGGATATGGACATGAGTTATACTTGTGTTGATTAGCATGATGTTTTGTGACTAGATGCATTTGGATTATGATTGGATTTTGTTTTCGGTATGATCTAATCCGACTCATGGACAGACTATTAGATTCTGATATTATTTTTATATGGATATATTGCATGTGTTCTAACATTGGATTTCTTCGCCATGATGAGTAGAATGTAGTTGTTGAATTTACATTACTATAATTTTGGATAATGATGAAATGCATAATTAAGTTGTGATTTAGACCTAGAAATAATGATTGCGTGAATTACGTATAGATGTTAATAAATTTTATGCATATGGTTATTTTGGATATTTTGACATGGCCGCAAGGCCGAAGAGGGTATTTTGCATCTTGCAGGAAACACAACATGATCACAACCATGAGGGGGATTGGGAACCAAACACAACAGGATGTCGGGTGGTTATAGCATTTGGTCGTCAAGGCAACTAGTTAATTGTTTTGTGTTACCTTTGTTCTTTAATGTGTTGAGAAAAAATTTCCATGAGGGGGAAATTTTCCTAAGTGACCAAGGGGGGAAGAATTTTTATCGTTTGTTTTAACTTACCTTAGTGGGTGATTATATTTGTGATATCTTTTTAAAATTTTCTTTTGCTAAGTATGTTTAGATTAATTTAACACCTTGTTTTAAATTTTCAAGTTGTGGAAGAGAGGTCTAGTGGGTGTAATTAATTTTGTTGGTTGGCTCCTTGAACCTTGTGTTTCCTCATGTTTTGAATGCTTGGTTTTGAGTGTTGACCATTCCAAACTCTTTGAATCTCGAATTTGAGATTGAGGGCAATTTTGGGGGACTTGTGGGACAAGTTAAACTTGTCCCACACTTCCCAAAACCCCTTACCAACCATATCTATGGGTTGGGAATCCAAAAAGGGGATTATTTATTGTTTTGGGAAGGGAAATGTGACTTTGGAGTGCACTTGTCTTCTTTTGCATTTATTTGTGTCTTAGGACACATGGGGAAGGGATGGATGTGGATTGGAGATGTCATTCAACCCAACCACCCATTTATGGTGTTTTGGGATTTGAGTTGACTAAAGGGAGGTGGTCTTGAGGATGTGTGATGTGGCATCCTACAAGGAGCCACATCACCCTCACTCTTCCTCTTGTCTATTTATGGAAAATTCCTCTCTTGTTGAGGGGGTTGGAGTTTTGTTTTTTGTTTGGTTGAAGAGTTCTCTTTTGTTATTTTTGGGAGAGAAAAGAATTGGGAGATAGAAAAAAAAAAGGGAGTGCTTGGACTTGCATGCTTGCATTGTTTTGGAAGGAGCTTGGAAAATTTTTTGGTTTAGGCTTCTCCAATGGAGAGGTAGGAAACCTTCTCTCTTTGTGCTTTCTTTTATTGTTGCTTTTGTGCTTAAAATTGTAGAAAATGCATGTTATTTTTGTGTATTGTGGAAAAATGGATAGAATGTTTATTGTGTAGTATAGGAGAGGTCTATGGGAATACTCATGAGGGAGGCATAAGAGTAGATTAGGATATTGTGGAGGGATTTTGAGAGGGATGCCCATCTTGGGTAAGAATGTTTACATTCTACCTTGTTTTTGAGGGAGCCATAATGGGAGGGAGGCATAAGAGTATGGGAGGAAAAAGGGGTACTTGAGGGAGGCATAAGAGTCATAGGGGATTGTGTTTTATTGTGGAAGGTTTTGGATGGGCATCTCATCTCAATTGGGAGGCATAAGGAAAACATTCCCATAGTTCCTTCTCTTGTTGGCTTGGATGAAAGCCTTGTTGTGCAAAGTATTGTGTTATTTGTGTTTCCTTGTTGTTTCCTCTTTTTACCTTGAATGTTGCGAAGAAAATTGTATTGTGGAAGAAAGTATTGTTGCCTTGAGTTGTAGACCACCCTTCATTGTGTTGTGTTTGGGGCTCGGGGGTCAATGGAGGAGATTGCTTCTCTTCTCCATTGAGTTTTAGTTGGGAGGAGAGTGTTGCCTCTCCCCCTATCTTGGTTGTGATTTGAACTACTTGGAACTTGGAGCATGGATGAAGAACACTTGGGAGCACAAGAACCTTGTTGTTGACAATGTTAAAACATCATGTAATTACCCACCTTGAGTGGAGAAAGAGACGTAATATTGCCTTGTTTTCTCTAGCTTCCATTATTGCAAAATTATTTCCACATGAAATAGAAAGTGTTGTAACCAAATATTGAAGGAAATTTGTATTGAAATGTTAGTTTTCTTACTCTAAAAATTCATTGGAAATGTTGTTGAATTCTTGTGGAATGTTGGAAAGAAATTACAAAAGAATATGTATGTTAGATCTCATTTTGTTGTTTAAAAGAAGATGTATTGAAAAGTGGAATGTTAGTGTAATTCCCCTTCTTGTATTATTGGAGAAAGAACTTAAGTTTTAAATAGCCTTCAAATATAACCATGAAATCATCTAGGCTCTAGCTCTATTATGCTTCTTCATTTAAGATACCATTGTAAATATATTTGCAAAATTGTAAAAGGAGATCAAACTCACCTGAAATTCCATACAAATGTCCCTATTAAAATATGTAGAAAGAGATCTTAACTGGGTGCATAAATATAACCTTTGCTGCTGCTGGTCTATGTGGGGACTTAAATAACTAAGATTATGGATTGGAGAGTGCCAAAAGCACTTATAACTAAATAGGAGTCTAATCTTAGTCTGAATTTAAACGTTTCCAGGAAATTTTCTGCTTTATTTAACCCATACAAGATTTTGTTAAAGACCTTCCCTTACGCTATGGAGGGTCACAGTCTAAAATTGTCCCCATTTCCCTTTTTCGTGTAACTTACATTTTGATGTTAACAACTAGAACCACATAATTTGAAAGAATTCTGAAATTTTGTAATCTGGAATGCCGTATCTTGGTTCACATGTTCTAAAGGTAATATAGTTGCTTAAGCTACTGAAATCTTCCAAGTCTCAAGGCAGCTTGAATAAGAAATTCAATTCCATTTTTCAGCTGCCTGCCTTGTTGGCAACTTGTCAAGATACATGTCTCTGTTTTAAAAGTAAATTTGGAGATTATGCCAAATATGGAAATTCTTGCTTTCCTCTTGCAGTATGAAAACCTTTCTACATTTTATATGGTTCAGTAAGGCCAGGTGAAATTAACATATCATTTATAGTTAGGTTCTGATTCTGATACGTGGAAGATTTCCTCTAATCATACTGCATGGGAAGACTCAAATGAATACCAGAAGTGCTTAACAAAGAACCAAGACGGTCATTTTGGAGAGCAGATACGTCTTGGTGAGCAAACCAGCTCAGTAACTGCGGATGCTATCGGTAGTGTTGTATGTTCGATGCTTACAAAGGAGAAACCCGAAATTGGGGATGCATTCGATTCTAAACAGATAACAACATAGTCGGACAACTTGCTTGGTGTAGGCGTTCAAAGGGGGAGGGCGTTTGTGGTATCTCGGCCTATTCTCCCCATGAGCTCCACCTTTTAGACTGGCAAGACCTCTGTAGGAAACCGTTGTTATAAGCTTCTTCAGATCCCCGGAAAAATATGCTCACTGTTCCTTAGGCATTTTTGAGGTGAATAACTCCAAGGAGAATTTTGAATTTGAAGAATACATTCGATACTGAACAGTTAGCAGCATAGTTGGTCGACCTGCTGGTTGGAATTGCTCAAGGGGCCACCATGCTGCTGCCTAGGCGTTGTTGTACAGGCCAGGGCCGATGCAAACAAACCTGTCACCTATAACTTGTTGATTCCACCTTTTTCTGTCCACTCTGGCCGTGGCATCAGTTTCTGCTTCCATCTCCCCTGTCCACGCAGCCAAGCTGACTAAAACACCTTTCACGCCTCTTCCCTGGCCTTTGGCTTCACCTCCGTGGCTCAGGAGAGATAAAACAATAGCAGGATGACTAATATGATTCTAGTTTTGCAAATTGCAAGGAGAAAGCAATGGAAAAACAACTGCAAAAAAAAAAGGAAAAGGGAGGAAACCAGTCTTCACGTGCACGGGGCAGTAGAAAAACGTGATGGCGACTGTGCAGTGTGTCCTTGTGCGAGATAACGTGTGTCATGTTGTAGGCGGCTGGACAGAGGCTCAAGATTTGCAAAATCTTGGTGAATGAATGCTTGATGCGGCGGGAGGAAAGTTTTTATGTTTGATAGGGTTGGGTGGCCACCCCAACCATAAAATTTAAACTTTGTTTGAAAATTTGGATATGACAAAGACTTGGTCCTTCATTCCTTTTTATATGTATATGTTTATTCTATTTAAGAAACACGTGTGGCTGTATAGGCTAGTCTAAGTGTTAACCACTATTAAAAAAATATTAGTGACACATAATACAACCTTCATATAATAAGCAAACTGGATATAAATAAGGTGCTATGTACAACTAAACACATAAAGACATACAATGTAGTAATATAATGTCGAAGTATATATCTTATTGTATGATTTTCCTCGATATATATATATATATATATATATATATATATATATATATATATATATATATAACATAATGGAATGTATTAAATTCTTGAGACAACGTAATGAAAATGGATTATAAAACAAAAATAAAAGTCGAGTGGATAGTATTTTCATTTCGTAACAAATTATACCTTACTCTAAGGTTAACGTTGAAAACACTGCCATTGCGATATCACCAGACATTAGGCAAAGCAACTTGAAAGACGACCCTCCCTTCCTTTGGTGAAACATCGAATGAGATAAATTCAGATATCTCTGACCTTGAAGCATCATCGTGACCGTGGTGGTTTTCAAGCCTGTTTCGAAACTCACCCGATGTAATTAATAACTCATCGAGCCATGTGGAAGCAACTCGAAGTAAAATACTCTTAAAAAAAAAGATTGTCACTAAAGATGTCAAGCTAATGTCTAGGGTTTATTAACATAGGTTATGGTGAAGGCACGAAGACCAAAAATATTATTATCTGATTCTATAGACTGCATATTTTGTTTCAATGTCATTACTGACATTGGATATGGTACATGTCAGTGAGGAAGGGATGACAACTATAGAGAAACCACTAACTAGAGATTCCTTGAAATGTTTGGCTGGGCCTCTGAGACAAGAAATGTGTGTATAGTGCTAGATCAGGCATGACACAAGATGAAGTTCCCTGGTGACCAAGACCTTGTTCCCATTATGTACCCACATCAATTGGTGACCATATAATATGTTTGTATCCTTATTCATTTACTTTGGATACCCTAATTTGAATTTGCATCATTATCCTAGCTCCCATATCTCACATTTTTAGGTAACTGATTCAAGTAAATTATTATTTTTTAAACATTTCTCAAGATAATATGAAGCTTCTGACATATACCATTGGATATAAAGATAGAAATTGACATGGATACAGATTTAGATTGTACATAAATGTCTACAAATCGATGATCATGTATACTTTGACTGCTAGAAAGCTACAAACCTTGTGATCAACATTTATCTAACTGTTCTGCAGGAAAGCTAAGAAAATTTAGATGAATTATTGAATATGATTTGGCTGGATGTAAATTGCTAACTCCAAAATCTTATTATGAGTTATTAAAAATTTTGAGGCAAAGGGAGTATTTTCGTAACTTTTACTATCCCGCAATAGAAGTGAAGTAGTATTTTTTTCTCATATTAATGTTAAAGTCAGTTCTCATGGACATTCTTCTTCTTGTGGGTCGTGACATGTTCTTTTCATATCTTTACCCATTAATTAGAACAGGTAAAGTCATATATAGATTCAGAAGAACTTAGTCACTTATACAGATTCAAGAACTTCAAAATAGATTTACATATGTTTGCAATCAGCAAACTGAAGGGAAGTTGAAAATTTTGTATATATTGATGTTAGAAGCTGAAAAATAACTACAATTCAAACTACAAAAGAAAAAAAAAACAAAATAGCTCGAACATATGTTTTTTATAACGGAATTTTGAATACCAATCCATAGGTGAGGTAGGATGTGGTATTTAGCTTTCAAGATTATCATTACGCAACTTAACATGTCAATGTGGCCATAAATCAAATCATAAGGAGGACAGAGTACAGTAAACTCAAATTCTATATACTTTTTATGCTACGAAACCTCTTAGATCTCACTTGAAACTCAGTCGCAATTTGCATGGAGTCCTGACTGCAATTCAATCCATATTGAAGAATGACATATAAGAGCTTTGAGTCCTTTTGAATAAATGTTCCCAAACATTCACTTCAAGTTTCCCATCATTTCTCAAAAAACTTAATAGACACAAATATCCAGATTTCTTACCATAGATCTTCATCCATGGATGAGAACCCTTGGTCATTACATATAAATGTGGAAGGATCACCTAGTACTTAATATAACTCGTCAATTCATAATTCACCCTCAACATTATTTTAAGATTTACAGAGAAGTACAAGTACATTGTGGTTTGGGAGCTACTAATTAATTAAAAATATCCCAAGATATATCAGAATTGGCATGTTCTAAATAAAATCAAGTGATTAAAGTGGAATTCCTTCCTTCCTTTTTCCTTTAACATTGGATTTATAATGCTTCATAAAAAAATTTAATCATCATGCTCATTCTGAGTATAACCTGCAATCATTGAGTTGAACAAGGCTTTGCCTCTACAAAACAATTCTTTAAATACCTGGTGGGCATCTTGTAGAGTGCCCATTTTAACATACATATCAAAAAAATGTGTATTTCCTACAAATTCCTTTGACATAACCCCATTTCTGATTATATACGCATGTAATTTTTTACAATGTTGTTGATATGTTATATATATGCATATTGAGAGTACAATTACAATTATGTCTACTCTTGGCATCTGTCCAACCATTAACATTTACCAAAAAAGCCTCAAGACCTCATGACTATGACCTTTGTGACCATAACCAACTATTACTGTGTTCCAACTTACCACATTTGACACAACCCCAAATAACTGCATTTGCCTCAAAAGGTTGAAGGCCTTGTCACAATGTTTTGTGCACCATTGATATTTAACAAATCACATTCAACCAGTCTTTGGTGACATCACATAATTCTATTGAATTTATAAATAAGATAAAGAGTTGGAGATTGATACATATTTTCCATGGAAAAGAAGCACATGAACTATTGTGGTAGTTAGTGCAGCAAATCCCACTCCATATATCATAGCAAAAAAGGTAATTAAATGTAATGTGCCATACTCCTCATAAGCCTTCAATTCCAAATGGAAATTTGAATCAATAATCTTGAAAATATTGTACTATTGGCCAGAAAAGGTGAACAGATCCTTAGAAAACATGGGAAATGTCTTTGCATCAAAAACATTCAGCCAATATGCCACTAGTTTCATCACATACATTACAAACACAAATGTAACAGCTATGTTCACATGGCAATTCAAGGACTCGCAAGTTGGATTCCCAAGTAAGAAGAAATTGTTGACCAATTTATTCCAATGACACCTATACCAAGTTGCACATATTTAGGAGATATCTAGCAGATTCATGACAGGGATGTTATCATTGGAAAAAAATAGTCAGGCACAACATAATAGGTCAAACTACATGTAACAACTAATAAAAAGAATCGATTTATCATAAGGCCTCCCTTGGGTATTTTCTCCTTTTCATCAATAGCTCTATAATCACAACAATTGAAAATTGAAACAAAATGAATTTACTTGAAATCCATGTTATCACCAACTCCAGTTTGGTGTATTAACTAATATTATTTTTATAGCAAATGAAAGACCAAGGTTCAAAAGAAGTGTGTGTCCATGGTATATAATATAAGTTCCTATTGTATCTCGGTCCAACTACAACAAGGAAAAGAAATAAAATAAGTATATAGTTGGAGTGCCTAGGGAATCTCTATCAAAGTTAAACAAGTAGAGAAAGAACCAGATGGGCACAAGAGAAGACTAATGGCACAAAAAAAGTTGGTTAAAAACATCGCAATCAATAAAGAGACATGCCATCTAGTGCCATTCTTGAAATTTAAGGCCATGGTGATTTGTGAAATTTATATTTGACAAACACCTTTGAGGTCTACTTCTGCTTAAATGAAATGTGATGCCAAGGTATCTTGCAAACTGGGTTTCCCATGGGTTGGATGATGTGACCTCAGAAGACCAATTCCAATCATAAGCAACACACATCTAAAATGTAGATTTGTATGAAATCACATACTGAATATATATTGTATATAAATGAATCCTGGTGAGAAGTAATAAACAGGAGGTCAATCTCTTAAAACCTAAAACAAAGTGATATTTTTGAGGAATTTTGTCATACATATCTACAAGTTCATCCCTCGAAACAACATCCGATTCAAACCGAATTCAAAACACATAACAATGAATTCCCTTACCCTTCTACAACTCTTGTATTGTTGCACATGCCTTGAGAACATTAACTAAAAAAATACATTAGGGTGAAAACCTGCATATCTCATTTTGTTATAAAAATTAATGGATTCTTCAAAATACCCAAAGTGAGTACACTCTCTTATCATTGTCCTCTATGTGAACATATTGTGTTTTGACATACCATCAAACACTAGACGAGCTTACTCCTTGGGTTTATTGCACTTCTGCACTGCTAGATAGTTACCTAACGAATATTTTGAAACATAGATATTTCTAAGAATGTTCAAATTTTTACTATAGATAAAATTGATAAGTAATTTGCTACTATACACCGATGCACTTTAATTAATATCCATTATCAAATAACATCCCAAATATAAGCATGCCTATACATATTAGAAGATTGCTTCGAAATGAAATTTCCTTCCTAAAATATAAAATATGCAATAAATCCATCAACTAATTTTCCACCACTCGTCGTTATAAATATTAAAAATGTTTTTTCTTTTGCTCAAAACATTGTTCTCGAAAAGCTCTTAGTTCACTCCAGAATAGCTGATACAAAAGCAAACAAGAGTAGGAAATCTAAGACCGTGAAAATATAATTGCACTCGAGACAATGAGATTGCATTTTCTAAATTCTAAATGGATCCACACCATTTAATAGTGGTTCCAATTTTTTATTAGTGAGCTCTTAATTTTTGGTACTTCGACATTGTCTTCCCAACACTAGTTATATGCAAATATAGTTAAATGTAATCTTAGAATTAATAATTCAAGGCTTCAATATAAAAATTCAAATAGCTTTGATGCACAAAAAAATAAAAGTTTGATGTAAACAACTATCTATACATAGATATAGTAGAGTTAAGAAAATCTTTATTATCTCTTAAACCATAATCAATTTGGTATGGACAGAAACATTAATGATGCAACCTTGTGTGGCAAGTGAAATTGCATAAGCGATAATTGTCATCGCCTCCATTCATGTTTGAGTGATCAATGATTCAACACATCTCCCAATTTTGTATATTATGAATGTCATCTATAACAACATGATTCAATCTTAAGTGAAATGGTTCTCAATGAAATTACAGTAATAATATTGGCTTTGTGACCATATTTTTCACCTCATTTCTCAGTTTGACTAATCCATGAAAATTCATATGCTTATTGCAAGAAAAATTATTATAGAAAAATAATAGTTACTCCAGTTTCACCCAAAAAAAAAGTCAAATCAAATTCCATTAAATTCGACCCTAAACCCTAGCTAGTAAAAATGGGGGCAGAGTTGTACATATCAGAACACAACCCCCCACCAACAGCTTCATCGTCATCCATTGATGTTTTCTTCAGAATACAAAAAACCACATGAATAAGCACAATCACCAAGCTAATGAGTAGGCCGATCACAAAGGGAAAAATGGCACTACTGAGCATTACACTAATTATTTTAAAGTTATTTCAATTTAAAATTAGAACTCTTTTTATAAAATAATCAGCAAAATAAAAGAATTAGATTAAACGCTCAATGAATTTGGAATGAAAACCCATGACTCCTAAACCTAAAAACAAAAAATTATGTTATGCAATTAAGAAAAATTCAATAGAATTTACTCTATAAGAATGTCTCACATTGACTATTTTTAGGACACATAGATTCTTAATCTACACACAGATTCAAAAAAATATTTCAACAGACTTGCAATCCAACGGTAATCTACATGATAATGCCAAATATTTTCGAGAGATTGCGCAACGGCATACAGATCCTCACGAAATATGATATGGATGAAGATTAAAGTTTTTCTCATAAACCCTTCTCAATCTTATTCCAATCCAAAGCACAGAGACATGGGGAGGAGAAGTGTAAAATACCTCTACCTCAGATGTAGGAGAAATGTAAATACCTCTATCTCGGCAAAAATATTTATCGCCGCTTTGGTTTTATTATCACTACTCCTTCCTTCCAATCAAATATTCGCTCAACATGATGTGCATGAAATATTGTTCAAAATAGCTGGAAAAATCGAATACGTCCAAATGGCCGTCAAATTTAACACAGTCATAGAAATATCCACAAGGGCCTTTCTCATAGGTGGAACGCCTTTGGTGTGATAAATTTTTTTTTTCACATCTATCAAACTAAGGCTACATGGTGCAGTGTATAGTAAGATTATAATTTATGTAATGATTTTTTATATTTCGTTATAACAAACAAGATATTTTTACTACAATTATTCTACAAAATTTCAACAATTTAAGTGAAGTCTAGAATATATGTGGTATCTCTATAATTATTTCATAATTTATTTGTTAGGTTATATAGATTTTCAACAATTATAATATACTTATAAAAACTTGTTGAAAATCCATATTTTTAAACATTCGTTGTAGAAAATCCACATTTCAATAAATCTTTAGAAATATGGTTTAAATAATATCTACCACATTTATATTTTTTTTAAGAAAAATTCAAAAAAGTAATATAAATTATTATAGCAGGTTGAGTCAAAAATGCGAGCGGATGGGTGGTAGTGAGTGGAAATCATATTTGAATTTTTCTGATGATGAGCGGGTGTTTCATCATGGTTCAGAGTCGTCCCTCCCCTCTCAACAGGCTTCCCCACTTAAGGCTTCATGGGAAGATCTACTGGTGGGCGAGGGAGCTACTTCTGGAAGTTTTTATGGTTCTTCTACCCCACTCTTTTCAACTTTGGTCGATGGATGCCCCCAGGTTTTTGTTCTTGATGCTCTGATACAGAGATTTGATGATAGATATAAATTTACACTCCAAGGAAGCTTTGTGGGGACGTTGAAGCTGTGAGGAGCTATGCACAAAGGAAATGGAGATCAAGAAGTAACCTGAGAGTGTTGGTTCTGGCTCATAAAACTTTTCTTTTCCTTTTCTGGTGAAAGGAGATCTTATCAAGGTTTTATAAGAGGGACCATGGTTCTTTGGAAAGACAATTATTAATATGGACAAATGGATGCCTAAACATTTATCCAAGAAGCCCCTTTTTTGGTGTTTTCCCAGTGTGGTTAAGCCTGCCTTCCCCGCCTCTTGAGTTTTGGGAACCTGGTGTGATCCTTAGCATTTGTAGAGTTCTAGGGACCCTCCTTCCTATTGATCCCTGCATAAAGGAAAGAACCCGAATGATCCACGCCATATTTTGTATCAGTATATCTGTTGAAACACCACCCCTACCTCTATCAAGTTAGTATCAAAACACAGAGAATGATTACAAGATTTGGTTTTAGGAGACGAATAAGTTTTGCGTTGATTACATTCATGCAGGACATATTGTAGGCCATTGTGATGCGTTGAAGGCTTGGGCTAGGAAAGTCTCACCCACAAACAAACATTCTTAACCTCCACCTTTGTTTCGTAGTTGAATGCCTCGCCGGGAGATGGAATGGCGTGGAAGGGTTCGGGATCTGCTTTAGGTGATAGAAGGGGCGGTTAAATTCTAGGGTACATAATTTTTCCTATTGTAGAAAAGGAATTTCCCGTGGTAGCTTTCGTGGCTTACCGAGAGAGCGATAACTCAAGGTCGATGGACAATTCTGTTTCCCTACACCTAGATAGAGATGTGGATACCAGATTGGGATGGGTGGTTCTAAGTAAGCCATTGGTTCACTTGCCTCACCCCCGACTGCGGAAAAATACAATATGTTTAAATCCTCTGATCTGGAATAGATTTCGGTGGTTGCCCTATTTTAAAATGTTTTGGAACAAATTTCAGTCCTGAATCACACCGCCCCTTGCCCTTCTCTTTTGTTAGATGATTTAGCTTTGGTGGTCCTAAATAATATAGAAGATAGGAGGATGGAATCCTTTGTACCACCACCATCTAAAGAATTGTTTGAAAATATGTGCCTGCAACATACAATGGCTGAAAAAATATTTTTTAAATTAGAAATGGTTTTAGTTCTTGATGATAACACATCTGAGAAAACAACCATGAAGCCCAATAATTCAATTGATCCCAAATCTCTCAAAATTCTAAAATTTTGTGAACATCCCTGTTACAATGATTACATTCATAGGACTTTTTGTGTGTAAGAGGAATGTGGAGCCCGAGCTAATAAGGATGGTTGAAATATTTTCCGCAGAAAAAAGTATAAATCCAGACAGTCACAGGGAGCGATCCTTCTATAGTGATCTGATGGGTTCCTTAATCAGGTGGTTCTTATTTTGTTTCTGTTTTGTTTCTCTATATAGTCATAGTTTTTGTTTGGTTTTATATCTGGTTCTGGGCCACACCTGGACTATTTTATTATTTTATTTGGGTCTTATTGTTTATACCAACGGGCTTTGTTTGGTTTTTGTTGTGTTCCTTGTATTAATTTTGGTTATATATGGATAGTAGATCCTCTGTTGTAACTGGGTAGAGCCCCTAGAAAAACCCTCCTTTTACCAATAATCAAAAAAATAATAGCTGCTTGTGGAGATGGAACATTAAATAGTGCTTTAATGTTGTATTAATTTATTTTGGAAAGGCCACATAACTCAATATTTAGACTTTTAAAATATTTTTTAAAAATAAGATTATAATAATATAAAAATTCAAAAATAAATAAAAATATATATTTATTCTTTTTTAAAAATTCTTCTAAGTGTTATATTATTATGTAGTGCCAACCTAAAAGAATAAAGTAAAACGAGTATGGAAATTCATTAATTGAATATAATAAAATGAAGCTTTATTTTTTTAAAAATAAATGTGAGTCGATTGTTTTTTGGTGGTGGAGTGGATATTTTTGTTGGTGGGTGAGTAAGAGGGCAGGTAACATGTGGCAAGGGTTGTTGTGGGGTAGTTTAGAGCCATGGGATTCCCTGACAAGACACGTGAGTAGCATAAAGGACTTGGAGACCCATCATTTCCCTTGCATAATAATTCCAGCACTTAATTTGAGATCCAGAAGAATTAACCACATGGAAACCCAGATCAACATTGTAAATTTTAGCAGTAATTTGATAGTCTCAGCGTATACAGAATGGATAAGGGTGTTTTTCATCATCCTTCTATAATTTTTTCGAGCATCTATTTGGTTCTAAACTTCTGTGGAAGTATTTTGTACGAAGGGGAATAAAGGGACTGATGAAAGGATGCAGTTTTAGTCATCTTCACATAGATTTGCAGTAGACTTTTTCATGGCAGGTGTTTCAGCAGTGGTTTCCAAGAAGGTTAATACCCCCATTGAGAAAGTGAAGTTGTTTATGAAAAACTAGGGAGAGCTACTCAATAGGGAACACCTTATTCACCAATTTCCATTATAGTTTCACAATAGTTCTGAGAGAGGAGGATTTTTTTCCTTCTGGAGAGGAAATTAAGAAAATGTTATTAGATATTTTCCCACCCAGGCGTTTAAATTTGCACTCAAGTACTCCTTCCAGGCTCTTTCTGGATACTCAAAGGAGAGAGATGGCCACATGAAGTGGCTTGCAGAGAATATTGCTTCTGGAAGTGCCACGGGTGCAATTATATCCAAATTTCTATATCACTTGGGACTATGCACATACGAGTCTTGGTATGCATGCAAAAAATGTCTTGTCGGGTAGCCACCACCGTTACGAGGGATTATTGGATGTCTACCCGACGAATCTTTCTATTGATGGCATTGTAGGAATCTATAGGGGCTTTAGTGCTTCAATTATTGGCATCACAATATATAGAGTATTATATTCTAGAATTTAGGACACATTGAAACCAGTGGTTCTTGTTGGATCCCTTAACGTTATTATTGTTTTATATAATCAGATTTTTAAATCCATTAGAGACTGAAGAGTTTTTCATTTCGGTTTTGATATCTTTCTTCCTCCAAGGGTTTTGTCATGAATACGTGTTTCCACTATCCCAATCAAATGTACAGCTGTAGAGATCAATGTGAACCAACACAGTTGTGATGTAGGCATCCAATGTAATTCTCCTTCCCTTAGTGTATGTTTTGGTAGTAGTAAGTTTTGGTGAAGAATCTGGGAAATTATTCGTGCACTTTTATTTTTTTTCACGCAATATGGAGTAGCTCTAGGGCGATTTAAACTTTTGACCTGTATACCACAAGAGAAGAAATCAGTTATAATGAAATTTGGGTAAATACCATTTGGAACTCGTTGACATCTTTTAGTTACCAATGGCTTTAGGATTTATCCAAAGACCTGCTTCTCTGAATTTTTTTTTACAAGCTAAGATGTAGCAATGTCACAAACAGGGGACTCCATAGGCATTCTCATATTTCTTACTCTCCCGCACACAGTTGCATCCTTGTGTGAGATTTTGAATGTCTAGAAGTTTATTATGAAAAAATAATAATGGGTAAAGGAGTGTATACCATATTCATAACTTTTTTATATGAATTTGGTATACACCCAGCAATGTTGGGCATGCTTCAGATGGAGTGGAGGTATTTTTTCAAAAATTGTAGCGGAAAGTACCCTGGCAGACATGTATGCATTACTGACGCTGCCCCTGCGCTGAGTGTGTAAATAGTTTGATAAAAGGATAGGAAGAAATTCACTCCTAGGATAGTAAGGATTGCATGGTATGCACCAATCAAATTGTAATGGAAAGTAAGATTTTCAAATGTATGGAAAATTATATGAAAGGCGTAGGAGCATAGAAAATACAAGTGTTTTGTTGAAGCAGTTCTAAAGAATCTCAAGCAAAGGTAGTTGGGGGAGTGTTGTTAAAGCCGTTCTAGATGAGTCGTCAATTAAAACAACCTTTTCCGTCTATCTTGTAAAGTTCGAAAAATGTAATTTTTAGAGACTCGAAATTTTTTTTTTGATCCTTGTAAAAGATATCTCAAGCGTTTTATGTGTTCGTTGTTATAATGAGATTCCCATCAGGCCTTAGACTGACTTCATTTGACCGTTTATAGTCTCTTTGTCGCTCCTCTAGAAGCCCTTTTACCTCGTTTTCCACTTTTAGGAAGATGCTAAAACTGAAAATTTGGGTTTCGTTTGCACTCGCTGTTTGGATCTTGAGCAAACAAATGCTTTTCCACCTTCACAAACCCCTAGTATTTCTACTATTAAATTTCTTACAACATTCAATTTGGAAAAAATCACTTATTATGTTGAAATTGCAGCACCCCTCACTATTTTGAATTTGAAGTATTGAGAACCAGGGAAATTTTTAGTGGCAAATTTTCATAATCTCATGAAAATCGAGGATTATGGAAATTCAAATTGGCGAATATTATGTGATTCGTAGATGACTTATTCGCCAAAATTTTTGAATGACATGTCCCTTATACTCTTCATTTTGCCTAGATTTTACACATATATAAGATCTTATGAATGTAATTCGCCACCATTTCAAATCATTTCATGTGCATATTTGCGGAAGTAAACATAAGCAACTTCTCAGCCGTCCAACACCTGAGCCATACAACCCTTGACTGTCCGACCCCTAGGGCCTAACTCGTCCAAACCCCGAGTTACGAAAACCTGAATCATCCAACTTTGATGCGTCCAACCCTGAGCCATCCAACTCTAAGTCATCCAACCCCTCATCCATCTGACCCCTCATCCATCCAACCCCTCATATGTCCAACACCTCATCCATCGATTTCCTCATTCGTCCAAGCCCTCATCTGTCTAACCCCTCAGCTGAGAGCAATCAAACTGCTCAATCGTCCAAACCTTTTTCATCCAACCATAAATCCATCCAAGCCTTTACCATCCAACCACTACCGTATAACCCTAAACCATCCAATCTTATAGCCTTTGAACATTACAGTCATCCCTAATCATTCATGGATACTAGAAATCAGGGTAAGAAGGTAACTAATTCAGCCATGGATATAAGAAATACTTCTCTTGGTTATTTTGGAAAATCACAAAAAATGAAGGGGGTTTCTGCATGAGCTGAAAATATCGGTATGTGGCATGTGCTATTTATAGGTTATTTAGTCTTTAATTATTTAATAATTATGTTCTTCATACTTCTCTTAGAAATTTTTTTACTGTGTAAAAATTTAACTATAGATAAAATTAATACTATATTTGTAACAATTTTAGAGAATTATATGTAGGCATTTCAGAAATTCCTTCACAAAATAATCAATTTAAAGATATCAATGATCCATTTTATGTTGAGGAAAACATTATGTCCCTTGATGACATAAAAGAACAATAAAATTCATCGAATTCTTAAGATACACCAACAGAGGAAGATTCTACTCCAAGGTCTATTTCGATAAAAATGAGACATGAGAATCAAGATATTCGTGCTATGAGCCTAGATGTAGAAGTTGAACCACAAGAAAAAGGAAAATATATCAAAGAAAGAGGGAAAACTGGACAATACGAAGGAAATTCCACTTTGAATAGGCTTCAAAATATCCATTTATTTAACCTGTGTACAATGAAAATGGTAATGATGTTCCAACACAATGTCGATGCAAAATATGTGGTTGGAAATAGGGGAAGGATCACAGGATGCAGCTTAAACTGGACACAATTGGAAAGCATTGTGGGAAAATATACAGTTCCCAAAATCAAAAGGATGGAAGCATAGTTAGAACATTTAAATGGAAAGTTGAAAAAGATTGTTTACATGTCAAACATGTAGAATAATATGAAAAGGAAAAAAAAAGTATGAAAATGTGAATGAAAAAGGTGGGACCATAGTAGCAAGATTGAGAAAAGCTATGGAGGCAGAAATGCATGCAAAAATTATTCAGTTTGCTACAGTATTCCGTATATTGAAAAGGGGAAGACCAATGTCATATTTTGGAGAAAATAAAATTTTGTATCAGGTTATTGGTCCACAAAGCGTTCCTCAATTCATTGGTCAGATACAAGAGGATGTGAAATTACAAAATGTCTATCTCTAGTAGAAAAGGAGCATCTGAAACTAAGTGTTCAAAAGGCTAACTATATTTCCCTTTCAATAGATGAGGTTACTGCAATTGATAATACTTCATGGATTTCTATTCATGTTTATACTTTTTCTAATGAAATAAGAACTCCACACCTCTTTGCAATTCATAAAATGACTGAGAATTGTAATTCTGAAAATATTTATAAATTGGTGGTCTCAAATATGAAGGATGTCACTGGAATGGATGACTTCGCCATCGCAACAAAATTATTTTGTGTTGGAACCAATGGTGTAGCTATAATGGAGGGAGCCAGAAACGGTCTCTACATTAGAATTCAAACAATTGTTTCTCCATATATGGTTGATGTCCATTATATGGGCCACAAAATGAATCTGACGTACGAAATTCTGAGAAAATTTTAAAATGTAGCTAGAGTAGAGGAATTGATACGTGATTTGCATGCTTATTATTCTAGCAGTCTAAAGATATTTTAGGAATTTCAAATATTTGCAATTGGATTGATAGAGGGAAATAAGCTTCTCAAATATATAGATACCATATGGATATATATGTATGAACCTTCCTATAGAATATTTGATGAATAGCCTTCGTTGAAAAGATTTATGTATAAATACCGCAAGGATGTAGATAAAGCTAAAGATCTATTGTGTCGTTTAATAGACAGAAACTTTAATCACACTCTACGGTATTTTTCCCATGCTGAGGGAGATTAATATATTAACGAAGCATGAATAAAATTGTTCTTTGTACATAATAGACTTCAGAAGACTTAGAACACGTGTGTGATCGAGTCTCGAAAGTTTATATATTTCTGATGGGAGTTTTCAAGGTGGTGCTTTTGAAAACTGGAATGCATTGACAGATTTGAAAAATCCTAGGTGCTTTTTAAAATACAATATACATGATCATCTATGTATTACAACACATGGAAAGGAGATTCCACTTCATACATTCCAAACAAGAATTGATATGGTTGTCTCAGAAATAGCAGAAGTAAAAGTGACACGGAATTTATATGATGCAGTATTAATAGAAACTAGGAATAAGATGAGAAAGATATTCCAATCGTTAGCTAAAGAGATCCGAGAAAGATTTAGAAATGATAAAATTATTGAAGCAATGGGAGTTATAAATCCACAGTTTTTGAATTTGTCTTGGGGAAAACCTTATACATCTATCAGTCCTATTTTTGTCAAAAACATGGGTGTTCTAACTAACCATTTCTCTAAGGTATTTTACAAAGGAAAATACTTAGTTCCCAGTCACTGCTTTTTTATAATACTATGATAAGACAAGTTAATCTTCTCTAAAACCCATAGGATTATTGTGCCATCAAAAGGATTTGTAAGGATATTTGCTCCAGTAGTATTCTAAGTGAAGATTTGAGTGAGTGTATTAAGTTGTATGAACTATGTCAAACTATGATTCTGAATTTTGTGGAAGATGAGAGTGTTTTCAATGCACTATCCTTTCTAAAATCAAAATTTCAAAATAGTAGAAAGTTGTTTGAGGTTGTATGTATCATGTTACTTAGTGGAGTATTTCCCTTATGATACAACACTTGCATTACGGAATTCACTTGCAGAAAGAAAATGAGTTAGAAACATTCTTCTTGACCCAGGGGATGGAGACACATCCAAAGATCATGCTACAGTTGATTTCCAAGACACAAATGAAAGTTTTGATCCAGGACTATTTCAATTCACATATATTTCATTATAATTATTTAATGTAATGAATTATAACTATTGATGTATTTCATACAGAGATTGCAACTTTCAATAAATGCAATATTAAATATCTATTTTTTATATTTGGTTTCTAAACTGAAATAAGAAAATATCTATCTATTATATCTGTTAATTGATTTATTTTATATCTGGAATAAATCAAAAAGGTAAATTATTTAAACAAACAAAATCAAGTAAATTTAAAAAAAATTTATGTAAACAAAGAGAAAAAAACATCATTTGTATTATGTAGTTTTGAAAAATTATAGGTACAGTTCAAATTCCCAAAGTACTATTGAAATGGTTCTCTCAGTTGGCAGATTACTTTATGAAGAAAATTACAAATTATGAAACTATTTTCGGCCAATACAATTACAAAAAGGGGGTTGTCAATACATTTTCATAGCTTCCAGACAAGTTCTATCATACAAGGACACATTACGAGGTCATCCTATTTTCTTCCTATGATTCTTAATCATAGTTGTCCTTATGTTTACCTCACAGAATAAAAACTTAAAAAATTGGTCAGCCACTATCTTTTAATTCATGCACTAGTGTCAGAATTGTGAAAACACACCTGTCAAATGGTGAACATCACTAACATATTTTCAAAGCTTCCGGACAAGTTATGTCATCTAAGGACACATTACGAGGCCATTCTCTTTTTTTCCTATGATTCTGAATCATAGTTGTCCTTAAGTCTTCCTCAAAGAATAAAAACAAAAAAAAATTGTTGGTTGCTATATTTTAATTGCTACACCAGTGTCAGAATTGTGACAACACACCTGTCACATGGTGAACTTCACTAACATATTGAGTTTCTTTTGTAGCAGGAGAAGCTTGATATTTTTCATACATTAGAGGTGGAGGAATATGATGTGTCTCTAAAGAGCTATCTTCTATAACTCCTTATGCCTGTAAATCTCAAGCAGTGGTATTGATATTTTCAAGAATATTGAGTTCCTCCCTTGCTGCATCTCCTGTTGTAAAAAGTTTTGCATCTATGTCTGTCTTTTCCTTCAATAAGATTTCTAGATCCATCTTATGCTCCTTGATTATACTTCTCAATGTATTATTTTGTTTATTTATTACTATTAGTTTTTCCTTCAACTGCACAAACGAATTCTGGCTTTTGTGGGCATTCTTTAAATCTGCTTCAAAAATAGCTAAATCTTTCTTAAAATGTTCATTTTCTGCCTACAAAATAGAAATAAAAAATTTTAGTTTATTAGTTATACATTAAACAAATATATTATAGTGCTTATAATATTAAAATTTTTCATGTAAAACATAAATCCCACTCACCACAAATTTTTCGTTTTCAAAATTTGCTATTTAAATCTTTGTCTTTTATTTTGCCCATTTTCTTTAGTAAGCCTGTATTTCAGCATTCATATTCTCCAACTTGTTTAACATTATGTATATAATTTCATTGTTGTAATTATTAGCATCGGAAATTGTCCCTAACTGAGCTTCATTTAGCAAAATGTCATGCCTTGCCAGTTGGATCTATATGTCAGTGAACAATGAATTCCTTTGAGCATGATTATGGTATCTTGTATTTATTTCTTTTATTAAAAAAAATTTTCTCCTCTCGCAAGACCGCACAAAATCCACATCAGACATGACAACCTCTTAAGATGTTGGCCCCATACTATCTAAAATCAGATTTTATAGTATAAAATGTGTCTTTTCATCATCTGTTCTTGGAGCGTTTGATGGAGGAGGAGGAGAGTCAGTGTCCATTACATCATACATATTTTGTTGTTGTTGTGGTTGAGGTATAATAGATTGAATCATATAATGAGTGTCAAAATAGTTTCCCTTGTCAGCATGGCCATTATCGAACCCCAAATACTCCTCGTCAAGGGTGATGTTTTTGAAAATATGTGAGGTGTAACGACCCAAAAAATTTCATGCACAAACAACACAGTAAAAGACAGGATTTTTTTTTTTGACTTGCTTGACACATAACATGACGCAACATGTCGTCACCAAGGATGCAACTAACACTGTGAAAAATTTGATACAAGGATGGCCGTAAAGGCAGCACATGGAAACGATCACACCTATCAAGGACAATTTACTCTTCTTTTGACAAGACAACATGGAAGTCCAACCACATGACACACTTACAACTAGGGCAAGCCACAGTAAGAAATGATTGGAGGTTATTTATTTTGATAAGACACCCTTTATCTCATGACTTAAGTTTTCAGAAGGATTCAATATATGATTCGCACAAATTCATCTTACCAATTGAGCTAATTTCTTATACACTGTAGAGAAGTTCACTTAAAATCTTCACTTTACGACAATAGAATTGTTTAGTTCCATTAATTTAATAAAGGGAATAATTAAATTCCACAAGGCTATCTTTCCATACTTAAGCCACTAGAACTTGTTCATTACCTTGCTACAACAAGAATTCGTGTTCAACAAAAATCAAGAGGAACTTACAAAGTATCCTGTGAAGGAGATAAGGAGATTAGGTCGAGTTAAATTCCTCTTTAAGACACCATTAGTTATTACCAAGGTTTAATTGGAGCTTGGGGTTTTATACGTAATTATTAACGCTTTTACTTAGGCATAACTAAAAGAGTTTATCAAAAGAAAACTACTTACTTTCAAACAGGCTGAGAGATAAATTGTGTGGTTTCTAAATTTCCTTCTCTTACTTGTTAAATATTATTAGAAACTGACTATTGTTTTCCTTTAGCTTGTTTTAGGTGTTCACCAAAAAGAGTAGTGTTCACTAGTTTAGCTAGGGATATCAATTTATAAAAATTTACTTTACAAGGATAGTTTCACCTTTGAGTACTTCAAGAATCTCTTGTTCTCCAGTAAGTCATCTCTATATTAATTTATCTAAATAAAAATATATTTTAGTTAACTTCTATAAGGGTTAACCATTCCATTTAATTTTACTTATATCACATCATTACAAGGTGTCAGAGAGTTTTGACTTAACACTTTATTCTCAAAAACAATGTTTTACAATACTTATGCCAATGTAATGATTGAATATCATATCTCACCAAGGTAAGTAACTAATCTAACAATAAAAAAGTGAAAGAACACTTCACGACGTAGTTTTCCAAACATACAACGGCAAGAGATCTTCTAAACTCCTTCCAAGAAAAGTTACAAAATTTACAACGCATTGAACTTTCTACAAGAACTTCATAATTTTGAACTGATGAAACTTTTATACTCTTTTCTATAATCTACTCGCATAATCCATCTGCACAAACATTATCTAGAGTCAGTTCACTAGAACTGAGCATGATAAGATATAAACCTCACCTAATAACTTATGCCATTTAGTATTTAAATAAATGAAAGTTTGCAATACTCCTTATCAAATAATTTCTAGCATACATTTTAAAACTTAACTGCACATCTCATGATAATACATTTCATACTCATTAATGATCACTTCCTTAAGATATACTTACATAAGAACACCATTCTAAGAGACTAGATAAACAACCTTAATCATGCAATTAATCATACTTAAATTATAGTAAATAATAATGACGCTCACCTAATACCCTCGACCTACTTCACATATATAAGTGTCTAACAAGATTATCTTTCAATTAAATAAAAGCACCAACGACATTAAGTTTAAATATTAAATACAAGTATTAATCTTACATTGTTCATCGATATTACACAAGTATCAAACCTTCATAGATAATCAGTGGTATGTAAGTATAGTTTAGATATTTATCCTGCAATTTTAAGATTATACTTATATTACCAAGGATTCCACCAATCCACAGGTTCATGTATTATTTAGGTGCCCTTTTGGTTGCTTATTCCATGTCTTTATATACTTCTTCTAGTAAAAGAGTCCAACTCATAAGAATGAGTTATGACCGACAATACTGTCCTTTGTTGGTAATATGCCAAAGATACATTTGACTAGCTAAGATATGCAAGCGCAGCCCAAGCCACTATGAATGCAAGTATCAACATTATCTCAACTCCTAATAAGATGCGAGTATCAATTTTTAGCTAAACATAATAATCATCGTAAATAACAGAATTATTCCACTTGTTAACCAAGCATTGAAATAACATATTTATCCTTACCGGTTACCTGATAACATAATATACCCTGTTATCTAATTCAACCTCCACTTGCATACCCCAATCTATGGGTATTAATAATTGTTCTATAGAATGAAGTTAAAATATTTCAGGTGGACTTATGTCCTTACTGTCATACATGGTAAGCATAGTTCCATTATGCTAGCTATCACCTTTACTTAAGGCTATACATGACTCCAATTTGGGGTAGTGATCTTAACTTCTCTATTTATCTGTTTTCCTACCAAAAGTCTTTCGACAAGCTTCAAGGTCAAAGTATAAGATAAATTTAAAATTTTATTTTTCAAGCGTTGCCTGAATTCGTATGCATGAGGGCATCACAAATCAATCAAACTTGAAGAATCTCGATGCATCCAATATTACTTTAACCGATCCAAAGGTCCAAGTAGTGCCTCAAAAATTAAGCCAAAGAATTATCCTCACAGGATTATGACTTGCGTGCATAACATGTACGTAAAGGTCATAGAAATCCCATTAACACATGCTTAAGGAGGGTTCCAATCTAATAATAAGCTCATAGTAATAATAATAGCAGAGGGTATGGTGAGGGGTTTTCCATAATCCCCAAGGTAAATGATAATCGAATGACTCGGATGGAGCTATCTAGAAGGACCAATTAAACTAGTATGACTCTTCTCAAATAGAAGCCCCCAATCCTAATGGGGGTTTAAATTATTATAAAACCACAGTAAAATCCAAATACAGTCATAACGGAAGATTCCCTTTTTCAAGCCATGTTCTACAAAATATAAACGTTACAAGAAAAAAATTTATAAACCTCATTCACACTGCATAATATTTTCTACAGAAACCCTCATTCGAAGGAAAATCAAGGCAAAAAGACAAACCAACATTATAAGATCAGTAGGCAAGAATCGATGTTGAGATTTCTTCTACTCAAATAGTAAATAAGATAAACTGTAAAGGGGGAGAGAGATCAGTTCATGCAGTTATAATTATAAGTCATCCGGAACCCAATCTCTACAGAATTCAAAGAGAAATTGTAGAGATTGATTTACCCAAATACTAAAGGAAATAAATTATTAAGAGAGAGGGTTAGGGCTTATCATGCCTGTTTTAAACGCTATCTCAATATGCATATGATTGTTTCAATACAACTGCTTGTGTTGTAGCTCTTGGGCAGCACACTCACTCCTTGCTCCAAACCCCACGTTAACAAAACCTGAGTTACAGTCTTTCCATGCTTCTTAGCAATCTACTCAATAACAGGATTTTCCATCATAGAATTGGAACCATAGAAAGTACCAAATTCTCCTAAAGGAGACCACGCACTAACATGAATGTTGACATTGCTGCAATAATCTCTTAGCTTCTTTCGTTCCCACAGAGGATGCATCTCCTCCTGATTGACAGCAGGAGATATGTTGGCATAGCTGAACATGTCGCTGAGCTTCTTCCAGGATAAATTTCTCACACCAATAGATTTAGTAAGCCCCAACTCCACGTATTGCTCCATTCCCCTCCATATAGACTCTATATCTAATGGCGAAGAAAAGAAATTCACTCCTCTTTGGGATTTGGATGTGAAGTCCCCTTTCTCAAATTTATAGGCTAGTGGATAAGATACAGATCTAGATATTCCAGCTGCAATTTCTTTAAGGTTGTCTTCAAAGTGGAAACAGGGTCATCGTGATCACCACCAAATAAGTTACTAGTCACAAAAATTTCATCCCTGTTTATAATCCCCATTAGAAAAGCATGATTCAGAGCTTCTCCTAGAGCTAGCTCGGTGCCATAAATACTGGCAGTGTCAAGATGCCTGTACCCGACCTGTAAAGCTGTGTCAATAGCTTGCTTCATCTGATCTATGTTGTTAGCCTTAGCCGCAGTACCAAATCCTATCAGTGGTATTGCTATTCCTAAATACAGCTGTGAAACTCTCTCTCTCGTATCCCCATGCTTCTGCTCTGACCGCAAAAGTGAAAACAACTACCTGAGTTGTATTTTAGGTACAAATTGATTTTGGGCTATGTAAAATATTCAATCCCGAATAGATGGTTACAGTCGTTGCTAAATAGAAAACAAAAAAGTTGGACAACCTCCTTGTTGGAGTGCTTAAACATGCTTCTACCTCAACGAACCCTTTCACGTTGAATTAAAAGAGTAGAGCATGCTCCTGTGGAATTCAATTTAATGGATGAGTGTGATGGAAATGAACAACTACAGATATTGTTAGGTACATAGTGAGTTTCAGGCTATACAAGGACACTATATGAAGCTCATGGTGCACCAGCAAAGACTGTCACCCTTGCTATTGCAATTGTATCTATCACTCTTGTATCGCCTTGCCCTCATTCGTTCAAAATCCACACGCCCACCCTCACAACATCAAGGCGATAGACCTTCATTTCACCATCAATGAATCCACTATCTAGAACACGTTGTAGCAATTCATCTGTTGCAGCATTTGATGGGGTGCAAACAAGCATTCGTGGTTTAGGCAGAAAACAACAGGTAGACCAAAACAAGGGGCAGGGACAGAAGACTGTGAATCCTTTTGCAATAAACAAAAAACGATGTGACCTGGAGCTATTCGGCACGCAAAGGGGGAGGGAATTTTAATGTTTTTTTGGCAGGTGTTGGTTGAGCCACCCACCCCCAACCATGATTTCAAACCTAACTTCTTTTATGAGCCTCTATGTAACATTAAAGCAGTTGTTCGATCATAGTGAACCGCATAATGAGAACAGTTCAAAGTTCAAATCTACTAAATCAAATAAGTGCGAGTTGATCGATAGTGATTGAGATTTTTTCATCTTGGGAATAACCATAGAAAAGTAATATCAAGAGTCAACACATCATTAACCAATGTCCATTTGCATGTAGCACCTAACTAGCTCTTAACTATAATATTACACGCACATAACATAACAATTTCTGGGTACAAACCCCTAATATTGGGTAAGTCAATGGGTACAAACACTTAGTTTTGGTGGCAGAGTAGCTAATAATCTTGTTTTTAATGTGTCCCCACGTAGTGACTTGGGCCATGTGAAAACCTTTTGTATGACCGCTTACCTTTTAAACGTGTCCCTGGCCACGTGGATGTGGCATGTTGCTTGAACTCATTTTCCCTTGGAGATCGTGTTTAGTTATGAGACCCATCTATGAATTTATATTAAAATTTACCTACTGTAGATATTTTAACATACTTAATATCACAGCATTGTATATATGCATAATAACTCGCTTACAATAGATAGTTTATAATTATATAAAAGTGATGATTGAGTATTCCCTGTGACCAAGGTGAAGCCCACCAATGATCAACAAAGGCACAATGATGTTCCATGCTTAACACTCAATCGCCGTAGGATGAACAATTGTAACGTAGAACAGGGCATTACATTCTCCCCCCCTTAAGAAAGCATCGTCCTCGATGTGACATAACACAGAGAAAAAGAAATGGTACGCAAGAAGGGAAGATAAGGAAGCAAACACACCTTATGGTTTAAAATTTTAGTCGATTAAAGCATGGCCACGGGGTAGCCTTAGGAACATTTGGTAGAAATTTTAACTTTTAATGTTCTGTGAAGATTGACAATTCTTTCTTGTCCATCATTTCATTTGTCTCTTTCCATTAGCACTATTCTTAGTTTAATTTCTTTTAAAATTTCATCATTGAAGAGTTTTGGTTTATTCCTTATTGTGGGTGCCCAACATGAACTGCTAACACAACACCCTATCAAGTTCACAAGATGCTATAGATTCACAAGCACACAAGTATATACTTCAATATTGTATTACACCACATAAAGGTTACTCAAATACGGAATGGAATAGGCACAGTCCACATAACATAGTACTCGGCACACATCAATGACTGACATATAAAATGCTCAAACAAAAGAGTACTAAAATCCACCAGACATTTCCTCAATTTGTATTAATGAAAAACTCACATAACACCAAACCATGCCACGGTACATAGTGTCCACAAGGGAATCAATGACATATCCCCAACATCACAACACATATCCATCTGACATGAGTAACACATACATCAAAAGACCACTACCAAACATCACAATAACTCAACATATATCCTGAAACATCAACCATACAGACAAATATCATAAGCCTCCCTCAAACTCTTAAGCCTCCCTCAAGTCTCTTATGCCTCCCTCAAACTCTTATGCCTCCCTCAAGTCTCTTATGCCTCCCTCAAGTCTCTTATGCCTCCCTCAAGTCTCTTATGCCTCCCTCAAACTCTTAAGCCTCCCTCAAGTCTCTTATGCCTCCCTCAAACTCTTATGCCTCCCTCAAGTCTCTTATGCCTCCCTCAAACTCTTATGCCTCCCTCAAGGAGGCCGGTTGACCCTATGGTCCAAGACACATTGAGTTCGAACACTCCTAGCCCAAGTGACATAATAACGCCTGTTTCAACGACCCGCTAGTTATCTGTACTCCTTGTGGCGTACCCCTACACAAAGAAGCGGGTCCATAGGTCCAACCATTCCATGGTGCATCCCATGACCCTATTCCACACATCACGACAATAGAACCAACACAACAATCCAATCCAAGTGCTAAGTGGCAAAGTACAAGCCTTGGGCAAGGCGGTAAAAATTCCAAATTTAAAAGAAAACCCAAATTCAAGAAAAATAAATGGCCAAATAGCCATAGTTAGTACCAAAATCCCCATGTTAGTGCCACAAACCAAGGAAATGCCCAAACTTGTAAAGCATGGCAATCAAGAAAAGCTGCTGGTCCTTACAAATAAAGTAGAAAAAATATCAATTACGAGTAAAATCAACTCATAATAATGTCACATTACGATAACTATGTGGCCTTATCTGGCCACCAAGGGGTACTCAACGAGTTGCTAGCACTTGGAACATCGAGCCTCAGCTCGTAAAATACATATCAATAATACAACTGTCATTGTTTCAATCAGAATCATCTCGCCATAACTTCAACAAGGTCCAACATAGTCAAAGTCACATAGGTTAAATCCATACAACAACCATATCGGGAGGGAGAAAAGAGTACAGGTTGCCATCTACTGAGCCTGAGGTGTCCGCAAAACACAATATGCATGGCACCCGTTGAACAAGTGTCACACATACCAAACAAACGAAAGTGGGTTTTCAGCCTATGTAAGGGTCCACTTCCTATCTCGTACTCAGCTCAAGTGACTGGTCAATGGTACACATTTTCTCACTCCATACATACACAGTTTACCGATTTCCCTCAGGTTCGGTTAGTGTAAGGCTTATAACATAACATATAACTACATTACTAACACCCTGATGGTACACACATAGCTACCATAACGTCTCACGTATGGTAGGTATACGGGGTAGATCACAATCATACATTCATAGGGCGCAATACATCACTTTACCACATTCTGCATCCAAAGTGCAATCACAACACGATAGGGTTCATACACTCATCGTATGACCCTAAATCACGACATGAATCATTACATATCACACAACTCAGATATATGATGAACATAATAACATCACAACATAATATCCATTGCTACATAACAAGGTGGTACACACATTTCTCCAAAACATGGTAAAAACATCATGATATAACTCATATCTTTTAACATCAATCTAGTCATACAACACATTGATACACCTACATAGCACAATATGTCACAAAGCTCCAACACTATGTTATCCACTTTACAATTCTTTTCACACATCACAAGCAGTAATTCACGCGTGAACTCTTCATAGAATCCACAAGAAGGAGAGAGAATAATCCCATCCCCAAACATATCAGCATGATCACAAACACGCACAATGTGACATACACATCATGTGCGTTCACAAAAACACAATTATGACATGGATCACATCACGTTTAAAGCACATTACTCTTCCAATATCTACCACCATCATGCAACATCATCATCATCATGCAGTATCATCATGTAACAGCTCCACCACAAAGCTCCAAAGCCCACCTTAATAAAACCTAAGTTACAGTCTTTCCATGCTTCTTAGCAATCTCCTCAATAACAGGATTTTCCATCACAGAATTGGAACAATAGAAAGTACCAAATCCTCCTAAAGGATACCACGCACTAACATGAATGTTTACATTGCTGCAATAATCTCTTAGCTTCTTTTGTTGCCACAGAGGATGCATCTCCTCCTGATTGACAGCAAGAGATATGTTGGCATAGCTCAACAATTCACTGAGCTTCTTGTAGGATAAATTGCTCACACCAATAGATTTAGTAAGCCCTAACTCCACGCATTGCTCCATTCCCCTCCATATAGACTCTATATCTAATGGCAAAGAAAGAAAGTCCTCCTCTTTGGGATTTGGATGTGAAGCCCCCTTTCTCAAATTTATAGGCCAGTGGATAAGACACAGATACAAATATTCTAGCTGCAAATTCTTTAAGGTTGTCTTCAAAGCGGAAACAAGGTCATCGTGATCACCAGCAAATAATTTACTGGTCACAAAAAGTTCATCCCTGTTTATAATCCCCGTTAGAAAAACATGATTCAGAGCTTCTCCTAGAGCTGGCTCGGTGCCATAAATACTGGCAGTGTGAAGATGCCTGTACCTGACCTGTAAAGCTGTGTCAATAGCTTGCTTCATCTGATCTATGTTGACAGCCTTAGCCGCAGTACCAAAGCCTATCAGTGGTATTGCTATTCCTGAATACAGCTGTGAAACTCTCTCTCGTATCCCCATGCTTCTGCTCTAACCGCAAAAGTGAAAACAACTACCTGAGATTTATTTCAGTACAAATTGATTTTGGGATGTGTAAAACAGTCAAACCCGAATAGATGGTTACAGTCGATGCTGAATAGAAAACAACAAAGTTGGACAACCTTCTTGTTGGAGCACTCAAACAGGCTTCTACCTGAATGAAACCTTTCACGTTGAATAAAAAGAGCAGAACATGCTCCTGTGGAATTCAATTTAATGGATGGGTGTGATGGAAATGAACAGCTACAAATATTGTTAGGTACAGAGTGAGTTTCAGGCCGTACAAGGACACTATATGAAGCTCATGGTGCAGCAGCAAAGACCGTCGCCATTGCTATTGCAATTGTATCTATCACTCTTGTATCGCCTTGCCCTCATTCATTCAAAATCCACACGCCCACCCTCACAACATCAGGACAATAGTCCTTCATTTCACCATCAATGAATCCACTATCCAGAATACGTTGTAGCAATTGATTTGTTGCAGCATTTGATGGGGCGCAAACAAGCATTCGTGGTTTAGGCAGAAAACAATAGGTAGACCAAAACAAGGGGTGGGGACAGAAGACTGCGAATCCTTTTGCAATAAAAAAACAACGATGCAACCTGGAGCTGTTCGGCACGCAAAGGGGGAGGGAATTTTAATGTTTTTTTGGCAGGTGTTGGTTGAGCCACCCACCCCCAACCATGATTTCCAACCTAACTTCTTTTATGTGGCTCCACGTAACATTAAAGTAGTTGTTGGGTCAGAGTGAACCGCATAATGAGAACAGTTCAAAGTTCAAATCTACTAAATCAAATAAGTGCGAGTTGATTGATAGTGATTGAGCTTTTGTCATCTTGGGAATAACCATAGAAAAGTAATATCAAGAGTCAACACATCATTAACCAACGTCCATTTACATGTAGCATCTAACTAGCTCTTAACTATAATATTACACGCACATAACATAAAAAATTTATGTGTACAAACCCCTAATATTGGATAAGTCAATGGGTATAAAAACTTAATTTTGGTGGCAGAGTAGCTAATAATTTTTATTTTTATTTTTTAATGCGTCTCCACGTAGTGACTTGGGCCACGTGAAAACCTTTTGTATGACCACTTACCTTTTAAACGTGTCCTTGGCCACGTGGATGTGGCATGTTGTTGGAACTTGTTTTCCCTTGGAGCTCTTCTTTTGTTATGAGACCCATCTATGAATTTATATTAAAATTTACCTACTGTAGATATTTTAACATACTTAATATCATAGCGTTGTATATATGCATAATAACTCACTTACTATAGATAGTTTATAATTATATAAAAGTGATGATTGAGTATTCCCTGTGACCAAGGTGAAGCCCACCAATGATCGACGAAGGCACAATGATGTTCCATGCTTAGCACTCGATCGCCGAAGGATGAACAAATGTAACGTAGAACAGGGCATTACATGAGGCCATTACACTTAAAAAACCTCCTAGCGAGAGTCTAGGAAATTTTGTTGTTGTAGGATGAACTGTTCCAGCTGATTCTGCAGGAAACCTTATATTATTGTTTGTAGTTCTTCTTTTTGTTTGCACTGAATGTGTTGACAATATTGGTGGCCTCCTTGCAAGTGGAATGTTCATAGAAGATATATTACCTACAAGATGCAAACAAAAAATTGTTAGAATCCATTATATGGTTAGAACTTGTAAATTATAAAAAGCAGTAACATAATAAAACACAAAATGAAATATTAAAATAGTAGCCATTATTTCGATCTTGTGCGTCAGAATGAGTTTCATCATTATCAAATGGTTCAGTAGTTTCTAAATACAATAAATGCAAAAAAAGAACAATAGAAATATTAAAATACAATACTAATTACATAATCTATATTAGTTGTTTGAATTAATTAATTATATAAATAAAAAAATTTATACTTGTAGTTAAATGTGATGGTAGACGTGATGGACATAGCGACCCCCTAGGTCACTTTTGAAGAGGTGCTCTTACTGGTGTTGATTCTACTGAATCCATGTCAGAATTAGCAGAGACCTCTGTAGGGGATTTTGTTCGAGAAATTTTCTCGTTATGAGTTGTTGCAACAATAATTATTCTCTGTAAAAGAAAATCTTACAATTATTATTTTATTGAAAATTATTGAATTTGAAATCGTTATAACAAGAAAACTATAAAAGTAAAAATTACATGTTGTTCTTCAAGAGTAAGACCAATCATTTTATCATTGATTGTAGTTGGAATTTTAGCTTTCTAAAATTCATAGAACACTTCTTGATAGACAACAATAATAAAATTGTAGTAAGAGAATATAGTCTTGGATTTATCAGATTGATTGACATTGCAGGCATGAGAGATATTTGTTTTTGTTCGATTGGACAAATATGTGCACCAAACGAATTGTTGACTTGCTAGTGTCTGTAATAAATATTGAACTGACCAATACAAAATGTCTGTAGATCTTCCCTGTAATACAATCCTGGCCTAAAAAATTGATGCAACTACAAGAAAGAATTGGTTTGTAATACCTTGAAGAAGTAGGCCTCAATTGAATGATTAAGAGGAGCTGTAATAACAAAAAAAATAGTAGAGGATTGGGTGGTGGAAAATTTTTAAGAGAAATAATTTTAAAATAATAAACTTATACTCAGCCTACACACTGTAATGAGACTCTGAAAACATTTTATCTTCATATGTGAGGACATCCTTTGTAGTAACAGGTGGTTTGTTTTCGAATTGTAAACCAGTTAACTAATGTACATCTGTAGGTTCAATTGTGAACAAAATTTTACGTCTCAGATGCACCAAGAGAATGGAAAATTTTCCATCATTATTTTTGTAATAGGCAAGAAGGTAATCAAAGACTGAAGTCTTAGTAGCAAATTGGGGCATCTCCACAAGCCCGGTAAATTCTGATTTTTTGAGCCAATCCTTTTGTGCATCTTTTTCTTTTAGAAGGGCTACAATCTATGGGAAAATGAGGTTTTTGTATTGTAATTTTGGTGTAGGAGTATATGTGGTGCTTTCCATTGTTGAAATTTGGAAGAAATTTAAAAATTGGAGAGCTCTGAGCATAAGAAATTTTCATAGGAAAGTGAAAAAATGAACCTTGTAGGGGTACTTATAGTGTTCTAAATGGGTTAAAAGACACGTGGCTGAAAATTATTGGCTATCCAATACATATGTCTAATCCAAAATTAATGAACCTGTCTAATACTTAGCCATCCAAACATTATCCGTCCATCCCTTCAACCAACCAACCTACCAGTCAACCCTTTGCTGTCCAAATCCTTAACTGTCCAACCCACCAGCCCAAACCATAGCCGTCCAACCCCTCTATCATGTAATTCCATTAACTTTCCATCCCATGCATCCAAACATGAGCCATCTAACTCTTAGTTCTCCAACCATGTTGTATAACTCCAAGCCCACCAAACCCTTATGTCCAACCCTTACCTGTCGAACCCATACCCATCCATCCCTTACCCCATCCAACCCTTTTCCAACCAACCCTTAGCTGTCAAACATTCCCATCCAACCCACTTTTCTAACCCCTTACCCATCCAACCCTTAGCCATCCAACCTTCCCATCCAACCCACTCTTCCAACCCCTTACCCGTCCAACCTGTTGACAATTTTTACACTTGTGAAAAAATGGGAAACTCAAAACTTTTTTATGATGGATGGAATTGGTGAAGTGAACCTAAGGTAGGGGATTTTCTTTTAGTTCATATTGTTTCTATTGATTTAATTAATGATTACATGAATTCTACATCTATCTGTGATGTTACAAAATGTAACAAATCACATAGTCTGTAATTTCATGATTATTGTTATCCAAAATTAACCCCCAAGGTAAATTTTGATAACATGCATCAAATTATTTAGTCCCAAGCAATTAGATTGATTCAGGGTGAAAAGTCATGTTTCTAGGGTCCCCTCATATTTTTCTAACTCCCCTATCTAAGAAGAAGAGAGCAAGTTCTGAGAAAATGTGAAAAAATTGCAAAAAACAAGCTCGGGCCAGAAAAAATCATGAAAAATGGCTAAGTCCTAGTCCTCGCAACAGTCGGTACAGTTGGGACAAAAGGACGCGAACCGGCCGGATCGGCCGAAATGAGAACTTTCATACCGGGACAGTTGGGACAAAAGGGCGCGAACCGGCCGGTTCGGCCGAAACAGGGAACTTCAGCATTGGGACAAGTGGGACAAAGGGACACGTGGGACGCGAAAAGCCGAAGCGGCCGAAGGCAGAGAAGAAAAGTCAACGTTTGGCCCGTGAAACTTCAAACGGCCATAACTTTTGACTCCGAGCTCCGATTTTCACAAAATTGGACTTTCTGGAATGAGCACGACGTCCTCTATGCTCCAGTAGATATATTTATTATTTTTAATGAGGGTATATATATATATTTAATGAAAGGAAATATATTCAGCTCCAGTCAGTTCATGCTCATTCCCGTCAAATGATAGAAAACGCCTGCCAGACCTCAAATAGCTGCCCACACTCAGAAGGCCATAACTTTTGTATTTATCAACGAAATCACACAAAATTGGTACCGTTGGAATTGTGGCTCTGATCCCAATGCACATAAATCAATAAATTCTAGTTTTGATCAAAAATTGATTGAGATTTTTAAGAAAACGTGGCCAGGTTTAGAACAGTGTTTTATTTGATAGCTGGGAGTGCAATTAAGAGGCATGGTCATCATTCTTTCTCTACTGCAGCACATGGGACAGTATGGGGAGCCTTTTGCAAGTAATATATAATCATTTCACTCAATTTAATGCCTCTTACAGGTGGTTGAAGGATAGATTTTAGGATTTCCATTTTCCCTTCTCTTTTCCTTCTCATTTTTCTATAAATTGGAGTGTTGGGCTCATTGTAAAGCAGGATGTTTTTGGGTAGCAAAGCTCTGTCAAAATTTCTTTGTGAAGCCAGTGTGATGCAGGCCCTTGTAGTGGACTCCTTGCATGGTGATCCAAGCCCTTATCTTGTAATAGATTGAACTGTGCATATCATGAAGCAATAAAATACCAGTTTGTGGATGTATCTTCCCCTGCTGTGTTTTCTTACATTCTTCTTGCCCCTTTAATATTTCTACAAGAATATTGTGTCTATTTTATGTTCTTGTAGGGATCCATTATCATTGTGTATGCTTGGACTATCATTGTGAATGCATTTTGCTAGATTACGGAGAACTGTCATCACCCCTTCTAGTGTGTACTTTGCCTTTGTATTTCACACATTCAGAGACTACTCTCACACCCTCCTTTTCTGGTGTATCACCGCTTTAGTGTAGGATTTCATTTTATGCATTCTCTCTCCCTAGTCCCTGGGAAATTTAGATTAGAACAGTTAGCTCATCATGCATTAGAGTAGATTGTGGCAGGTAGTTTAGGAGCAAGAACCAACTTTCTCTGGAGGTCTATCTCAAATAGCAAGTCCCACAACTTGGAGATAGTACCCATGTTATCCAATCACACTGTGAGTTCAAGTATATGCACAGGGGTGCTGTGATTCGCTGATAACAATTATCTTTAGTAAAAGAACACAAATCCCTAAACGACATGTGTTATCTTGATGAAGACAACGAATTAAATAATAGATGAATTTTTAAGCTTTGGAACATCAATCATAACTGTATATTGCAGCAATCAGAATTCATTACTAAATGTTACATTTATTCTTTAAGGTTATTTCCTTCATGATTAAGACATTTAATTTTATTATTGAGTTGTTTAATTCATCATATGATCCATATAGAAAGCTAAAATGTAGAAAGAAATACACAACTCAATATTAATAATTAAATATTTTATTCATAATAATTTCAAATGTTCCCACACAAGTTGTGCGATGTAACTGAAAAGTAAAATACAGCTACTAAAGTAATAGGTACATATACATGAAAAACAAAGTAGAAGAGTATGAATGAACCCATCATTGCCTTGGGGGATTCTACTTAGGTTGATGCATATCCAACTCCATATTTGTTCCATAATCATCTTCGTTGCTTGGAAGAAGGAATTGTACCTGAAAACAAACAGGAGAAAATTGTCAGTTATGGAGCTCAAGGTTAATCCATATTCCTATACTGTCCAGATTTGTGAAGATGAATCTCTTAACAATAGGAGATATAAATTACATGAGGATCAAAGAAAAAAATAATAAAAAGTACTTTTTGTAACTACACACATTATTATCTACTCAAAAATAAGGAGAGAGAGAGAAGAAAAGAAAACTGTGGAACATAAGAGAGGCCAAAAAGATAAATATTTTCTAACTATTTTCTTAAGCGTGTAAGTATAGGTTGAAATAATGAAGAAAATAAAATATTGTCTTATAGTCCTCACTATTAGATAAATATTACAGATTTTAATGACTTCTATAGCTATTCTAGAAATAGAAGAAGTTATAGTGTAGATCAGAGGAAATACTTACATGCTTACTTCCACTCGATGATAAATTACATTATTCATAATAAAACTCAATGTTGAAGCATAAGAATAAAAATATAAAGGCTGAACTTAACTTGAAAGATAAGATTATAGCTGAAACAAAATGAGAAAGAAATCTAAGAAAATTTTGGTAGGGCTTCGCCGTGTAAAATGGACATTTATATTTTTGCATTATGATGTTTTAAAATTAATACATGCTTTAAAAGCTGAATGTAAATCAAATAGTAATACTGAAAGTAGAAAAGCATGGCAAGATCAAAATAATAGTTACCAGATTTCAACTTCCAGCAACAAGCCATGATTCAATAGACGAACGATACAGTTACCAGCTGAAAGAAAAGAAGTATTGCAAATTAATTGAATACAACTGAGAAAGAATGGACTAAATTCACATTTCCACGTAGTATTTTCCAAATTTCATCAAGATAGATTCAATAATACTCAAATAATGTTCATACATTAAGTCAAAAATTGATTATAAATAAACAATTTGTTTAAACATTGAGAAGAGCTCTCAGAAAGGGACACTTTGATATCAGCTATAAAAATATAAGGTACATAAATGAGCATTTCATAGTACAGCTAAATCAAGATCAAGATAACCATTTCCACCAATTGCAAAAGGATGTATGACAAATATAGAAATAAAACAAGATTCTACATCACTTATACAGAGTACAAGTGTAACTAAAGTTACAAAGGATCTTCACTAGGAATATAAACAAGTTTTTGCAACTTACAAAGAAAAATCTACCAGAGTGTCAGAAGTTTCATTATTTCACATGTCTACATCTATTTAGGAGATAAGTTTTTCAAAAATAATGAAATAGAAAATGATCCAAATTTCCTAAAGAAAACTACAAATAAAATGGAAAGATGAATATAGAAGTTCAGGTTTGAAGATCCAGGGAAATTCATCATTAACAAGACATTAAAAACAATTCTACTTATTCTTGGTGGATGGAAAACCACCATAGTCAAATACAATCTACATGGCTTAAAAATACTCTAGAAGATATCGATGAGAACACCAAGCAGAGGAGTGAAAATGAAGTAAAAAAAAAACTTTCAGAGAAGGCCGGTAGCTTGGAAAAGGAGAACATAAATCTCTTTAAACAAAATAAGATCATGTCAGATATGACTGTATCTATCAAAATCCAAGTTGCAATATTGTCTACTAACAGTGCAATGAGTCAAGGAAACCATCAAAGTGAAACCACTATTCCAGTTCTGAAGGATGGGAAAAGAATGGTGAAATTATTTTCAAAAAAGAGGAATTGGTATATCAACAGAAATTGAGACTGGAGGATTTGTAAAATAGAAAACTAGAGATCCATATTTTATACATCTCAGAGCACTAGAAGTCATTTTAGCATTGAAACTAAGCAGAGCTTAAAAATATAAAAAACAAGAGTCATGCACAAAATCATCTTCTCATAGCTCTAAAACTCAATGAAATGACTAGGAAATACATTTTCTAGAGACCATACAAACAACCCTAAAAAATCATCAGCTTCAGAGATTCAAAAATCACCTAGAATAAAATAAAAAGCTTAAAAATGACATCCACAAATGGAATAATCAGGAAGAATGACCCACTAACCTTATGATTACATCAACCCAAAATGAAGAATACAATGGCTAAATATAAACACAGATTCAACAAGCCCAGGTTAGAATATAGAATGTAAAGGAAAGAATGATTTGGTTAAAATGTTTGATCAAGACCTCTATTAATAAACAAAGATCAAATTCTTTCAAAGTGGAAAATCTAATAATGAAGAAGAAATACTGACCCCTTACCTTTTGTAGATGGTGCTACGAACTCTAACAGTAAAGGTGGCCATCGATGCAAAAAATGAGCTTCCATAAAATAGAGCCAACTTGAGGATGTGAATCTAGAGGCATCACAAGCATAAGCATCATAATGAAGGAAAATAACAGCCATTGTCGAATATAGGGCTCCACAATGGTTAGTATTCAGAAGAAATCCAGATCAAAACCCTTACAACCATGTAATTTCAAAGAACGAAAGAACCGTACAGAACTTGAATACTTAGAAATGGTGTCCACAAAGAACTCACAGAGCTCTGTAGAAGACAGAGAACCATTTTTTGTTGAAAAAATGAGCTTGAATATGATGATAAGTGGTTAAAATTAACCGAATCTTCCTTAGAAATCTATAACAAGGAAAAAGACAAAAGATACATGCATAGGGCTTCGCAAATATTAATTAACAGAGCTTGAAAGAACAAGAAATGGTGGATGCTTCAAAAGAAAACTCTCTTGAGACAAAAGAATAATACAATTCTGAGCTTGACAGAGAATAACCACGAAATGCAGATGCAAAAAAGCTTCATAATGCCAATCTATAAAGGGAAACAAGCTCGATAGAGATCAATAATGGCATTGAGTGAAAAAATTAATGGGGTTCGAGTTTATTTAACTCACCCTCCTCAACCGTAGCTTAACCTAACTCACTCCGAGTTAGTGAGAAAAGGCTCCAAAATCAAATAGTACCAGATCAAAGGGCTGAGAAACATTCAGAAAATTTGAATCAAACCACTATGGTTACAAGTTCCACATTGAATGCTAGATCAAAACACTCTAACCGAGGGTCAAGGATAACTAGTGGACATAACACACAATACACAAATCAATTCTCAAGAATTCATCACCAACTTGCGAAGCAAACCACTACGGTTAGATGTCACCTACCCCATTTAATTTCCAAGTTAGAAACCCTAACCGAGGGTTAGAAATCAAGAGTGTGAGTCCATCAAGGATAGAGTTTGAAAATCTCCATCAAAATCACCTAACTCAACCTAAGTAAATGATGCAAATGACACAATGATAAAGGGGTGAGTCATTTTCATGAGCCGGCCAGCCCATATCCATTAAAAAATCATTGCTTATTGACTTTCAAAAGTATAAACTATAGCCTATGTCAAAAATAAATCAAAGGTGGCTAAATATGCTATGGTAACTCTATACAAAGTGACCCCATGCGTATTTAAAACCATCGTGATGTGCTAAGTACACAAGAGTGGCCAAACCCAACAAATACAAGTGCTCACAACCACAGGTGGTCCCCACTGATGTAATCGTTTGAACATGACTTGAAATGAAATTTTTCATATGATCATAAGTAGATGGAGCAGGGTTTATCATCAAACTGATAGCAACCTTTTGAAGACTTGATTACATTTTTTTCACAAATAAGAGTTGATTATGATTGCACATGTGCTCCCAATGGTCCCCACAGTGAGGTGAATAATTTTGCTAAGTATTGGATATCAAAAGTATTTATTTTCTTACACACGAGTATTTTTACATACCTTCACGAAAGGACATAATAGACAAGAAGAAAAATTTACATGCACTAGGAAGGAGACATGCTCATCAAGCAATATTTATTATTAAAAAATTATTTCACCCATAATTTTCTTAAAAATAGAATAGACAATTGTATTTTGACTGAGATGTAACCAAAGGCTATTAATTCCTCTTTTTATTAACTTCCTTATTTTTATTCCTTTATTGACTTCCTTATTTTCATTCCTTTTTGAATTCATTTACAATCATCTTTTTCTCTCATACCCCAAAAAAATAGTTTAAGATACATCAATAAGGAACCGACCTTGATACCAGAGACTCACCTCAAAATAGGTTTACCCACAGACTTGAGGTGTTTGCATTATATCTATGAAAGAGAGGTAAATTTTCAAAGCTTAGAATACATACAACCATGTCTCTACATGGTGCACTTTCGAGAGATAACACAACCCACTCGTCCAAACCCTTACCTGCCCAACCCTTTGCTATACAATCAACCCATCCAATCCACTCGTCTGACCCCTTGCCAATCCAACCCACTCATCCAACACCTTGCCCATCAAACCCACTCATCCAACCCCTTACCAATCCAAAACTTGCCATAAAATCAACCCTTCCTACCCAACTATCCAACCAACTCGTCTGACTAACCCGTCCAACCCATTTGAAAAACTTTAGGCATCCAACCTTCCCATCCAACCCTTTTCTATCCAACCCACCCATCTAACCCGTAGCTGTAAAATCCTTGATCACCCAGAACCTCAATTTATAACCACCCAATCTACTCAACCAACCCACCTAACCAACCTTCCCACCCAACCTTCATGCAAATTACTAAACTTCCCGGTGTAATGTTTGAAACTAGGGAAAGTTTCTCTCTGTGAAATTTCCTTTGCCACAAAACATATTTTTAGAAAATCACAAATGATTCAAAATTTTACTTTTGAGATTCGCCAAATTTTATAAATTAATTTTTTAGAGGGACCTTCTTAAAATGAATCCCATTGAGACCGTCAGTGTGATTACATAACATGAATCTTTTCCCAATGGGTGGGACTTTGTGATTGGGAGATATCTCTAAATGAAGCTCAGTTCCTATTCCTCTATTCTAATGCACACATCCAAGTTGTAGAGAATATACTCTAAAAACTACTCTAACTTGCCAAGGAGACTAGGTTAAGAAGATTAATGGAACTTAAACCTAAACTATCAGAGGTGATGCACCAAAAGGAATGTTGAACACCCACTTTGCATGGAGATGGAAACCACAATTAAAAAGTTATTTCACCCATACTTTTCGTAAAAATAGAACAAAATTTTTTAGTTTTACTGAGATGTAACCAAAGGCTAGTAATGTCTCTTTGTATTAACTTCCTTATTTGTATTCCTTTATTTATTAACAGATAATGGATAAAAAATAGGATGCATGGGTGAGGACAAGTTTAGCCTATTTTTACAAAGGGTGGGTGAATTAATTTTGCTATATATATTTTTGTGCCTTGGAAAAGTAAGAGGGGAATTTTAGATTCTGGAGTGCTGAAGCAGATTTTGCCAGTTTTTCCCTCTGAATGAGAAGTATATTCTACCTTTCCAATTATTCACAGTATTGTGTATGTTTTATTAATCCTTGTAAATGATGAATTACCTGATTAATCGTATTACCATATTGAATATTTAGTATTTTCTACATGATAATAATGTCCATGTATAATGTGTTGGTGCTTGATTTGGTCTCGCCTTGTTTGTCATTGAAACTCTTCAGCTTGTGGGCTCTGTCATGTTCTCTATCTCCCCATACTGATGCATGAAATATTTTTCCTCCATTTTTTTTCCATGATTAGTCCCTTCCTTTGGTTGAGGATCACTTTATATCTAGATTTTTGTTTTTCATTCCTCTGTCCATTAGAAATATCTGTAACTTGGGCATAAAATCAGGTTTTTTCCCTTCCTTTTGTTTTCCACAATCACAGTTTGTTGTCCTTGTATTTTTTGTCCCAAGTATCTGTGAAAATTTTATTGGATGTGGCTGAGAGGATCAAATTTGGGCCTTATATCATTTCCAAATTCTCTGCCTTGAAAGAAAGATTCATTTCCATGCTCAAATGGTGATTTTCCTGCATTTTACGGTTTGACAAGTGTGTTTTTCCCCGTCAAATTTATATCTTAGTATCTATGGAAATGTGGCCCTTTTTGGTTGGATGTGGCTTGGTTAGACACTTTGAAAACTCTAAGTCTCATTTCAATTCAAAACTTGTCCACATGGAGGGCCAGCACTCATCTGAAAATTCTCCTTTTGGTTTGACCTTGGAGTTGCGCCCGGGAGACACATGGAGGTTTCCGTTACCTTGCCCAGAGTTAGACAATTTTTTATGTGGAAAATACAATTTTGGTAGACCATGAACATGTGGAGATCTTGCACTCATTTTGGGACCTTCCTTAGGGTCCCACCTTAACAATTGTGATAAGGAGACATATGGAGGATTCTTCCGGCTCCGCTCTAAACTTAAAATTTTCAAAGAAATTTTCTAAGGCATGGGACATGTCAAGGAACCGTGCCTATTTAGGGATCAACCCCTAAGTTTTATTTTGAATAAGTGCTAGGAGGACACTTGGAGGCTTCCCTTCACTCTTCCTTTGCTTAGAATTTTCAACGGCCAAGGAAAACTGTCTCAGACCCTAGACACATGGCGCCTTCTACTGATCTTTCAACTTTCCTAACAACTCTGCCAAAATGAGACATGTGATGAGCCCATACTTGTTTGGAGTCTCTACTTTCGGTGACCATCTCAAAGTGCTTCATTGAGACATGTGAAATATTCCGTTGGCTCCTTTTTCCACTGAGACTTTTCAAAGGCCAAAAGGCATTTTTCTTGGGCCCAGGGCACGTGTAAGGCCCGTGCTTGTTTGGAAACTTGTCCTTGTACTTCTCCTTTGTAGTTGTGCAAAGGAAACACGTCGATGGTTATAAAATAAATTGGAGAAGGGGTAGAAATAACAAATGTCATGCATTGCATCTATTTTTCCACCTTTTTTTCTCTAATATTCCTGGAGATCCAAATACGCACTATTTTTCATCATTTTTTGATGAAATTCCTTGTTTTCTTTGTTTGTAAAGTTCCATTGAATGGATTTGAAACTTAATTTGTGAGTCTAAGGATTGTTAAGATCAATATTTTGCAGTTGGAGTTCCTTAGGCACTTATAAAAATGTGAAATACTAGAGAAGATGGATGTGGGGTAGAATTGTAGAGGAAAAAGAGGGAAAATGATGAAATGATGAAGGTTGTAGGAGAAAATCATGGAAAAGGTGTTGCCTCGGGAGAGAAAAGGATTTCCTGTCAGATCCAGCTGTGCAGAGCCTCCATAAAATTATTAAAAAGGGGATTTCTTACATAACATAATTAGAATGATTAGAAGGACTGCTAAAAAGTTGTGGCATGCAATCCTAGTCATTAGTCACGGGCCCAAGAAATGTGATTAGTTCATAATTTGTCCACTTGGCAGCTTTCGGATCTGAAGGTTAGATTAGGATTAGATATTTTACCTGCACTTGGAAGGTTAGATTAGGATTAGATAGTTTACCTGCAATAGAGTAGCTTGTGGAAGGTAGTTTAGGAAGAAGAAGATGGCTTTCTCTAGAGGTCCATCTCAAGTCCACAAGTCCCATAACTTGAGAGATGGTCTAATTTTATGCAATCACACTGAATTCCCCACTCAGATTTGAGGCCATTCGGGGATGCTGTGATTTTACATCAACAACAACTAGTCCCTCCTCTCTAGTATTAGACCTAGTTAGAATTCTTCTCATGTACTTGGGAAACCTATACTACTACACCATTGGATTTTATCCATTTTTAGTCACCATATGTGTTAATAACTGAGCCTCAAAAGGCTATATTATGCCAATTCACATAGTAAACATGACAAAATAAAAATGAAAACTTTGAAGGACTTGTATGTTTGATAATCTGGGGGTTAAAATTTGTTTTGAATGGGTAGTCCTAAAATCTCAAAAAAATACAAAATCCCCAAACTCTGAAAATGATCACTCAGAGAAACCTCTGAAACATCCAAAAATTAGGCAACCCTAAAATATGAAAGTAGAAAACTTCCAAAGTTTGAATTTCAAAAGGTCCTAAATTGAAGGAGTTGTAAATCCTGAAATCTTGAAATTTCAGAATGTCTGAAATTCTAAAACCAAAAATACCAAAATGGAAAAAACTCTAAAACTTTGAAAGTTAAAATTGTAAAAAACAAAGGATACCCTTTTGAAGCTTAGGTCCCAAAATATTAACTAGTGAAATTTTTACTTGTTTGGATTATGAAAACCCATTGAAATTTGATTTTGGAACTCATCCTCTGAAGTGAAAGGCCCAAAATGGAAAATATGCTAAGTATGAAATCAAAATTTCTTCCGTCCCACTGGGTGCGCCATAACTATTGATGCAAAATCACATCACACCTGATTGTTTACAATAGAATGATTGAGACGGTTAGTGTTGTTGTTAGAGTACATATTTACCTTAGCTCATATTCACCTAGGTAACTTATTTACCTTTATTGTATTTATCCTCATCCACTTATGTGTGTGGATATTTCTTTTATCTTATTTAGATATTAGGAGATATTATCTAGTTGTTGGATATAGTTCTTTCCTTGATCTATGGTATTGACTAGATTCTTGATGTCTAGTTCTCTCCTAAATCTATGGTGTTGACTAGTTCTTTGATGAATAGTTATTTCCTTGATTTATGGCTTGATCTACGACCTTGACTGGTTCTTAGATTGTTATTCCTTGCCTATTTAAGAAAGGCTCATTGTCAATGTATTACATTGAGTTCCATAATAATATATGATATTGTTGCTCATTTGTTTGCAAAGGTTTATGTAAAGTTATTCTGGCAGTTAAAAGTTGTTCTAAGGGTATCTTATTATCGTGGTGTTTGATTAGCATCTGTGTTCTTGGCTTGGTACAATCTGGGTATCGTTCCTTTTAGTGGTTGCACAACATAGATATTTTCCCTAAGTGTGGGATTTTGTAATCAGGAAAGCACTCTGAAGAAAGGTTGACTCCCTATTCCTTAATCTATCACCACTCCCCCAATCATATCTAATTAATCCAAATGCTACCCTAATTTTTTCCATGGAGACAAGGAAGAAAGATTACAAGAAAAGTAAACCTAATCTACTAGAAGTGATACACAATAAGGAATGCTATATAATCTGCATAGCATGGAAATGAAGATGAACAAGGTTGAAGAGGATGATTGAAGACCACAGATCATAAAAAATTCACAATCTCATTTACCAAATAAAAATGATCCATTAGAATATGTAATAAAAATTGGACATGCACAAAAAGCATGGATAATAATGAGAGATCAGATTAAAGAAAATAACATAAAATGGGTTTTAGAGAAATTCACAGTTTTATCCTATTGCTTCACAACTTGAAACAATGCATTACAAGAGGCCAAGAGGCATAAGATTGCATTATAATTTGAATGGGAGGCTTGAAATCCAAAAATTTTCTTACACACAAAAAGAGAAGGGAGGAGTAAATTTAATAAATGCTACCTTTAGAAAAGTTCCCCTCCTTACAATTTCTAGTAGAATTTTACAAAGGAGAAGAGAGAGAACAGAATCCTGAATTTACCCAAAAATATTTTTAAAATCATTGTTTAATCCTGCAATGAGTGCTTGGAGATCTCTAAAATATCTTCTCCATTAATGGGGTTACCTTGTTCTTGAAAAAAATAGATTGCTTTTGCTTCATCATGTAACTCCTAGCCCTTGTAGGTGTCATGAGGACCTCAACATTTCCACCTACCTCCATAAATGAGTTTCCCCTACCAATTCATTTCTTTCCGTTTTCAGTAGTTAAGAACCCCCAAAATACAAAATTCAATAATGCCATGCTATTGAGTCTGAAATAAGATTTCAATTGAATGCAATTTCATAAGAAACAGATGAGTACAATCAAAGATATTGCTATTTTTCTTCTAGTTTCTTGAGTGGGTTTTCACCTTCACCTACCCTCATGAATTTTATTTGGCTATTACCATTGAATTCTATGTTGAATCACCTTTCCAGAAAGAAGAATTTTACAAAAAATGGTTGAAAATTATTAAATTTATCTCAGTATGAAGTTGGGTGTGATTTAAAGTTCTCTAAGCTCCAACGAGATATTCTCCCAACCCATTGAGTTATTTCTCCAACCACCGAGCTAGCTCTCATTCAATGCCACGTTGCCTTTCTCACTTTTCAACTCGGTGTTTTACACAATCTAGCTCACACCCCAATATACTTTTCCGCTTATACGTCCAATGGCTCGGAGACCCATGCATTTTAGGTCGGCGTTCAATATAGATCGATGGGTTTTTGATTGGATATGGACAGGAGTCTAAAATTATTGGGGTTTCAGGTTTATTTACTTTGAAGTCTCAAGCAATGATCAAATTTGAAGGGCCGATCTGAAATTCAGTGTAAAGGGTAAATATTGGACCAACCCTTCGATGATGAGAAGTAGTACAAATATTTCACACATTGCATGAAAAGAGTAGATTAAGTAAACACGTCACAAAAAAGAAGAACATTTTTTAATTGAGAATTACTTTTTTTTCAATGAATGTTTATAAAAACTAAGAACATTTTTTGATTGAGAGATTCATTTTTTAAAAATTTAATGTTTTATAAAAACTAAGAAAATTAATTAGGTGTTGAATATAATATTTTACATCAATCACATCTAAGAACAATATCTATACCCCCTACATAGGGTCTAGTTTAGTATAACATTGTTTTAAAACACAACAAAAAATGAGGCATCTATTAAGTGAGTCAATTAATTTGAAAAGTTGCTTAATAGTTTGTTTCTTACAACATTAAGCACACAAGTAATGAATAAGATCAATTATATTAGTCTAAATGTGTTAGGGTGTGTTAACGCACCTCTAGACACTCAAGCATTTAGACAACAGAAACAAAAGCAAACTATTCATAACTATTAACTCAAACTCAAATTTGATTTTCTATATGCCACTTCTATAAATGCCATTATTTTGCACCTTCCATTATCTTTTTGAACTCACTTTTCTTAATGTGCATGTTAAATGAGAAGAACATCCCTTTGATTCATATTGGGATCAAGACAATAGGTTCCAATGTATTAATCCTCTGACTCAACATTGATATGATCATTGGCTTACATAATTCATACTCTGAGCTTTCATGGTTAATTGATATTGTCCACTATTTCCATCTCATAGGTTGTGGTTGTCACTCAGGGAAACTTTTAGTGGAAAATTTTCATTAATTCACGAATATTCCGGTTTTTAAATTTTGTTGAAAATTTAGGTATATGGATATGACTAATTCACATAAATTTTAAAGATTCAAGTTACTTTTAGGGGTTAGTTTGCCCAGCGTTTACACCAATAACCAATTTTTTAAATTCAAATCACCATTAGCGAGAAAGTGATATATATATATACATATACATATACATATATACATATATACATACATACATACATACATATATACATATATATATATATATACATATATATATATATATATATATATATATATCCCTATGGTTGTAGGGTAGTGGTCGCTAAGCTATGCAAAGAGTTGTTTACAATGACAAAATCTAATGGAATTTGCTTGTATCTTAAAATTTACCATGGTCTAGCCAAAGTTACCTAGCGACCGCTAAACTCTAAATATCCTTTTAATGTATTACCAATATAGGTAGCAACTCCTAAGCTATAGATATCTCCATTTTTTCACAACAAAAATCACAATTTTGGAAATTTTTTGTTTAGTGAAATTGAATTATTAATCCTTTTGATTAATCGAAGAGAAATATGACCAAATATCACTATGGTTGGAGCCTAGTGGCCGCTAAGCTATACAAATAGTTGTTTACAATGACAAAATCTAATGGACTTTACTCGTGTCTTAAAATTTACCCTGGTCTAGCCAAGGTAACTTAGCGACCGCTAAGCTCTAAATACCTTGTTAAGGCATTACCAATTTAACTAATGATCACTAACTTATAAACATTTGCATCATCACTTGTCATGTGATTTGATATATGGGATGAAAATTTGGAAAAATGATATACTTATGTTTGTAGTATATTTAATCCCATATTCTCAATGCCCAACATCCAATTTTTATGTTTGTAGCTAAAGATTTTATCAGGATTTACAAATTGAAATAACAGTGGTTGATGGCCATTTTTCCACGCAACCCTTCTTTTAACAATTTGAATAAAATATTTCACTTAATGTTTGTCAAATGATTTATAGGTTTTGAATTTTTTTTTACAGGTAGATTTTGACCTGCCTTTCTCTTGGTTGGAAGCCCTCGAAAGGGCTGTGATAGGTGCAATTTTGACCGCTCAGGGCCCTATGTTTTGGACTCTAGTCACCTTATCTCCGAAATAACCTAAGACACTGCCATTTCCCGAAACACTAACATGACTCGCCCTTCGAAGTTGACCCGCGACGACCTCGGAAAACACCCAGTTCACCACGTCACACGATTTCAGGGTTTGGGTTTTGCCACTTCGGGGATCTCGGCATGTCCTTTTAAGAATTATCCATGTCCAAATCCCAAAACAAATCCCCGATATCCATTTCAACGAAAACCTGAAGTGGTTTGATTTCTGAAGTCCCAAGGACTTCGGGCTTTAATTTTCTTGTGACTCGCTCGCACTCGAGTTCTTTCCTCTGCATTCGCAGCTGATCCAGATTCAAACTCCTGCCATGGATCCCAGCGAATCCCATTGAAAAGATATTTCTTAGAGCTCACATGTTTAAGTTCTTCTCTCTACACACTGACCACATATCTTCACAAATTGAGCTATCCTCCATGACTGAGTTGAATCGGCGCTAGGCAGACTTCATTCAACTTGGCCCGCCATTCACCTATCTCGGCCATATTCAATCAACTGGATTTCCAAGTCGAGCCACCCACCTTCGGCCCCTCCATGTTTGTGTTTCACTGCGCCAACTTCATAGCTCGTGGGAACGAACTCTAAATCCCTTCTTGGTTCACAGTGAGCCCGAGCTCTCTTCCTCTTATACCTCTAATGAATATATGGTTCGAAACCCTTCCAGCCATTTCATTACTCAGTCGGCCAATGCTTTCATGCCCCCAACTTTCCTTCACGAGCTAAAGGCTGAGTTTGAACCGTCTGATGCCTGTTTCCATGTTTTGCAGTTCGGCCATGCCGAATCACTCGCCATTAACGAGTCCTCCACCCTTTTGTTTCATCATTCCTAGGTCTTCTGGCAAGTCACCTGTTTGAGCCTTAGCCTCAAGCCATTTTATTGCTCGTTTTATAGTGTTCGGCCTCACCCGATCCTACACGTAATCTGCCAAGCACCACCCTTGGACCATCCAACTATCCCACTTGTCTCGTGACCTACAACTTGGTTAATAGCCTGCTTGAATTGGTCCTGACAGTAGTGGCTATGGCTTAGCCATGACTCATTTCCACATTCCACAAACTACCTCAGTAATGCCAAACTTCCCATTCACCGGCCTAGATTCACCGGGCCGGTTACACGGCTCGACTGTGCCAACGTGAGATCACTCATCTCAATGCAATGCGCCAGCTTGCCGAGTAGCTCACCGAGCTACTTGGCAAGCCAATGTTTAGCTCTGTGGCCCATCAAGGCAAAAAATTTTGATCTTTGTAATGCCCCCCCTAACCTACCTGGGCTCAGTCAGCGTCATCTTCCTTGCCGGCTGCATATCTTTCAAATCGGATTTTTAATTTGATTTTTCCTTGTGGTTGCCTCCTTCCCGCCATGGCATTAAAAAGCCCTGCACCCTTTTCTTGGCGTGTTTAGTTCTTTTCCTGGTTGGTGGCCGCACATGCCCCAGTCATTAATTCTATTGACTTACACCTGCTGTTCACGTGGTCAAGGCTCTCTCCTCCAAACTGCGCCTGTCCTCGATGTGATCAGCAGAGGTGAATGTATCAATCCACTTCTTTAATTCTATAGCAACGTCTGGTTGAAGGTCTTTTATCCCCTTCGCATCAAATCGGAGCAGATCAGGAAGGAGTCTTCAACTATGACAGCTAAGATTGATCATTCAAGGTAAAACAATGGTGTTTATGTGATCTCAAATGGGTAAGAGCATCCATGGAAGGTGTTGAAGCTGTTCTAAGTAGTCCACAAGCTTTAAAAGGTGAAAAGAAAGTCTCAATACTTCCTCAACCTTGACCAGCGGTCATTTTCCAGTCTGTACGCTGTAAATTGTATCACGAGGAGCAAATAGATGTTTTTTCTTGGCGTCTTTCTGTCCTGGTTCTGTCCTACACGCTCGTTTTTGTTTGGACAGAGCTTTAAGCTAATAAAGCAGACGTGCTGCCTCCCTTTTCTTGAGTGCGGTAAGGTGTGTTCTTGTCTGGAATCCACAATGAATGACCTGCACAGTAAATTTCCAGGCCGCAGGAGTGTTTCAGTGAGGCAGAAGCCGTTTTGAGTGCTTCCAACTAGCAGGCTATCCAACTACCTTGTTATCCGTTTAGTTTCGACTACATCCTCAAAGTCGGGATTCTCCTTCAAGATATTTTGTATCAAATCGACTTTGTGACAGTGAGAGTGTTACCAGGAGACCCGATGAAATTTATTACAGAGAATCTCATAGGCATGGATCTGTACATTTCAGTATATTCCTGAAGCGCGATTTGCTTTGCTATTATGTGAGCTTCCTCAACAAGTCACTAAGCTGGCAGGCATAAGGGTTTCTGTTGGAATTTTCACACCTTACAAGCTACAGCTGTAATGTTTGCACCGAGAGTTTGATGTTGTCCCCAAATCGATGAAGGGTAGAAGAATTAAAAAGAAACTTGGTGAAGTTGGATTAATGGCAATAAAAGGTGCATGCTTTTTGTGTTGGTGACTGATTACACCCACAGGCACAGGAAATCTATGTAGTGTTGGAGAGAACATCTTGGGAGATGAGGGTAGCAGGATATTTTTCAGATTCAGAATGTGTGCTGAGTGATCGGGAAGGTAAAAGTTTTCCTCTGTCACCATAGTGAGAAGATGGCAATTTCTTTTGGATTGTTAAGCCTTCCCCCTGGGACAACTCTCAGAGTTGTCAAGAACCTTAATGTATGTGTTGACTGCCACACTGCACCAAATTTGTCCAAGATTGTTGCAATGCAAATTTTTATGAGAGAGGCAAAGCAGTTCCATTTCAAAAAAAGGGGAAATGTTCTTGTAGAGATTTCTGGTAATGCCTGGTGAAGCAAAGCTAGAAAATTCATTGGACAAAGATGAAATGATGATATCAAGTCTCTGTGGCATAAGCAAGGTGGAGAAACATTCTATTATATTAAGTTCAAAAGAGCCTTCTAACAGATGTTGACTGCCACACTACAACCAAGTTTATCTCCAAGATTATATTGCTAGAGAAATTGTTGTGGGTAATGCAATCCAACTCTCTCATCTTAAACCATGACAATGTTCTTATGGAGATTATTGGTGTTGCAAAGTGAAGCAAGCTGTAAGCAATGGGCTGCACATTTGCACTATAACAAGGTGCATCATATGGAACTTGCAGCGATAAGAAGGAATCAGAATTTATTATCACTTTCGAAAAAGTATTCTTTTTTGAATGTAAGAGGACTGGACTATGCTGTTTACTTCATCAAATCTGATGTATGGTATGCATCTTTGGGATGAAAAGAAAGAAGAAGAGTAGGCGGAGATTGGGAAAAGCAGGAGAGTACTGCTTGAAGGAAATGGAAAGCTACTTGAGCAGAATAGGAAATGCGAGAAAGAGCCTGCAGTAAATCCAGTGCTAGGGGACTACGAGGAGAGCATCTCTTGATATTTCTTTTCTCCAACTTTGTCATTCTATATGGTCTTTTTTCTCTGGATTAATTGGGCTGTCTTGGCCAAGGGCATCGTGCTTTTATTCTTCACAGAATTTTTCAAGGAGTACTTGGTTGATAACAGCCTTGATGATCTCATAGGACTGCCGAAGCGAGGGAAGATGGAAGACAATCTCCTCGAGTTGTTTCCAGCGTAGAAGCGTACGACGAGGCAGTGTGAGGTGGTTTTGTGAAAGGACTCGACTCTTAAATTTTCTGCCCCATCTTTCTATCCAGTTATCACTTTTGGCCCTTTGACATCGCCAGGCAGCAGTACTCACATCCTTGTCTCGTGCTATTGTTTTTATGCTGGCCCATGTGGAGTCTGTATGACCTGTTGAAGCTGGAGAAACAAGCAAGATATTTGTACACCTTTCCACTGTTATTTTATTTAAAAATATTGTGAAATCGAACCACTTTTTCCTTGCATTGATTTTTCAGTTGGATGTCATGATGGGAGATTTCCCCTTTCTGCTCGTTTTCTCCTTGTTTTAGTTTTTATCGTTGTTAGTATGTTGATCAAAAGGATGCGTGTGCCCTCTCCTCTCAATGTTATTTTTCTCTTGCTCGAGTGATAGAACTTTTTCTGTTTATTTATGTATTAATTCTTCTCTGCAATTGAGTTGCAAGTTATTATGTTGATCAACTAGTATTTTCGTTATCATGGAAGTAAGTTTACGATAATTATGAAGCCCTCCCCAGCACTCAAGTTTTTCGTTTGACGTCATTTTGTTAGCTCCTACGCAATTCCCTTTGATAACCTTTTGGCATCGAGAAAGAAAGGTTGTAAGATTGTGTGATCAATGCTTGGGGCTAGCCAGCTTGAGTTTCGGTAGTAAACTTTTAGAATGAAAACATCTGTGTGCGATGTTTTTTCCTGATCGTGTGTTTAGACTCTTATCTTACCTTTCATCGCGTTTCTAGGCTTGCAAGGCCATTCTCAAGGAGTACCTTGACCATCCCTATCACTTGAATCATAATTAGCTTTTCGAATCAACTAAGCTCGAGGTTTCATTGTGCGAATCCAGTACCTCATTGACACTAGATTAGTTTTGGTCCAATCGCCCTCTGTGAATTTATTTCTGATGGCGCTCTTCTATTTTTCCTAACTGGCATTATTTTCTCCCTTGTAATGTTGACACTATTAATTAATATTGGTTACTTTTATGCATGTAATTACTGTAATAGTTTATGATGGATATTTCCTTAAATGTGATTGACATTCGGAAAAAAAACCCAACTTTCGTGTGATAATCTTATGAATTCATAGCGGAAGGTTTTTTTTTGATAAAGTCACTTAGAAATTATGTTTGTATCTTTTTGTGCAATGGTTGACTGCATTACCAAGGGTTGCCGTAAAATTTGGTTGTTTTGGGATATGGGTAATTTATTTTAAATTAACCAATCATTAGTACTGTAGTGGAGGTTGCAAACCTTTAGTGTTATAAACAAAAAGAAATTGTTGACGACATTATTGTATACTCTTGTTGGACGAAACCCCCCCCTTCTTCTCTCGCGTGTTTGCTACTAGCCTGTAAGACTTTGACCCTTCCTGGATGATTGGTAGATCTCTTTGTAGTTAATGGTCAAAACTAGTATACTATGCCTTCGCTTCGAAACTTATGTTGTGTGTATACTCTAATTGATTTCCGGTTTGAAACTCTATTATCCATGGCTTTTTGTGTAATTTCTGAAACCCGTGTTTCCCCCTTCTTGGGCTGATCAACTCTTGTTCTCTTGGAAAAATATTATTTCAGCCTATGCGTTTGGTTCCTTTGATAAAATTCTAGATGACTGGTATATAGATCATTCTCAATCTTGTAATTATTTTTTAATTACTTACTTGATGGAGATACTGTCTTTGCTATATTTTTTGTTTCCTCCTTATAGGGCCAAGGGCCATTCTCATATGATTTTTACTTTCGTTGCATTTGCTCCTAACTGAAGTACAAGGTCTTCTCCTTCTTTGATTGACATGTTATAGACTTTATTATAACTTGATGTGCTCATAGTGTTTAGAGGTTTGACCCAATTTCTTGTAATAAGGTGCTTCTTTTCATGATATTGTTAGATAATAGTTATGGTGGTTTTGTGTAGCCTTATCTTGCTCAGTTCTCGTGAACTGAATCTTGTAAAAAAATTTCTGCAGATGGAGTTTACGTATAGATGAGGGATATATTTTTAGACTTTTGTCATCAACCTCAGTTGAGAAGATCCTTTGCTCGAAACCTTTTTATGTTGTTCAACTTTTGTTAATGTCTAGTGGAAAGTTTAAAAGAGGATTAGTGTCTTAGTATAATGTATTGTGGACTTGTCATCTGAACTTTGGAAACCTTGTATTGTTTGACCATCATTGAAATTATAAAAAATTTGGTTATTGTTGTTGAGTGACTTGTGGAGTATCATTATTTTGAGAAATGATGAAATCTATTTTTTTCTCATAAATGAGTGTTGTGTCAACTTTGCCTTGAGAATAAATTCTGAGTTAAACCTTGCCATGACTTAGTATTAAAGTTTCATAAGTAAACTAACATAGGATTGTTTAATAATTCAGGAAGTTAAATTAAAATTTGTATTCAAATAAAGTAATGTAGGGGTCACCAACTTGAGAGCAAGAAATTCTTTAAGTAAACAAGGGCAAGACTATCATTGTAGGTAAACTTTATAACTTGATATCCCTAGCTAAACTAGTGAACACTACTCTTTTTGGTGAACGCTTAAAACAAGCTTAAAGGAAAACAATGGTTAGCTCCTAATAAAATTTAACAAGTAAGAGAAGTAAATTTTGAAACCACTCAATTTATCTCTCAGCCTTTTTGGAAGTGACTAGTTCCCTTTTGGATAAGCTCTTTCGGTGAAGCCTAAGTAAAAGCATTAATACTTACGTATAAAACCCCAAGCTCCAATTAAACCTTGGTAATAGCTAATGATGTCTTAAAGAGGAATTTAACTCGACCTTATCTCCTTAACTCTTTCCCAGAATACTTTGTAAGTCATCTTGATTTTGTTGAACACGAATTCTTGTTGTAGCAAAGTAATGAGAAATTTTTAGTAATTTAAATATGGACAGATAGCCTTGTGGAATTAAATTATTCCCTTATTAAATAATGGAACTAAACAACTAATTATCGTAAAGTGAAGACTTTTAGTGAACTTCTCTACATTGTATAAGAAATTAACTCTATTGGTAAGATGAATTTGTGCGAATCATATATTGAATCTTCCTGCAAACATCAGTCATGAGTTAAAGGGTGTTATATCAAAATAAGTAACCTTCAATCATTCTTACTGTGGCTTGCCCTATTTGTTAGAGTGATCTGTCGTTGGACTTCTATGTTTTCTGGTCAAAAACAAAGAAAGGTGTATTATCCTTGGGGTGTGAATGTTTCCGTGCTGACCTTGTTGTCCTCCCCGTAACAAGTGGTTCCCAGAGTTGGTTGTAACTTTGTGACGACATGTTGTGTCGTGTTATGTGTGGAAGAAAGTCAAACAAAAATTATCCTGTCTTTTACTGTGTTGTTCATGTGTGAGATTTTTGGGTAGTTACAGAGGTGATGCACCAAAAGGAATTCTGAATACCTGATTTACATGGAGATGGAAACCACAATAAGATTAAGAAGGATGAAAAAACACCAAGATCAATCCACTGATGAGAATCCATAAAGCATTAAACATAAACCATTGAACATGCAATACAATAACCATGTAAAGATAACCAAGACTACAATGAGAGATCAGATGAAATTAGTGAACACAAGAGACGGTTGAAGTTCATCCAAAAATTTTTATTATTGTTTCACATATTTGAAACATAGTTCATGAGAAAAGTTTCGTAAGAACCTATACCTCAAAAGAATCAATGCATATGTAAGGGAGAAGCACTTGTGAGATCACCCATCCAGATTCTACTCCGGCTCAAGCACACTTAGCAACATAGTTTCTTCGAGAATCAAACTCACATATCTTGGTACACCATTTACAAAATATGTAGAAAGTTTTGTTCCTTTTGAACAATTAAATATCGAAATCCCTAGGCAATTCATTTATAGTAACGACGGTTCAGAATTATATAAATAGTGTAATTATGTTTAAGGATTCAACTGTGAGAATTAGATAAACTTTTTTGCCGCATTTCTGCTGCTGAAGCTGAGTCCATATCTAGTGAGACATTATTGATGACTATATCTCCCGCCCTTATTTCCTAGAAATTTTGTCATTGATTGAAATAACTAAGAATTGGTCTTATACAGCTAGGCATATAGGAAAGAATTGAAAAAATGGACACAAACAACTATTGTTCACGTCACTGCATGTATCTTTATTATCCCTTCATCCCACTGAAGTTCGTATGAAGCGTTTTGGATGGATGAACTACTGCTTTACAAACCGTTCAAAAACATTTCTTGAGACATTGGCTTAAATACATCAACAATCATAGCGAAATGGGAACTAATGTGTCGAAACTACAGACCATGGCATGTTGATAGATTTCCATAGGAAAAAAACTTTACCTCGAGTGGAGAATCGTCTAATGCTGATGAAAAAAACATGACAACGTTGATAGAAATGAATGACAACTCCTATGTCAACGGCATCTCGGAATTGAAATGCAATAAACTGACATTGAAATTATTGGGAAACGTGACTTCGATTTTAACCACAATTTGGGAGACTTCCATTTCACCGCATCCCTTGAAGAAACAATAAATAACTTTGTGGACTTGAATCAGCAAGTCACGACAAACATCGATCTGTGTTCCTGTTGTATATATCTACTCCCTGGGTAAATATAGACAGCGACACAAGGAAAATATGTTGGAGAGGTCTAAAAATTCGACACAAGGAAAATATGTCAGAGAAGTCAAAAAACCCGACACAAGGAAAATATGTCGGAGAGGTCCAAAAACCCGACACAAGGAAAATATGTCATAGAGGTCCAAAAACCTAACATAAAGAAAATATGTCGGAGAGGTCCAAAAAACCGACACAAGGAAAATATGTTGGAGAGGTTCAAAAACCCGACACAAAGGCTTTCGGGTTTCGGGCTTCGGGAAACATGAGACATGAAGCATGAAAATCGCAAGGCATGTCCCGATGCTTAGGAGTTCCGAGAACCCGAAAAAATACCTAGGCAAATCGGGTTTTGGAGTCGGGAAAGCATGGGGCGAAAACATGTCGAGCCCCCTTCCAAACCCGATGCATATGCAAGTCCAATTTCCGAACCCGAAAAAAAGGAAATATTGGCAATAGCGGCGGAAGTGGGTTTCAGGAAAACACAAGCATCAAACACATGTCGAGGCATCCTCCAAACTCGATGCAAATGCAAAGGAGAATCCCTAACCCGACTGGAAATAGACCCTAACACGGGAAATATTCAGATGGCCATAACTTTTCACAGGGAGCTCGGATTCACGCAAGGTTGGACTTTTCGGAAAGCTTACGAGGTCCTCTGTCCAACTATGATAGGATATATTTAATTGGGTGAGAAATATTTATTAAAAAATGTAAAATACATTTCGTCATTTTTGGGGTTTGTTGGGGTTCTCACCTACTGTCATAATGAGATGAATTAAGTGCAGTTTGAAGGTGGTTGGGGTAGATTTTGAATTCCTATCTTCTCCCTCTCTTTTTCTCCCTATAAATTGTAAGGAGGGGATTCTTTCTAAAGGTTGGACATTCTTGTTTTGCCCCTCCCTTCTTCTCTTTGGCAGGTGAATTTGTGGAATTAAAACCTCCCATTCAAAACTTTAATGCAACTTTGCTTCTTGGCATTTTGTAGTGTATTGTGTCAATATTTGGAGCAAATAATGCATGTCTATGGATGATTCTCAACCCTCTCAGTGTTCATTTACATCCTCCTAATCTTTCACTAAAAATTTGGTTATCTGTGCATGATCTTGCATTACATTTTTATGGTTTATGTTTATTGGCAAGACAGGTGTTCTTCATTCCTCGGTGCATCACCTTTGCTAGTTTAGGTTTGTTTTTATACATCTTCTTACCCTTTCTCCTTGGCAAGTTAGTTTAGGTTTTTGAGTAAACCCTCTACATTTTTATGTGTTCATCTGAACAGAGGAATAGGAACCGACCTTCATCCGGAGAGCTTTCCTGATTCGCAAGGTCCCACACTTGGGAAAAGCTCCATGTTATGCAATCGCATTGAGAGTCTCAACCCATCGAGTTGCATACATTCAGGGGTGTTGTGATTCGCCATCAACAGTTCCCCTCTAAACGTGATTTGTGTAAAATAATACCTTGCATTTGACGTTGTTATACACCATTTTTTGCAACGACCTCTACAGAATCCTCTTAAAATCATAATCCATAGAAATGTGGGGACTAGCAAATCATACCTCAATAATAGGCTCAGACATTCATTGTCTACATGCGTAGAAAACAATAGCTCCCCCATATTCGTTGTTTCTTTAATTGCGATATTTGCATTGAATATAAATGCTACAACTATGCATGTAGCCATACGTATCCCAATAAGAAACATGAAAACTATATAAGGCCAGTCAATTGCAATGTTCCAAGAATCAATGAAACATGTATGCTATAATCTCATTGATGAGATGAACTTCATTGCGATAAAGTTCCTAGGTTATGTTAATGAACATTTATAGCAAACATTTCCACATCAACAGAACACACCCTTCGGTATTCGTTTTAAAATTCATGTCTTTCTTCTGTCATGGACATACCATTATATGTAGGAAACTTCTATAAGTCCTTACTTTGGAGAATGTTTACTATTATTGTTATGTTGGACCTGATTTTCACGTAGAAAGGAATGGAGCACTCACAAATAGCTTTCCCCATTTTTTTTTTCAATATTAGATATTTTGATCCAGTCATTGAAGATTAGGAGATCCTAATTAGCCACACAAATTACTGCAATGGGAAATTTGAAAAAATATGTATTTTTCTCTAAGATGCATCTATTTGCAAACAATGAGAAGGTCTTATCACACAACAAAGGTATGTTGAATTCTTTGTTGATTGAGAAACAGTGACGGAAGCCTGTGTAGATTTTATTGATCTCAATTAGTAAAAAATTACAGAGGATGGGCTGCAATATTTATAGATATTGCATAGCCAAATACATCTGAGAAAATGAGTTGTACAGGTGCAACCAAAAACCAGAATAAACAAGCTTCCAATAACATCCGGGAAGAAAAATTACATAAAGAAAAATATATTGTTTAAAACAATATAACAATCTGAATACAGACAAATATGGTTGTTTAACCATATAACAATTTATTATTTAAAATTAATTAAATAATCCAACTATGCATAATTAAATATTAGGATAATAAATTTTATCCTAACATTCCCCCCCTTAATTGTGCATTGTCTGAAGAGATGAGGAGAGAAATGCTCTGAACAACTCGAACTTGTCACGTGCAAGTGACTTTGTGAAAATATCTACTCGTTGTTCAGCTATTGGACAAAACTGAAGCTGGATTTTGTGCTTCAACACATGTTCGCGTATGAAATGAACCTGAACTTCAATGTGCTTTGTTCTCTTGTGAAAAACTGGATTGCGAACAAGTTTGAGAACACCTTCATTGTCAACATACATGGTTGTTGGTTTGTCCTATGGTATTCCAAGTCCTTCCAGTATGCGACGTAGCCCAATCGCTTCACAGACAGCTTTTCCTACAGAACGATACTCAGCTTCTGTGGAAGAGTGAGAAACAAAGTGTTGTTTCTTACTTCCCCATGATATTAGTCCAGATCCCATAAAGATACAAATCATAGAAGTGGATTTTTCTATCATCAATGTTACTTCCTGATCTGAATCGAATATCCAGGTCAAGAAGAAGTATTTTCGTTCTTCTTGTATTCTAGACCAAGATCCATTGATCCTTTGAGATATCTCAAAATGCGCTTTTGCTGCTTCTCCAATGACAATATTTTGGGTTCCTGCATGAACCTGTATAGATAGCTCACTGCCAAAGCTGATATCTGGTCTAGTGTAGGTTAGGTAAATGGAGACTCCCAATCAGCTTGTCGATAGAGGAGTGGCACTTACCTCAGGAGGATGGATCTGAACGAGGATAACTGTAATCTATTTTCCATTGGTGTAGCAATTGGTGTGCAATCCATCATCCTAAACTTCTACGAGCGTTTGTCTGGTATATTTCATGCTGAGAAACAAAGATATGATTCTTCTTTCTGCCATACTTCCAGTTCCAAGGGACAGTAGTGCAGAAGCCCCGAAGATCTGTAATGTCGATGATTGTACGTCTTAAGATCTTTCTCTGTTAATCAATCATCTTCATGAGCTACAGTGATGACTAGATAATCGACATTAACTACACAATCACCATTCCCCCACTCTTTTTGAGGTGGTAGAGAATTGGGATCGTATGGAGTTCTGACGAATCACATGTGTACTAGATGCTCATCAATCTTGATGTACCATGCCCGGGGTGATGTTGAGGCCATACAGAAGATTTCACATGAGTATTGCATTACCTTTTTCTTTTGACCAGGTACACAATATCATCAGGTTGAGGTCATTGTAGACTTCTTCTTGCAAATCTTCCATTCAGGAAGGCATCTTTTTACGGTCCATTTTGGGGACTTTCCATCCAAACTGAGCAGCTAGAGCAAAGATCACTGATCATTTTGATCTTAGATGTGGGAGGCAAATGTATCTTCATAGTCAATATGCCTTTCTTTCTGTGCATAACACTTTGCTACAAGTCTTGCTTTAACACTTGTCCACTGTCCCATCTGACTTTGTACGTGAGTTTTGAAGCTCCATCGGTAACCATGGGTTATTCCCTGGTGGAAGATCGACAAAACTGCCCAAGTGTTATTTTCATACTGATTGATATTCAGAATCCATGGCATCTTTCAACTTTTGACTGTAGGGTCCGGACTGTAGAGGGATCGTCTGATCAATGACCTCTCATCAAAGCAACGTTAACTTCTTCTCTTGCTTTACTGCGAGTCCTGCGTCCAGGGGTGGAGGTATCCAGTGGCGCATCCAATCTTGCATCTCGTAATGTAACTTGTACACCATTTAGGCATTACGTTGAGATGTTCCATGCGGTGGTGGTTCTATATAGATAACACTCTCCCCATCTCACTTTATTTCTGAGGGAAACATTTGCTTTAGTTTTTACAACTGGTTGAAAATCTAGACTTGAGAGTACAGAGGAGGAAGTAGGAGTTCTCTGCTTCCTTCTTCTCGGAAAAACCTCAATATCCTTGCTTGTGTAGAACTTTTTGTCTTAGATCCCATCAGCTGACCTAAGAGTCTTCGTAACTGTATCCAAGAAGATGAGCTTTTGTGGATTCTGTCCAATTTCTATATTCTATTGGGTCTGTGCATGCGGCTTGAACACGAATACGCTGAGGGGTGTTGCACTGGATGGTTTCCTTTTGGACCATGCTTCTGTGGTGTAATTCCATCAAGAGCAGTTGTGGGCGCTCTGTGTAACAAATACACTTGCTTGTTTTGTGCCTTTACCCCAAACTTTCTTTGCAAGTTCAGATCAGCGATCATGCATCGCCACCATTTCAGGAAGTACGATTTTTCTCTCGACAACACCATTGTTTGCAGTTGTGTGTGGAGGAGGCATTTGTCGACGAATCCCGTGAGTTTGTAGATAGTCCTGAACTCATCATGGTTAATTCCCCCTCGATCTGAGCGGAGAGTTCTGATGTGATGACCAGGTTCTTTTCCACTGCCACTTTGAAAATTTTTGAAACGTTTTTTAAAGGTTCACTTTCTTGTGAACGCCCTCACAGAATCCTTCTTAAAAAATCATAAGGGGCCATAAATGTTGGACAAATTCAGAATCTACCTAATATAGGCTCAGACATTCAGTGTCTACAGCGTAGAACAACATACTTCCCCTCCCAGCCCCCCATATTCGGTGTTAGTTACTTTCTTTTTTTGGCTTATTTGCATTGAATATAAATGCTACCTATCATGTACCATACTTCCATAAAAACATGAAACTATATAAGGCCAGTCACTTGCAAATGTTCCAAAATTACAATAAAAACCCTTTACGCTACTCTCATTGAATGAGAATAATGAATTCATTGCATAAAGTTCCTAAGGTTTGAATTTAATAACATTTAAGCACCCATGTCACATCACAGAACACACCCTTCGTAATTCGTTTTAAAATTCATGTCTTTCTTTGGCCCGATTCGAGGCAGTATGAGTGAATACATTATATGTATGAAACTTCCTTATAGTCCTTACTTTGGAAGTTTTACTATAATTGTTATGTTGGACCTGATTTTCCATTCACTAAAGGATAGAGCATCACAAATAGCTTTCCCCATTTTTTTCAATATTAGATATTTTGACCTCATTGAGATTCAGGAGATCCTAATTAGCCAACAAATTACTGCCTGGGAAATTTGAAAAAATCTGTATTTTTCCTAAATGCTCTTTTAACAAACAATGAAAGGTTCTTAATACAATACAAGGTATGTTGAATTCTTTGTTGATTGAGAACAGTGACGGAACCCCTGTAATTTTATTGATCTCATAGTAAAAAATTACAAGGATGGGCATCAATATTTATAATAATGCAAATACCAATCATCTGAGAAAATGATTGTAACAGGTGCAACCACAACAGAATAAACAAGCTTCCACTACATCCAAAAAAAATTACTAAATAAGAAAAATATATTGTTTAAACCATATAACACTCTAAACATACAAATATGGTTGTTTAACCATATAACATTTATTAGTTAAAATTATTAAATCATCAACATCCATAATTAATATTAGATATATTTTATCCTAAACATGCCCCCCTTAATTATAGCATTGTCTAGAGATGAGGCAGAAATGCTCTGACAACTTCAACTGTTCAATGCATGACTTTGTGACCATATCTACTCTTGTTCCCTATTGGACAAAACTAAGCTTGAGGTTGTGCTTCACACCCATTTCGCCCGGGTATAATGAACCTGAACTTCAATGTGCTTGTGCCTACCCATTGTAAAAAGATTGCGAACAAGTTTGAGAAACACCTTCATGTGTCAACATACATGTTTTTGGTTTGTCATGGTACTTTCCAATCCTTTCATAATCGCGTAGCCCAATCGCTTCACAGACAGCTTTTCCTACAGAACGATACTCTCTTCGTGAGAGGAGAAACAAAGTGTTGTTTCTTACTTCCCCCATGATATTAGGTAGTCCAGATCCCATTAAGACTACAAATCCAGAAGTAATTTTTTCTATCATCAATGTTTACCTACCACCCTTACCTTACCCTGATGAATCAATCCAATATCCATCAAGAAGAATTTCCGTTCTCTTGGTGTCTCGACCCAAGATCATTGATCCTTTGAATACTCAATCCTTTGCTCGGCTTTCCAATGACAAATTTAACGAAAAGGGTTCCCGATGAACCTGTAGATAGCCAACTGCAAACTCATATCAATGTCTAGTGTAGGTTAGGTAATGAGACTCCCCAATCAGCTGTTCGTAAAGTGGCACTTACCTCAAGATGGATTAACGAGATCACTGTATCTATTCCATTGGTGTAGCAATTTGTGATGCAATCCATCCATCCTAAATTCTCGGCGTTGTCTTGGTATATTTCATTAAAACATGTATGATTCTCTTTCTGCCAAACTTCCAGTCCCAAAAACAGTAGTCATAAGCCCGAGATTTCACTGTCGAATGATCGCTTAAATCCTTTCTTTGTTTCATCAATCATCTTCCTAGCTACCATGATACATGATCGACATACACACAATCATCATCTCCTCTCCCCCCCTTCTTTTTGAGGTAGAGATTATGGATCGTCTGGATTCTGACAATCCATTTTTACGATATTCTCTCAATCTTGATGTACCAATCCCGGGGTGCCTTTTGGGCCATACCAGAGATTTCCCTGAGTCTGATACCTTTCTTTCTTTTGACCAGTACAACCTATCCCTCATTTTAGTCATGTAGACTTCTTCTGCTTGCAAGTCTCCAATTAGAGGCACTTTTTTCGTCCATTTCGTTGAACTTTCCATCCAAGACTGAGCAGCTGAGCAATATCATCCTGATCATTTTTGATCAGCTTGGGGTCAAATGTCCTCCTCATAGCAATGCCTTCTTGCTTTCTGTGCATACCCCTTTGCTACAATCCTTGCTTTACACTTTTCCACTGTCCCTCCTCTTTGTCTTAGTTTTGAATATCCATCTGTACACCAAGATGGGTTTCATTCCCTGTGGAAAATCTACAACGGCCAGTTTTATTCTTCATCACTTGATTGATATTCAATCCATGGCATTTTCCAAGCTTTTTGACTTGGGCTCTTCCTGGACCTGTATAGGGCTCGTCTATCAAGACTCTACTCATAAAGCGAAAGTTACTCTTCTCCTTGCTTTACTACAACTGGCGGTCCGTGGTCCAGGGGTGGATTATCCAGGGAGCATCCAATCTTGCATCTCTAATGTACTTGTAACCATTTAGGCATACGTGAGCTGTTCCCATGGTTGTGGTTTCTATCTAATTCACACCAATCATCCCATCAATCCTTTCATCTCTGAGGAACATTTGCTTAGTTTTTACACTGTAAAATCTAGATCTTTTCGAGAGTCCCGATAGGAGTCCTGCTTCCTTCTTCTAGAAAAACCTCAATATCTCTGCTTGTGGTAGACTTTTCTTCTTAGGACTCCATCAGTCTTACTAGAGTCTCTTACTTATCCAATGAAATGAGAATTTTGTACTTCATGTCCAATTCCTTTCTATTTCTATTTGGGTATGTGCATGCTGGCTTTGCCCGAATCTAGAGGTGTGGCATGATGTTTTTCCTTTTTGACCATACTTCTTGTGTGTATTCCATCAAAGCGTGTGGGCGCGCCTGTTTAAAATAACGGCTTTTTTTTGCTGCTTCTCCTTACCCAAAATTTCTTGCAAGTCAGAATCAATCGATCAATGCATCGCAACCATTTCCATGATATAATACATTTCTTCTCCTCGACAACCCATTTTGTTGCATGTTGTGGATGGAAGGCATTTTGTCCGACGAATCCCCGTCGTTTTTTAGATAGTCTGAACTCATCACTGTGAATTCCCCCCCTCGATCTAGCGGAGTAGTTCTGATGTGATGACCAGTTTCCTTTCTCATGCCACTATTGAAATTTTTTGAACGTTTTAAACTTCCTTTTTCTTGTGAAGACAAGAAATCCACATTTTTGCGTGAATATCGTCAACCCAGAGCATGAAGTACGAACCCTGAAGGACTTGGCTGCCTTGGACAGCACATCGGGTATGACGTCAAGTTTAACCATGAGCTCGAAAAAGTACTTGTTTGAATGAAACTCTGTTGTTTCCCTTCTAAGCATGAGGAACTTGTTTGTATCCTTCGAAGAGATTCCATGCCAAAGTTACAGTAAGTGTTTCGAGATCTTTGAACTTACTGACCAAATCTCCGATGCCACACTAACGAGGTGGAGTTTTTAGCCACGAATGCTTGTGATCATTTTGTGAATGAAATCAAGTTTGAAAATTCTCACACATTTGAGGCTTTTGCAATTATTTCGAGCCTCTTCTGGTTATTATCTCGAATCAGAACATTTTTTTTCTTGCCGCATTGAACTATCAAGTCAATTTTCAGTTGTGATTCTAGGAGTTGGACTGACCGGAAGAATTGTTTCTTTGTCAACACCAGGACTATCATACATTTTGTAGTTTTGCATTTGCATGACCAGGTTAAGAGAAATTTTCAATCCCTGAACTATAATGAAAAATCATCATCCCAACGACATGACTTTTTTGATGGCGTTTCCCTCATTGAATAAACCAGTCTCGTGGCCGGTCCTCGTGTCGAGTGGCTCTCGAATCAACTACCAGACTTCACTAATACGTGATGGTTCATTGATCGGCATGAACAAGAATCTTCATTATCTGCTGATCTTGTTTGCTACGGCACTATTAACGTTCGGGTGTTGTCCTCTTTTCCAGTTCCCCTTTTTCCTGCCTGTGATCTTTTGTTTGAATTTCCCTGTAAGTTTGGTGTTGTTTGAGGTCCACATTGGCTTGATGAACCTTTCTTATAGTGTGTTAAAACCAACATGCCTGCAAGTCATGTCCTCTTTTTGGGCAAATTGGACACGCTTCTTGCTGTTATTGTCCCCATGAATATACGTTCTGATTGTGTACTTTCTGATAGATTAGTCTGCCTTTACCTTTTCCTTTCCATTTTTGATGTGAAGACAGTGCCCTCTCCTCTTCATCTCTTGTTGTACATTGCTTCCTCCTTGGTTGTGCAGTAGGTTTACTAACTTTTCAAAACTAACTGTCCTATCTACAAGTTTCCTATTGTGACAAAAATTCGTAGAAGAAGGGAGACTCCTTAAATACCATGGGAACATGAGGATATCATCTTTGACCTCTTCATCTAGGGCCTAGAAGGTTAAAGCCTCAACGTCAACTCTTCTTAGGAGGCTTCATTTTATCATTCTATTGAATTTCAAATATGTAACTGACTCTGCAATTGAGTATATGTGACATTCTTGGTCTTGGCCTCATATATTTTGCTCATCTAATCCCACGCTTCTTTTCTGAGGTTGCATCTTCGAATTGGCTTGCACATCGTCGAATCAATCCAAACAGATATGGGTTTTACGGCTTTCATCTACCTATCAAATTGTCGTTGTTTTTGTTTGCACCTTGGTGATCTGGTTAGCGTACAGTACAAACAAGCCAAATTTCTTAAAATCAGTTGAGTTTTGATTTTTGTCTCCAAGTAGCATAGTTGCTTCTCTGAGAAATTGTGAAATCCAGAGAAAAAATTTGGGGTCATTGGTCCTCACGTTGCGAGATCACTGACAGTTTTGCTCTTCAATCCATGTATAGAGGTCTCCCAATTCTATATACCATCAGTCTGATTTAACGAACCTTTCATATACGTGCCCTTCGATATCCCGTATGGTACGTGGAAGAAACTCGCCCTTTCAATACCCGGCGGTACGTGGAAGAGGCGTAACGTACGTGAAAAATTCGATATCGTGTACCAGACATCCTGATGGGGTCTATTAAGCTATTTATTGACACCGGCTCAAAAATATCCTCATACGCGCACGTAACTTTTGCTTATACCTCAGATCATTTCTCAGTCCAGATTTATGTCTTACAATCTTACAACGGATGGGATGGTTCATAATGTGTACACTGGTCTATTTAATCACTATACTCCCTCGATTTATAGGGAGTGCCTCGACAATGTTGTTTCAGCTATATTAGGCATTAATGCAGTAGTAAGTCACGACGACTTTACCCGTAAGCACTTCCCAGAGGCACTGTATATACCGAATGTTGCGAATGAGATCTAGGATCTCGTGAGTGTTACAGAACCAAATTTACTATTTTTTATTACAATTCTGCCAGATTCTGAGCAGTTACAAAGTTTTGCAGTTGACTATGGCAACCTACAAATTAGTACAATATGCAGCAGTATACAATTTACATTCAAAAAATTGTGCAATTTGAATGACAGGCAAAAAATTTCAGTTTCTAGGTCCTGGTGACCTCCTGAGCCCTAAATGCTAAAAATTGCAAAAAAAATAGCTGAAAATGCAATTTTTAGGTGGGTCTCCTTTTGCAAAAAAGGTCTGTAATGAGAAAACAGACCAAATAGGAGAAATTTTTTTTTTTACCCTAAGTTAGGGATTCCTCCACTAAATTTAGTTAGCTGTAACTAAATTCAAAAAAGCCTGCTAAATTTAGCAGTTCTGCCAAAAAACCGCCAGATGCAAAAGGAGAGTTTTTGAGTGTTTTAGTGGGATTTGATCCTCAAACCTCTCACTCCTAAGTGCAAATGCACTAACCAACTTGCCCACTTGGGGCGCTTGGGACTATGAAGGAAGCAATTTGTATTTATTGACAAATAAATTGACTTACCTTTAAAAAAATGCAACTTGGTGAGCCTCCACGTGGCGCATGCTGGAGAAGGGACGTTTTTAGGGTTGTATTTTCCCAAAAAATGGATCTGGAGTTTTTCTTTTCACTTCCATGCCTTTGTATTCGCCTATGGCCGCATTTTTTCCTTTCCACGCACTGATCTACAAGTGCAGGCCGCGTTTTTTGTGTTTGGGCACGTTTTTTCCTTTGCCACTATTTTTTATTGTCTTGGCCGTGTTTTGTATTGCCTGGCCACGTTTTTTAATGGTGTTTGCTTGTGCAGGCCGTGGCAGATGGAGAAGGGCGCGGGCATGAGGAGAATAATGTTTTTTAGCTCCAAAAACACATTTTTTCTTATGCAAGCTGTGTTGTTTCAATGCCTGGGCCGCATTTTTTCCTGGGCGTGTTTTTTTTGCTGTTGTTTGCCTTTGTACAGGCCGTGGGGGACAGCAAAGGGCATGTATGCTCTAAAAAACACTTTTTTTCTCCTTGTATAGGTTGCTGGAGGCTGAGAATGGCGCGGGCAAGAGAGAATGGTGCCTCTTTTGCTAAAAAAAAAACGTTTCCTTGCTTGTGCAAGCCGCTGGGTCAAGAAAAACGCATGGAAGATGGTTTTGGCCGCTGTCTACTCTCTTCCCTGTATAGTTTCCAAGCGTGGGTGCCTCCTTTTTTTTTTTTTTTCTTTGCGCTGTGTATTGATCACTTTTGTTTTTGCTTGTTTGTTCACTGCAGGTGCATATACATAGCAAAGCAATCCTCCAAAACAAGATATACCTCTAAATGCAGTAAAAACAAAACCCTTATTGGGAAATTATATATATTTTTTATTTTCAATACCTGTAGCAATGTTTGCCTGGTGCTAAGTGCACAAGTGCAAAAAAAATTTGCCTTCCAAGTACCTAGAAGGAACAGGTGGATGTGGGGGAGGCAAGGATGGGGCTGGGAGTTTGCACAAGGCTGCACAAGCTCTCAAATGCTGCAAACACATCTCCAATCTCCTCTCTCTCTACTGCTCTCTCTTCCACACCTTCACAGGGCCAGAATTTCGCTCTGGTACCAAATGTTGATTGAGAAACAGGGACGGAAGCCTGTGTAGATTTTATTGATCTCAATCAGTAAAAAATTACAGAGGATGGGCTGCAATATTTATAGATATTGCACAGCCAAATACATCCGAGGAAAATGAGTTGCACAGGTGCAACCAAAAACCAGAATAAACAGCTTCCAATACATCCGGGGAAGCAAAATTACATAAAGACAAATATATTGTTTAAAACAATATAACAATTTGAATATAGACAAATATGGTTGTTTAACCATATAACAATTTATTATTTAAAATTAATTAAATAATCCAACTATGCATAATTAAATATTAGGATGATAAATTTTATCCTAACATTCTTTTGGTGTTCCTATGAAATGTTGTCATATAGAAAGCTCAAACAATAACAAGGAAATTGACCTTGATGATGACCATCCTTGAGCCATAATGTTCTTTTTATGTAACCAATAAATTATGCTCACTTCCAATCTTTGGGTGTCCACGGGACTTATCGATGGCTTCCTTGCTGAAGTGGTTGTAATTCTCTACAAACCTGGTTGGTATCCCTCTTTCTTGCTGATGTTTGTGGCTATTGAATTCCCTTACTACAAAGGGGCACCCTCATGTAGTATCAAGCGAACATATGTTCTTATTTTTCCAATCACCTGTGCTAGCCGCACACAACTTCCACTAAAAATAAATTTGGCACTGACTATACAAAAAATCCCATGGCCTTATCTTGGCCATGCCAATGATTGATATCAAAACCAAAGCAAATCAGGGTCTTACATTTACATCAATTTCTAGGGTTTGAATCTTAAATGCCCTTTGGTTCTAGCCGTCATTTACATTCTAAAGGTATAAAAAAATGGCCATTGTCGTGTATATAACAATTAGAAAATGATTAAAATGTAGGCTACTTGCATTGGCTGATGATACTACCTCCTCTCTTCTATTTCATTGATTGCATAAGTAATACTATCTTTTCTATTCTTCTATTCTCTAAATTTCCTTACACACACACAAAAATATATAGTGTAATATAGAACAGTTTTATAGTTACTTTCACTCTCCTTTACAACTTTTATAGCTTGTTATTACTAAAAATGTAAGAAAATACTTTTGCATAAATGATATAATTATATCTTCTATGTGATGTTGAAATTTTTGATCTATTTTCACCATCCATACTACATATTCTCTTCCGAATTGTGAATTCCCTTGCTCCTACTAAACTTATTGATGTCTGGAACTGATCAACGCTAATGATGCCAAAAGAGGAAGAACAAGAACATGAAGGGCTCCTTCTAGCAACATACCACTGCCTCCAATACCTAAAAAAGGAACGTCCAGTAAATTAACATCACTGAAAGTTGTGATTGAACATGTGAAACATTATTTAGTTAAAAAACACACTTCAGATGTTTGAGACTTACGAAATAGTTCCAGATGGTACGTAGAAGTCTTGAACAACCATGAATGAATGACATTATAAAGAACATGTTGCAAAGAAAAATGAATGTTAGGATTAAGAGGAAGAAGAACCAGAGTTGGATACCCTCTCATAAAATAAACTCATACAAAAATTTGGGACACGCTTGAATATGCAGCCCTTCGAGGAAACCAATGCTCTATCATACAATGTAATTTGTCTTACAACCTAACTAAACTTTTGTTCCTATCCTTGGCCCTGCTTAATTGTCTCCCAAAACTTTTGAAAACTAAAACTACTTTCTTTGACTAACAAACAACACTATATACCTTATCTTTCAAATTTGGAATGATTATAAACATTCCATTGCAATATTTTTCTTCTCTCATATTTCCATATTAGGCGTTAGATAGTTTTAAGTTTTTTTGAATAAATATAATTGTCATATAGGCATGATTTCAATTCATTTACATGTTTCTCAACTTCCTCTCTCTTGCTTAGTTTCTGCAAGTTGACAATGTTTATGCTAGAACTATGACAAACGTTAATCCCATATAACTTTGCGTTCGCTGCATTAGCTAGACCATCTACACCATGTTTTGCATATTATTCTAAATAGAATCCATTATAAACTTAATCTTTTTTTTTTTTTTTTAAATTCTGACAGAATCTCAAATTCATCATCAATTACTTCTATTTGATGTGTGACTTCTAAGGTTTCAATGTCATGGGCATTTACAACCAACTTACTGTGTTTTTTCCAGTTTATAGTGTGTTTCAAATTCTCTTCGAGAAACATTACACATTTACAAACTCATGTACCAAAATACAATACCCGAAATAATTGCTTTTCGATAACCTTTCTATTTTAGACCTTCCATTTACCAAGTTATTGTGTTCTAATTTATCTTTGTTCTACACCTTCTCATTTCTTCCTTTCCAGTTTGCATTGGAGTTTTTACATAATATTTCCAATTTGTTTCATTATTTCAACATCATGCATCCATTTGACTAATATTTTTCCATATCCCCTTTCCTGACATTTTTCCACATGTCTCCTTTCTTATAATGTTTTTCCCTTTACGGAGTTTCTGTCTTCTCCTCTCCAATTTCTTTTTAAAATTTTTTTTTCCAACATTAAACCTTATTTTCGCTTCCCCACATGGAAATCAATTCCCATTACCACAAATCCTTTCGAAAATATTTAAAATTTCACACATCCATAAACCCATATTAGCTATAACACCCACAATTTGAACTCCCAAACCACAATAAAACTTCATAATTTAACTTTGGGGAAAACTACGGGATAGTTTTTTTGAAACAACATGCCTTGTCTTTGTTAGGGTATTTAGCACCCTTAATATTTATCATAAACTTTTAATCAATATTTTATTTTTATTATTTAAATCTTTCCTTATCAATTTTCACCCTAGTGTATGAATACACAACTTAATATCCAAAATTAATTGGGTCACATAAGTCTACACACTACCAATGGACTAACCCAGCTGACCCTATTATTTATAAAACTAAACACTTTTAAAATACCCCTTCCCAAAAAACCACACCAACTTAAAATGGGGAGATCTAACCTCACGCCTTATATTGATCATTTAGGCCTTGCTCTATGGTTTTCCCTAAATAAGGATTGCACTAGGACGATGGCCCTATAATCCTTCTGGATTCCTTTTTTTCTTTTTCCCCAACCATCCCTCTCATTTTTGAAGAAACTTTATTTTTCCAGGTTAATCTAGGCCATGAGCTTTTGAAGGCTATGGGGAGATTTTTTTTTTGTTTCAAGATCTGAAACGAGGGAATTTCCTTCCCATGTAATCTTTTTAGTTCATTTATTTTTTGTATACCCTATCTAACATTTGAAATGTAGTTTTTTAAAAAGTATTTGCCAGGCTCCTGTTAATGGGTATTTGTTTTACCCTCATTTCTTTATTTTCTTAAATACTTGATAAATATTATATATATATATATTAAGGTCTGTGACTCGGATTATCTCTGTGTTTTTTTTGGCAAGTGTCACGACTAACTTTCGGTTAATGTATTGTGTATGGTTACACTCATTACCAAAACATGTGTTGTGGGGAGTTCTCCCCATCCCACCCTCCCCTTAACTTTACTAATTTTTTATTTAAATGTCTGGGGAGGGTGGAGGGCACCTCCCCCTCAAAATTGGCTTTATTATTATTATTATATGAGCGTGGTTGGGTTCACAGCCCTCCACCTCCATAAACTCTTAGAAATTATATATATATATATATTATACTATATATATCTATGAGAGAAGAAGAGAGAGAGAGAGAGAGAGAAATGGAGGGTGTGGGGGGTAGCCAGCCCCCCAAAATATTTTATAATTATATTTTCTATTAATTTTATAACAAACTATGGGGAGCATCCCCCTCATATGTAATTTTATTTTTTTATTTTATTTTCCTAAAACTTTGTTAGATGTTTCTTATGTTTATATTATTATATTTTTTCATAAACAAATAATGAGGTCCGTTACCTTTAATTGGCATAATATCTTGATTCATATATTAAATACACCCCACACACACACACAACACACACACACACAGCACACAGGCAATACATTGTCTAAGCATAACTTATAATATATGTATATTTCTCCTTTTTTTGTAAAATAAAAAAATATTTAGGCAACATTCTCATTATTCATATATATGCTTATCCATATTCATCTGAAGTAAAACAAAACGGAGAGAAGATAAATATTTTATTTTTATTTTAATTTAAAATAATTAAGTTGTCATATTTTCTCTTTTTTGCAAAGGTTGTCAAACTTTAACAATAAGGTTACTATCTTCCCATTACAAACTCATTTAAAAGGATAATACTTAAGAATACACAAAATCCTTTTTTTGTATATTATTCTTAAGAAAATTAACTTTTCACAAGTAAATAAACCATTGACGTAAATTACATTTCTAATTCCAACATTTATCATTTTCATATTTAAACAAATCTACTTTCATCCCTGCTCTAACAAATGCCCTTTTTATTCTAAAGAACCATTTAAGATTTCAAAGTAAATGCAACTTATAAATTAAATTTTTCATATTTAATGAGTTTTCAATTCCTTAAATGAAACTATGATTTCCATCGCTTAAAATTTACTTAAAAATAAAAGATACATTCAGATTTGGGCTATCCCTTTACAAATTTATTCCCCCGAAAATTTTCGACATGAAAAAAACACCACCAAACCAACAAGAGCGTATATTAAAAATATGATTAATTTTTTTAAGCGATGCTGAAATGTTAAGAAAACTCCTGGTTATCCACAAAACTACCACAAAAATTTAATACTAATAATAGTTAAGTAAAGAGTGATTTAGGCTATAAGGTTTAACATAATTTCCTCTATATATCCCTATATTTTCTAAAAATTATTTTCCTAAGTCAAGAACAAATTTAAATAATTAAACCAAGTCACAAAAAAACCCTTTAGTAATCAATTAAATAATAAGAGAAATTTCTTTAATTTTACTTCAGGATAAAGACAATAAAGTGTTTTTTTTTTTAATTTACTTCAATACAACACATGGCCTGCCCCATTCAAAAAAGGGTACCCGGTTGTCAAATGATCACCCCACCTACCCCCACCCTCTTATTGTATGGGATAACTTGGCCCTTGGATAAACAATATGACCATAGATGGGGAAAAATTTCCAACTACTAAAAATCCTTGATGGAGCTTTTATTCTCCTTCTTTTATTCAATTCTTCATTTATTTAGTTTTTTCTTGCAGGGTAGAGATGGAGGCTAAGGAAGAGCCATGGGTGATTAGATTGTGAGCTTGGGGCATGATAAACACATCCTCTCAAAATTATTTATTTTATTTTCATTATTTCCCCTTCTACCCTAGTCAAGGGATTATAAAATTACAATTTGTTTATGGCATATTCACCATTAATACCATTTGGTATACTCTTCTTTTCCATGTCTATATCGTGTATAAGTTCCATTGCTTTATTGAGAAAAAAACCTCTCATTTGAAATATACATACAAGTGTGTGTGTATAATATATATATATATATATATATGTCTGTGTGTGTATATTTTCTTGCAAAGTTGCGGAAAAAGAAAGATATGGCGGGGTTTTTCCATTCATCTATGCCGGTTTTTAATAGGTTCGTCGGGGCCACCCACCCAGTTTTTATTTGCTATAAAATATTAAAGCGGGTTTGGGAGTGGCACCCGTGGCTAAGTAAACCCCAAGGGTGGGCCCACCTCCCCCAACCATTACTAATTACTATACAAATGGCGCCAAAACAATAATGCATCTACTATATCATTATAAAAAAAAAAAAAAAAAAAAAAAAAAAAAAATTTTAATCAACACAATATTTATTTAACAATACGAACTTCCTTAGTATGTTTCCATTAAAATTCACACACCAATACACCATCAAATACACTAACAAATTACTAACAAAATTATATTAACATATATATACTCATACACAAAAAAAAAAATTTATCGTGATATCTTTTAAAAGATATGAGATATTTATATTAAAAAAAAAGGAATTACAAAAAAACAATGACATTCACTTAGTAATGGACAAATAAAAAATTTGGTAGAATATAGTCATATATTTATATATTTGAATATTAAAATAAAAAGTTGTGTTTATTAAGATATATTAATTATCCTTTCAAATCACCACACCTATTTGCCAAATATATTATATATAATATAAAAAAACTATATAATATATAATCTATATTATATATATATATATATCATCGCTAGACCCCTACATTTAGTTTTATAATAAAGGAATTAAAGAAAAAAAAAGTAAGAAAAAATCATTCTATACATTTACTCAAAGTAAATAGTTATTTATTAAATAGGAGTATGAATACATTTACTACTCTATTGAACCATGTGAATACGTTCTTTTGTATTTTTCCTATTATATAATTGGAAGATGACTGTGGTTCTTCTTCTATTCATTTAAAACATTTGATGAATTAAATAAGATTTCTTCTAATCACCACAACTATAGGGGGAAGAGATTCATTATTCTAGTGAAATTTTCTATCTATACTCCCTGTGCCAAATGCTACAAAATCAACTAATTCATTTTATTTTCTACACATGTACAAGGATATTTTTAACACACAATATACTTTAATAGATTCATATTTTTTTTCTTATTGAGAGTAACACTTAAAGAACTTTCTCAAATTTATCAAAAGAGAATTTTCCATCCAACATTTCAAAATTTCTACTTATCACAATAGTTGTAGTAAAATTTGGTAATCCCTCTTTTTCAATATTAATGCATTCAAAGACACCTTTCTCCAAACACCATGATGTAATATTTTCACAGAATAGAGAAGGAATTTCCACAATACCACTTTCTTCCTCCTTTTCCCACAATTTACATTTCAACCATCCATTAATGGAAAAATTACATATACATAATTCCAATAATGCTTTATCAACAAATCCCATTACAAGTCTTCAAAATTAGTCTTCCTCCCAATGGTAGCTCAAACTTGGCTTCTTCACTCACAATGAATTCACAAACCAGAAGGGGGAGTAGCAACGCTCTCCAAAACCCCCCACTTTATACAATCCTTAGGGCAACCAACCATACCCCTCCCTTAGCCCCCGACTCCACACAACCAAGGACCATGAAGGTAACTACCAACACATCTAACATTCAACAACTATCACAAGATAGCGACACCTATCCTAAAAAAAAACCTCACCATACCGTCACAACACAACATCACCAAGATCCAATAACCAACAAGTTCCCACATCACATCAAAAACAAAGGGTTTCCGGAGGATCAAACTCAAATAGAAGCAAGGGAATGGCGCCACCTCATGTTTCCAAGTGAAGTGGAGTCTTACCCAAACCTCCAAGTGCAAAAATAATCACCCAATTCCCTTATCTCTTTTCCTTGCAACACAAAAAATCCATAAATCCTTTCACTCCACATGGGCAAGCTCTCCTTCCAACACTCTCCCACTATTTTTCATCATACATGCCTCCATAACTCCCTTTTCCTCCGCAATGGTCCCATAATCCCTTCTCACACACAACACCAACTAATGGCCACTACTACCACCAACCCACAACACCAGACACCCTCACAGAAAACATCCGTTGACAATGCACAAGCATTTCTTACAACACAAAGTACGCATAAAAAAGATAAGGGCCTAGCTCTCCTAAGACGAGAAGAAACTTCAAAGCTTTCTCAAAGCTAAAGTAAAAGAAAGCAAAAAATGAGCAGTACCCGGCTAACATGGCCACCCGGGAGGGCCATGCTAACCAAATTTGCAATAAATAGAATTGGGAGTGAGGATGATGAGGTGCTCCAGTAAATGCACTTCATCATTCCCCATCCTTACACTTAAGTCCAATATCAACTAAGAACATCCATGCCAACAAACAAGAATGACAATCCACATGCTAGAAACTTGCACACCATCTTCAAGGGACAAAAAAACATTTTGGGAACAAAGAAAGTGCAATTATTTTCCTTCTCTACACTCAAATATGGACAAAGAGTCAAAATTGAGCGTACAAACCCTAGGAAGGTTTTTAGGACAATTAAGAGGTATACAACCTTCTTATCCCATAATTCTCCAAAAGTGCCCCCCAACTCAAATAGGAATTTGTGAACTTGGGTTGATAAAATCCTCCCAAAAAACACAATCTTTTTACAACACAGGACTAAAAAATCAATCATACTCTAATTCACCAATCTACTTTGTTAATAAATAAGGGGATTAATCCTATAGAACACAACACAAATTGACACATGCTAAAAAAACTAGACTAATTCTCAATTTTAAATAATACCAACTAAATCAGTGAACTCAAAATTAATAAGGAAATACAATTCAATTCCATGGCCACACATGTCAAATCACAACATGGTGACCTCCAAACTGATAAGCAAGACACGACACAACACACATTACACAGTTTCATTGGGCGGCCGTTGTTAAAGTCCGACTTACTTCTATGGTTTGTCTCCTATACCCTCGCTGTTCGTGAAAAGTCCTACAAAAACAAAAATACCCCGGCCTTATTCAGTCTATTAGATTAAACTCCAAATTCATCATTCATCCACATTTCATTTTATTACCCACCACTACAATATAACTCTAACATCAAATAATATTCCATTAAAAAAACCAATATCTCAAACAAAAACATAATGTCAGTATAAAAATCTAATCATAAAAAATCACCTGCATCTAACTTCGAACATCACTAATCTAGTGCCTCAGATACAACATACTCAAATCAATCATAGTTTGTAATCCACACATCATATAATCTTGTATCTACTGATCACTTTAACTCAAAATAAAATATTTGAATTGAACATCATCCCATATATCAATATCATATAGATAGTGTCGAAGAATAGTTGGCACTATACAAGATCTAAACTTAAAATACAAGGATACAAAGGCCCACCACTCAAGAGGTAGAAGACCGAAGGAAAATTTCAGAGAACTTCCTCACTATTCCTTTATCTTTTTCACAATATAATTCCCATCCAAGGTATCAACTGAGGCTACTTCTTTCTTTCAATCGAATCACAGCAGCAATCAAAGAGCATATGCAACACTCACCTCTAAACTTATTCTAGTGAGAATGGTGCCTCTTTTGCTAAAAAAAAAACGTTTCCTTGCTTGTGCAAGCCGCTGGGTCAAGAAAAACGCATGGAAGATGGTTTTGGCCGCTGTCTACTCTTCTTCCACTGTATATTTTCCAGCGTGGGTGCCTCCTTTTTTTTTTTTTTCTTTGCTCTGTGTATTGATCACTTTTGTTTTTGCTTGTTTGTTCACTGCAGGTGCATATACATAGCAAAGCAATCCTCCAAAACAAGATATACCTCTAAATGCAGTAAAAACAAAACCCTTATTGGGAAATTATATATATTTTTATTTCAATACCTGTAGCAATGTTTGCCTGGTGCTAAGTGCACAAGTGCAAAAAAATTTGCCTTCCAAGTACCTTCGAAGGAACCGGTGGATGTGGGGGAGGCAGGCAAGGATGGGGCTGGAGCGTTTGCACAAGGCTTGCACAAGCTCTCAAATGCTGCAAAACACCATTCTCCAATCTCACTCTCTCTCTACTGCTCTTCTCTTCCACACCTTCACAGGGCCAGAATTTCGCTCTGGTACCAAATGTTGATTGAGAACAGGGACGGAGCCTGACCTGTGTAGATTTTATTGATCTCAATCAGTAAAAAAAAATTTACAGAGGAGGGCTGCAATATTTATAGATATTGCACAGCCAATACATCCGAGAAAATAGTTGCACAGGTGCAACCCAAAAACCAGAATAAACAAGCTTCCAATAACCTCCGGAGGAAAGCAAAATTACCTTAACGACAAATATATTGTTTTAAAAACAAATAACAATTTGAATATCGACAAATATGGTTGTTTAACCCATATAACAATTTATTATTTAAACTTAATTAAATAATCCAACACTATGCATAATTAAATATTAGGATGATAAATTTTTATCCTAACATTCTTTTGGTTGTTCCTATGAAATGTTGTCATATAGAAAGCTCAAAACAATAACAAGGAAATTGGACCTTGATGATGACCATCCTCTGAGCCATAATGTTTCTTTTTATGTAACCAATAAATTATGCTCACTTCCAATCTTGGGTTGTCCACGGGCACTTATCGATGGCTTCCTTGCTGAAGTGGTTGTAATTCTCTACAAACTGGTTGGTATCCCTCTTTCTTGCTGATGTTTGTGGCTATTGAATTCCCTACTACAAAGGGGCACCCTCATGTAGTATCAAGCGAACATATGTTCTCTATTTTTCCAAATCACCTGTGCTAGCCGCAACAAACTTCCACTAAAAATTAAATTTGGCACTGACTATACAAAAAATCCCATGGCCTTATCTTGGCCATGCCAATGATTGATATCAAAACCAAAGCAAAATCAGGGTCTTACATTTACATCCAATTTCTAGGGTTTGAATCTTAATGCCCTTTGGTTCTAGCCGTCATTACATTCTAAAGGTATAAAAAAATGGCCATTGTCGTGTATATACAATTAGAAAATGATTAAAATGTAGGCTACTTGCATTGGCTGATGATACTACCTCCTCCTCTTCTATTTCATTGATTGCATAAGTAATACTATCTTTTCTATTCTTCTATTCTCTAAATTTCCTTACACACAACCAAACAATATATAGTGTAATATAGAACAGTTTTATAGTACTTTCACTCTCCTTTACAACTTTTATAGCTTGTTATTACTAAAAATGTAAGAAAATACTTTTGCATAAATGATATAATTATATCTTCTATGTGATGTTGAAATTTTTGATCTATTTTCACCATCCATACTACATATTCTCTTTCCGAATTGTGAATTCCCTTGCTCCTACTAAACTTATTGATGTCTGGAACTGATCAACGCTAATGATGCCAAAAGAGGAAGAACAAGAACATGAAGGCTTCCTTCTAGCAACATACCATGCCTCCAATACCTAAAAAAGGAACGTCCAGTAAATTAACATCACTGAAAGTTGTGATTGAACATGTGAAACATTATTTAGTTAAAAACACACTTCAGATGTTTGAGACTTACGAAATAGTTCCAGATGGTACGTAGAAGTCTTGAAACAACCATGAATGAATGACATTAAAGAACATGTTGCAAAGAAAAATGAATGTTAGGATTAAGAGGAAGAAGAACCAGAGTTTGATTACCCTTCTCATAAAATAAACTCATACAAAATTTGGACACCGCTTGAATATGCAGCCCTTCGAGGAAACCAATTGCTCTATCATGCATGTAATTTGTCTTACAAGCCTACTAAACTTTTGTTCCTATCCTTGGTCCATGCTTTTAATTGTCTCCCAAAACTTTTGAAAACTAAAACTACTTTCTTTGACTAACAAAGAAAAACTGTATACTTTGGCTACCAGAATTGTCCTGATTTTAAACATACCTTTGCAATTCTCTGTTTCTCTCAGATTCCCTAATTAGGCATTAACCACATGTACGTTTGTTGACTTATTTTCATTACCATATAAAAATGCTTTCAATTCATTTACATGTTTCTCAACTTCCTCTTTCTTGCTTGTTTTCTGCAAGTTGCCAATGTTGATGCTAGAACTAAGACACACTTAGTTCCCATATATACTTTGTTCTTCTTGCTCATTCCAACATCTTCTACACCAAGCTTTGAATGTTCTTGTAAATATACTCCATTACAGACTTAATATGTATTTATAAGTTTTATGTTTTCTGATGGATTCTAGGATTCATCATCGTAGACTTAATAGCGTACTGAAGGTTTCAATGTACATGGCATATTACACACCAAACATTACTGCGTGTTTTACATTTTAAAGTAGTGTTTAAAATTCCTCTTCTTGAGAAACATAATTACATTTAAAACTCATGTTACCAAAATACAATAACAAGAAATATATTGCTTTCGTATAGACTTTACTATTTTATGACCTTCCATTTACCATTTAATGTTGTGTTCTAATTTTATCTTTGTTCTTACACCTTACTCATTTCTTTCCTTTCAGTTTGCATTATAGTTTACATAATATTTACAATTTGTTTCATTATTTCATCAATGCATTCCATTTGACTAATAATTTCTCATCCCCTTTCCTGAACAATATTTCCACATGTCTCCTTTCTTATGAATGTTTCCCTTTAAGGGAGTTTCTCCTCTCTTATCTTTTTTATTTTTCCAACATTTAACCTGTAAATTTTCCTATCCCCAACATGGAAAATCAAATTCCTCATTACAAAAAATCCTTTCGAAAATTATTTTAAAGATTTCAACATCCATAACCCATATTAGCTATAACACCCACAATTTGACACTCCAAAACCACATAAAACTTCATTAATTACTTTGGGGAAAACTACGGGATATTTTTTTTAAACAAACATGCCTTGCATTTGTTAGGGTATTAGCACACTTAATTAATTTAATAATAAAATTTTAATCAATAATTTTATTTTTATTTATTTAAATATTTCCTTAATTAAATTTAATCCCCTAAGTGTATGATACACAACTTAATTAATCCAAAATTAAATAGGGTCACAAATAAGTCTAACACACTATCCAAGTGGAATTACCCTAGCTGACCCTATTAGTTAATTAAACTAAACACATTTTAAAACATACCCATTCCCACAAAAAACCACAAACAACTTAAAATGGGGGAGGATCTAACCTCCACCCTTAGATTATCTCACTCAAACCCTCTTTAGCAACAATGATCTTTCCTACATAAGGTTTCCCTAGAATTCCCTAGTTTTAAAGTTGTTTCAAGGTACATCCTTTTATTCACATCTCATAACACAACCTCGTGTTTCATTTGAACGTCTTTAAGATATTGGAGGAACAAGGATATAGGTAATGGAGCTTTTGAAGGCTAAGGGTAGATTGTATCAAGTTTCATAGATCCCAAATTCCAGGACTAAACACTAACATATCCTCTTGCAACAACTTTTTAGTTCACTATGTATAGTTTGTGTATCCCAATCTAACATCTGCAATGCAATTTCTCTAGAAAGTATTTGGGTAGTCTTTTATTTAATGGAAGCATTTGTAATACCCTCATTTCTTGGTTTGCTTAGGTACTCGATAGATCTTATATATATATATAGCCTCCAGATAGTAGCGTCGAGCCCGTGTTAGGCTCTATATTTTGTTGTCAAAGTGGTATCGACTTAAACTTTGGGTTATGAACAATGTATTGGGGTCATACTCATTAATCAAATCTCTCAACAAAGTGTTGGCGGGGCGTCGCCCCCAACCCACTCCTCCCCTGTAACTTAATAAAGTCATTTTTATTTAAATGTTTGAGTATGTTTTCTGTCTATTCTTCTACCTCAAAATTGAACCCTTTATTATTGTAAAATACTTCATTACCATAACTATTCATTCTACTCGTATATATCAATATGAGCTAATAAGAATTACCTATTCAATCCTCCCAACAAAGAGACACAATACCTTATATATAGATATAGTATCATATAGATGTATATATATATAGTATATATACCTCTCTATACCACTATATAAATAAGAGACATTGGAGAGTGCGGGGGGTATTGCAAAGTCCCCCAAAATATCTCTGTAATAAATGGTAAGTGACATTTTTCCAATAAAACCTTGTATAACCACAAATTTAGACTTCGGATAATTGAGAAAATGCGGACAAATACATATTTATGTTTTTGAAAATTTCTTTGACGGAGAGTCTAATATCTATCCATTTGTCTTCAATCAAGTAGAGGTATGATATATGAGCTGATTCACGAGTGTTGCAGTGAAAACACGTATTACAACTCTCACATTTTAATTTTAGCACATGTAAACACATTATTTGTAACTATATTCTCTTTTGAGGCAACTTTCATTGTATAGATAACCTATATCACTGACACGTATATTACTCCTATTATTAACATGTGTATAAACACTTATATTTTTAGGCAACATGTATCGTATATATATATATCGACATATGCTCCTATAAATTTCATCATGAAGTAGAATACAAGGGTAGAAAGATCAGCATAACAATTGTGGGAAGATATGAGTGAAAACTAATTAGTTTCCTACTGTTGTATATTGTTCTCAAGCTGGTCTAACTTGATAGACAATGATGCTGGGTAGATATGGTCAGATATACTATTCTACAATTCAGGTAATGGGAAGAGGATCAATACTTATGTTGCGGAAGGCATAAGTTCCATGCAATTTACATGAGTGGAAGGAAGACGAGTGGGAAATTCTCCCAAACATGTAAAGGAGACCATTGAAGATCAAGGTGCATTTCTATTGATGGCAAGAATCTTAATGCGCCTAATGAATTTGGGTCCGCAGAATCTATATGTTTTCAATACCTTTCTCTCAACAAAATGCATTTTTATTTCTAAAGAACCATTTAAGATTTCAAAGTGATATGCGGAAACTTGATAATGTTAAATGTGGCCAGAGTTATATTGAGCTCCTGTTCCATGGTAAAATGCAGTTGTGTGGCGGAGTATCCATTGGTTAATTGTGGACTTGAGAAGTTGTAATGCTATGGATTTCAGCGATTTGCGATATCCCATGTGGAATATGTAAGTCGCAACGAAAATGTGTCACACATGGAAAGAATTGGCACGCAATCCAAGCGGTATATTACGAACTTATGGAATACTGCTGCTCAATGAAATGGATGACAAGTTAAGCTAATCTTTTTGGTGGACGTGATATAGTTGGGCACTGCAAATTTAATTAAATAATAATATTGTAAGCCTAACTGCAACTGATTTACGGGCTACAATAAGGTTTAACATGGACTTTCGTGGTATGAGAGCCCCAAAGATTTCTAAATAGAGTTGGGTTTCCTCCTTTCACTAAACAATTGTACATAATTGAAGTCCAAGTCATGAACCCCTATTCTATTACACCATTCTATTCTATTATATTTCTATTCCACCAAATTCGATTAAGAAGAATTGACAGAGTAGATCAGCTTACCTTAATGTTACTTTGACAATAGTTGGTAGACAATCAAGTTCATTTAGCTTTGAATACAGGGATTAATGGTAGCTTTCTTATTGCGGACTGCATGTTGTTTAATGATTACTTTCGCTTATGTCAATCCTTCATATCATAGGGGATTAACTTGGCCAATAAATGAAGATGAATAGTGGACAATAAGATTGTAAATGCTTCTCCCCTATCCGTTTCTCCCTCCTCCTGCAGGTGCAATGGTAGACATTTATGTCTGCCAAGTTATTTAGTTCAATGGTAATTCATTCTTTATTTCGAGTCAATGGTGAAAAAATTACTAGATGTACCGGCCACATAGGAAGATTCTATGTTTTTATGTAGAGATTATGTAAGCTTGAAAGAAGGGATAAGACACATCCTCTGAATTTAAAGTAATTACTTTAGTGACAATAAATTCCAAAAAGTAACTATCCCTATTCAAGGGATTGTATAGAAATCTAATGTGGACGTGAATGAGCAAAATTCAGACCATTTGACTATCCAGTTTTAGCTCTGAACAAATTAGCCACTTTTACCATCAGTTGGCTGTTTTGACTGTGAGAGAGTTCCATGGCTTTTTTGAGAAACAAAACGCTCGACATTCCGATAAAATATACTTGAAAATTTATGGGGCAGCACAAATGTTTGTGTATACCTTCCTCTCTTGCAAAGATACAGCCACCGAAAGATCTATAGCCTGCGTTACATAAGAATTCACAAGGCGGTCTAAGTTTAATAGGTTCGGTGGCCCCCACCTAAGTATTATTTGCTTTGTCAAACATAAACAATAAGAAAATTGGGGGAGGTGGCACCGCCCCCAATCCTAGCCCACATGTACTATGATTTAGTTGGGGTAAGGGCGGTGCCCCCTCGGTTAATTTTTTTTAAAAGTTATTTCCTACGTGAGCGCCTAAAACAAAGGCATTATTGTTCATATGGATAAAGTTTACCCTCTTTTTTTTTATAAACTATTATATTATTAAGATGTTCATTAAGTATAAATTTCCATTAAAATATCCTAAATGCATAACATAAATGATTACTAAGATGTGAGGTAGACAGTAGAGTATATATATTATTTTTTGTATTTAAGTACTATTTTATACTCACATGCTCATGAATGGAGGATAAGTTATTAATACTTGATTCCACATCATTAATAATAAAATAATGTTATTATATTTCGTCACAACTTTTAATCTTCACCGATCTAAAGGTGGTACTATTAAAACATGTTGATGCGAGTCCACAGATGGGGGCCACTAAAAATGTTTCCTCCCACTAAACCTCTTGAAATTTGCCACATATTCGCTATGGGATATACTACAGCTACATACTTGTATATTAAAAATTAGCGGATGCCAAATAACAACGAGAAATGTAACCCAACAAGATGGGTTGAAATTATAATGATAAAGTTGATTATTATAAAAAAAAAATATTTCTCATAAATTATCTTAATTCATCAAACTTGATTCAATGTTATTTATCATACAAAAGGAGTATGATTGATATGCAACATGTCTCTTCTTGTAATATGTGAGATAATACAAAAATTATGGTTTGTATTATTCCTAATAATACTAAATCAGATAGAATGATTATTGTGCAGTCTTCTATACCTTTACATGGCATACATTTGGTAAAAATAAATGAAGTTTCATCCTAATCACCATGTATATTATTTTTTAGGAAGAGATCATTATTACTCTATTGATATATTCTCCATCAATTACTCTATCTCTTGCCCAGATTTCAGTGAGGCCATGTCCAACTGGAAGTCATTTGAGGCTGCGATAACAGGAGCCTTACAAGGAAATCCCATTTTTAATCTCATAATATCCCACTGCTAGGTAAGCATTTCACCATGCCTCTAACCTTAAATGAGAGTATACCACATTAACAAAATGATCTTCTCAGGCTTGGGGGAAGCTGTCTAGAGGAATTGTTCCAACTCCAACAGGATTCAAACTTTTTCCTCTATCACTTAGTCAATTTAGCAAATCGGGGAGTCCCTTGTTTTTCAATATCCACCCATTCAATCCACACATAACTCACTCAACACTCTATGAGTAGTTCTACAAGATAGAGATGGATTAATGATCCTCAATAAGTGAGCTTTAAATTCAAAATTACAATTTAAAATCATCAACAGAAGTGGGATGTTTAAATTCAAATAATATACAACAAATGGGCTTTCCATGAAGCAAATTTACAAGTTTTCCATATCCATGTCTTCATCACAATGGTAGCTCCAACTCTATATTTCTTCAAAATCACAATGGTATCACCAAAAAATGAAGGAGGAGTAGGAAATGCTCCCCGCCTAACCTTAAATCCATTAAGAGGAGAAGTTAACCCCTTAGTGGCCCCCGAGCCCTAACCAAAGAACCATGAAGGGTATTGAGCAACAATGACAACTTTCAACAAAGTGGCTTCACAACAAACATACATACAAACCAACAAGTTCACACATGCACATCAAAACAAAGGTTTGAGGATCAAACCAAATAGAGCAAGGGATATGGGAGGCCACCTCCTTATGTGTCCCAAGTGAAGTGGGAGTCTTACCCTAAACCTCCAAGTGCAGAAAAATAATCACACAATTCCTTATCTCTTCCTTGCAACAAGCAAAAAATCCATAAATCCCATTTCACTCCACATGGGCAAGGCTCTCCTTCACACTCCCACTAATTTTCATGCCTCACAAGAACTCCCTTTTCCCTCCGCAATGGTCCCATAATCCCTTCTCAACACACCCAACTAAGGCCCACTACTTAACCAACCCACACCAACACCCTCACAAGAAAAACATACTTTGACATGCACAACATTTCTTACAACAACAAAGTAACATAAAAAAGAGTAGAGGGCCTAGCTCTCCATCAAGACGAAGAAGAAACTTCACAAGCTTCTTCAAATCTAAAAAGTAGAAGAAGCAAAAAAATGAGCAAGTAACCCCCATGCTAACCAAAAGTTGCCAATAAATAGAATTGGGAAGTGAGGATGATGAGGTGGCTCCATGTAGGATGCCACTTCATCATTCCCCATCCTTACACTTAAGTCAAAATATCAAAACTAAGAAACATCCATGCACAAACAAGGAAAATGACAATCCACATGGCTAGAAACTTGCACACCATGCTTTCAAGGGACAAAAAAACATTTGGGAACAAAGAAAGTGCAATTATTTTCCTTCTCCTACACTCAAATATGGACAAAGAAGTCAAAATTGAGCTTACAAACCCATAGGTAAGGTTTTTAGGCCAAATTAAGAGGTATGAGACAAGCCTTGCTTATCCCATAAGTCTCCAAAAGTGCCCCCAACTCAAAATAGGAATTTTGAACTTGGGTTGGAGTAAAATACTCCCAAAAAAACATAAATTATTTTTACACAAGGACTAAAAGATCACATCATTACTATAATTGACACCTCTACTTTGGTTAAACTAAATAAGAGGGATTAAACCTAGTGAACACACAATTACACATGCTAAAAAAAATAGACAAATTCTCAAATTTTAAAATACACAAAACATAAATAAGTAACTGCAAAAATTAAATAAGGAAATACAATTCATCCCATGGCCACACATGTCAAATCACCACCATGGGTGACCTCCAAACTAGATAAGCAAGACACGACACAACACATCATTACACAAGTTGTCAATTTGGCGCCGTTGTTAAATTCTCGACATACTTCTATGGTTTGTCTCCTATCCCCTTCGATGTTCGTGATAAAAGTCCTACACAAAACAAATACCTCTCTGGCCTTTCAGTCGTATATATATATAAACTCCAAATTCATCATTCAACATTTAGCAATTTTATTACCCACCAATATGCCAAAATATAACTCTAACATCAATGATATTACAATTATAAACCAATATCTCAAAAAAAAACATAACATGTCAGTATAAAATCTACATCATAAAAAATCAACATGCATCTAACTGTCTAACATCACTATCTAGTGCATCAAGATAAAACATAATCATCATAGTGTATGTAATCCACACATCAGTATAATCTAGTATCTACTGATCAATTTATCAAAATAAAATATTTGAACATCAGTCCAATAGTATCAATATCAATATAGAATAGTGTCGAAGAAGAGTTGGCACTATACAAGAGCTAAACTTAAAATACAAGTATACAAAGGCCCACCACTCAAAGGTAGAGAAAACAAGGTAAAAATTACAAGAAACTTCACTATTACTTTATCTTTTACACAATATAATTCCATCCAAGGTATCAACTTTGAGCTACTTCTTTTCTTCATCTCAAGATCACAGCAATATAGAAGGGAGCATATGCAACACTCACCTCTAAACCTTATTCTAGTGAGAAGGTGAATCCAACCTTCTCATTGGCCCCTGAGTGCCAAAAATGAAGAAATAGGGAATTTTTACAACCATGATAACAGATCACATAGTCTTCAACAAAACATACATTCACACAAAAAAAATTAGCAACACATACAATGAAGGCAACATATATACAACCAAGATCAAGTATACAATCATTATTCAAGCATATTAGCTCAAATCTAAATCTAAAGGAGAATATCAAGATAGGAACCACCTCCTTTTAGTTCCTAATTGAAATAGAGGTCCACACGATAACCTTCAACTCCACGTCACAACACTCAAAATATCCTTATTTCTCCCCATTTCAAAATATACAAAATGTGGCAATATTTTTTTTTATTTCCCCATAGTTGGAGCAACCTACCCACACTCCCTCTAAAATACCTCAAAAATCCCTTTTCTTTCCCCAATGCTCCCATTTACCTTCTTCCCTCACCTTACTTAAGGTCAAAATCTACCCAATCCTAGGCATATTCACATACATTCATTCACATTTATGCACAACACAAAAATAAAGAGAATAAAACGAAAAGTATAGAACATCAATTTTCATTGCAATAACCTTCAATCCTTAAGAAACAAACATCAATATTCTTCAAAGTGCAAGCCAATTCAAAAAACAAGCTCCCAAGTTCCAAAACAATTCCAAGCAATATCACCAAAATATCCAAGTGTAAAAATAAAACCGAGTAACCCCAAAAACTCCAAAATAAATCAATTAAATAGAAACTTTGGAGAGGATGGTGAGGTTAATCCATATAGGATACCACATCACTACTTCTCCAATCCACTTCCCAATTCAAATACAAAGACCAAGACTCATAAATGGGTTAGGTGAGGATATGACAAATTTCATTCAACACATAAAAATCCACTCCATAATTCTCAGGAAACAATTAAT